>OZ021728.1:2871600-4071600 GCA_963978545.1 Linyphia triangularis
GGAAACAGGTGTAAATCGGACTTATACATTTTACTACCTTCTATGACAGAAGTTTCGAACTCTTTATAGAAATGTGAATTAACTGGTAATAACTTTTACAAGTTCCCGACATTAATCATTTTTGATTTTGGGAATCTTATTGAAAGCTCATGGATGAGGAAGTCCACGAATGGAATATACATTCTGATTCTGAAGTAATCTTCCTTAGATTTGCATTGCACATTGGCTCTGTTTTTTTATTGCCTGTTAGTCTTGACTGCTTTATTTCAGTCCCCATCTGATCTGCCAAATTTCCAGCTTTTAAATATAATTTATTAAAATGTTCGTTGCTACTTTCTCTGCGACTTTGTAGGTTTTTCAGTGTGGCATCAACTAACTTCATTGCTTTGAGCACATCCATGTACTCTGCTTGGAGTCTTGTGGCTAAGGGGAGAGTCAGTGCAAACACATCTGCTAAAACTACCATGCTAATGATAAATTCAGGTGACATAATACTGTACATAAATGAAAAGGCATTACTTCCTTTTTCGTCCTCTGAGTTGGCAATAGATTCCAACACTTGGAGTAAGAAGGGTAGGGTATCTAAAAAAGTTAGTACCGAATCATGGCAATCGATCCATCTCGTTTCACACAACTTTTTCAGTGCATGCTTTCCTTTCTTCAGAGTATCGTGCATTCCTTCATCTAGTTTGTGCAACCTCTTACCAGATTCTCGAAAAAAAATTGCGACTGACGATATTACCTCAACAGCATTTCTTATTGATGGAGTTGAGCGAGCAGGCCTTACTAAATTTAATCTGTGATTAGCGCAGTGGCTATAAATGGCAAGGGGTTGTATTTTGGCTATTCCAGCTTGAAGTCCTTGATATTTTCCACTCATATTGGAACCTCCGTTGAAAGCTTGACCACGGCAGTTGGATATATCTAAACCTAGGTTCTGCAGTTCTTCCAATACTACTTTACACAAACCTTCACCACCAGTCTTCAACTTCTAAAAATTTAATAAAATCTTCATTTATAGTAAAAGTGCTTTTATTATAATAACGGATACAGATCGACAGTTTCTCTTTTAAAGCCATATCAGTGATTTCATCAACAATCAATGACGTCATTCAGAATGAGAAATGTACGTTTTCCCACCAAAAATTGTGAAAGAAATAGACTTTATCAATTATTTGGGGAGGAAATTCAATAATATCCAGTGTAACTTCACATTTTCTGGGGGGGGGGGGGGCACGTGCCCCCTGTGCTCCACCCTGGATCCGCCAATGTACATATGTGGTGTATACTGTATTGGATTGTAGTGTGATTATATATGTTTATGTGGGTTGCTTGTTTATGTTGGCATGAACAGTAGTGTTTGATATAGTTGGGCTATTAATAGTGGTTAGCGTGTTAGCTTCTAGACCGCGAGGTTTCGGGTTCCGAGTCCATAGTAAGGCATGAGTAAATGTATGTTGGCTTGTTGTTTCGGCGCATTATAGCCCTCGTGTTGCTGACGGCGCCAGATAATCTGAAAACAACCAACCAACCGAGTTGGGCTAGCGTTCCCTTTGGGCCGGCACAATTGGTGGGATGAATGATAACTCGTTGCCCTTGCATTGATTTGAATAGAATTGGTTTGATTAATTTGTTAGTTGAAACTTATGCATCTGGATATTGTTGATATCGTCCATTGTTATGTTAGGGTTTTCCTGGTTTTTGTAATCTTAGTCTTGTGCAGTGTTTTGTGGTGTTTTAGGCTACTCCGGCAGTTATATCAGCGGAGGAGGAAGGAAGTGGGGTGCCAGTGAAGACTCTGGTTGGTTGTTTTCAGATTATGTGGCGCCGTCAGCAACACGAGGGCTATAACATTCGTCATTTGACAAGCCAACATACATTTACAAACACCCATGCCTAACACGGGACTCGGAACCCGCAACCTCGCGGTCTAGAAGATAGCACGCTAACCACTATACCGTTTGGTCATGAAGACTCCTGAGATGTGTGGTCGACAGCATGCGTGACTGTTCTCGAGCTTCCAAGAATGTTTCAGGACTGGACAGAAATACTTTATTTAGGAAATTTATAATTGGAAGATTGCGCACTAACTAATTTTTGTTGGCTGAGTTAAATATTTTTTGCTAGTCTAGAGTTTTTGATATTTCAGTACATTTTGCGGGAGTTTTAAATATAAAGTTTTGATATTTGAGTGAATTTGTTAGGAGTTTTAAAAGTTTTGGATTATCTTTTAGAGAAACACGTTAAAATTTTAAATTTGTGTACCAATTCCCCATTAGTACACTCTACAGAGTTTTGGAGTTACTTGGTAGTCTCTGTGTATTAAGTAAGTTATCCTAGGTTGTACTATTTTTTTTTTTTTTCAGTTAGCTGTTGGTGTGTTGTATGGCTTCCAGTAACAACGAAGCTCTGCTGTGGAGCACATCTGTGAAGCGCGTCGTTTGTAATTGAACTTAGTACGAAATTTTTAGTTAACGGCTGCACCGAGCATTAGTTGTTAAGCCCCGTAGTTTCATTTAACCCTTTCACGCTCAAGGGAAATATTTTTCCCTTCTACAAAAATCGTTATCGATTGTTCCATTATTATTAAATCGATATTTTTTTTACTGAATGTCAAAATAAAACGTATGTCCAAGCCGGCAAATGTGTTTCTGAACGAATAAAAAAAAAAGCGTATAGAAAATAGGACACATAATAAATGTATTATGTGCAATGTCCACTTGTGCTTCACAAGTAAACGAGTAGTAGAATATCGTAACTAACTATTTATTTTACTTTTCTGATAATTTTTATTATGTTTTTTGTATTACAAAGCAAAAAATAAAATACCAATATAATAAACTTAACTCTTCGTTTATTTACTTTTATGGTCCATAGGGGAAAATATTTCCCATGAAATTATAGGATGTTATGCTATGTTTTTGTGGTGATATTCTCTTACTTTACACCCACAATAGCTAAAATATTGTGTTGTATTTGCATATTTAGTCTTGGACATCTTATGTTCCTGTAAGGGTTAAAAGGGGAATGGTACGGATCTTTACCTTAATTGGTCGACCAGAACATCGGCAAATTCGCATGTCCAAGATAAAAGCGGCCTGGTGCAGGGATCTCTCTTAGTTTTGGCTCAGTGTTTAGTTTCTGCGTCAGTAGTTAGAAATTGGGCATCCGAAGCCATGGCGGAGCAGCGGAGCAGGTATGGTATGGGGGCGTGACCGGAAGGGGGCGTGACCGGATATGACGTCACAGGAAGTGACATCACAGGATATGCCGTCACCGGAAGTGAAGTGGAGTTGTTCCCCTCCTGCTGCTGTTTTAGTTTCATTATAAGCTGTTATTGCGTGACGTCACAGTAGGTATGACATCATAATGTGTTTTATATTAAAGTTTAGAGCGATGGCAACACTTTTTAGTTTCGATTTATCTAGCAGACGGGGTTGAGTTGTTCTAGGATTGCTTCTTAGTGAATAAGTTAGAGTAATAGGCTTTTATTGCGTGACGTCACAGTAGGTATGACGTCATAATGTGTTTTATATCAAAGTTTTGAGCGGTGGCAACACTTTTTAGTTTTTGTTTCCAGTTAACTGGAGCTGAATTGTTTTAGGGCTGCTTCTAAACGAATAAGGTAGAGTGATAGCTATTTTTACTAATGACGTCACAGTGGGTATGACCTCATTCTATGTTAAGATTTTACGTTTTAAGTGGTGATAACACTTTTTTAGTTTCGATTTACCTTTCAGGTGTTGGCAACGAGTTCTGATCGGTCAGCTAAATGCTCGCTGGTGATTGATAAGTTTTAAATATGTGACCAAAAGTTAACTCCTGATTGACTGTTTGGTTTTCTAGCGAGTTACTTACATATCCTTTAGCCAAGTTAAAATACCTGCAACAAAGTTACACAAAAAAAATGTTAAATTTGAAAAGTTAATAAAAGGAAGGCCATTTGCTAAGGGTCTAAAGAACCCTAACCCCGAGCTACACGTGACATTTCAATATTTTACCAAACAATTGTTAAAATATCGACTATCGGACGTTGCCTTCATGGTAACTCATCTACCCACCCCCCTTCCCTAACTAATTTTGAATAAGTTAAGACTTTAGAATTACAATTAATAAATTTTGAAAAATTATTTATTAAAGGTGAGGACCCACCTCCAGCCCGATACCTCTTTTAGGAAGAATTGGTACCGCCTCACTCCACCCTAACAAAACAAAAAAAATCTGTGAAAAAAAAACACGAAGTATTAAACACGTCTTTCACACTCAGGTATCTAAGTAGAAATGGCGAGACGGCAACCGGTAGCGTCTATATATGAGGGGTGATCACGTGACTTCACCGACCAATCAGGTTTCACGGTAGAGGGTGCTACTGACTATCGACCCGTCAGAAGGGAGGGGAGCGAGACTAGGGATGTTTCAACACGCTTCAACGCGTTTGCGAGTTGAGTTGTTGTGTAACGATCTTGCTTGAAACAGTTAAAGTGATAGATAATTTGTTCGTGACGTCATAGTGTAGCGAATGGGTTTTTAGCGTAGACAGTTGTTGCAATTGGAGTAATTATGAAATTTATTAAATATAAAGATAATATTTAGTAATAATTATCAGATTTTATTATTATTATTATAAAAAATAAACTTATAAAAAAAGTGAACGTGAAAATTTACTTTACGAATAAAAATCATGTCTTTAAAATGTGTACGAATATCACTAAATAAGAGAAAAAAGTAACATACTTAAACTCTTTAAAATAAATAACTTTAACATTAACGTAAAAAATTTACTTTTCACATAAAAATCACTTTAAAATGAGTAAAAATATCGCTAAATAAGAGAAAAAAAGTAACTTACTTAAAATTTCTAAGATAAATATTTAACCTTTACTCGAAAATTCCCTTCATATATAAAAATCACGACTTTAAAATATGACATGCAAGAGAAAAGTAACGTACTTAAACTTTCTACGACAAATAACTTTAACATTAACGTAACATTTTACTTTACACATAAAAATCCCGACTTTAAAATATGTAGAAATATCGCTAAATAAAAGAAGAAAAAAAAAGTAACATACTTAAACTTTGTACGACAAATAACTTTGACATTAACGTAAAAAATTTTCTTCACATATAAAAATCACGACTTTAAAATGTGACGTGTAAGAAGAATTAGCATACTTAAAATTTCTACGACAAATAAATTTAACCTTTACGCGAAAATTTACTATATACATAAAAATCATGTCTTTAAAATATGTAAAAATATTGCTAAATAAAAGAAAAAAAACTAACATACTTAAACTTTACACGACAAATAACTATAGCATTAACGTAAAAATTTACTTCACATATAAAAATCACGACATTAAAATGTGACATGTAAGAAGAATTAGCATACTTAAAATTTCTACGATAAATAATTTTAACATTTGAGTGAAAATTTACTACATATATAAAAATCATGTATTTAAAATATCGCTGAATAAAAGAAAAAAGTAACATACTTAAACTTTCTACGACAAATAACTTTAACATTAACGCAAAAATTTACTTTACACATAAAAATCACGACTTTAAATTTGACATGCAGGAGGAAAGTATAACATACCTATAATTTCTACGACAAAGAATTCAAACATTGCCATTCATGTCTTTAAAATGTATAATGACAACTCTAACTTTTAGAAAAAAGAAACACTTAAAATTTACAAGGCAAAGAATTTAAAATTGAACGTGAAAATTAACTTCACATGTACAATCATACTCTTATATCAACGATAAATAAGATAAAAAAGAAGCTCTAAAAATTTATAAGGCAAATAATTTAAATAATACGCGAAAATTTACCACACATATAAAAATTATGTCTTTCAAATGTGTAAGAATAACGCTAAATTAGAGAAAAAGAAATACTAAAAATTTATAAGGTAAGGAATTGAAACAATATGCGAAAATTTATTTCACGCATAAAATTTTTATCTTTAAAATGTGTAAGAATAATGCTAAATTAGAGAAGAAAAAAAAAAATAACATACTTAAACTTTCTTCGACAACAATTTAAACAATACGCGACATTTTCATACACAATTATTTTCTTAGGTTAATGTTAAATAATGGGAAATTTAACAGAATAAAAATTTCAAAGATAAAGAATTTTAACCTTTACACGAAAATTTACCTCACAAAAATATCATATCCTTAAACTTTAACGTGACAATTTACTCTTCATATACAATTAAACTCTTAGGTTAATGTTAAATAAGAAAAAAAATAATATACTTAAAATTTCTAAGATAAACATAACGTAAAAATTTCGTATCATGTGTTTAAAATGTAACATATAAGAGAAAAAAAAACTAACATACTTGAACTTTCTATAGCAAAGAATTTAAGCATTAGCGTAAAAATTCACTTTACATATAAAATTCACATCTTTAAATGGGAAGATAAGCAGGTGACGGTAATTAGCCAATCAGGGTAGCGGTAGGTGATACGCCATTCGCCGGCATTTTTAGATCGGAGGATGAGTCACGCTAAAACTTGTTGGAACAGGTCGGGAGATTTGTACAGCAAGAACAACAGCATCGACGCGCAAGCAGCGGGTGATGCTGTGATGTGTCAGCAGGTCTTTGAGATTATCGTTTTCCTACTTTGCCGTTTTCATAATGAAATGTTTGTGAAAACTTGGAATGAATAAAGTGGATTTCAAAGACATATTAGTAAGTGAAGGTAGAATTCACATGGACTTTCTTCCAAAAAGTATGATTCACTTGGAGAATTTAAGATCATTTCTACTTGAAAACTTTTCTATTATTTAAAACATTGAATATTGTTCAAACTCAGTGGGATTATATGCTACAATACGGGTAAAACTTAACAAAATTGTTACATAGAAGAAAAATAGTAAGAGATTTAAAATAAATATTAGTTATAGATACTCCAAAGAAAAAATTTCACCTCTACTTTTCAATCGGAAAATCAATACAAGTTGGAAATTTATGTTACTTCAAGAAAGACTTAGACAATTTACTTTGTAATAATATACGTTAAGGTGTCGTATTAACTCGTGCAATACATGCTGACTAAGGTTTATTTTACTTGAAAGGTGAATTGGGGGAAAATATTAAATAAATTGTAGATATTAAATACATTGTAGATATGCATTCAAGTTTTGAAAATCACCTGCAAGACTTTTAAAACATCTTAAGATAAATTGAAAGAAACTTTTTATACTCTGAAAGGAAATCACAAGTAATTTAGTTAACTTTTTTCATGGTAACACTCATATTCAAAGACATGTTTTTAAAATTTAACCTTCTTTACATGAAAATAGTTATACATTTTTTCAATCTCAGATACGATATACTATTATTTCTAACATATATGTTACGAATTGTGTAAAGTTTTTAAAAGAGTATATGCAAATCACCAATCAGAAACATAAAAATCTAACATCAATCAAACACACTAAAATAATAAGATATTTTCCTTAGTGGAAATAGTTAACTACTCATGTAATGGAATGTACTTAGAAAATTTAAATACTGAAAAAAGTTTGCTAGGCAAACTTAAAGAATATATTTTTTTTTTCTTGTGAAAAACTAGCATAAATTTGAAAAATATAGAGTTTGTTACTACGTAAAATTGAACATCATCTGGACAAACTAAATTATACATGAATTTTTTTTTATTTGAGAGGTGCTGACAATATATCATTAATACAGAGATTTTTAACTTCCACCCATAATTTCTAAATAACTTATACATAAATTTCAGAAAACTGAAACGGAATGTGTTTTACAAGACGCTTATTTTGTAAGATGAATATTCAATATTAATATAACTGAGCAAAGTTCATTACGGAAAAAACTTGTAAAAGATACTTATATTTTGAAAATAGTTTGAAATATCCTTTTAAATTTATGAATGCTCGCTTTCGAAAGACACAAATAAAACTGATATTACACATGATAATTAACACATGCATAACATTAATCAAACAAAGTGGAATTTTTATTGCTTGTGACCGATAACTTTTCAGTGAAGCAGAACTTACATAGGAAATTTGTGCAAACTTTTTCAACTTTTAAACCAAGTATTATGTAAAATTATAAATTACGATAGGAAATAGCACACTTCAGAATCGGAACAAGTCTTCTAGTTAAGCTAAATTTATTTCTCAAGGAATTGAAAGCATACCAGACAAGTCCTTATCATTGCGCATCTTTTCTCATGTTGCAAGAAGACATACTTTGTAAAAGATCGTCGTTGCACTTAACAAAAATCAGTAAAAATAAATGTATTTTCTATGGCAAAGATAAAACTTCACAACTTAATTACTGAAATTTAGCTAAGTTGCATATGGTTTATTCACATAACTCGCATATGCTACGAATGTTGAAATATATTTGTCAGTTGAAATCAAACTCATCAAAAATAAATGCTACCTACATTTTCAAGTCGGAAATTACTATTAAATAAACTTTACATGTAAAACATTGTCATGTTAAAAAGAAAAATCTACAAAAATGTAAATGATAATTTTACTGTTGGTACATAAATGATGAATAATTTATGATTTTATTCTAGGCAAACGTTTTATTGTCTAACAGAGAACTTAAACTTTAGCAGAAAAATAAAAAAATACAATTTTTATATCCTATCATGCTTGTCGAAAATTGAATTTATTAGCTGTTGTAATAGATTTTTATTGTCCAAATTTCTATAGTTTTTCTTCCCGGTGCAATAAAATTAAGTTCATGTGTAATAAGTAGGTTTTTTGATGAATCTTATAAATTTAATGAAATTATTATGACCTAAGAGATTGAGTGAACTGAATAAATCAATGATGTAAATTTAAACAGTGACTTGAACTGATACATACTATAACTGTAAAGAAGTATGACAAAGTGATAGATGAAGTAAAATTAGAAGTTGAATGAAATGTGTTGAAAAAAGTTGAAGACGACAAGAAATTCGTAATTGAGAATTATCATTGACTTATATTAACTTCGTTTTTCTTGCTTATGACAAGAAAATACACTCTTTCTTATTAAGAACCAACTTGATATCTTATCATAGAATGACAATGATGAAATATCTATACATTAAAAAAAAAAAAAAAAATACCAAACTTAGACATAGCAAATTTCTTGAAATTCATGTATAATGTGAGAAGTTTTACTGGAAATATAGAAGATACAACATTGAAAGATGTGAATGTTTCGAAGTACTTTATCAGAAATAAAAAAAAAAAAAATGCGCTGAGATTCGCTATAAAAAATTTTAGGAGAAAGTTTAAACAAAATTTAAAATCAAACATGCTTTTAAATGGGAACACAAATATTAAAACTATAGCACATTAAACAATTTATATTACGTCATCTCAGTTGTATCAAACTGAATAACATGAAAAACAACCACAAACTGAATAAACATGAAAATTATCAATATATGTGGAAAAGTTTCCTTTTTTCACATATAAAAAAAATAACACATTGACGTACGTTAAGATCACGAAACATGCATAATCATATACCGATAAGAGCAACCAATGTTGCGGGGAGATATTCACATGATGGTCAATATCCCATGAATAAATTGATTGATTGAATTTATAATGCTAATTCCAATAGTATTCCACGTAACTTCAACTTCATATGTTACACTATAGATATATTTATTTTTCAAATATATTGACTTTCGAAAAATCATCCTTCAATACAAGAATGATCATAGTAAGAATAAAAGAAAAGATACTAAGCATTGATTTAAAGTGTATTTATTTCAACTTAGCAACAAATCATATGCTTGAAACGAAAATTGCTTCGAACCAAAGTATAACCATCCAATTTCATTGATTCCTACAAGGACATTTTTCTCATCTAGTAATTGAATTTTTTTTTTCTCATACACATTATAAGTGATGTCCAATCAGGTGTAGAATAGTTGAAGATATCCGACCTCTTTCTAAATATTAATAAGTCACTGTTGAAAAACTTATAAAAATTTCAATTTACACTTAAAGTTTTTTTTTTTATATATATTTCAAAGAATTTTTTCAAATCAATATGTATATTTAAATACTGAAACTTATTCACTTCAATAAATGTATGTTTAAGTTATAAAACTCTTCGTATGCATTGAAAAATTGTAACTTTTCGTCTTCTTCGTATAAATCGATAACTTATACACTAGTTCTTCATCAATTAATCTTCTAAGTAAATCCTTCAAAGGTAAAAACATACTTATAGCTTTGCATTTGTAACAAGTTAAATTGTACATGTTTCATGTGAAAGTTACAAAATTTCAGATATTTTCATGGAAAACATATAAAATTTTAATTTCACGAGAAACATGTACAATTAACTTGTTACAAATGCAAAGCTATAAGTATGTTTTTACCTTTGAAGGATTTACTTAGAAGATTAATTGATGAAGAACTAGTGTATAAGTTATCGATTTATACGAAGAAGACGAAAAGTTACAATTTTTCAATGCATACGAAGAGTTTTATAACTTAAACATACATTTATTGAAGTGAATAAGTTTCAGTATTTAAATATACATATTGATTTGAAAAAATTCTTTGAAATATATATAAAAAAAAAAACTTTAAGTGTAAATTGAAATTTTTATAAGTTTTTCAACAGTGACTTATTAATATTTAGAAAGAGGTCGGATATCTTCAACTATTCTACACCTGATTGGACATCACTTATAATGTGTATGAGAAAAAAAAAATTCAATTACTAGATGAGAAAAATGTCCTTGTAGGAATCAATGAAATTGGATGGTTATACTTTGGTTCGAAGCAATTTTCGTTTCAAGCATATGATTTGTTGCTAAGTTGAAATAAATACACTTTAAATCAATGCTTAGTATCTTTTCTTTTATTCTTACTATGATCATTCTTGTATTGAAGGATGATTTTTCGAAAGTCAATATATTTGAAAAATAAATATATCTATAGTGTAACATATGAAGTTGAAGTTACGTGGAATACTATTGGAATTAGCATTATAAATTCAATCAATCAATTTATTCATGGGATATTGACCATCATGTGAATATCTCCCCGCAACATTGGTTGCTCTTATCGGTATATGATTATGCATGTTTCGTGATCTTAACGTACGTCAATGTGTTATTTTTTTTATATGTGAAAAAAGGAAACTTTTCCACATATATTGATAATTTTCATGTTTATTCAGTTTGTGGTTGTTTTTCATGTTATTCAGTTTGATACAACTGAGATGACGTAATATAAATTGTTTAATGTGCTATAGTTTTAATATTTGTGTTCCCATTTAAAAGCATGTTTGATTTTAAATTTTGTTTAAACTTTCTCCTAAAATTTTTTATAGCGAATCTCAGCGCATTTTTTTTTTTTTTATTTCTGATAAAGTACTTCGAAACATTCACATCTTTCAATGTTGTATCTTCTATATTTCCAGTAAAACTTCTCACATTATACATGAATTTCAAGAAATTTGCTATGTCTAAGTTTGGTATTTTTTTTTTTTTTTTTAATGTATAGATATTTCATCATTGTCATTCTATGATAAGATATCAAGTTGGTTCTTAATAAGAAAGAGTGTATTTTCTTGTCATAAGCAAGAAAAACGAAGTTAATATAAGTCAATGATAATTCTCAATTACGAATTTCTTGTCGTCTTCAACTTTTTTCAACACATTTCATTCAACTTCTAATTTTACTTCATCTATCACTTTGTCATACTTCTTTACAGTTATAGTATGTATCAGTTCAAGTCACTGTTTAAATTTACATCATTGATTTATTCAGTTCACTCAATCTCTTAGGTCATAATAATTTCATTAAATTTATAAGATTCATCAAAAAACCTACTTATTACACATGAACTTAATTTTATTGCACCGGGAAGAAAAACTATAGAAATTTGGACAATAAAAATCTATTACAACAGCTAATAAATTCAATTTTCGACAAGCATGATAGGATATAAAAATTGTATTTTTTTATTTTTCTGCTAAAGTTTAAGTTCTCTGTTAGACAATAAAACGTTTGCCTAGAATAAAATCATAAAATTCATCATTTATGTACCAACAGTAAAATTATCATTTACATTTTTGTAGATTTTTCTTTTTAACATGACAATGTTTTACATGTAAAGTTTATTTAATAGTAATTTCCGACTTGAAAATGTAGGTAGCATTTATTTTTGATGAGTTTGATTTCAACTGACAAATATATTTCAACATTCGTAGCATATGCGAGTTATGTGAATAAACCATATGCAACTTAGCTAAATTTCAGTAATTAAGTTGTGAAGTTTTATCTTTGCCATAGAAAATACATTTATTTTTACTGATTTTTGTTAAGTGCAACGACGATCTTTTACAAAGTATGTCTTCTTGCAACATGAGAAAAGATGCGCAATGATAAGGACTTGTCTGGTATGCTTTCAATTCCTTGAGAAATAAATTTAGCTTAACTAGAAGACTTGTTCCGATTCTGAAGTGTGCTATTTCCTATCGTAATTTATAATTTTACATAATACTTGGTTTAAAAGTTGAAAAAGTTTGCACAAATTTCCTATGTAAGTTCTGCTTCACTGAAAAGTTATCGGTCACAAGCAATAAAAATTCCACTTTGTTTGATTAATGTTATGCATGTGTTAATTATCATGTGTAATATCAGTTTTATTTGTGTCTTTCGAAAGCGAGCATTCATAAATTTAAAAGGATATTTCAAACTATTTTCAAATGAACTTTGCTCAGTTATATTAATATTGAATATTCATCTTACAAAATAAGCGTCTTGTAAAACACATTCCGTTTCAGTTTTCTGAAATTTATGTATAAGTTATTTAGAAATTATGGGTGGAAGTTAAAAATCTCTGTATTAATGATATATTGTCAGCACCTCTCAAATAAAAAAAAATTCATGTATAATTTAGTTTGTCCAGATGATGTTCAATTTTACGTAGTAACAAACTCTATATTTTTCAAATTTATGCTAGTTTTTCACAAGAAAAAAAAAATATATTCTTTAAGTTTGCCTAGCAAACTTTTTTCAGTATTTAAATTTTCTAAGTACATTCCATTACATGAGTAGTTAACTATTTCCACTAAGGAAAATATCTTATTATTTTAGTGTGTTTGATTGATGTTAGATTTTTATGTTTCTGATTGGTGATTTGCATATACTCTTTTAAAAACTTTACACAATTCGTAACATATATGTTAGAAATAATAGTATATCGTATCTGAGATTGAAAAAATGTATAACTATTTTCATGTAAAGAAGGTTAAATTTTAAAAACATGTCTTTGAATATGAGTGTTACCATGAAAAAAGTTAACTAAATTACTTGTGATTTCCTTTCAGAGTATAAAAAGTTTCTTTCAATTTATCTTAAGATGTTTTAAAAGTCTTGCAGGTGATTTTCAAAACTTGAATGCATATCTACAATGTATTTAATATCTACAATTTATTTAATATTTTCCCCCAATTCACCTTTCAAGTAAAATAAACCTTAGTCAGCATGTATTGCACGAGTTAATACGACACCTTAACGTATATTATTACAAAGTAAATTGTCTAAGTCTTTCTTGAAGTAACATAAATTTCCAACTTGTATTGATTTTCCGATTGAAAAGTAGAGGTGAAATTTTTTCTTTGGAGTATCTATAACTAATATTTATTTTAAATCTCTTACTATTTTTCTTCTATGTAACAATTTTGTTAAGTTTTACCCGTATTGTAGCATATAATCCCACTGAGTTTGAACAATATTCAATGTTTTAAATAATAGAAAAGTTTTCAAGTAGAAATGATCTTAAATTCTCCAAGTGAATCATACTTTTTGGAAGAAAGTCCATGCGAATTCTACCTTCACTTACTAATATGTCTTTGAAATCCACTTTATTCATTCCAAGTTTTCACAAACATTTCATTATGAAAACGGCAAAGTAGGAAAACGATAATCTCAAAGACCTGCTGACACATCACAGCATCACCCGCTGCTTGCGCGTCGATGCTGTTGTTCTTGCTGTACAAATCTCCCGACCTGTTCCAACAAGTTTTAGCGTGACTCATCCTCCGATCTAAAAATGCCGGCGAATGGCGTATCACCTACCGCTACCCTGATTGGCTAATTACCGTCACCTGCTTATCTTCCCATTTAAAGATGTGAATTTTATATGTAAAGTGAATTTTTACGCTAATGCTTAAATTCTTTGCTATAGAAAGTTCAAGTATGTTAGTTTTTTTTTCTCTTATATGTTACATTTTAAACACATGATACGAAATTTTTACGTTATGTTTATCTTAGAAATTTTAAGTATATTATTTTTTTTCTTATTTAACATTAACCTAAGAGTTTAATTGTATATGAAGAGTAAATTGTCACGTTAAAGTTTAAGGATATGATATTTTTGTGAGGTAAATTTTCGTGTAAAGGTTAAAATTCTTTATCTTTGAAATTTTTATTCTGTTAAATTTCCCATTATTTAACATTAACCTAAGAAAATAATTGTGTATGAAAATGTCGCGTATTGTTTAAATTGTTGTCGAAGAAAGTTTAAGTATGTTATTTTTTTTTTCTTCTCTAATTTAGCATTATTCTTACACATTTTAAAGATAAAAATTTTATGCGTGAAATAAATTTTCGCATATTGTTTCAATTCCTTACCTTATAAATTTTTAGTATTTCTTTTTCTCTAATTTAGCGTTATTCTTACACATTTGAAAGACATAATTTTTATATGTGTGGTAAATTTTCGCGTATTATTTAAATTATTTGCCTTATAAATTTTTAGAGCTTCTTTTTTATCTTATTTATCGTTGATATAAGAGTATGATTGTACATGTGAAGTTAATTTTCACGTTCAATTTTAAATTCTTTGCCTTGTAAGTTTTAAGTGTTTCTTTTTTCTAAAAGTTAGAGTTGTCATTATACATTTTAAAGACATGAATGGCAATGTTTGAATTCTTTGTCGTAGAAATTATAGGTATGTTATACTTTCCTCCTGCATGTCAAATTTAAAGTCGTGATTTTTATGTGTAAAGTAAATTTTTGCGTTAATGTTAAAGTTATTTGTCGTAGAAAGTTTAAGTATGTTACTTTTTTCTTTTATTCAGCGATATTTTAAATACATGATTTTTATATATGTAGTAAATTTTCACTCAAATGTTAAAATTATTTATCGTAGAAATTTTAAGTATGCTAATTCTTCTTACATGTCACATTTTAATGTCGTGATTTTTATATGTGAAGTAAATTTTTACGTTAATGCTATAGTTATTTGTCGTGTAAAGTTTAAGTATGTTAGTTTTTTTTCTTTTATTTAGCAATATTTTTACATATTTTAAAGACATGATTTTTATGTATATAGTAAATTTTCGCGTAAAGGTTAAATTTATTTGTCGTAGAAATTTTAAGTATGCTAATTCTTCTTACACGTCACATTTTAAAGTCGTGATTTTTATATGTGAAGAAAATTTTTTACGTTAATGTCAAAGTTATTTGTCGTACAAAGTTTAAGTATGTTACTTTTTTTTTCTTCTTTTATTTAGCGATATTTCTACATATTTTAAAGTCGGGATTTTTATGTGTAAAGTAAAATGTTACGTTAATGTTAAAGTTATTTGTCGTAGAAAGTTTAAGTACGTTACTTTTCTCTTGCATGTCATATTTTAAAGTCGTGATTTTTATATATGAAGGGAATTTTCGAGTAAAGGTTAAATATTTATCTTAGAAATTTTAAGTAAGTTACTTTTTTTCTCTTATTTAGCGATATTTTTACTCATTTTAAAGTGATTTTTATGTGAAAAGTAAATTTTTTACGTTAATGTTAAAGTTATTTATTTTAAAGAGTTTAAGTATGTTACTTTTTTCTCTTATTTAGTGATATTCGTACACATTTTAAAGACATGATTTTTATTCGTAAAGTAAATTTTCACGTTCACTTTTTTTATAAGTTTATTTTTTATAATAATAATAATAAAATCTGATAATTATTACTAAATATTATCTTTATATTTAATAAATTTCATAATTACTCCAATTGCAACAACTGTCTACGCTAAAAACCCATTCGCTACACTATGACGTCACGAACAAATTATCTATCACTTTAACTGTTTCAAGCAAGATCGTTACACAACAACTCAACTCGCAAACGCGTTGAAGCGTGTTGAAACATCCCTAGTCTCGCTCCCCTCCCTTCTGACGGGTCGATAGTCAGTAGCACCCTCTACCGTGAAACCTGATTGGTCGGTGAAGTCACGTGATCACCCCTCATATATAGACGCTACCGGTTGCCGTCTCGCCATTTCTACTTAGATACCTGAGTGTGAAAGACGTGTTTAATACTTCGTGTTTTTTTTTCACAGATTTTTTTTGTTTTGTTAGGGTGGAGTGAGGCGGTACCAATTCTTCCTAAAAGAGGTATCGGGCTGGAGGTGGGTCCTCACCTTTAATAAATAATTTTTCAAAATTTATTAATTGTAATTCTAAAGTCTTAACTTATTCAAAATTAGTTAGGGAAGGGGGGTGGGTAGATGAGTTACCATGAAGGCAACGTCCGATAGTCGATATTTTAACAATTGTTTGGTAAAATATTGAAATGTCACGTGTAGCTCGGGGTTAGGGTTCTTTAGACCCTTAGCAAATGGCCTTCCTTTTATTAACTTTTCAAATTTAACATTTTTTTTGTGTAACTTTGTTGCAGGTATTTTAACTTGGCTAAAGGATATGTAAGTAACTCGCTAGAAAACCAAACAGTCAATCAGGAGTTAACTTTTGGTCACATATTTAAAACTTATCAATCACCAGCGAGCATTTAGCTGACCGATCAGAACTCGTTGCCAACACCTGAAAGGTAAATCGAAACTAAAAAAGTGTTATCATCACTTAAAACGTAAAATCTTAACATAGAATGAGGTCATACCCACTGTGACGTCATTAGTAAAAATAGCTATCACTCTACCTTATTCGTTTAGAAGCAGCCCTAAAACAATTCAGCTCCAGTTAACTGGAAACAAAAACTAAAAAGTGTTGCCACCGCTCAAAACTTTGATATAAAACACATTATGACGTCATACCTACTGTGACGTCACGCAATAAAAGCCTATTACTCTAACTTATTCACTAAGAAGCAATCCTAGAACAACTCAACCCCGTCTGCTAGATAAATCGAAACTAAAAAGTGTTGCCATCGCTCTAAACTTTAATATAAAACACATTATGATGTCATACCTACTGTGACGTCACGCAATAACAGCTTATAATGAAACTAAAACAGCAGCAGGAGGGGAACAACTCCACTTCACTTCCGGTGACGGCATATCCTGTGATGTCACTTCCTGTGACGTCATATCCGGTCACGCCCCCTTCCGGTCACCCCCCCATACCATACCTGCTCCGCTGCTCCGCCATGGCTTCGGATGCCCAATTTCTAACTACTTGCGTCGAACTGGGTTGTGTTGGGTTGCTGCTGGTCGGTATACCGCCTTGTGTTCTGTGTTGCCGTGGAAGCTGTCACCGCCGTTTTATTATTATGGACTGAATCTGGTGAGCCGTAACCTTTCTGTTATTTTTCCTCCCATTCGACGCAGCCGGTACTTGTTTGCTTGTGCTTGCAATGAGGAACTTGCACAAGTGAGGAAAATGAATATTTTTTGTATTTTCTAGTGTTATCCAACGAATATATTTGAGCAGTGCAATTATTTTTTATCTTTATGCTTTTAATTAATCAAAAATCGAGTTCGAAAGTATCCGAAATCACAGCAAAAGTCACGTGACCAAAAAACGCATAAAAAAAAAACGTGACGTGATTACGCAGAGATAAAGTAGCAAAACGAAGGCGAAACCTCACTCATTCCCTTTCTAAAACAGGTTTTAGACTGGTTCATTATCTGCGCGTTGACGTTTCACGCCAAAGTGGCTTTTTCCCGCCAAATCGCAAAATGAAAAACTAAACATTTTTTAAACTATCTATCCGAGCTCAAATTTTTGAAAGAATGTTATTGTTTTTCATGATTTTTTCTCTACTTTTATTTAAAAAAAAAAAAAAACGTGAGAGTTCCTCATTGTTAAATAAACCCATGTGCAATCTTCGTTTCTGCGTCATTTCTTTAACTACCAGGGTACGTGACAACTGCACTAGTATTTTAGTAATTTCGGACTTAAATTCTCAATCAATACAGTTTTTTATTCAAAAACTGCAATCATTCTACAATTGCAACTTTTCTCAGGAAACATCAAAAAAGCTTATACATCAGTACAGTTTTTTTACTCAAAAACTGCAAACATTCTAAAATTAGAACTTTTCTCGTGAAACGTGAAAAAAGGGTGTTTGAAAATCTTGGCGTCGAAAACTAAAAAAAATGCTCAAAAAAGTTCTTCCTGTTCCCTCTTCATTCATGATTGAGGTTTTTGGAGTTAAAAACTTTACTGCTTAATAATTTAAGGCCAAAACTATGAAATACTTGTCAAGTTAGCTTTTGTTATTTTTCGACACAAAGATTATCAATCGCTCTTATTTCATGTTTCTTGATAAAAGTTATATTTGTAGAATGATTGCAGGTGTTAAGTAAAAAACTGTACTGCCTAAGCATTAAGGTCCAAAATTATTAAATATTGATGAAATTAGCTGGTTTTATGCATTATTTATTTTTTTAGACTAAATTTTTCACACTTTTTTCGACGTTTCATGAGTAAAAGATGTAATTGTAGAATGATAGTAGTTTTTTAACAAAAAGCTGTACTTATCGAGAATTTAAGTCTAAAATTATTAAATACTAGTGCAGTTAGGGTTTTGTGAGCATTTTATTAGTTTTGGACACAGCGAATTTCTATCACACTTTTATAAGGTCCCTTGAGAAAAATTCAAATTGTAGAATGATTAAGATTTTTGTGTTAAAAACTGTACTGCTTAATAGTTTAGTTCCAAATTTATTTAACCCTTTGCACTTCAGACCTTTTTCGCGCGGAGGAATTAGCAACTCGAGACATTTTAGGTTCGGCTGGTGTTTATGGATTTGCTTCATAGAAACTAAACACAGTAATTGGCCTTGCATCGAATTTCCGCATCACACCTAATGGTCCTCTTGTGGTTTGGCACCCAATCGTGTGGCGCCTGAGAGGCGCCACTGGAGTGCAAAGGGTTAATACTAGTGCAGTTAGCTTTTTTTTTTTTTCCCCCACGCAGAGAATTTCAATAACTTTTTTTCGACATTTCATGAGAAAAGTTGTTATTGTTGAATGATTGCAATTTTTTCGTAAAATTTTTACCTGCTTGAGAATTTAATTCCGAAATTATAAAATAGTTATCTGTTTTTGTGAATTTTATTAGTTTTCAACACCGAGAATTTCAATCACACTTTTTAACGTTCTTTGTATGACCAATTCTGTGAATTCTCGATATCTTTTGGTTTACAGTCGATGTCTTTGTGTGCACTATTCTGAGAATTGAGGGTCTGAGAAGCAAAGTCTTCTAAGTGACTTTTCTTAACTTTTGAGTAAATACACTTTAAATATTTCTATTTTTATTAAATTTGTATCGAAAATATTTGTTTTTCAAATACTAACCTCTGGAATGAAAAATAACTAGTTTTCATATAATTAAGTATAAATAATAAGCTGTAAAGTGTATTTTCTCGAATGTCAAGAAAAGTCACTTAGACCCCTTTGCTTTTCAGTCCCTCCATTATCGATGTCTTTTTTGTGACCTATTCTGTAAATTATCGATGTCTTTTTGTTAGAAGTCTTTATTCTATGAATTATCCATTTACAATCGATGTCTTAAGCCTCTTTCACACGAGGCGACTAGTTGATTCAACTAGTTTATAAGGCGTGTTGGTTGTTTTCAGATTATCTGGCGCCGCCGTCAGCAACACACTTTCGCACGCAGTCAACAACCCAGGCTGTTTGTTTGCAGGCACAAAAGTGCTGCTCTCATCCTAACTAGTTGACTCAACTAATCTTCCGTTGGGAGGAGAAGTTGATTCCACAAGTTGCTTCGTGTGATAGTGCCAACTTGTTGAGACCAAGCAACTTAGTTGAATCAACTTGTTACGAATTTTTGTACATTTGTAAATATTTCGTAGTGTTAATTTTGTAAATAGGAAAATTTATGTACATTTCGCATAAGGCAGTGCAATAATTCGTCTTAAGTTGGCTTCCCTGCCATATGGGTCTTAATGCTTGATAACGAGTTTTACAGAGATAACGCTGGGAAGCGAGTTTTACAAGGAGCAGGGCATTTATCATTATGGTAATGGCAATCTCGCCAAATTGACGAGATAGAGCCAGATAATCTGAATACAACCAACCAACCAACCAACCAACCAACCAACCAACCAAGGCCTTGAAAATGCTTAGATGTGCTTAAATGTCCCTGGAAACGCTTAGAGGTCATTAAAAGTCCTTAATTTTAGCGGATGCTGTGTGATCAACGGCAATATTTATAAAAACACAACTCGGACTTGCTATCCACGCTTGACTACCACTTATCCCCAACGTAACAAAATTCTCCGACATATTTGTATTACGCATCCACCAACTTGTAACTGTACAAACACGCATCCCCCAACTTATAGTATATTATATATAGTATAATAACTATAACCATATTATATATACTATAATAACTATATTATATAGTTATAATAACTATAACAACTATATTATATAGTTATAATAACTATAACATATAACTATATCATATAGTTATAATAACTATATTATAACTTTTTTGGTAGTATAAACTTTTAAAAAAATTTTTTATAGACATGATACCTGAAAACAAATTTTCAAAGGTCCTTAAAAACATTATTTAGGTGCTTGAAAGTGATTGATTTTCATTCTGTGATTCGAGTGGGAACACTGACTACATTTTAGCATGAAAATTTGGAGGAGGAGGATTGGTTAATTTTATTTTGGTTTTTAATTTTCTACTGCTTTTTCAACCATCTAAGGTTTCGCCCTCCCCCCCCCGCCTCTGGCTACGCGCTTGCTTGGAACTATATCTTTTCTGCGGAAGGATACATTCTACAGCGTATTCAGCGAGCTCAGAGTAGGTTGTCTTCTAGTATAGTTAAGGATCACTCGCTACATTACAATATTCTAGCCTACTGCATTTAGAAACTACTCTGTAGAAAACTCCCTTGAACTGTTACGAATTTCTGTATATTTGTAAATATTCTGTAGCATTGTGTGAAAAGGACAATTTATGTGCATTTCGCATAAGGCAGTGCAAGAGTTTGTTTTCCTGCAATGCGTCTCTTAATGCTTGATAACGAGTTTTACAGAGATAACGCTGGGAAGAGAGTTTTACAAGGAGCGGGCCATTTAACATTATGGTAATGGCAATCTCGCCAAATTGGCGAAATAGACCCAGGTTGGCGATGGTTTTGGCGACTATTTTTTGTCGCCAAATTTGGCGAGAAATCGCCAAATGCCACCAAACTTGTCGACCATTTGACGACATTTTCGGTCCCCATGTACATGTATAGGACTTTTTGACTACGATCTGGAAAGTCCTCCAAATTTCTATCTCTGGAAGTTTCGAGAAGATTCGCCTTTACTATATAAGTCCGGCCAAGAGTGAGTTGAGTTACTGACTGACTGAAATTACTGAGTTGAGATACTGAGTTAGCTGTCTCTCTGTGTGTGCATTCCGAGTAGTTCTAAAGCGAACTGTATTGCATTGTCTTTTGCGGCGATTTGTAGCAGTTGCGAAGTATTTTTTAACTGCTGTTTGAGCTCTATTGTTGTGTAAAGAGCTGTATTGAGTCTTCTAGAACGAGAAGTTCAGGTTTTGTAAAAGAATCTGTGAAGAGTATATCGGAATAAATTTCTGCAAGTGTTAATCTGCTTTGGCTTCAAATCTTTCGAACCCACCCACGCAACAATATTTAGTGAGTAGGTACGAAAAAGATCACCTAATGAAAATGAGATAAATTATTTTCATTTAATGTCTATCTATTACTAATGAAAATTGAAATAACAAAGTACAAAACCAAATGGAGCCACAGCCATACTCATTGATTTCTAATACGAAATATATTAAACGCAATTTTTGAGTTTTTAATGTAAGTCATTTCATTTAGTGATCATTTTCGTACCTACTCACCAAATATCAAGTAGTTTTTAAATGCATCGTGCTAGAAGGTTGTAACATAACGAGTATAGGGAATTATCTTTACTAGAGTGGTGACGACTTCAAATAGCAGATAAAGCTTCTATGCACAGGAGTATTCTTTTGCATAGCGGTAAAGCATCTGGCTGGAAAACCATAGGCCTCACGATCGAGCCCCAGTGACCGCAGAAAGCTGTTTTGCTTCATTGGTGACTACCGGACAAACGAAACATACTGCCATCTACCGGCGCCTTCTAAAAGGAGAAACTTCAAAGCGGCAATTGAACAAATACGAGCACTCACAACAAGCGAGCAAAACGATGCAACTAGCATCCCAAACCTCCAAATCCGATCAGACGTTGATCAGAACAACAGTGTCGCTGTGAGGTGGCTGTATGATGACAACTTCAAATAGCAGATAAAGCTTCTATGCACAGGAGTACTCTTTTGCATAGCGGCAAGGCATCTGGCTGGAAAACCAAAGGTCCCACGATCGAGACCCGTCGCCCGCAGTGAAAGCTGTATTGGTGACTACCGGACAAAAACGAATCATGCTGCCATCTATCCGAGGAAGAATGTAATAAGAGGGTGATTTTACCTCGGACCTGGAGACTAATATCCTGACGAGTGCGAAGTCGTCCGGCCCTATGCCTTTCAGTGACTCCTTCAGTTGGTTGGCGAAGAAGCGACATCGATTCTTCATGCAGTACACTACACCACGAAATAAAAACATACGTAAAATATTAACAACATAGAAAAAAAAATAATAATCGATTAGGGACGATGACGCCTGGGTCTTGAATCCAAGCCCATTACTAAGTTGTTTTATTTGTTTTGTTTTATTAACACTTGTTTTATTAACAATTGAGTGAAAAAGTACTTTCTCACATTTCCCGTGTTCAAATGTTATATTCGTGGCATAGAAATAACATATTTTCAAAAGAATTTCATTGTCTGGAGTTGCCAACAGTAATAAATATATGTATTAGAATATTTTTTGCACGTGATAATAAAAAAATATTGTATTCAACATGTGGGAAGATACTTTTTAAAGTCGGCAAAATTAAATTACTCGTTCTATCGCACTCGTCAAATAAGCATTTTACCTTGTTTGAACTTTCCCAACAAGTTGCACAAAGAACTATTGTGGAGTGTCTATAGATTATATTTATGACAAAATTGTATTTTTTTATTACTTAAAAAAAAGTAAGTCAAAACCTTTTGGCAAAGTTTGTTGGTGCATTAGAGTTTTCAACAGCAGTGGGTAATGCAAATCCAGAAAAGATACAAATGTATTTTAGAGATATTTCTATTGGTAGATAAATATAGGGTGTTAAGCGAAGGGGGAAAAAAATCGATAGAATAGTGAAACCACAAGTATATTTATTTTGAAAGCTGTAAAAATCTGTCACGAAATTTTCAAAATTAGTAATAAATTTTGCCAACAGGTGGAACTGTTCACTGTAGTTCTTATGAATAAAGAGTGCTTTCAAACTCAGAACTATCAGTCTTCGGACAGTTCCACTGTTTAAACATGAAAGGAAGTTAGCGTGATTGCAAAGGACAAATTTGTAACATATTTCTAGAATTTAGCAACTACAGCAAATTAAAAATTCTACATTCTAGAAATATGTTAGTAATTTGTTCTCTGCAGTCAGTCGTTGTAATCACGCTAACTTCCTTTCACGTTTAAACAGTGGAACTGTCCGAAGACTGATCAATCTGAGCTTGAAAGCATTCTTTATTCATAAGAACTACAGTGTACAGCACCATATGTTGGCAATATCTGTAACTAATTTTAAAAATTCAGTATAAGATTTTAAGAGCTTCCAAAATAACTCTACTTTTTGTTTCATTCTTCCATCGATCTTTGTTTTTGAGTTATTTTAAAAATCGGACACCATGTTTAAAAATAGTAGTCAATAATTTGTGCGATAAACTACTATACCGATGGCGAGCAAAGTATCCCGCGCGTCACCCGAAAACTCCGCCCGGATTGCCGCCGTGATCGAGTGTCCCCCGATGTTCTCGTAAGCCCCGAAAGTCGCCTGCAGCTGACTGCAGCTGCGACTGCACAGAATGCGGGTGAACGCTTCGTCATCAGAACCAAACTGACCCACTCCTCCCTGAAAAGCAAAGAAAGAAGACACATCATTAGTGACCATCATTAGTGAATCATTATTAGTGACCATCATTAGTGAATTAATCATTATTAGTGACCATCTTCAGTAAATTAGTCGTTATTAGTGAATTAATCATTATTAATAACCATCATTAGTGAATTAATCATTATTAGTGACCAGCATTAGTAAATTAGTCATTATTAGTAAATTAGTCATTATTAGTGACCATCATTAGTAAATTAGTCATTATTAGTGACCATCATTAGTAAATTAGTCATTATTAGTGAATTAATCATTATTAGTAACCACAATTAGTGAATTAATCATTATTAGTGACCATCATTAGTAAATTAGTCATTATTAGTAAATTAGTCATTATTAGTAAATTAGTCATTATTAGTGAATTAATCCTTATTAGTAACCATCATTAGTGAATTAATCATTATATGGTGACCATCATTAGTATATTAATCATTATTAGTGACCATCATTGGTAAATTCCATTATTATGTTTCAACAACTCGTGTATAAAAGCAATTCCTAATTCCTAGTAAGGTTCATTCTCTATACTGCCTTTGTTACAATCTTATAGCCCAATGCATTTAGAAACTACTTTCTATAACCACCTTGACATTTGGTGAGTAGGTACGAAAGTGATCACTTAATGAAATGACGTAAATTGTTTTCATTTAATGGCTATCTAATATAAACGAAAATTAAAATAGCATTAAATAAAACCAGATGGAGCCACTGCATATGCATTTATGTATGAATTTCAAATATAAAATAAAATATATTAGACGCCATTTTCGAGTTTTTAATTTGTGTCATTTCATTGTCATTTTCGTACTCAATGTCAAGGTTTACTTTGTGCCATCGCATTGGAAAATATACGAAACCGAACTGGACTCACGTCGAATAACCTCTGTGCGTCAATTTCCGCCCTTTCGTAGTCTACTTCTTCTCTCTCCGCCGACACCAGCGCCCACAGTAAGTGCCGAAAGTGGCCGCTGGTGTCGCTGCAGATGGCATCCTCCAGTTCCTGGTTGTATCCTAAAAAGAGAGAAAGAATAAAAATGGACCATCAGTTTCAATTAGAGAATATCGATTAAAATAAATATCGATACTATATCGTTGCATAGAAAAAAAATATCGATAAATCGATAAGTGATTTTTTTTAATTATTTGATTTTCAAATTTGCAGGGAAACGAAGTTTTTCGGGACAAATTTCTATTTTTCATGAATTTATACCAAAATTGTTTTAATAAATAAATTATTAAAATTTGTTTTTTGAATAAATTATATTATCAATCAGAATAAATAAAATACATCTGGATGTCAATGTATAAATTCACATTTATTTTTAAAGAAGAAATTATGGAAAGCTAGGTTACCGCATATTTTACTGATAGATATGATTTTTAATATTTAAAATTAGATACAAATTTCAGGCACAAGTTGGCAACAGAAACGGCGCTATGTTATTGGCTACTAAAGTGATCTTATCTTTCCATTACATTATGTTTTCTTTTTGGTTAGGGTGCCATTTTAACTGTCTCTCAGCCAAGTCCAAACTTTAAGTTTTGAAGTTTTTGAAAAGGGAATAAAGAAAATCGAAAAAACACATGGAACTACAAAACGATCATCAAAAAACTAAAAATGTTTGAAAATATCGATATATCGGTGACTTGTATCGATATATATTTTTTTTAAATATCGATAAAAATATCGACGTTTCGATATATTGCCGACATCTAGTTTCAATGCATATTTAGACTGGAATTTTAACCCATTCGATCAGCGCAGAATGTCTTGTTACTCCTCTCAGCACCCGATCCGACTTGCTGTTCTTTGCTAGAACTATCTGAAACCGTGTTTGAAAAACACAAGCCTGACCTTATGGACGAAGACAAGAGATATGCCTCCTGACAAATATTATTTAGTTACTTCAGTTAATTCCAGCATGAAAAGGGATACTTCGATCAGGAGTAGTCCGATCAGGACAGACTACTGGAGAATATGTTAGTCCAAATAATGCATTAAGAACTTTTCTGGAAAAAAGGCTACTCCGCGAAAAATGTGGACAGAGTCGGTTTTGAAACTAATCACCTCCGTGTAATGAGTCATCTTTAAATTCTTTCTATTAACTTTGATTTTGTATATTTGTCGATGGGAACGGAATCTTTGGAGGGTTAATCAACCCTCTTGCCGTCATCCAATCGGGCTGAAGCTTGGCAGATAGGTTCGAAGTCGATGACAATGCATTCTATCAAATTTTGGAGCTGTGACTGTCACTTAAAGGGGTCGCTTTTACGGAATACTAATAAACCAACTTGCCGTCCTCCGATCGTGTGCTGAGAAATTAGCATTATTATATGGACACAAAAGCGAAACTCTTTTGTATGTCTGGTATTGTATTTATACAGGGTGGTCATAAAGAAACTTTGCCGATATCAAGAATACTTCAAGCAGTAGAAATTTCAGTTATGGTTATTCAGAGGTATGAGCACGAGATTCCATGAACGGTAACTAAATGGCGTAAGGGGACGGTTACAGCTATAGGTACAGAAACTCAAAATGTTCGTATGGCAAAGCACACTTTTTCTAGTTGAAAAATGCTCAGTGCCTGAAGAAACCGTTGGAATGGTACGTGTATCACAGAAATAGGGCGCGTTATGCTAGCACATAAAACAGCTCTCCGAACCGTCAACAAAACACGATTGGGGGTCACGGAGAAGATTTGCACATGACAGAGGCAAGACACTAATCACAGAACGCCGCTCGTCGTACTTTTTTTTTTTGCGTGCATAACGCGTTCATTTTTTGTGATATACGTACCGTTCCAACGCTCTGTATTCTTTGGCATGCGCCAAGCTTTTTGCGACTGGAAAAAAATGGACGTTTCCATTCGAAAATTTTGAGTTTCTGTACCTGTAACCGTAAGAACCATTTTGTTGTCGTTCACAGAATCTCGAGCTCATAATAACTATACCTGAAATCTGATCTCGATCTTTTAAACAGAGCGATCGCTAAATGTAGACAAAGTTTCTTTATGACCACTCTTTGGCCTCGATGGAAATGTTAATACTGTCGTTATAATTTAAAAAGCCTTAATCCGAAAAAATTTAATTGTATATTTTACACTTTATAATTAGTCCTTAGAAAATATATATATATATTTTTTATATCATTGAATGGCACAACTTCTTACGTCATACAAACCTATACAACAATAAAGAAATATTTAATTTCAAAGGACGAACGCAACAGCGTCAAAATATGCATTCTAATGCAATTTTTGGACTCCATCGAACATCATTCTGAATTTTTTATAGAAATTGGAGAAAAGTTAGTAGATTACGAATCCACTGGTCTGCCATGGCAAAAATGGCCGAAACTGATCAAAAATCGACTTGGAATGAGTTGAACTTAAATCCGATTGCCAAATATGTCTTAACTTCCCAAAAAGAGAACAACCTTTTCGTCTGGCAACCCACTGCATTTTGATTTTCAATGAGAAAAAGCGCAAATGATTTCTGATCTCTGGCTCGGATAACTTGTGTCTTCTAAAAGTAAGCCAAATTGGCAACATCAGTTACGTCATCAGTGACGTAATGTTTATTGCCAATTTGGCTCCCTTTTAATATATGCAAGTACACCGTCGCCAGTTATATGAATCGTCTGCAACCTTCCTAATTGAAAATTAAAGAGTGAGGGTTACCAAATAAAAAAAAAAAATGCTCCTTACTTGGCAAGTTATGGCGCATTTGGCAATTGGATTTAGTTCAACTTATTAAAAGTCAATTTTTGACTAGTTTCGGCCATTTTTTCCACGGCAGACCAGTGGATTCGTAATCTACTCACTTTTCTCCAACTTCTATAAAAAATTCAGAATGATGTTCGATGGGGTCCAAAAATTGCAGTCACCTATCAGTCTATTAGGGCTTTTTAGCTATGACAGCAGAATAAGAGAAAATCGTTTGAAAGTGAATGGAGATATTTAAAACTAAAACACAAATATTCTATAGCCGTTACATTATTTTCAGTTATACAAAGCACATCAACTAACTATAATTCTTATGAACAACCTAATGATGCATTACGTTAAAAGAAATATTAACTCACTTTGAAAGTAGCATGCTTTGATTTCTTCTATTTCCTACAAGAAACAAAACGATTTTTTTTTAACAAACAGCAGGGAAGAAACGGAAGCTTTCAAAGTACAAAGAATTCAAAATGTTATGACCTATTTTGAAGGGCACGAATACTATAATATCTATTAGGAAAATAGGTTTTGGCCAGTTACTTTGGACGGTCCCTATGGAAACAAGACTCGTCGATATGGAAATAGGGGTGATGTAGGCAGGAAATTGGCGTCCAAAAAAATTTACAATATACGGGGAAATTTAGATGTCAGAATACCCCGTGAGAAATTATACTGTTTCCATGGCGACATTCAACGCTGAATATCGTGACGGGAGTCTGGAGATGGACATAAGGGATTTTGGAACCCGTGTCAAGACTAAAATAGCAGCATCTCCAATTTAGAGGTTTGACAGTTTTTGTAAGTAGAGGTTTTCCTAATAGAAATAGTTTACCACCAATAAATGGTTTCCACTTTTTAGGTTTGTAGTTAACTAATGCTATAAATAATCTGCAGGAAATTCTAAAATGATTTTTTGTACGATATAATTGAACGATATGATAAAATTTGATTCACAGCCTTCTTGATTATGATACTAGTATGCCGACCAAACGGTATAGTGGTTAGCGTGCTAGCTTCTAGACCTCGAGGTTGAGGGTTCCGAGTCCCGCATAAGGCATGGGTGTTTGTAAATGTATGTTGCCTTGTATAATG
Source organism: Linyphia triangularis (assembly GCA_963978545.1). NCBI lineage: Eukaryota > Metazoa > Arthropoda > Arachnida > Araneae > Linyphiidae > Linyphia > Linyphia triangularis. The sequence continues at coordinate 2,900,710 of OZ021728.1, forward strand.
ACGAATGTTTCGGCGCATTATAGCCCTCGTGTTGATGACAGCGCCAGATAATCTGAAAACAACCAACCAACCATGATACTCGTATAAAACAAGATAAAAAATTAATTAAGGATGTGAATTTCGTGTTCTCAAGTGTGCCTTGAATGTGTGACTATCGGAATGTTTGAAGTTATTTCTCGAATTCTTTTTGTTTATCGAATAATTATAGTTACAGAATGACACGGATAGAGGTCACGCGCTGATGTGTTGCTATAGAACGACTATAAGATCACACGAGCGTTTTCTCATGCAAAAACACAGCATGAAAAAAAGCTACAAAATATAGATCAGTAAAAACACTTCGAATCGTGTTGCTATATTCATATTGTTACGAATTTTTGTATTTTTGTAAATATTTCGTAGTGTTAATTTTGTAAATAGGAAAATTTGTGTACATTTCGCATAAGGCAGTGAAATAGTTTGTCTTACTTTGCTTTCCTGCTATGTGTCTCTTAATGCTCGATAACGAGTTTTACAGAGATAACGCTGGGAAGCGAGTTTTACAAGGAGCAGGACATTTAACATTATGGTAATGGCAATCTCACCAAATTGGCGAGATAGAGCCAAGTTGGCGACGGTTTTGGCGACTAATTTTTGTCGCCAAATTTGGCGAAATTTTCGGTCCCCATGTACATGTATAGGACTTTTCGACTACGATCTGGAAAGTTCTCCAAATATCTACCTCTAGAAGTTTCAAGAAGGTTTGACTCCTATATAAGGCCGGCCGTGAATTGAGTCAGTGAGTTAGTTGAGTCCGTCAGCTGACTGGAATTACTGAGTTGAGATACTGAGTCTCTGTGAGCCAGAGTAGTTCTAAAGCGAACTGTATTGCATTGTCTTTTGCGACGATTTGTAGCAGTTGTGAAGTTTTTTAACTGCTGTTTGAGCTCTATTGTGTATAGAGCTGTATTGATTCTTCTAGAACGAGAAGTTCAGGTTCTGTAAAAGAATCTCTGTGAAGAGTATATCGGAATAAATTTCTGCAAGTGTTAATCTGCTTTGGCTTCAAATCTTTCGAACCCATCCACGCAACAATATGTTATCGTCTTAAATTTTTTATATTTGAAATAACTATATCATGGAAATACTACTTGGATTGTGAACTTACCATTCTTGAAATTGGAAAAAATATCCATATTTTTAAAGATGCAAGGTATAATGATTTAGAAAACCGTGAACTGAACAGAGATGCTTTGGATTGTAAATGGAATCACGTTGTACTGGAGAACACAAACAAGCGACTGAGATCGCGATAAAGAACGAGCACGGCTTGTGTAATAGTCCGAGAGGCAATTTTTGGACCCCATCGAACATCATTCTGAATTTTTTATAGAAATTGGAGTAGATTAGGAATCCACTGGTCTGCCGTGGCAGAAATGGCCGAAACTGATCAATAATCGATTTGGAATGAGTTGAACTAAAATCCGATTGCCAAAAATGTCATAACTTGCCAAAAATATAACAAACTTATTCGTCTGGCAACCCACTTCATTTTGATTTTCAATGAGAAAAAGCGCAAAGGGTTTCTGATCTTTGGCTCGGAAAACTTGTTTCTTTTAAAAGTAAGCCAAATTGGCGACATCAGTTACGTCATAAGTGACGTAATATTTTTTGCCAACTTGGCTTCCTTTTAATAGATGCAAGTAGACCGTAGCCAGATATCTGAATCGTCTGCAACCTTCTTAACTGAAAATTAGAGTGATGGTTACCAAATAAAAAAAAATGCTCATTAGTTGGCAAGTTATGGCGCATTTATGCTCATTATTTGGCAAGTTATGGCGCATTTGGCAATTGGATTTAGTTCAACTTATTAAAAGTCGATTTTTGACCAGTTTCGGCCATTTTTTCCACGGCAGACCAGTGGATTCGTAATCTACACACTTTTCTCCAATCTCTATAAAAAAAATTCAGAATGATGTTCGATGGGGTCCAAAAATTGCAGTCGCCTCTCAGTCTATAAGATTTTCAAGCTGCATAAAAAGAAGCTGCGTTGATACAACATGAAGGCCTTAGATCCTTCTCACGTGCTCTCGGTTTTAAGTTTCATTATCAAAAGGGGAAATGCTGTCATACTTACTCGGTTGGGATGTGTGCACAAAATCTCTATGATGCACTTTTCATCTGTACCCCAGACCCTGTAGAGAAAAGAAAAAGAAAAAGCAACATGTAGTGGCATTTTATTGATTGTGAGACCACAAAAACACTCAATTTCGAAATATTGCTCAACAAATATACAAACAGCAAATTAACTTGCATTGAAAGCTTAGATTAACACATTCCCGATCACATATCAGGGCAGAATGTCTTGTCTGTCATTACACCGACCAAACGGTATAGTGGTTAGAGTGCTATCTTCTAGACCTCGAGTCCCGTGTTAGGCATGGATGTTTTGTAAATGTATGTTGGCTTGTCTAATGACGAATGTTATTATAGCCCTCGTGTTGCACCAGATAATCTGAAAACAACCAACCCAACCACAAATCATATCCCATTCCAAACAATACAATTGTTGTGCTGTACTTGACGATGTTTATGAATGCATTGCACAATTCCAAAGGTTGTATTTAAATCAGTTGAACTTTTTTAATATACTTTTCGTAATTATTTATACGTATTTTATTATTTATACGTATTTTAATTTATTGACAACTTATACTTTTATATATACCTATATTGGTACGACTTTATTTTACATTTAGAACTTAGAATGAGTAGAATGAGAAAAATTAGTAATCTTACAACTTTTTAGAATTTAATTAAAAACTAGGTTATTCAACAGTAATTTTTAAATTTATTTTCGATTATTGTATATAAATAGGTTGTTTATTTACAGCAAATGAAAAATCACTTCAATTTTTATGTTATTGAACTTAGAAATTCTTTAAATATAATGTAGTTTTTCAATTTTGGGGGTTTTCTTTAAGTATAAAAATTATAATTCCTAAATGATAACTTAATATATGTATATCATATTGTATTTATATCAGATTTGGGTCATTTCCAAATGAATTGGCCTTTTGATGTCCTATGACTTTGAATCCATATTTCATTAGATTAAAATAATTTTTTAGAACATATAATGGTACATTATTTTATAATTAATACCAAAAATTCTTTAAATCGTAAGTACCTCTTTAAAATATTTACATTTTCTATTATTTTAGTTCTCAATTTTTTATTTATGATTTAAAACTATATAAACTTTGTGTATGAATTAAGAACTGTGAAAGAGTACATTATAATTAATAAAATTGCATTTGATTTCTTAAAAGTATTTAATTAATATTGTTAAATTTTAATTTAATATGTGTCCCAACTTCTCAGTAAGGGCCGACCAAACGTTGTAGTGCATTGGCGGCTTCAAGGGGGGGGCCATGGGGGCCATGGCCCCCTCCTTGAAGGGTTCCCTCATCCTTCCTAGCCCTTTCAAATATCCCAAAACTCTTTGAGAATTTCCAGTTTAAAAAACGGTGAAAATACATATTTTTAAGCACAATTTCATTAACGTAAATTTTTTCTTTACAGTACAAAAATTTATAGCCCCCCCCCCCCCCCCCCTCAGAAAAAACCCTGGTTTTAAATGTATTTACGTACACAACACATGACACAATACCCGGTACACAACACAAGTACACAGGTAGTGACCATCCCCCTCCTAAACGACGATTTCCTTTTTCCCGGGGGCCTCTGCCTCTTTTTGGAACAACCATGCTTTTCTAAGCAACCATGGCGCCGAGGGTAATTTCAACACGTGATGTCTGGACTAGTGTGTGACTTTTGTCACTTGGGCATGGAATCGGTACTGTGTTATTGTTATAACTAGTTTAGACAGGCCATTTATTGTGAAAATATCTGTTGAACTAGCAACACTTTTATTCGTTGTTTAAAGATTTCGTGATCATTTTACCTCGAGTAATTAGTGACGAATATCTACAATATGTCTTCAAAAAGAAAAAATGAGAGCATTTTTAAATACTTCTCTAAAAAGAAATACTCAAATACCAGAAGAGTATTTTAGAATCTCGGTTTACATACCTTTATTGGATAATATAATTGAAGACCTAATAGGAAGATTTCCAAAAGAAAATTTGGATTGTTTTGGCTTTCGATTACTGATTCCAACCTCCGATATGGAAAAGCCAACAGAATCAGAAAGCAACGAGCTTTAAAACTTATTAAAGAAGTTCATACCAATTTTAGGACTGACACAAATGAGTGTTATTCTGATTGAAAGTGAGCTAGCACTATGGAGAGAGAAATGGAAAAAAGAAGAATAGCTCCCCACTTCTGCCATAGATACAATGAGAGCTTGTGACAAATATGTATATCCTACTATTTACGAGTTACTTAAAATTTTGGCAACACTACCAGTTAGCGTTGCCTCTGCTGAAGAAGCTTGATGAAGTTGCTGATGAAGTTTCTCTACCCTTCGACGCTTGAAAACGTGGCTAAGAGCTAGAATGGGGGAAGAAAGGTTAGCAGGACTTAGCTTGTTGCATACTCACAGAGACATAAACATTGATGCGAGCTGTGTCATAGGCAGATTTGCCAAAACAAAGCAGAGGAAATTCGATTTTGTTCTTTAGGCTTTCAAAGAGTAAAGAAGTGTGATTGTAAAACAATTATTAACTATTTTTATTTTTTGTAATTTCTTTGTTTTACTCTTTTCTTATTTTTCAGGAGAGCAATTCAAGCTTAAATTAACTTTTTTAATTCTGCATCAAATGAAAATTACTAATTTAGAAAATTCTACACTTATCATTGCAATCAAGCATTTAATCAGCAGTTAGTTTATTATAATTAGGTTACATAGTGCATACATTTTACGAACTTAAAGTTTAAAATGGCCCCCCCTTAAAAATGAACCTAGGGCCGCCTTTGTTGTAGTGGTTAGCGTGCTAGCTTCTAGACCGCGAGATTGCAGGTTCGAGTCCCGTGTAAGGCATGGGTGTTTGTAAATGTATGTTGGCTTGTCTAATGACGAATGTTTCGGCGCATTATAGCCCTCGTGTTGCTGACGGCGCCAGATAATCTGAAAACAACCAACCAAACTAAGATTAAAACTAAGATCGCCAACGGTAGCTAAGCTATAATAACCCTAATGTTGTTATTAGCCAATCAGCTTTGATTGTGGAACATCTACGGTTGGGATCGGTGTTTATGCATGCCGCGCTGTGCCACCCGGAATCGTTTGGTTTGGAACTTCCGGCTGTCTATTTCTGTCCCTTATAAAGTGTTTAACGCAACCATATACGCAAAACAGGTGGTTTGTTTATTTATCGTAATCAATGGATGAATCGAAATGAATACGCTATCTCAACATTTAAAAATAAAAATGTGTCAGCATGTTCAACGAGTGAATGAAAGCGCAGGTAAAACTTTGGAACGGCGAAAAGCTGAAAGATATTGTAGAAACAGATTGGTTTTCAAATGTTTATGCTGAGTTTTAAAATTGAAATATGTAGTGTTACAAGAAGGAATGGAAGGGTGAAAAAATGTTTTGTGGTTTTGACACGTGTATTTTTTTTTTATAAAAATAGTGTATTTTGGAACAATGTTCGAGATTCCAGAACCTGTTTCCAACATTGGCTGGTGTGTACCCGGGTCAATGTTTATGAAAGCAGAAAGTGTTTACAAAATGAACATTTGCTAAACCAAAAACTGGGTGGTCAACGTGCAAATTGTAATTGACTAATAAGTGCTCGAACAAAACGTCCCCAGTGGAACAAATCAGCTGACCACTATCGGCTCGACATTGGCCAATCCAGATGTGGACTGCTGTAGACAAGACTGACCGTTGCTACAGATCTTGGCCAATCTCGCCCTGTGCTGGTCAAAATACACTGGAAGTTTTGAAACTTTAATGCAGATTTTTAAAACTGATATGGTGATTGTTTTGACATGCTTATTTTGGTTTAAAATCGTAGGTTTTGGAACGATGCTCGGGATTCGGCATGGACATCTTCTCAAAACATCTGTTTCCAACATTGACCAATACCATCATCTGGAATGTGTCATCTGGAGTAGTGTGTGATAGTAAAATACAACAACAGGTTAAAAAATGACTGTTCATCTTCATCGTAGTTGCTCCAATCCAAGAAGAAACGACTTGGCGCAGTATAGCCCTTGTGTAGCTCTTGCGCCGTATAACCCGATCCAACCAAGAAGAACCAACGGCAGAGGTGGCCGGAGTAGCGCCGAGGTGAGTACAATTGTCTAGTCAGTAATTGTCCGAAAGTTGGAAGTGATTTTAAAATTTTTTATCGTACATGTTTGAAATATTAGTAAGGGCTTTATTATAAACGAGGGGCATATGTTTACCAACAAAGCAACTCCGAGGGGGGGGGGGGATAAAAACCGTTTCTTAGACATTCCGATTTGGTAGAAAGCTGGTTTGTAAAACATAGGATTCAACGGGAATTTGTGACTTTATTGCAATAAAACTGTAAATAATCGAGTTTCAATCGAGTAATTTATTAACACTTTTAAATCCCTACCCGCCCTAAATCGCCTTGTAGAAAAATTTCCAGCCAGTCGCCTTTTGGTTGGGTCCAGAGGGGATGCGTATATTTCATACTGGGAGGAATCTTCCTGCCAGTAGTTGGCCGACCAAACGGTATAGTGGTTAGCGTGCTGGCTTCTAGACCGCGAAGTTGCGGGTTCGAGTCCCGCGTTAGGCATGGGTGTTTGTAAATGTATGTTGGCTTGTCTAATGACGAATGTTTCGGCGCATTATAGCCCTCGTGTTGCTCACGGTGCCAGATAATCTGAATACAACAAATCCTGCCAGTAGTTTAAAGCGTGACGGTCCTCAACAATAGGCTATTGTGGAGCATGTAAAGGGGAGCCATGGGTTTAGAGTACTCATTGTCAAACTGCCCCGCCCTTTGAACACTGAGTAAGATAGTCGGGGATTTTTCTTGTATATGAATTTTGTCAAATATTTAGCTGTTGCGTTTCATTCATTGATAAGATGCCGACATATCAAGTAGATGACCCAACACACAACCCTATTGCAAGTTGTTGACACATAGTAATCATCTTTTAATGGTCGACAGTGACCCCCCCCCCCCCCTTCATCATACCACAGGAAAGCCAGGTGTGACCCACAGGAGAACGAGTCGGGCGAGTTCATTTCCAGTTTTTTCGAATGGAAAGTCATTGGGTTTTTGTGAAACCCACAACGCCGACCCAGTAGGATTTAAAGGGTTAAAACAGACCTTCAAAATGTATTTTAGACATTCTGAAATATATTTTGACTTACAAGGGGACCTTACGGTCTCGGAAATTCAGATCGGGATGAAACTCGGCAGATTAGTAGTATACCTTAAGGGTATCCACACAGTAAAGCAATAAAGCGCACTAGCCACAAAATTCCTAGAAAACAGGCTCTAAAGTGTTGCAGCTTATATACTAGTAGAGATTTTTGCTCTGCAGCTCCCCGGTGGCTGAGTGGTAAGCGTGCTGAGTTCCCGTACGCGCGATCAGGGTTCGATACCTCGTGTTGTATTTTTTTTTTTTTTTTAATTTATAAAGTCAATTTATAAAGGGGGTTGAGTAGGGGTAGAACAATTGTTCGATAAGTACGATTAGGGTTTTGAAAATTTCTGACTTCCTGCTTATGTACAATAGGACAACATTCCTACTCTTCCATATAGAAACAGATTCTTCGTGTTTATTGCAAAAATCATTTACTTCTCAACAGCTTATAATATTTCAAAATTTATAATCACTTGTTTGTGTGAATAGTAAATAGAGTTTTATTGTACCTTCATTAAATACATTACTTATTTAAAAATAAAATATTATCTTTAATTCAAATTTCAGTTAGCTGTAACAGTTACTTTCTAAGTGGATGAAAGAAAAAAATAATAATATAAAAAAAAAAACTTATCTCACGAGGTATCGAACCCAGATGGCCCGTATGGTAACTCAGCACTCTGACCACTTAGCCACCGAGAGTTGCAGAACAGAAATCTCTACTAGTATATAAGCTGCGCGTAACACTTTAGAGCCTGTTTTATCGGAATCTTCTGACTAGTGCGCTTTATTGCTTTACTATGTGGATACCCTTAAGGTATACTATCAATATGCCGAGTCTCATCCCGATCTGAATTTCCGAGACCGTAAGGTCCCCTTGTTAGTAAAAATTGTAGTTTTTAATTGTAAATGGCTCCTAATGATCAAATTTCGACGAAATCGTGGTGAAAAGAGCTGATTTTGGTTGGCAGCTTAGAAAATTACCGGCCCTATGATGTCATGTGCCCCTCGAGTATACAGAGCCACTGATGTGGCCAGCCGACCAAACGGTATAGTGGTTGACGTACTAGCTTCTAGACCTCGAGGAGTTCCGTGTTAGGCATGGGTGTTTTGTAAATGTGTGTTGGTTTGTCTAATGACGAATGTTTCGGCGCGTTATAGCCCTCGTGTTGCTGACGGCGCCAGCATGATCTGAAAACAACCAACTGATGTGGCTAATGTGGGCCACAGTAACGATCCCTAGACTAACCACTGCTGTAGCTCCATCGGATTGCCTATATCGCTTAGAGCCTGAGTGACACCAATCCACATACGCAACCTCTAGCAACAGCAGTTGCCCCGTATAGTAAGCTCCATAGGATTGCATGATTCGTTTTGAGCGGCTTGTCTGAGTGTCTGAAACTGTGGCGAGCGCGCGCCACTGCAGTGGATCTGTGTATTATAAGGGCCTTAGGTCCTTATAATACAGAGCCACTCGATTGGCGAACGCGCACCTACACTTCAGTAGCTAAGACAAGCCGCTCAAAGTAGAGGTCAGCGATATATCGATATTTTTTTTTGAAAAATATCGATATTAAAAATATCGATACAAGTCACCGATATATCGATATTTTCAAATATTTTTAGATTTTTGATGATCGTTTTGTAGTTCCATGTGTTTTTTCGATTTTCTTTATTCCCTTTTCAAAAATTTCAAAGCTAAAGTTTGGACTTGGCTAAGAGACAGAGGCACCCTAACCGAAAAGAAAACATAATGTAACGGAAAGATAAGATCATTTATTAGTAGTCACATAGTGCCGTTTCTGTTGCCAACGTGTGCCTGGAATTTGGCAACTGATTTTAGATATTAAAAACATCTCTATCAGCAAAATATGCGGTAATCTACTTTTCAAAATAACTTCTTTAAAAATAAATGGGAATTTATGCATTGACTTCCAAATGTATTTTATTTAATATGATTGATAATATAATTTATTTATCGAAACAATTTTTATAATTTACTTATTAAAACATTTTTGGAATGAATTCATGAAAAGTAGAAATATTTGCACTGAAAAACTTCGTTTCTGGCAAAATAGAAAATCAAAAAAAAATAAAAAAAAATCATGTGTCGATATATCGATATTTTATCGATATTTTTTCCTATGCAACGATATAGTATCAATATTTATTTTGATCGATATTTCCGACCTCCAGCTCAAAGCAAAACATGCAATCCTATGGAGCTTATTATACAGGGCCACTGCTGTGGATAGAGGTAGCGTCTGTGGATTGTGGTGCCACTCAGACTCAAAGCGATATAGGCAATCCGATGGAACTGGTTCACAGCTGTGGATAGCTCAGGATTCCTTGGTGTGGAGCGCGTTCCACACTGCAGTGGGCTCTGTATAGAGTGTGCTTACCTGTGTGGCGTCATGAAGACATTCTGCGAGAAATATGATCTGTGGGGTGAGGAGGGCAACGCAAAGGTCTTCGAAATTTCCTCCGAGCTCAGATTGAATGTCCTCCACGAGATCCTAAAAGAATTAAACAGGTCACCATCTGTATTTATAGAATATCTGGACAGTGCTTTTTTTCCCCCCTTTATACAAAACCAACTTAATGATATACCAATTACAAGGCTGAGAATTATTCTGATGGATAGTTACTTTTATATTGTGTTTTTTTGCTTGGAAAGTGAAGTAAATGATACAGTACAAAATATTTGGAAATGTCGTTCTTAAAATCATTCTTAAATGAAGCAGGCTGTGCACAATTGTTAAACGATTCCTTAACCCTTTGCACTCCAGTGGCGCCTCTCAGGCGCCACACGATTGGATGCCAAACCACGAGAGGACCATTAGGTGTGATGCGGAAATTCGATGCAAGGCCAATAATGACTGTGTTTAGTTTCTATGAAGCAAATCCATAAACACCAGCCGAACCTAAAATGTCTCGAGTTGCTGATTCCTCCGCGCGAAAAAGGCCTGGAGTGCAAAGGGTTAAATATAAAGGTTGATATTTTTTGCCTACCGTTGATGGATGAAAAAGTAATGAGTTTTGTTAAAACAATATGCAAAAAAAAAAATTTAACTTTATTTAATAATTTTAACAGGAAATCGTGACAAAAGTAGCACTTTTCTGAGAGTAGTGCGAGAAAGTACTTTCCCGTACTAGTGTAAAAAAATACTTTCCCGCACCCTTCTTTCTCAAATATTATATAGTTTTGGTATAGAAATGACATTTTTATCACAACGTGCAAAAAAAATCTATTTTTCTCTGTTGTAAATCGTGAGGAAAGTAGTACTTTTTTGTGAAGAGTGTGAGAAAGTAACTTTCTCTCTCTAATATGAAAAAGTACTTTCTCACACGCCTCGTGCTCAAATATTATCTAGTCTTGGTACTGAAATGACACATTTTCAGAAGAAATTCATTGACTGGAGTTGCCAATAGTAAGCAACCCATCACAATTTCATTTCCATTGAATACCTTCTTAAGGTGTACCATTTGGTTATTAAGTTACATTTCAACTTACGTACCCGCATTTTCCGCACATTTCCGGAATTTTTTAGGAACAGAATCCACAGCTCTTCTTGGCATGAACATTTGTAAACACTTCCCTTGGTTTTAACTTGTTCCTTAGCTCAATGTGTACAAGTTCAAACCGAGGGATAGCATTGAACAAGCCGACCAAACTGTGTAGTGGTTAGCGTGCTAGCTTCTAGACCACGAGGTTGCGAGCCCCGTGTTAGGCATGTGTGTTTGTTAATGTATGTTGGCTTGTCTAATGACGAATGTTCCGGCGCATTTTAGCCCTCGTGTTACTGACGGCGCCAGATAATATGAAAACAACCAACAAGCATTGAACAAAGTATCCGTGATGTGTTTGCAAATGTTCCAGTTGAGATGCCAAAAAGAGCTGTGGATTCTGTTCCTAAAAAATTCCAGAAATGTGCGGAAAATGCGAGTGCATACGCAGTGGTAGAAGTGGGGGAAAAAATGTGGGGGGTTGGCCAAAAGTTAGTGACAAGTGCACCCCCTCAACGATAAATTTATAACAATTAAATAAATAACAATTAACTAGTAGAAAGGAAACAATTTTCAACACGAACAAGTCCAAAATTTATTATTTTAATGAATATTCTGCGACTTAGTTTTTTTACTAGGAAGTAAGAGATGAAGTGAAGTAATAATTCAACATTATATACATAACTGTTTATTTAGATTTAAATATGGCCTCTAAATAAGCATACTTTCATAAAATTAAATTAATAAGGAATTCAATTTTTTTTTTTTTTTTTTTTTTTTAAATACTTTGTCTTTATATTTTTTTCTAGTTCCTCCAAAGTTAAAATTTGACCAAGTGAAAATACCTATATCTTTATACAAAGTAGTATAATACATTTTTATAACACTATGACGTAAATAGATTTTTTTTCAGTGACTTAAAACTTTTTCTCAGTGTCATTACATTTCGCATTTCCCTACATGCTTGGTATATTTTTTAAGAAGAAAATCTATGCTTAATTAATTTTAGTACTATCTAATATCCCATGCCCAGTATTGCTTAATGTTCAAAGAAATATATAAACAAAATTAGTGATAAAAACTGAAAAATATAGTCGGGAATAAATAAAAAAAATTATACAATTTTGAATTACATGACTCGGAAGACAGTGATAAGATGAATTTGTTTCAACAATTTTGGCAGTGATAGTATACACAAGTATTTTATAGTGCATTCAAAAATTGAAAGTAAAAAAAATTGCGAAATTATATTTTACCTTCTTAAAGGAAATGTTTGCATTTTTCAGCTTTCTCGTTTGGCTTCATGGATAATTTTTCCTGCACATTTATGAGTTTTACTGGTTTTGTGTTTAAAAATCTGCTTTCTTAAGGATTCTCGTTAGTCAAATTCCTTGTCTCCATGTGGCAAAATGTTACACCCTACCCATTCGTTAGAAAGTTTCAAACCTTGTTTTTTTCTAGTTCCAAGCTATTTAGCAGCCTTTTGTTTGTTTTGCATCCAAGTTTTTGTTCTTCACAAATAAGCCACGGATACTCGTTGTATTTCTGAAGGTGAGTATCATTTTGTGTCCAATACTTTGGATAATCATTACTGAAGTACCGTAAAATGGGGTGAATAGGAACAGCGGGGTGAATCGGAACGAAACTTCATGAAATTACAAAGAAATTATTACTTTACACAAATAATGCATTTTTATTAATTAAATATATTTTTTTTACTTGTCTAACATGTTTGGAATCTTGGAACATGTTTTGTGGGGTTTTCAACACTGTCCTTTTTTTTAAAAAAAATTCTGAAAGAGCGTGCATACAATCCTATGAGTTTTAACCTCTCCAAAACTTATCCCGTAATTAATAACATGTACGAGTTATAGACTTAACTAATATACTTTTAGATAAGTATAAACATCCACAACAGCATGCCATACTTAATTTTTTTTAAAACCAAGTTAAATTTTTTTACGAATTTTTATGTTTTTCCTCGTCTCGATTTTGAGATTTGCGGGGTGAATCGGAACACTTGAAAAGTGATATTAAAAAGCTGTTTTTGGAAAGATTATGTTCTACACAAGATTCAACGACTGAAGAAGAGTCTAATTACTCCCTTCATGACAGTAATCAAGATTGCAGGCTTGAATAAATGTCAGAATGGGAGCCTAGTTACCGCATGGCAGAAAACTCGATTGATATAGTGGTTTTTCCCCAAATGATTTCGTTATCTTTAAGTTATATGGAAAAATGTATGAAGACTATGTGAGCAAAATTTTACACCCACAAGTTTATTGCTATGTAAGTGTGTTTTACAGAGAGCGTCCATGAACGAAGAGATTTTCTGAAACAAATGAGGATACTTTTCTCCTTTCTCAAGATAATTTAAGGAATTTGCAGTCATACGGCACGCAAACATAAAGTAGATTAAAAAATATTATTAATTTTAAAGACTGTTTGGATGAGTTATATGAGAAGAGTTGATAGGCTTTCAAACATGATTTGTTTTGACAATAATTGACAAAAACAAATTTCTTCCGTCATATTAAATGATTTTTTATGATAATTTTGTGTTCCTATTTACCACAATGCATTATAACTTGTTTTTTGTCACCCTGTAAACATTTAAAAAAGATCAGACATAAATTGTAACGAGTGTTCCGATTCACCCCTTTCTGCGGGGTGAATCGGAACACCATGAAAAAATTCAAAATAAATTAAAGTCTAAGTTTTTTCAACATTTTTTGGGTTGATCCTCAAAGAAGAAGGTAAGACCCAAGTTTCAATGTCAAAAATATGTTCTTTAACGATTTTATTACAACCGATTTTTACTTTGAAAGTTGAAAAGTGTTCCGATTCACCCCATTTTACGGTACGTTTTTGCTTTCTGTTGCTGCCACGTGCTAGATTCTCTCTCCACGTGGTCTCTTCAACTTGATGCACTTGCACATTTTCCACTGCTCTTTCCTCAACGTTCTGTAGTGTATCGGAGTCATTTTTCTTACAGTTTTGAAGCCAAATATATCAATCGCATCTTGTTTTGTACTAGATGGATTACGAATACAAATGCCGTTTAGAGTCAGAAGTAAGAGTTAATGGTTAAGTTGGAGGAATACACGGTTTTCTACTAATAATCAACAAAACGCAAAACATTTTAAAGGAAATGGTCGAGGACATAACAGGAAATGATAGTGCAATAAATATGTATTTTTCTATCCACTCCTCAATAATCCCAGACAACGGGCGCCGAAACTCGCCGCGCATTTCCAAGAAAAATTGACTGAATCTGCTTTAAGCAAAACAAAATTGAAAGTATAAAAAATAACAGCCAGAAAAAGCAGAAAGCAGAAGTAATGAAAATGGTTAATTCTATTTTTTCCCCCTCCCCTTTTAGTTTTTAGACGGATTGAATGTTTTTTAAATTAGGGGAATAGATTTCGGTAGTTTTAGAAGTGAGGGGATGGATTTCAGTGGTTTTAGAAGTGGGGAGACGCAAGGGTATTTTCTGGACAAGTGGGGGGACGCGTCACCCCGCGTCTACCCACACTTCTAGCACTGTGCATAAGTTGAAATGTAACTTAATAACCAAATGGTACACCTTAATTATGTATTCAATGGAAATAAAATTGTGATAGGTTGTTTATTCTTTAAAATATTCCTTGTTAGAAATAAGTGTTGACTTTAACAACCACCCTGTGCATCGATGATTCTAAATGGACGTTTCGATAGCGTCGACAAGACTACCTGACGGGAGACGTTGTTTTGTGTTTGCTCACCCTTCCGTAGAGTGCCCTGTATTTCCTCTTGATCTCCTGCCTCTGGGAGTTGGAGTGGGAGACCAACACATCGATGATGGCGCGTTCGTCACTCCCTGAAACACAACACACATTCAATTGGCACATATGATCTTCTATTTGGAAAGAAACTATCTACCAATAAGTAATTGGACACCTGTGATAAAAGAGATAAACACAATTTATTCAAATTCAATAGGCGGTTGAGCCTCCACCTAAGGCATTTACAGTATTTACACTCTGGGGCATGCTTTCCAAAAGTGTTTGGATGATGGACAGTGGTATTTTCTTCCACTCGGCTTGGAGTGGGACATGTGCGTTCTTTCACCGATTTTGGACAGTTGCTGTATTCCTTAATTCGACGATCCTACTCATCCCAGAGGAGTTCCATAGGATTCCCGTCTGGACTCTGAGCAGGCCAGTCCAGTCGGTTCAGCTCGCTGTCATCATACTAATCCATGGTGGACCTCGCAACATGACAAGTGGCATTGTCATATTGGAAGTAACAATGACCCTACCCGTAAAATTGCCACAGCGTAGGAAGCACATAGATATCTAGGTTAGTGGAGTAGTAGTCAGCGTTGAGCCTACCATGAATTGGGATCAAGGGTGACGTAGATCAAGACTGCAGACATCCTCAATTGCATGGGTGTCCAAATACTTATTGGTAGATAGTGTAGTTGGTAAACACGGCCCATATAGTACGCATCATCCCAGGCAGTCCCACGACTTCTTAAGGCGCGCCCCCCCCCCCCTTCTCCCTCCGGGTGTGTAGGCTCACTCTAGAGGTCGGAAATATATATCAAAACAAATATCGATAATCGTTGCATAGAAAAAATACCAATATATCGTAACAATATATATTATTTTTATTTATTTGATTTTCAATTTTGCCAGAAACAAAGATTTTCGGATCAAATTTCTATTTTTCATGAATTCATGCCAAAATTTTTTTAATAAATAAATTCTAAAAATTGTTTCAGTAAATAAATTATAAAAATTGTTTTAATAAATAAATTATAAAAAATTGTTTTAATAAATAAATTATAAAAAATTGTTTTAATAAATAAATTATAAAAAAAAAATTTAATAAATTAATTATAAAAATTGCTTTAATGAATAAATTATAAAAATTGTTTTAATAAATAAATGATATTATCAATCAGAATAAATAAAACACATTTGGATATCAACGCATAAATTCACATTTATTTTTAAAGAAGAAATTTTCAAAAGTAGTTTACCACATATTTTGCTGATAGAGATGTTTTTAATATTTAATATGCAAATTCCAGGCACACGTTGGCAACAGAAACGGTGCAATGTTAATGACTACTAATGACTAATGATCTTATCTTTCCATTGCATTTTGTTTTCTTTTTGGTTAGGGTGCCATTTTAACTGTTTCTCAGCCAAGTCCAAACTTTAGTTTTAAAGTTTTTGAAAGGGGAATAAAGAAAATCGAAAAAACACATGGAACTACAAAACGATCATCAAAAAACTAAAAAAATTTGAAACTATCGATATATCGGTAACTTGTATCGATATTTTTACTATCGATGTATTAAAAAAATATCGTCTGATCGCCGACCTCTAGTGGGCTCACATGATGGCTGTGCTAGCACTCTGGCATCGCATGCCAAAAATGCCTGATTCGAATCCCGGGTTATGCATGGATGTTCGTTGTGGTTCGGAATCCACGTTAAGCTGTAGGTCCCGGCCTGATTAGACGTCATTGTGCATGAAAATAGGTCGTTGAGCGTACAAACCAACCAATCCTGAATGTGTGCTATATAGGCGATGTGGTATCTGCATTTTTGGTCAAATTGTTACCAGATCCCAGGAACTACAGAGGTATTGGCCACCAAATTTTCCGAGCGCCAAGCTTTATACTTGTCGCAACCTATCGGTCAACAGGTAAGCAAATATTTTGTCTGCTTTTCAAAATCCTATTGAATGAATTATTTGTTTTGAAACCACCGACTGTCTATTTCTGCCACTTATAAAGTGCTTAACACAGCCAAATACGTCTCGTAATTTTGAGCATCTAGAAGAATACGAGATCGAAATCTTCTCCGACCCCACCACACCAACGAGAGGACATTGAGGCCACGACAGATTTAATGTGCACCAACCCCCATCAGATACACACCGATATTTGGCGGACAGAACCCGCAACCCTCCGGTTACGAGCTCGATACTCTACCGCCTGGGCTATCGGGAGCCTATGAATTAATTATTCTAGTTTTTTTACTCGTATAAAAAATCAACATAGTTTTTAAATGTATTAATAACTATTAAATTGTTAAAATAATATCTGTAAAGTTTTTGAAAATAGTTTTGCTAGTTCCTGAATAACATGCGTCACTCTTTTAATGTTCATTTTTCAAGTCGCAATGCCAAGTTTTGTTTAGAAAGTTCTGTTATTCTATAATTTTGATTTCGGGTAGAATCATCGATATAGATAAACAACTGGATAGACTGCACCATTGTCAATGCAAAGAGAAAAACGCGCCGGGGATTGCAAAGCTGGTGGGAAGATTAACCAATCACAGTTCACTTTTAGAGTTGGATGGAAATGCGAAAAACCTTGTAAAGTGTTAGAGTAGATATATTTTTTGCACATTATTACTAATTAAGGTCTACTAATGTCATTTCTGCTGTGTACAACCCAACATTTTATTTTCCATCCTCGCCAATTCGTATTTTTTATCCCACCAATTGAATCTGGCAACGGCTTCATTTTCCTAGCGTTAAGCAGTCTATCCAGTCGTTTATCTATATCGATGGGTACGGAACGAACGACAGGCTACGGTTCACAGTGATCCAAAAAAGTTTCGCATTTGAAATATAATTTAAGATATTATTTGATTATTTATTAAAAAAACAAATGTTTATGTGGTGTTTTGTGATAATCCCACCACTATTAAACAATTTTGGATATAGATACTTCATCTTGTATGAGATAATCGCTCGAAATTAAACGCTCAGCTAGTTCGCTGGATGACGTCACGTTTGGAATTGATGGAAAATGCCGCCTTCACTCTCATCGTACTCGGGAAGTGTAAGTAGTAAAGTCCCGTTTATATTTACATTCAACTTTCATGAGCGCTGTTACATTTACATATCGCGCATACGCAAAACTTGTTTACGGTATCGATTGACAATAAATGTATGGAAATACTACAATAATATTCGAACCTCTTATCGGACAAACGAACATAAAAATAATCAGAAAAATAGGGGGGACACACTAAAATAACTTTTGATTTTATTCTGATGTAATAAAAAAAATATCGTTGCCATTCCAAGAATTTTTTAATATCATAAAATTTTAATAAAAGCAACTTTTAATCGAATTTATAAATTGCTATCTACAATCTCGGTGTACAAAAGCTTCTATGTTTTCGCATCTCTAGGGGCAAAACTGTGGATTTGCGTAAGGTTCAGACAACTCAGTTTTATATCTATAGATTATTGTAAGAGTTTTTGTAATTACCTATTCCTTTCATGGCCTTCCTCAGTTTTGCCGCCGCCCGCTCGGCGTTGAAATTTTCCACAGCCGATATGGTACCCTGTAACAAAAACATGAAATACATTGCAATTTACAACATGTCATAAAACATGAAAATTATCTTTAAAAAACGAAAATTATCTTCGAAAAAAGGAAAATTATCTTTAAAAAGAAAATTATCTTTAAAAAGAAAATTATCTTTAAAAAGAAAATTATCTTTAAAAAGAAAATTATCTTTAAAAAGAAAATTATCTTTAAAAGGAAAACTATTGAAAAGGTGAAAATTCTATTTATAAAAGGAAAATTATCTTAAAAAAGGGAAAATCATTAAAAAGGGAAAAATTATATTTGTAAAAGGAAAATTATCTTAAAAAAGGGGAAATAGACATAAAAAGTTTATAAAATTTTAAGATTCCTCAAATGATGCTTATGTGCAAGATATTAACAAAGGAATAATAATAAATTTTATGCATTATCAATTGTCATTTTTTTTTTTTTTTTTTTAATTTTTTTTTTAGAATAAAATCATAATAAATACAACTTTTGTTAGGTATATATATATATATATTTATTTCAATTTTTAATCGAACTATCATTAATATTAAATTGAACTAATTATTAATCAAAATATTAATAATTTTCAATCTAATGATGCTACTGATAAACGCATAATGAAAAAAATATTTCTTTCTATTTGTATGGGAAAAGGTGCTAAAGGTCCTTTCGCATAGATTTTTACTAAGAAAGGTCCAACGTACTTCGCGCACATACCTTCCACAAATAAAGCTTTATTGAAGACTAGATAAATACCCGTGCTTCGCCACGAAATTTTACCATGTGCATTATTTTAGCCAGCTGTGAGGCCCCGCGATGCGGAAATCCGTCATTGGTGTATAGACTCCAATTTTTGGTGCTTCGTTCGCAGGAAGGTTCATCGCTACGCAAAATCGAGCTCGCTTCGATCGCTGAAAAAGCCATTGGCACATAAGCACAGGCTTACAGGCTTTGAAAGGTTAATTGCTATGCAAACATGAGCTCGCTTTGCTCGATGAAATGTTCATTACTGCGTAAGCGTAAGGTCGCCTCAAAAACTAAAAACTAATTGCTACGTAAAAGACTTAATATTAGAAGCCTCTCCCTTGTCAAGAAAAAATAAAAAATTACCCGTTAATAACTATAATGCAACACCCCTTTAAGAATATTTTAACACGTGATGTTTGTAAAAAGCAAAATTAGACGATCGAAACTACTTATGTTGAAACTTTCAGCGCTCTAGGCCTATTAGAAGTCGTTTTTCGTGGAAATATTCATTAAAAAAACAAATTAAAATTGTAAAGTTCTTTTTGTTAAAATTTCAATTAGAGGCCCAAAACTATTTGTGTTGAAATGTTCAGAAATGTAGCCCTATTAGAAATCGTTTTGTAAAATATTTATTAATTAAAAAATTAATCAAAAATGAACTAAAAAAAATTTAAAGCTCTGTTTTTCAAAAATCCCATTTGAAGGCCAAAACTACTTATGTTGAAACATTTATAGAGCTGTAGCCTCATTAGAAATCATTTTGTAAACTATTAATTAATTAAAAAAATAACTAAATAACAATTTAAAATTTTGTTTTTCAGGAGTCCAATTAGAAAGCCAAAATTACTTATGATGAAAATTTCAGATCTGTAGCCCTATTAGAAGTAATTTTGTAAAATATTTATTAATTAATTAAAAAAATTAATTAAAAAATAACTAATTAAAATTTTAACATTCTGTTTTTCAAAAATCCAATTAGAAGACTAAAACTACTTATGTTGAAAACTTCAGAGCTGTATCTCTATTTAAAGTCGCTTTGTAGAAAATAAATTAATTAAAAATATTAATTAAAAAAGAACTAATTAAAATTTTAACATGTTTCTCAAGCAGAATGTTAAAACTTAAATTAGTTATTTTTTAATTATTTTTCTTAATTAATTTAATTTTTTTACAAAATGACTTTTAATAGGGCTACAGTTCAGAAATATTCATTGAATATATATTGGTCTTTTGAGAAACAGAATTTAAAATTTTTATTTAGTTCTTTTTTAATTAATTTTTCTAATTAATAAATATTTTACAAAATGATTTCTAATACGGCTACAGATCTGAAATTTTCAAAATAAGTAGTTTTGGCCTTCTAATTGGACTTTTGAAGAACAGAATTTTAAATTTCAATTTGTTTTTAATTAATTTTTTCACAAAAAGCGACTTCTAATAAAGCCTAGAGCTCTGAAAGTTTCAACATAAGTAGTTTTGGCCTCTAATTTTGCTTTCCACAAACAAGTGTTAAAATAATCTTAAAGAGGTGTTGTAATACTGTATTAACGAGGATTTTTTTGTTTTTCCCCGACAAGGGAGAGGCTTCCAATATTAAGGCTTTACGTAGCAATTCGATTTTAGTGAGTGAAGCGAGACTATGCTTGCATAGCAATGAACCTTTTAACGAGTGAAGTAGGCCTGTGTTTATGGGTCAATGAACTTTTTAGCGAACGAAGCGAGCTCGATTTTGCCTTGCGATGAACCTTCCTGGGAGCGTCACAAACTGGGACACGAATGACAGATTTCCCGTAACGCGAGGCCTAGCTAAAATATTGTTAAAATTTCGTAGAGGAGAACGGGGCTAGTAAAGAAAGAAAAGGAGATTATACATAACCCCATTTTCGATTCTTCTTCTTAACAGTCATGAGAACGTCATGACCAATCTTTTACGCTCAATACTCATTTTTTGGAGTCAAACTAAATCCTTTAACCCTAAGTCGGGCTCAATATTGAAGTTCGGGCGCAATATGCTTGACAGGCGCATAAAAAAGAATCGCAAATTTATAACCATTATTTTTAATTTTAGTATTCTAAAAGTAATCAATGATTACTGTAGGAATATTTAAAGAAAAAATATGAAATTTGTTTAAAAAAAGAGCACATTTTATGTTTAGAAAACATTACAAGAAATTTTCAGCTTTAAACTAAAGTGTCTTATTATCAGGGTAACAAAGACAAAAAAATTGGTAAAATTTATACATTGTAGTGCATAGTTCAGAAGCCGATATTCACTCTGAAAATCAAAATGCAGCGGGTTGCCAGACGAAAAAGGGTGTTTTCTTTTTGACAAGTTATGACATATCTGGCAATCGGATTTTAATTCAACTCGTTCCAAGTTGATTTTTGATCAGTTTTGGCCATTTTTGCCACGGCAGACCAGTGGATTCGTAATCTACTCACTTTTCTCCAATTTCTATAATAAATTCAAAATGATGTTCGACGGGTTCCAAAAATTGCAGTCGTGTCTCGGACTATAGGAGAGGCAGATTCCTATGAGAGAAACGAAAGCGTCAGAGCTGTCAGGCCGCCCGACGAAGGGTTAAGATTCTCCTTATAGAGGATCTTCTCACGACTATAGTAAAAATCCAACTGCTTCATGACTGGGGAATAAGGGCCTAAGATAAGAACTTCGTGACTGAGAGTCTAAGCACTGCTATACACCCTTCTAATAACTACATAAATAAAAATACGTCTTCGTGACTGGATAATAAGGGACCCAGTCTAAGCTAGAAGCTTCGTGACTGAGGAATAAGGAGTCTACCCCTTGCTATAGACCATGTCCTTCAAATAACTATATAAATAAAAATACGTCATCGTGACTGGGTATTTGGAATTCTAACTTAAGGGGAAAAAAAATCACCGCTAATACAAAACACCCCTTTAAGATTATTTTAACACGTGTAGGTATAAAGCAAAATTAGAAGGCCAAAACTACTTATGTTGAAACTTTCAGAGCTCTACGCCAATTAGAAGTCGCTTTTTGTGAAAATATTAATTAAAAACAAATTAAAATTGTAAAATTCTTTTTGTCTAAAGTCCAATTAGAAGGCCAAAACTACTTGTGTTGAAAATATCAGAACTGTAGCCCAATTAGAAAGGGTTTTGTAAAATATTTGTTAATTAAAAAAATAAAAAAATATTTAAACTTCTGTTTTTCAAAAGTCCAATTAGAAGGTCACAACTACTTATGTAGAAATTTTCAGATCTGGGGCCCTATTAGAAATCGTTTTGTAAAATATTTATTAATTAATTAAAAAAAAAAAAAAAAAAAAAAAACGAAATAAAAAATTCGTTTTTCAAATTCGTTCCAATTAAAAGGCCAAAACTACTTATGTTGAAAATTTTGGAACTGTAGCCAAATTAGAAGTCGTTTTGTAAAAAAATTTGTTAATTGAGAAAATTAATTAAAAAATAACTAAAATTTTGACATTCTGTTTTTCAAAAGTCCAATTAGAAGGCTAAAACTACTTTTGTTGAAAATTTCAGAGCAGTATCTCTATTTGAAGTCGTTTTGTAAAAATAATTTGTTAATTAATTAAAAAAAAACTAGTTAAAATTTTAACTTTCTGTTCGACATGCATAAAATTAGAAAGCCAAAGCTTTTTTTGTTGAAAATTTCAGAGCTCTACTCCAATTTTAAGTAGGTTTCTATATATTCACACACAGCTTGTTTTATTATTATAGATTAATACGATAGCAAAAACCCATTTTAAAGTTTAAATTTAATTTTGAATTAAATTTTTATTAAATTTAAATTTATGTCATTTTATTAAGTGATCATTTTCTTACCTACTCACCAAATTTAAAGGTTATACACAAACACTACCAAGTTATTATTAAAACATAATTTCTTGAATGATGATTAATACAATAGCAAAAACCCATTTTAAGGTTTAATTTTAAATTAAATTTTTATTAAATTTATGTCATTTTATTAAGTAATCATTTTCGTACCTACTCACAAAATTTAAAGGTTATATACAAACACTACCAAGTTAATAAAAAATAATTGATGTCTTTTTTGATGATTAATACGATAGCAAAAAGTAACAAAACCCCTGTTCTAATTGATTGTCTTGAGTGCGGGAACCACCCCAGAGGGCGGCCTTACACGTTGGCCCCCGAAAATGGGGGCGCGTGTAAACGGAGGCCAAAGTAGCCTCCGTCCCAACCATGCTCTTACTGCCCGGATTCGAACCGGGACACAGAGGAACTGCGGAGCGTTACGCTAGCCACTAGACCACTGCGCGGCAACCACTTGTGGAGAGAAATAGGCACAGGTCATTTGCACATTTTAGATTGCTGAAACTTAGTCTATTTTCGATACTTTTTTGTTTAAATTATGAAATGAAAATGAATTTTTATAACAATGTGCAAATAAATGAAACTTTTTTTTAATAATTCTGGACACATTTTGGATTGTTGAAACTTGGTCTATTTTCAATATATATATATTTTTTTTTAATTATGAAATGAAAATGAATTTTTATATCAATGTGCAAATAGATGAAACTTTTTTTAATCATTCTGGATAAATATCATGCGGAAAGTAGCACTTTTTCTCGAGGAGTGCGGGAAAGTAACTTTTTCGCACTAGTGTGAAAAAGTTCTTTCTCGCCTCGTGCTCAAATATTGGCATATTTTCAGAAGAAATTTTTTAAACTTATACACATATTTATCAATGTTGCCAACATTGATAAATATGTGTATTAGAAATATTTTTTTGCGCGTGATTATAAAAAATATTGTACGCAACACGTGAGAAAATACTTTTTTAAACTTTGTAAATTATTTTACTCGTCTTATCGAACTCGTCAAATAAGCGTTTTACCACGTTTGAAAAAGTAAGTAGTTGCATAAATAATTATTTTATGTATACGAATACTTTCGTGTTATTTTTGTTTGAATAATTTTCTTTTAACCTTTAACTGCTGTAAGCGGTCTGACAGACCGCGAGTCATATTTTGTGGAATGCTTCCACCCCTAAAATATCTCATCTTTGACTTTTATATTAATTTTTCGAATACTACGTTTCTTAAACTTTAAACTGATGTTCACAAATTTGTTTGGCGCAGTATGGACCATGTGTTGCTCTTGCGCCAAAAACCTCAAACCACCCAACCACAGCAGTTAAAGGTTAAAGAAACGATTTAATATCCCGTAATGAATTAATATTATAGTTTTATTTATGAGTACTACCGTAAAATGGGGTGAATCGGAACGAAACTTCTTGAAATTACAAAGAAATTATTACTTTACACAAATAAAGCAGTTTTATTAATTATATATATATATTTCATTTGATTAACATGTTTTTAATCTTGGAACATATTTTGTGGGGTTTTCAACACTGTCCTTTTTTCTTTTTATTTTTAAATTCTGAAACAACGTGCATACAATCCAATGAGTTTTAACCTCTCCAAAACTTATCCCATAATTAATAACATGTACCAGTCATAGACTTAACTATTATATTTTTAGATAAGTATAAACATCCACAACAGCATGCCATACTTAATTTAACTTGGTTTTAAAAACTTTTTATTTTACGAATTTTTATGTTTTGCCTCGTCTCGATTTTGTGATTTGCGGGGTGAATCGGAACACTTGAAAAGTGATATTAAAAAGCTGTTTTTGGCAAGATTATGTTCCACACAGGATTCAACGACTGAAGAAGAGTCTAATTACTCCCTTCAAGACAGTAATCAAGATTGCAGGCTTGAATAAATGTCAGAAGAGGAGCCTAGTTTCCGCATGGCAGAAAACCCGATTGTTCCAGTGGTTTTTTCTCTAAATGACTTCGTTATCTTTAAGTCATATGGAAAAATTTATGAAGACTCTATGGGAACAAAGTTCTACACCCACAAGATTATTGCTATATAAGTGTTTTGCACAAAGCGCCCATGAATGAAGAGATTTTCTGAAACAAATGATAATGCTTTTCTCCTTTCTCAAAATGTTTTAATGAATTTGCAGTCATACGACACGCAAACATAAAGTAGATTAAAAAGTATTTTTAATTTTAACGACTATTTGGATGAGTTATAGAAGAGTTATATAAGAGTTGATACGCTTTCAAACATATGATTTGTTTTGACAATAACTGATAAACACAAATTTTATCCGGCATATTAAATGATTTTTTTTTTATGATTATTTTGTGTTCCTATTCACCACAATGCATTATTTGTTTTTTACCATCCTATAAACATTTAAATAAGATCAGACATAAATTGTAACGAGTGTTCCGATTCACCCTTTTCTGCGGGGTGAATCGGAACACCATGAAAAAATTCAAAATAAATTAAAGTCCTAGTTTTTACAATATTTTTTGGGTTGATTTTGAAAGAAGAAGGTACGACCCAAGTTTCAATGTCAAAAATATGTTCCTTAACGATCTTATTACAACCGATTATTACTTTGAAAGTTGAAAAGTGTTCCGATTCACCCCATTTTACGGTACTCATTATTTGGAGTCGAAAAAAGTCCTTTAAGATTCTCCCTATAGAGCCAGGGGTCAACAGACAGTGGCTCTTCTCACGACTATAATAAAAATCGAACTGCTACATGACTGGGGAATAAGGGTCCCAGCCTAAGATAAAAACTTCGTGAGTGAAGAATAAAGAGTCTAAGCACTGCTATACACCCTTCTAATAACTACATAAATAAAAATACGTCTTCGTGACTGAATAATAAGGGACCCAGTCTAAGCTAGAAGCTTCGTGACTGAGGAATAAGGAGTCTACGCCTTGCTATAGACCATGTCCTTCAAATAACTATATAAATAGAAATGCGTCTTCGTGACTGGGTAACAGGAATCCCAGTCTAAGCTAGGAGCTTCGTGACTGAGGAATAAAGAGTCTAAGGCCATGTTATAAACCATGTCCTTTCCATAATTACATAAATAAAAATACGGCTTCTTGACTGGGTAATAAGACTCAGTCAAATCTAAGATCTTCGTGACTGAGGAATAAGGAGTCTACGCCTTGCTATAGACCATGTCCTTCAAATAACTATATAAATAGAAATGCGTCTTCGTGACTGGGTAATAAGAGTCCTAGTCTAAGCTAGGAGCTTCGTGATTGAAGAATAAGGAGTCTAAGCCTTGCTATGTACCATGTCCTTCAAATAACTGCATAAATAAAAATCCGGGCGGGTTTTAGGAATTAGGGTCCCAGTCTGATCCAAAATTCATAGTGCTTTGAAGCGCAATGACATTCTTTGAAACGGTATAGTGGTTAGCGTGCTAGTTTCTAGACCGCGAGGTTGAGGGTTCCGAGTCCCGTGTTTAGGCACGGGTGTTTGTAACGAATGTTTCGGCGCTTTATAGCCCTCGTGTTGCTGACGGCGCCAGATAATCTGTGAAACAACCAACCAACATTCTTTGAAAAATGTTCATCCAGAAATACAAAGAGGCGTGTGCAACCCGCGGAACAACCCTAGAAAATGACATTTGACCTTGGTAGATAATTTATGGTTAATTACCATACATCAAACCAAGCCCACATTCTAAAATGTGTGTATTCCCAAACGTCAATGGCGTAGTATAGCCCATGTGTTGCCCTTGCGCCGTTAAACTCCAACCAACCCAAACGCCAAATGTCGTTTCTCATGCCTTCGAAATTGACTTCTCGCGTTCTAATGAGAGCAACCTTCAGGTGGCAACGGATCGACCCGAACACTTGTTTGAAAATTCCAACGGGTAACTATGGTGTTGCCACACATCGATTCCATAATGTTGAAACTATAACATCTGAAATGGTAGCTAAAAGAGGACAACCCTTGTATCTTCTGTTAAGTAACTGTTATACTTGACTATATTCACTTTTAATAAATATTAGTCGCTTGGAAATGCTTTATTCCTAAACTTAACGAAAAATGTTGGTGGGAAAAAAGCTGAGTGTTTTATGACCTGTTTTATGTTATTATCGCTTTCGATTGCTTGGTCTTTTTTAGCCAAAATGGGACAAAGTTAACCCTTGGTTGATCCCCCACAAACAATTTCTGAATTGATGGCACTCCACATGATCAAAGCCATATTACAGGTTTTTTTCACCCCTAGTTTAACTTTCAAATTACCCATATGTATACATAGGGTAATGAAAGTATAGCATTCGGTCAAAAAGAAAATTCGATTTTTTTTTACATTTGTCCTCGTTTTGAAACAGCCTGATTTCAAATAAGTGATCTAGAAAAAATCTGTGTGTACGTGGTCAGCATAACTCCCGAATCAAATTGATCTACGATATTCAAATTTGGTGTGCGGGTTGGTAGTGACCCAAGGACCTACCATTAAGGTTTTCATCAAAATCGCGCATGCTCATAAGGTAACTGCCATTACAAAAATCACGTTTTTCAGTAATTGCTAAAAAACTGCTGTAATGATTTTGATCAAAATCGCTATAGTAATACCTCTGACGGTAATCTAAACATTCCCACCTCCAAAATTCCCACAAAAATGTGATAAAAGCGTGAAAAGTTGAAAAACGAGTGATTTTAACACAGAGCTCTCTGCCCTTCACCATTATTTGTCATCAACGATGTTTTTTTTTTTTTTTTTATGCTTCGCGCACAAGCAAGGACAATGTAATGTCTATCGAATAAAGTTGCAATTTTTTCCATTCACCAAACTGACCATTTTTAAGCAAATGAGAGGAAATACGAAAATGGTAATTAACACAACGTCAAATTTTACTGCAATGGCGAATATTATAGAGTGTAATTGAAAGTTATGCGACGCCACTCACCGCGAGACAAAATGTCGCGCGCCTAACCAAGTGTTAAAATGAAACAGTCTCGAATTCGCTACGAACATAAAACAATCGAGCAACGCTATACAGACAGATATTATAAACATGTTTTTTTTGTTTTTTTTTTTACTTGTGATTAAATAGGGACCAGTATTAATAAAAATTCATTTTTATAACATTATTAACTAACGGAAGTTGATTACTTATAAAAAATTAATTTTGTTAAGGGAATAACGTGTTTTTAAATAAAAAAATAAAAAAATAAATAAATAACTAAATAATACAGAGTGGCCACAGAACCGGGAAAACCTGGAAATCAGGGAAATGTCATGAAGCTTTCTGATTCTGGAAAAAATCGGGGAAATGTCAGGGAACTTTTTTAAATTTCATGAAAATCGGGGAAATTTTGTATTGTTTAAGGCACATTCATCCATATTTTGGCGCTATTTACGTGGAGATTGGTAGTAGTTAGAAAAGGAGAGTCCGGGGCCATGGCGGAGCAGCGGAGCAGGTATGGTATGGTATGGGGGCGTGACCGGATATGACGTCACAGGAAGTGACGTCACCGGAAGTCACGTGACCGGAAGTTGAGTTGTTCCCCTCCTGCTGTTGTTTTAGTTTCATTATAAGCTGTTTGTGTATGACGTCACATATGACGTCATAATGTGTTTTATATCAAAGTTTTGAGCGGTGGCAACACTTTTTAGTTTTTGTTTCCAGTTAACTGGAGTTGAGTTGTTCTAGGACTGCTTGTAAATGAATAAGTTAGAGTGATAGGTATTTTTACTAATGACGTCACAGTAGATATGACGTCATAATGTGTTTTATATCAAAGTTTAGAGCGATGGCAACACTTTTTTTTAGTTTCAATTTACCTTTCAGACTGAGCTGAATTGTTCTAGGGCTGCTTCTAAACGAATAAGGTAGAGTGATAGGTATTTTTACTAATGACGTCACAGTGGGTATGACCTCATTCTATGTTAAGATTTTACGTTTTAAGTGGTGATAACATTGGATATATACCAAATTTAGTTTTCAGGTGTTGGCAACGAGTTCTGATCGGTCAGCTAAATGCTCGCTTGTGACTGATAAGTTTTAAACATGTGACCAAAAGTTAACTCCTGATTGACTGTTTGGTTTTCTAGCGAGTTACTTACATATCCTTTAGCCAAGTTAAAATACCTGCAACAAAGTTACACAAAAAAAAAAAATGTTAAATTTGAAAAGTTAATAAAAGGAAGGCCATTTGCTAAGGGTCTAAAGAACCCTAACCCCGAGCTACACGTGACATTTCAATATTTTACCAAACAATTGTTAAAATATCGACTATCGGACGTTGCCTTCATGGTAACTCATCTACCCACCCCCCCCTTCCCTAACTAATTTTGAATAAGTTAAGACTTTAGAATTACAATTAATAAATTTTGAAAAATTATTTATTAAAGGTGAGGACCCACCTCCAGCCCGATACCTCTTTTAGGAAGAATTGGTACCGCCTCACTCCACCCTAACAAAAAAAAAAAAAAAAAATCTGTGAAAAAAAAAAAACACGAAGTATTAAACACGTCTTTCACACTCAGGTATCTAAGTAGAAATGGCGAGACGGCAACCGATAGCGTCTATATATGAGGGGTGATCACGTGACTTCACCGACCAATCAGGTTTCACGGTAGAGGATGCTACTGACTATCGACCCGTCAGAAGGGAGGGGAGCGAGACTAGGGATGTTTCAACACGCTTCAACGCGTTTGCGAGTTGAGTTGTTGTGTAACGATCTTGCTTGAAACAGTTAAAGTGATAGATAATTTGTTCGTGACGTCATAGTAGATATGTCGTCAAGAATTACCTTATGTTAGAGATCGGAAAAATACTTGCTTGCGATTGGTCGGTTTTTAGACACATCACCAAATACTCTCTTCTCATTGGTTGAAATGTGTCACGTGATTTCAGTGGCTATACAGTTTATGGTGCTTTGAAAGATTATTTGAAATTGTAAATAAAAATTATTCAATGGAAATATGTGTGTGTGATTTTCTTATGTGAAATAATAATAAAAAAAAAAAAATGTTAAAGCAATATCACTATATTGAATCATAAATTTTCCCACTCTTTAGGTGGTTTTACATTTCGTCTCAACTTTGTTTGGTCAATTTTTACAGGTGACTTTAGCAACTTCTTATTTCCGATAAACTGCTTCGGAACATTTAAATCTTTCAAAACAGTATTAAATAAACTTTTCCGTGATACATTACTTTTGGCACTATACATATAATCGAAAAAGTCGACAATGTTAGAGTTTGGTATTTTTTCTCCGTGAATGGAGATTTGACCCTTGGAATTCCATGATAAGATATCAGGTTGATTCTTGATGAGAGCAAGTGTATTTTCAGCTTTTCTTCGCATGGGTTTAGAAAGTGATGCTAATATAAGTTCTTGATAATTATCATCTTTTTGAAGTTTCTTTATTTCTTCTACTTTCACAGATTCTTCAACTTTCCTCTTATCTTCTATTTTCTCCACTTCTTCTTTCTTCTTCTCTTCAGCTGTCTTACTACTTTGTTCATTCGGACGTGAATTATTAAATTCTTGCAGATTTAAACTTTTCTTCAACAGTTCATGATAGAGGACCAATTTTTCATGATCAGATAAGTCACTATGTAAAATTTGTATCATTGCCTTATCAAGCTCACTAAGCCTTTTATTGGAAACAGTATGTTTTGTCACCAATTCTTCGGGTATAAGAGCAAACTTCTTAATTTGAGCCATGAAATAATGTAGTTAAAACACTCAAGGCTGCAGGAATAAGTATGTTGAGGAAACCTCCTTTCTGTAAAATGACTTGACGTTTTTTCGGTAAAGACACTTTACGATTACTTAAATGACGCAATATCTTCTTATGTTTAGAGAGCGTTTTCTTCTGTCGTGCAGTCAATGGGATATTTCCATTCAATGTGTTAATGCAACATTCGCATATGGCTTTTATACAGTTCTTATTGAGTTTACTTAATAAAGTTTTTCGTAACCTTAAAGGACAAATTTGCAACAGTCGTAATTGATTGAGTTGCTCCTTCTTAAGCGTCATCTTGCTAAATGATACTTATCTTCAAAGTCATTCACTTTTATATCATTTAAATTGATACACGATCTGTCTTTCAGTAGGTAAAATTTTGGTACGTAATCGTAACTCTTCTGGTGTTTCGGCACGTAAATCTATAAATAAATAGGAATAGGGGTTTTTCGTTGCATCTTCAAAGACTTCTTGAAATAACTTGACATGTCGAGGAAATAATTGTCTTCCTAGATGTGAAATTTGACTCACGTCTCGTCTATTTTTACACAGTACTAAATAGTGTGCATTCAATGTAATGTCACGCATTTCTTTCCCTTTGTAGAAAAAATTTTGTGTTATGAAGATAACACTCAGGTTTAAATGATGACTACCTTTTGTAAAAAGATCAGTTAAATGACTGTTAGCATTTGACATTAAATCATCAATTACGAAGAGTGTATTCTCGCCCAAAAATTCTTTAAATGTCGTAGGTAGACCTTCTACAAATGTCACATTATCAATTTCATCATATAAGGGTTGATGTATTCCATAAAACCAAACAATCTTATCGGGAACAATTGAAAACATCCCCTGTTTTTCACTTATCAAATCCCGCACAAAATAACTTTTACCGCATCCTGTTGGACCGGCGATTACCATCGTAAAAGGATGTTGCAACTTTGGAAATTCCATGTTGAATGAGAGACGAGACATAGTGCTACTGTTTAAATACTTTCTTTATTGATAAAATGGTGCTACAATTCTAAAGTGCTTGATTACAAAATGATGCACTTTGATATCATTACATATTTGATTGGGTACAAAAGACAAGAGAATATCGTTCATAGAACGTCCATTACATTTAGAATATAAATAAAAAATGCAATATTGTCCACACACGGAACTCGCATTCGATTGAAGTATCATAGGATTAAACTCTACATGTCGATAACGCTTTACATAACTTGATATTCCTCCGGGAAAATAAGACGGTGGGTTTCCGAACGAATCAAAGAAGCATATTTCTGTAGGTGATTCTATATAAAAAGCCACCCAATGGGTACCTTCTTGATTGGACTTGTCAGTGTTGGCAATAAAACAGGCTGGAAAGTTTCGAACATATGTTGGTAATCGATCACTTGAGAAAACACCCAAGAATATATTCTTGGTTTTTGCATTTCCAGAAAGAATTCTAGTTATTTGTAGAGTATCCATTAATTCGGAAAGTCACACACCACGTGACGTGATTTGGATATTTCAATCACGTTTTGAAACTCTGCATAAATGAGCACTGATAAAGTTTCCGTAATAGCCTCGGAAAATTTAATTTCCACACGTAAATTTCCTTGGTGTTGCAGATTAAAATGTTCTCCGTCGCAAAGATCAGGACTTAGATCAAATGCGTAAAGTACATGACCTCTGGCATATTCTTCTTGAGATAAGTAAATTCCCTTATCACGATTAAATCCGGAAAATAAGCTATGATAAGCCCGAACGTAGTTGTTGGAATCAAAATTAAGCTCTAAAGGCTTGCAGGGAACCGGTTGTCCATCTATATAAATAGATACAAAGTTTGCACTATGGTGAGAAAAGAGAAATGGGTTCTTTGAATATTGCCCATTCATTGCAGCATTTCCTAAACAGGTGAGAATGACACGTTTTGGCATGAGTCCAAGAAACACATTATCTTGTAAAAAGGACCAGCTCCCTTTGGCAATGCTATAAGTTTTGCAAATCACACGATCAATTGGATATTTGCACGATGTCTTCTCCAAAGCCTTAGCATGCCCAATAGCAACGGCAGGGCTAACCTTCACTTTTCTTATAAATATAGAAGCATGCTCTAGAACTATCTTATAATCCCCATCCACTTTGGTTGAAATTAAGCAAAATGAGGATTTGCTGCGTATCATTTTAATTTTGATATCTACCAAGTTAATCATGAGACGATTTTGTTGAAAAATGTCACAGTGGAGTTGACCAATCATTTCTACGGTCTGGCTGTCTTTGATAAGATTGTAACGCGTCTTCAATCCAGCATCAGCTTTCTCATCTATGGGGTCTATGATATCAGGTTGCGTATCTTTGTAGAATCCTTCACAGGTCAGCAAACTATTCTTGGCATCTTCCCCATAATTTAACAATGTCTCTATATAGGCTCTAAAAGGATAAGTGTTGCTTGCAGAAGAAATATTTCTCTCGTTTAAACTAACGTCTACTTGACTGAAAAGCGAATGTAGGAAAAGGTTGACGGGAGCAACTGGTTCCTTTTCTGGTAGTTTAGTTCCATCTGCTTTCATCACTTTCACTTTCACGTGTAGATAGGAAGCAGCTAAGTCCACATATTCTTCACTACTTCCTGATATTGAAAATTCAATCGGTCCACCATCTCGTACACTTGAAAGGGGATGAAATTCGACAAATTGTCCTTTTTCGATAACGGTCTGGGTTGGGGGAATTGAAAATAAATCTAATTCCGACTTGACGCAAGGAGCAGAGTCTTTATAGATGAAGGAAGCCATTAGGAGAAAATATCATGCGATGTGCACTTCTTCTTGGCTGAACGTGGAATGATGGTTTTTTTCTTCTGTATACGCTTTTTATGTCTTCTTCCACTACCAATCATAGTCTTGACTTTGGTGGCGGCTTTATCTGTTAACACATTTCCAGCTTCTTTGAGTCTTCGTTTGGCGGCCATTTTAAAATCTTGACCTTGAGAAACATCATTCATCAGGTTGACACCGCTGTGAAACATTTGTTTCCCAATAGCTTTAGCACCTGATTTCAGTAGCGGAGCTGCGGCACGAAAAAATGATCTGAATAGACCTCCTAATCCATATCCTCTCTGATAAGAACTTCCTTGATAATAATTCAAGCCTTTTCCCGTCTGCTGCACATAATAATCTTCGAAAGATTTTTGACAACACTGGTAAGGGACATACATTATGAGAGAGACTTCTGACGAAAGTGTAACTTCACGTATGAGCGCCCACGTTCAAATGGTGTTAAACATCCCGAGTGCGTCCTTATAACGATTTCCAAAGTCTCAATAATTTTCCGGTTTACAGGTAAGTAGTGCGGTCTATCATACTGTTCGCTAATCATCTCACCATCTTGTCCTCTCACTCTAACCACTCGAAGGAGAGGTGCTAAGACATCTCCCACAATTTGTGGTTCCACTATATCCGTATAAATCATCAATACGCGATAATGTGCAGAGGGGTCGGCTACGAATGGACCCACAACAGTTGCTTCTATACTTGCGTCAAACGAAGTTATTTCCATAGGTTCAAATCCAAGCATTTCAGCAAGTCCTTGATATAATATGAGTTTCGCATTATTTTTCACAGTTATCTGAACACGCTTAGTTACCGCATTATAACTTGTGACAATTTTATCATCATGTTCTTTCACATAAATAGCCTTTAAAATATCAGGAACTGTCTCATAACAACCCGGAGGTAATCTTCTTCCTACCTCTAACTTTCCACTCGTCTCGAATCCAATTAAATTATTTTGATGATTCACATTATACCAAGTATGCGGATATAAAAACTCTACCGTTCCAACTTCCCATTCTCCTTTCAGTTCAATTGGTATGGGTAAGCGAGTAATAAAATGGGAAATTTTATTTTCAGGAAAATAGGACATGGAACTATCCGAGATGAGCGTTATGTAGAAACTCATGATAGCAAATGAGTCTTGCAACATGTGCTAGTAGTATTTATAGGGCTAGTAAGTTTGAAGTGGGGATCCATTGATTAAACTTGTCGGGGTATCCTCGATATTTCACAAAATATTCCATTTTCTTTTTACGCATGCGTTTTCTTAAAACTTCTTCAACAGGAAATTCGTCTTTCATTGTTACTTTTTGTAACTCTTGTGCGTAAAACGTTCCTTGTATAGGCTCTCCTAATAAATCATTCACTCTATACACTGCAGGTTGTCTCTTGACACACTCTGTTATGACAAACAATTCTTCCGTCCAATTCGTTTCATACCCCTTTTCAAAGATTAATTTCTTCTTTGAAATGCGAACTACATCATCTACATTAAATACGCATTTGGGTTTAGGTAAATTCTCCATATCTCCATAGAGAGTGAACCAAACATCTTGTTCATTTTCGGCATTCACCTCCACGGGAGCTCTTTGTATACTTGAATGGTAAGTATGATTATAACTTTTCACTAAATCTTGTAATACGTCAATGTATCTATGCGTATTTTTAGCAGTAAAGTACTTCCACATTTTAGTTTTAATACTTCTATTCCAACGCTCGACTATGTTTGCTTTCGACAAATTATATGTCGTGAAAAATCTAATCCCCTTCTTTTTTAACAAGGTCTGAAATAGATTATTCTTAAATTCCGTTCCCTGATCAGTCTGAAGTGATTTCGGAGTTCGCTGATCGAATATTATTTGAAAAGCTTCAACAATATCTATACCTCTCTTTCGTTTCAGAGGAATTAGCCATCCAAACTTTGATAGCACATCAATACAACTCAAAATAAAGCGATAACCATCATTAAACTTTTGAAGACTTGACATATCCACCAAATCCGCTTGCCATTGCTGATCAATGTTATAAACAATCACCCGATTCGTAGGAAATTTATGACGAATGGACTTGTGTAGAGTGTACGCATCCACCCCCTTTAGCCATTTCTGTATCGTTTTCTTGGGAATCTTTCTTCCTGAGGCACGGTATAATGCATCGATACCACCGAAACTTGCTACATGACCCGGGTCTTGATACGTCGCATTCATTACAGCAAGAAATTTTATTAACTCTTATCTGTATCCTAAGTCTTAACATTTTCACATTGAAATAGATAAGTTTCCAGTTTCATTGAGACGAAGCGTAAAATCGATAGCGAATCGATCACTACTACTTAAAAAATAAATAAATAATAATGCAACACATAAACAAATACACAAGTATGCAGTATTCACAACCTCACTCGATAGAACCATACTTGCAACTAACACATTCAACTATAAACTTTACCTTATAAAGAACAAAACCTGATAAAATTAATGTCCTTAAGATCATATCAATACCTTAAAATTCCTTGAAACTCCGTTTAAATGTAAAATTCCCACTATATCCCCTCTGTGACGTAACATAAATATTTTTCAAGCAAGAACGCTATCTTCAATTCCCACCACGTGGTAATTTTTCTGCAAGTTTTAAAATTAGTTTAAATTATATTTTATAATTATTCATCAACTATTACTTAAATCTTTCCATTTCAACAAGTATCAACGTTAAAAACCCACGTGATAATTTTTCTATAAATAAATAAATATTCATTTAATAAATAAGCGCCAATACGTTATTTGTTTAAATGCTAGATTCCAACCATATCATCATTATGACGTCATGTGTTAAAAGTCAAGGAGTTTATATTTTGCAATCATTATCAACAACTCAACTCGCAAACGCGTTGAAGCGTGTTGAAACATGCCTAGTCTCGCTCCCCACCCGCTCTGATCGGTTAGAATCAAGCAGCGCCCTCTACCGTGAAATCTGATTGATCGATGAAGTTACGTGATCACCCCTCATATATAAACGCTACCGGTTGCCGTCTCGTCATTTCTACTTAGATTCCTGAGGGTGAATGACGTTCATCGTGTTTGCTTAGTATTTGCTTTTTGTGCTTGTTTATCATATTTTGCTGCTACTTTAGCTTTTTTCTGATTTCATCTGAATTATTCGGTAAGTAAATTTTTATTATTTGTGAAATGTTAGTATCTTTTAAGTAATATATATATTAAAATGTGTTAAGTATGTTAAAGTAGTCGATTCAAGTATTACATAAAAATTATTTCCAACTTGTATTGAAAATGTATGTTTTTCTTTCGATATTTATATATATTTTTTTTTAAATTTCAGTTATTTATAATGTCATCATCACGTTCTCCTTCTCCCATGGATATCGTTATGGAAGTTAATGACCAAGTAAGTGTTCTTTTAGTAATATATTTTTAAATTATGCTTGAATGCTTATAGATTGTATTTATTTCAAAATTACTTACTATGTATATAAAAGAATATTCTTTAAATAAGGTTAAACTTGTTGCTTTTAAGTAGATGAATGTTTAATGTCTAAGATAAATTTTAAACTGTGTTATTTAACGTCGCATAATTGATTTATTCACTTAAAACTTTCTCAATTATATTTAAAATTCATGTCAATAATATATTCCTTAAAACTTTTTCTAAATGTTGTTCATTAGTATAAGATTCACGCCAAAATTTGTACTTGGTATTTTTTCTAAATGTCATTCACTTGAATATTAGTATAAGATTCACGCCAAAATTTTCATTGCTTAGTAATTTTCAATGTTGTAACTATTCAAAGTCGCCCCAAATTCACGCTGAAATTTTCATTACTTTTTTTACTTAGCAATTTTCAATATTGTAACTATTCAAAGTTGGCCCAAATTCACGCCAAAATTTTCATTACTTTTGTACTTAGCAATTTTCATTGGTGTAACTATTCAAAGTCGCTCCAAATTCATGCCAAAATTTTCTCTGACGTAACAAACTTAGAATAATTTCTCAATATCTAAAATTTATTTTAGGAAGTTGTTGTTGTTGAACCTGTTGCCGGGTCATCTAATGCTCCGTCTACCTCACAAGACTTGCATGTAAGTATTATTTCAATCATTTAGGTGAAAGAATATTAACTTTTAAAACATATTACTCAAAGTTTTATTTTCAACAGGTCTGTACCATCTGTCAGAAGGGTTTTACACAGAAATTTACTCTTACCCGGCACATGAAAATCCATCAGAAAATTGTAAGTATTACATTCTAAGGATAAACTATTGTTTAGAATATGTTAAAATAGCTTATTTAAATGTTAAATAATTTTTTCAGGTATTTGCTGCTGGACCCTCACAACATGTTGCATCCTCAACTGCTGGACCTTCCAATGCTAGGAATTCCAATGTTGAACCTCATGTAAGTATTAGTTTTTAAATTATATTTTGCAGAGAGAGTTTTTAGATACTTTGATTTAAAATAAAGTATGTTTCACATATATAGATAGTTTATAGAAATAAAGTATTTTTAATAAAAAATGTTTTCAGATATTTTACAAATTTAAGTAATTTTTAGAGAAGACATATTTTGTAAAATGTTTTCAGTTAATATATTTGAAGATTTTCAATCCATTTTTATAATAAAGTTTTTAGATATTTCTGCAAATAATGTGTTTTCAGGAGAGCTTTCCAGAAGAAGATATTTTTAAATAAAGTTTTGGAAAAAATGTGTGTCCTTCAATAATTTTTTTTTTTTCAACAGGTGTGTCACATCTGCAACAAGTCCTTTACGGAGAAGCGGAATTTAACTCGCCATCTCAAGATTCATACTGACACGAAGAATTTCATCTGTGAGATATGCCAGAAGTCCTTCACACGTAATGCAGACTTAATCCGTCACATGGAGAGTCATCAATCCGCCACCCCTCATGCCTGTCCTGACTGCGGAAAGAGTTTCGGTCGTAAGGATGTTATGATGCAACATCTTCTCACCCACCTTCGAGTTGCTCAAGTAGGAGGAATTCAACCTGCACCCTCTGCACATAGAAGGAGGAGAGTTGAGGTGAAGACGTCTGATGTCTTTGCCACTCGCCATTTATTCCCGAGTGAAGAGGCAGTTGGAGACCTGCTTCTCTTCATTAGGGAAAGCACTCCCCAAGTTCAGGATGTGCTACAGGAAGAGTTGGGAGAGAAGAGGGCCATCAAGTGGTATGCTGTGTCTAAAATCCGGTTCGTTCGCAAGAGTGATGAGGGAGACGAGGAATATGCCACACCCTATTTCCGGAGCAAGGTGGAGATGGAGCTGGATGACAGCGTCCTCCCTGAACACATCGATCAAGCCTTCGCCAAAATCAAGTCCTCCTTCGATGAATTCATCGAGCGGGGATCAGGATGGGTTCTCGATGAAATCATCCATTTGGAGGTGAAGACTGCAACGTATCAACCTCTAGCCCCTGCCAGCCACTTCAAGTTACCCAACAAGTTAGCAGCGAAGCAAGCAGTTCTCAACATCCAGAATGAAGACACTAAATGTTTCATCTGGTCTGTCCTGGCTGCCCTCCATCCAGTTGCTCATGGTAACCATCCGTATAGGGTCGACCACTATCTGGAATTCGAGCAGGAGCTCAAAATGGGAAATGTAAGCTGTCCCGTCCAACCCTGCAAAGTCCGGATAATTGAAAGCCTGAATAATCTGAGAATAAACATCTACGGCTATGAAGATGATGAGATATTACCTCTATACATCTCTAAGAGGGAGGATTCTGAGGTTATCAACCTCCTCTACATTATAGAAGGAGAGAGGCAGCATTACTGTTTAATTAAGAGTATGTCCAGGCTTCTCACCAACCTCACTAAGCACAATGGAAAGCGATTCTACTGTTTCTCCTGTCTTCATCGTTTTGCCAAGGAGGAGACTCTCAAAGCACATGTTCCGTACTGTAATGAGCACTCACCCCAACGCATCAAGATGCCGACTCCAAAGGACTGTGTGCTGAAATTTAGTCAGTACAAGTTCACCCAGAAAGTCCCGTATATCATATACGCGGACTTTGAGGCCCTTGTAGAGAAGTTGGATGACACCACCCCCTCCCGCACTATGAAGATAGCTACCCACGTCCCTTGTGGATATGCGTACGTTATAATAGGTCCAGATAGTAAGCCGACCAAACCCATCTCTGTCTACAGGGGAGAAGATGCAGTGGACCACTTCATCAGTAGTATCATTGCAGAGAAGGACGAGCTGGCGATGAAGCTGACCACCATTGTCCCGATGAAACTCACTCCCCAAGACCAGCATGCTATTAATGCTGCAACGCACTGTGGCCTCTGCAAGGGCCGACTAGGAACTGATCGGGTGAACGACCACGATCACTTGACCGGTCAGTTCCGTCAAGTGCTCCACAATGAATGCAACCTTGCTTTCAGGTTGCGGAAAATGATTCCCTGCGTCTTCCACAACCTGAAGAATTATGATTCGCATTTGATCATGCAGGGGCTAGGGAAAGTGGCTGACCATGACATTGGAGTCATCCCTACAACGATGGAGAAATACATCTCCTTCTCCATCACTAAGAAACTTGACAAGATCCCGGTGACTCTCCAGTTTATTGACAGTCTCCAGTTTCTGAACGCA
The DNA here is from genome assembly GCA_963978545.1 of Linyphia triangularis. Taxonomy (NCBI): domain Eukaryota; kingdom Metazoa; phylum Arthropoda; class Arachnida; order Araneae; family Linyphiidae; genus Linyphia; species Linyphia triangularis. The sequence goes on from OZ021728.1 coordinate 2,940,639, forward strand.
TCGCTTCAGAAACTTGTCGATAATCTGGAGAGAGACAAGTTTCACATTTTAAAGAGATCTATCGCATCTAACCATGGTACGTAATATAGTCAATGTTAATATTATATAAATGTTCTCTTAACAATATCATTTAATTTTTATTTTTTTTTTTCCCTTAGATCTCTTGCTGAAGAAGGGAGTGTACCCTTATGAGTATATGGACTCGTTCACTAAATTTCAACAAACATCTCTGCCACCTCAGCAAGCCTTCTATAGCACCCTTACAAACTCCTCCATCACCGATGCAGATTATGGTCATGCTCAAGTTGTTTGGGAAGCTTTCGGCATCAAAGACCTTGGCGAATATCACGACCTGTACGTGAAGACGGATGTGCTCCTCCTCGCAGACGTATTCGAGAATTTCCGCCGCCTAACTCTGGACTTTTACCAGCTAGACGCCGCCCACATGATGACGTCTCCGGGGTTAGCGTGGCAAGCCGCTCTCAAGATGTCAGATGTCGGTTTGGATTTATTCACCGACATCGACATGCACCTCTTCATAGAGAAGGGTATTCGGGGAGGAGTCTCCGTCATCACCCATCGTCATAGCCAGGCAAACCATCCAGGCTGTCCTGAATATAATGCTGCTGAGGAGAAGAAACATATATTGTACCTGGATGCCAATAACCTCTATGGTAAGCATGATTTTACTTTAAAACTGTCATTTTTTTATTTAGCTTCTATGTTAATATTGAATGATTTAATTGGATTTTTCTTTCAGGTTGGGCCATGTCTCAATACTTACCTGTTGGTGATTTTCAGTGGGTGGACCCTGAAAATATCTCTACTAAAACCATCTTGGACCAAGCAGATGATGCAGATGAGGGCTTCATCCTAGAAGTGGATCTCGACTATCCTGCTGAACTCCACGATCTCCATAACGATTATCCTCTGGCTCCCGAACGCTTCACCATAAAGCCAAATATGCTGTCTCCTACCGCCCTCGAGATTTTGGAAGAAATGCAGATGAAGCCAGCTTCTTCCAGCGAGAAACTCGTTCCGAATCTTCAGTCAAAGAAGAATTATGTTATACACTATCGTAATCTGAAGCTATATCTTTCCTTGGGACTGAAACTAACTAAAGTTCATAGAATTCTAAAATTCTACCAACAACCTTGGCTGAAGGACTACATAGCATTTAATACGGAGCAGAGAAAACTGGCCAAAACATCGTTTGAAAAAGATTTCTTCAAACTTCTCAACAATGCGGTGTTCGGGAAAACAATGGAAAATCTGAGGAATAGAGTGGATGTTCAGTTGGTGAACAACCCACATAAAGCCAAGAAACTGGTCGCGTCTCCTGCCTTCCATGCCTTCACTGAGTTTGATAACAGCTTGGCAGCAGTACAAAGAAAAGTGAAGAGTCTCACACTTAATAGACCCATTTATGCTGGTTTCGCCATCTTAGAACTGAGCAAGGTTTTAATGTATGATTTCCACTATAATGTCATCATGAAGAAGTATGGAAGTAATGCCCGCCTACTATTCACCGACACAGATTCACTCACTTATGGACTCACCACCCCAGATCTGACTGCTGACTTACATCAGTTAAAGGGATTTTTTGACTTTTCTGACTATCCACCAGATCATCCCCTACACGATGTGTCTAACAAGAAGAAGATCGGCTACTTTAAGGATGAACTTAACGGAAAATCTGCTTTGGAGTTTATAGGGCTTCGTTCCAAAATGTATTCCATTTTAAGCGAGTGTGGTGAGAAACAAACGGCCAAGGGAATCGCAAGAGCAGCTCAAAGACAGCTAAAACATCAGACCTATAGAGACTGTCTTCTCAATCGACAACCTTCGTCTGTGGTTCAGCATCGGATCGGTAGTGAAAAACATCACATTTTCTCCATCCAGCAAAGAAAGCGAGCGCTCTCGGCATTTGATGACAAGCGATATCTGTTGGAGGATGGTATAACTAGTTATGCCTATGGTCACTACAAAATTCCTTAAATTTAATTCTTCTAACTTAATTTTTCGCAATTCATTAACTATAGTCATTATTTTTACTAAAATATTACATTAACTTAATTTTTATAAAAACTAAAATTAGTATATTTTCAGGATTTTGTTAGTGACCATTAAATTTAATTTTGGGAAATATACGTTCCCCCAAGTCTTCTTCAAAAAACTGGACACTCTTAAATTTAATTTTTAATGTAACTCTATTCTAGAAATAGTTTGTGTCCAACATTAATCTTTTAGACTAAAACTTTAAAATTGTTAAGAGGTGAAGATATCTTCTTAAAGGATATCATCGGATGGTTGATTAGTGACCTCAAGTTTCAAAGAAATATACGTTCTTTGGAATAAGATTTTTTTTTTTTTTTGTTAGGGTGGAGTGAGGCGGTACCAATTCTTCCTAAAAGAGGTATCGGGCTGGAGGTGGGTCCTCACCTTTAATAAATAATTTTTCAAAATTTATTAATTGTAATTCTAAAGTCTTAACTTATTCAAAATTAGTTAGGGAAGGGGGGTGGGTAGATGAGTTACCATGAAGGCAACGTCCGATAGTCGATATTTTAACAATTGTTTGGTAAAATATTGAAATGTCACGTGTAGCTCGGGGTTAGGGTTCTTTAGACCCTTAGCAAATGGCCTTCCTTTTATTAACTTTTCAAATTTAACATTTTTTTTTTTGTGTAACTTTGTTGCAGGTATTTTAACTTGGCTAAAGGATATGTAAGTAACTCGCTAGAAAACCAAACAGTCAATCAGGAGTTAACTTTTGGTCACATGTTTAAAACTTATCAGTCACAAGCGAGCATTTAGCTGACCGATCAGAACTCGTTGCCAACACCTGAAAACTAAATTTGGTATATATCCAATGTTATCACCACTTAAAACGTAAAATCTTAACATAGAATGAGGTCATACCCACTGTGACGTCATTAGTAAAAATACCTATCACTCTACCTTATTCGTTTAGAAGCAGCCCTAGAACAATTCAGCTCAGTCTGAAAGGTAAATTGAAACTAAAAAAAAGTGTTGCCATCGTTCTAAACTTTGATATAAAACACATTATGACCTCATACCTACTGTGACGTCACGCAATAAAAACCTATCACTCTAACTTATTCATTTACAAGCAGTCCTAGAACAACTCAACTCTATCTTAAAGGTAAATCGAAACTAAAAAGTGTTGCCATCGCTCTAAACTTTGATATAAAACACATTATGACGTCATATGTGACGTCATACACAAACAGCTTATAATGAAACTAAAACAACAGCAGGAGGGGAACAACTCCACTCCCGGTCACGTGATTTCCGGTGACGTCATATCCGGTGATATCACTTCCTGTGACGTCATATCCGGTCACGCCCCCATACCATACCATACCTGCTCCGCTGCTCCGCCATGGCCCCGGACTCTCCTTTTCTAACTACTATTGGTAGTGGTAAACCATTAAAGTTTAATGTTACGGAATAATTTAAACTTTTCATTACCAGTAAAACTATTTTTTTAAAAATTGCATATTATCTCTTTAGCATACATGTTCTATTTGATCAGGGTGTCTAGACATCTGGAAAACCTAAGAAAATTGGGGAAATTTGAAAAGAAGTTTGCCCTAAAATCAGGGAATTTTTTAGAAATCTGTCAAGAAAATCAGGGAATTATCAGGGAACTTTTTTTCCTGAATTTTGTGCCACCCTGTAATACCACAGACTATCGTAGAATTTTTATATTTTTTATAGTTTAAAGTGTTATTCCCAATACAAAACTATTTTTCCACAAGTAATCAGTGATTATAAGTTTAAAAAAAAAAAAATATTAATCCATAAAAAACTAAGTGTTTACTTTAATTCCTTATTACATTGTCAAATTTTATGTGCGATTTGCGAGTTTATGAGAAGTTAATGAGTTCAAAATAGTGTATAACCAGTATCCCCTAAACAATGCCATATGACAAACTTTTTCCTATCGTAAACTTGATGAGATGCATTGTCATCGACAGCGAGTCTATTTATCAAGTTTCGTCTCGATTTAATGACGGAAAGTTGATTAACTGGTCTTCTGAAGACTTTTCTCACCACAAACTGACTCTCGTTGGTTGGTTGTTTTCAGATTATCTGGCGCCGTCAGCAACACGAGGGCTATAATGCGCCGAAACATTCGTCATTAGACAAGCCAACATACATTTACAAACACCCATGCCTTACACGGGACTCGAACCCGCAACCTCGCGGTCTAGAAGCCAGCACGCTAACCACTATACCGTTTGGTAGGCAACTAACACTCGTAAACACCGAAGTTACGATTAAAATAATATAACCCATAAAAATAAAGTTTTTAATATAAGTCCTTCATATGCCAATTTTTTATAGTCATTAACAAAGTGCCGTTTCTGTTGCCAGCTTGCGCTTGTTGTTGGCATCTAATTTTTTTAAATATTAAAAACATCTCTATGAGCAAAATATGCGGTGAACTACTTTTCAAAAAAAAAAAATTCGTTAAAAATGAAAGTGAATTTATGCACCTGCATTCAAATACCTTTTTATTTATTCCGATTAGAACAATTATTTACTAAAACAATTTTGGCAACAAGAAAGAATTTCTTCAATGATCGGTTCAATGCTATTTCAGCGCGATTGGATGAAGGAAAGTTGGTTTATAAGTATTGTAACATCAAAACTATTTTATAAGAAGCTTGCAATCCATAGACATAATATTATAATATTTCGTTTTGAGTTTTAAAATTTTAAGTGGCAACTTGATGTAAAAAATTGAAAAAAATAAATTAGTTCTTCGAATGGATTTTAATGACGAGGTTTGTGGGTTTTTTTTCTAACATACGTTACAGTATTCAGTAAAAGCGATTAGTGACAGTGACTGCCGGTGAAATTTAATAGAGTGCACTGTTATCGACATCGAATCTATCTGCCAAGTTTCACTCCGATTGGATGACGGCAAGAGGCTTAATTAGGCCTCCGTAGATTTGCGTGCCATAGACCTACCCAATCACACACGCAACAAAATCCTCGAAGTTAATATAAGGGATTTAATAAACGATTTTATTCCAACTGAATACCACCAAGTAATTAGAATTCCATTAAAAAAAAAAATAGAGCTTAAAATATGAGCTCTAGAAAACTGACCATTTGATAGCTCATCTCCGATGGCCCACTTCTGAAAACCTCTCCAGAGAATTTCTGGAGATCGATTGTACGATATGAGAGCGAGTCGCTGTCTATTTGATAAGAGGGTTAATCGGTGTTGCCATGGAAACGAATCGTCTTCACTCGCACACTTCAGCAAAGAGTTTTGGTGTGTGCTCTAATAGACTGAGAGGCGACTGCAATTTTTGGACCCCATCGAACATCATTCTGAATTTTTTTATAGAAATTCGAGAAAAGTGAGTAGATTACGAATCCACTGGTCTGCCGTGGCAAAAATGACCGAAACTAATCAAAAATCGACTTTTAATAAGTTGAACTAAATCCAATTGCCAAATGCGCCATAACTTGCCACATAATGAGCATTTTTTTTTTTTTTTTTTGGTAACCTTTACTCTTAAATTTTCAATTAAGAAGGCTGCAGACGATTCAGATATCTGGCGACGGTCTACTTGCATCTATTAAAAGGGAGCCAAGTTGGCAAACATTACGTCACTGATGACGTAACTAATGTCGCCAATTTGGCTTACTTTTATAAGATACAAGTTTTCCGAGCCAAAGATCAGAAATCGTTTGCGCTTTTTCTCATTGAAAATCAAAATGAAGTGGGTTGCCAGACGAATAAGTTCTATATAAGTTTGGCAAGTTATGACATATTTGTGAATCCGATTTTAGTTCAACTCATTCCAAGTCGATTATTGATCAGTTTCGGCCATTTCTGCCACGGCAGACCAGTGGGTTCGTAATCTATTCACTTTTCTCCAATTTCTATAAAAAAATCAGAATGATGTTCGATGGTGTCCAAAAATTGCCTCTCGGACTATAATTATTCCCAAAAGGAGGACTTATTTGAGTTGTCCCTGGATACTGGAAGCCAAGCGATCCCAGGGATTTTTGTGTCAGAACTCCCTCCCTCCTCAACATCAGGATATTTTCTTATAAATGAATATTAAACTCAGAAATCGCGAATAATTTCAAAAGAATTAGTGTTAACCCTTTGAGTGTTTCCATACAGAGACTGCTTACTTAAATTTTTATTTATATTTGTAGCCTGGCTTTACTGCGAACCCACATTTTTGTGACCTGATTTTGTATGACCTGAAACAAAGTACAATATTTTTTATGCAGAAACTAAGGGTGTGGAACAACTTTCAATTACACTTTATTACTGATGCGGATTTGTGTCATTTACCGTTTTTATATTTCCACCATTCGCTTAGAAAAAATGGTCAGTTTGGCGGTATTTTTTGCGGTAATCCTTATATTGATCTTTTTATAAAACGAAAAAAAAACTTTGCCAAAAAGGGTTGGTTGTTTTCAGATTATCTGGCGCCGTCAGCAACACGAGGGCTATAATGCGCCGAAACATTCGTCATTAGACAAGCCAACATACATTTACAAACACCCATGCCTTACAAGGGACTCGAACCCGCAACCACGCGGTCTAGAATGGCCAAAATGGGAATTTTGTCGATATCCTTTTCTGTAATTCTTATATTATCCTTTCTTATAAGTGAAACTGAGAAGAGGAGAAAAAACGATCGTTTATAAGCAGAGTTCAAACAAAGAGAACTCTGTGTTGAAGGCATTCGTTTTTCAACTTTTTACGTGATTAAAGCATTTTTTGTGTGAAATTTTGCAGGTAGGGATGTTTAGAAAACTTTAAAAGGCATTACCTCAGTGATTTTGATCAAAATTGTTAGAGCCGTTTTTTAGCAATCATTGAAAAACATGATTTTTTCAATGACAGCTACCTTATGCGCACGCGTGATTTTGACGAAAACCTTAGTGGTAGGTCCTTGAGCCACAGCCAATCAGCACACCAAATTTAAAGATCGTAGGTCAATTTGTTCGGGAGTTATGCCGACCACAGAAACACAGACAGATCGTTTTTTTTTTTTTTTAAACCGAATACTATACTTTTATTACTCTATGTATACGCATATGGGTAATTGAAAGTAAAATTATTTTATTAGGTACGTCCTTTGTGTTCACTGTTACTTGCATTGTGATTTCATAACGTAACCACAAACAAAAGTTAAAATTAGTATTTTTGTGCAAAAAGAAAATATACTCCTTCATTTATCTACACATAAAGACGACCAATACCAAACGTCATTAAAATCGAAATTTGTCCTTCAAGGGGTTGATTTACCATTATTTAGACAAAGCCAACCGGGCGGCTGGTTTGTGCACTCATCGACCTATTTTAATGAGCAATGACGTCTAATCAGCTTAACGTGGAACTTAAAAAGTGGAAGAACGAATGCCTTAAACACAACTTTGCTTGAACATAGCTTAGGAACGATCGTTTTTTCTCCTCTTCTCAGTTTCAATTATAAGAAAGGATAATATAAGAATTATCGAAAAAATATATCAAAAAAATTTCCATTTTGGGGAAGTTTTTTGTCGGTCCACAACATTTAACTTCCACCACAAAAAAAAAAAAAAATGACAAGTCCCGTTGATAAAAATAAAAACGTTTAATATATTTTTTGGTGATTTAAAATATTGCTTAAAAAGGAGAATTTGTAATGTTCTAAAGAAAAAAAAATATCCCATGAAAATAGAAAGTAAACACAAAATTTGTAAACACACTTACACTATCCATCTTTTACCCACCGACCAAACGGTATAGTGGTTAGCGTGCTAGCTTCTAGACCGCGAGGTTGCGGGTCCCGTGTAAGGCATGGGTGTTTGTAAATGTATGTTGGCTTGTCTAATGACGAATGTTTCGGAGCATTATAGCCCCCCTCGTGTTGCCCAGATAATCTGAAAACAACCAACCATCTTTTACCCAAATGAAAATCAAGTGCATCAGCTCTTTTGAAACCACAAATAAAGAGGGGAAAGTTAAAGACCACTAAAGAGTCATTGACCCTTGTCGTCATTTTTGTACAATTTCCCCAAAATATGTATTTTAAAGTATCGAATTATTATTGGAATAAGAAATTTTGAATGATGAAATGACTGGTATAGGGTATTTTGTCATTACTTATTTTCCAGCGTTATTTAAAATGTGTTTTCTTAATTTTAGAGCAATATCATAAACGTATATCTTTTAAAATAAAGTATGATATTGAAATAAATTATTTTATAATAATGAATTAACTGATTTGTGCTCTTAATTTTTCCATAAAATATTTCTGAATGAATTTTACACAAATAACCTTGCTGCATAAGTCATAAACAGTTTTAGAAAAATGTGTTACGTTGTATGGAGATTAGTTCAATATATTCAGTAGGAAGATCATGAAAATGTGGTACCCGCGGAAATGTTGGGCCCCCTTCCCCCCTTCTCCCATTGAGTTTATCCACCTAGTCAGGGAAAATAAATCAGCTTTAAAATCTCAGGGAATTCGCAGGTTAAATAATTAATAGTTTAAAAAACTAAAAAATACGCTTTAACAGAAAACCAAAGTAGAAAATAATTAATAGTTTAAAAAACTAAAAAACGCGCTTTAATAGAAAAGTGAACTAAAAAGTAGAAAATAATTTTAAATAAGTTTCAAATAAGAATGGCGTGATTAACAAGAAATATTTTTTTTTTTATCGTAAAAAAGCGTGGGGTGTTTTTTAAGATATTTTCTTAAAGGCTCTACTTTTACCAATATCTGTCATTAAATATTTACAACAATTGACATCAAGCACCCCACGCTTTTTTACGATAAAATAAATATTTCTCGTTAATCACTCTATTCTTATTTCAAACTTATTTAAAATTATTTTCTACTTCTTAGTTCACTTTTCTATTAAAGCGTGTTTTTTAGTTTTTAAACTATTAATTATTTTTTCTGTAAACTATAAATTTTTTTTAGTTAATTTTTTTAGTTAAGTTTACAAAACTCTCCAGTTGTTTCGGCCAATAGTCACATGTTTGTCTCAAATTTAAGTCATGTGCATGCCTTAGTACACGACGTATTGCTTGGCACAAAACACTACCGTGTCTCTGAATATGAAAAATCACTAATCCTGAAGATCCTGGTAAGGATAATGCGACTAAAAAACACGCTTTGTATAACCGTCGTGCCCACGACAAATATTTCAAATGTCTGCCTTATCAATTGTCGATGATAGGTTCTGTGATTGCTGGGATTGTAACGGCTAACGTCACATTAGGGTGCGATTCCGGAGAAAGTTGGTTGGTCGAGCTAATCCTTGTGATAAAGCGACAAACTTATTGAATTATTGTATTGTCATCGGTCTTTGACAAATGTGCAAAGTTTGAATCAAATCTGATCGTTCAAAGTAGGGTAAAATCGAGCCCAAAAGAGTCAAGCAAACATACAGGTGAAACTAATAAAAGCGTGTTAAAAAGATCCTCCCCTCCCCCTTAAAACGTGAAAAAGTCGTTGTTACTCTGAAAAAAAAATCCTCCTCTTCGGTGCTATTTATTTACCCTTAACTCGAAGAATTAAAGCTACAGAATTATTTAATAATACAGATTTAGCAGACATAGATAACATAGACTGATCAGAAGAATGAGATGGAATCTTTTCATTGATCGACTGAAAATTTATGTTACGAAAATAATATTTATTTACGAGATGGCAAGGAGCAAAAGATGAAGGCATTCGCATTTGAAAGTTGACATTACATGTAAAGGATTTAGATAAAAGAAAAAACTATTTTTATCGGTTAGTTTTCTTTTTATTTTCAGAGGAAGTCCTAGTAAGTATCATTCTTTTTACTCGCTATGTTACAATGTTCGAGCCCAGTGCATTTAGAAACTACTTTCTATACAACCTTGACATTTGGCGAGTATGTACGAAAGATATCACTTCTTGAAAATGACATCAATTGTTTTTAGACTGAGAGGCGACTGCAATTTTTAGACCTCATCGAACATCATTCTGAATTTTTTATAGAAGTTGGAGAAAAGTGAATAAATTACGAATCCACTGGTCTGCAGTGGTAAAAATGGCCGAAACTGGTCAAAATCGACTTTTAATAAGTTGAGCTAAATCCAATTGCCAAATGCGCCATAACTTGTCAAATAATGAGCTTTTTTTTTTATTTGTCACTCTTTAATTTTCAATTAAGAAGGTTGTAGATGATTCAAATATCTGGTGACAGTCTACTTGCATCTATTAAAAGGGAGCCAAGTTGGCACATTACGTTACTTATGATATAACCAATTTGGCTTACTTTTAAAAGATACAAGTTTTCCAAGCCAGAGATCAAAAATCGTTTGCGCTTTTTCTCATTCAAAATCAAAAAGCAGTGGGTTGCCAGACGAAAAAGTTTGTTTTATTTTTGGCAAGTTATGACATATTTGGCAATCGGATTTTAGTTCAACTCATTCCGAGTCGATTTTTGATCAGTTTTGATCATTTTTGCCACGGCAGACCAGTGGATTCGTAATCTACTCACTTTTCTCCAATTTCTATAAAAAATTCAGAATGAGGTCCAAAAATTGCAGTCGCCTCTCAGACTATTTCATTTAATGTCTATCCATTATAGATGAAAATTAAAATAGAAAAGACAAAACCAGCTGGTGTCACTGTATATGCTGTGACGTACAGATTTAAAATATAAAATGAAATACATTAAACGATATTTTCGCGTTTTATCATTTATGTCATTGCCAGAAAATTTTTGTTCTACTGATAAAAATAAGACACAAAAAATAAAATTCGAAAACACTCGCGATTCGAACTCTGCACCAGTTGCAACAGCCTCTACTTTAATAAACCAAATAAAAAAGGAAAAACATCAAACAAATGTATTTTGCTTGTTCTGCGAAAAAAAAACCACATAGGTCCTGTGATTGTTTCACAGCTCAAAAAATGACTTTTCAAGAAAGAAAAGAAAAAGTGTTTAAAATGAAAGCGTGTTTGTCGTGTCTGAGAATTAATTGTCGCGCTGATAAATGCGGAATGAGTGTCCGGTGCGTAGTTTGTTCCAAAAAACACTTTCCAATTTTATGTCCAAATTTGTGTAGGGTAATGAAGATTGTTCTTCGGAAAATAAAAGTGCTACAAATAGCGTTATTAGTAATAGCTCTACTGGATCGCCAGAAGTTCTGTTACAAACACTTATGATCAGAGTATCGGGACCTGCAAAAACAAAAGTTGTACGAGCATTGTGTGATTCAGCTTCGCAAAAGTCATATATAACTCAAGATCTTGTAGAGTTTTTAAACTTAAAAACTGATCATACTGAATTTCTTAAACACAATTTATTTGGTGGTATAGAAACGGAAAAAACTAAGCATCACGCTTTAAAATGTGAACTTCATGAAATTCGGGGTAATTATACGTGTGAAGCAGTATTGTTGGCTAAAGATACCATTTGTGGTACAATCCCAAAAATAAATAAATCAGATGCAGAATACTTCACTAAAAATGGAATTTATTTGTCCGATAGTGAAAACAACAGTTCCAATATTTCAGTCCTTCTTGGTGCTGATTATTTAGGGATACTTATGACTGGTTCTATCAGTCAACAACCAAATGGTTTAACTGCTGTCCAAACATACCTGGGTTGGGTAGTAATGGGAAGATCAAAATCCTGGACAAATAGTTCCAATCATGCCATGCCCATAATTTCGCTACATAGCGCAAGCAAAATCAGTGACCTTTGGTCATTAGATGTTCTTGGTATACGAGATCCCGTAGAAACCAAAACAAAAAATGAATTGGATAATGAAACTCTATCTTTCTTCGAAAAAACTGTTAATTTTCGTGGTGATAGATATGAAGTAAATCTTCCGTGGGTCGAAGGACATCCGGAATTACATGATTTGCGTTTCCAATCAGAAAAACGTCTGAATACCATGACTTCTAAACTTAGATCAATGGGAAAATTTGATTCGTATGACAATATTTTAAAAGAATGGGAACAGCAGGGAATCATTGAGCAAGTACCTGATAGTACTAACGAGGAAAATTTAACGGAATTGAAATGCAGGTATCTACCTCACAGAGCCGTTTTTAAGGAAGCTAGCTTAACGACAAAAATCCGGCCTGTATTTGACGCCTCCGCTAGGGATGAAAATTCTGTCACCCTAAATCAATGTTTAGCTACAGGTCCAAATTACATAGAGATGATTCCTTCCATCCTAAATAGATTTCGCAAGGATAACATCGGTGTAATATCTGACATTCGCAAAGCGTTCCTTCAAATAAGCATTTGTCCTACGGATAGGGATTTTCTTCGTTTCTTGTGGTGGGATGATTTTGAAAGGCGTAAAATTAAAGCTTACAGACACTCCAGAGTGGTGTTTGGCCTATCTTGTAGTCCGTTTCTGCTTATGGCAACCATTTATCACCATCTGGGCAATGTAAAGGGAAATGAAAACGACATTGCAATGAAATTAAAAGACTCATTTTATGTCGACAATGTAGTGACAAGCGTCGAAAATGATTTCGAATTACAACGATTTTCAAAGACAGCTAGTCAAATTATGTCCCGAGCTGGTTTTGAGCTTACGGGGTGGGTTAATTCCTCACAGAGTGAACACCAAAATCTGGATTGTAATAAAAATGCGTGTACTCCTGTTCTTGGTCTAATATGGCGACCCGATTCGGATATGTTAGCGTGCGATGTTAACTGCGTAAAAACTGAAATCGGCTACACGTGTTCAAAACGGCAACTTCTGTCGATCGCACAAAAAATTTTCGATCCAATTGGCTTCACCGCACCCGTGACCCTCATTCCGAAACTTCTAATGCAAAGAGCATGGAAACATGATAAGCTAACCTGGGACCAGAAACTGCCGTCAGAAATAGTGGAAGAATTCAAAAATTGGCTCGCGAGTTTGGAGTTTTTAAATTTAGTTCAAATTCCACGTTATTTTGGGGGGGTTGATAAATGAGTCCAGTACTACAATTCATATGTTTAGTGATGCAAGTGGAAAAGCCTTCGCTGCTTGCGTGTTTTTGCGAATTGAATGCGGAAATAATGTTCAAATCAGACTAGTTCAAGCAAAATCGCGTGTCGCTCCTCTAAAGAAGGATCCCATCACTAAAATTAAAACTGAGCTTACCATCCCAAAATTAGAGCTTTTAGCTGCTCTTATTGGCACTCGTCTTGTCCAGACCATCAAAACCTCTTTAAACATTCCAAATATCCAAACTTTCTATTGGACAGACTCCAAAGTTGTTCTATGTTGGATAAAAAAAACCTGGAACTTGGAAAACTTTCGTGAACAATCGGATTAAAGAAATACATTCAAGCTCTTCAAAAGAAAATTGGTATTATGTCCCATCCCAAATGAATGCCGCAGACATTGCTTCTCGTGGATGCAATGCACAAACTCTCTTCAGTCTTCGTTGGTGGGAGGGTCCCACATGGTTGAGAAACCGAGACTCTTGGCCAGACACTAAGAACTCTGATTTCTCAGATGCCACTGAACTTGCTACTGCAGAGAAGAAACCCACAGTTACGACAAATCTTTCGTTGGGTCAATCTGAGTCTAATTTCTTCTACTGAACTGAACGAGTATCGAAGTTCTCTTCAATTGTTCGAATTTTGGCCTATGTGAGACGATTCATATTCAATGCTAAATCAGCAGTGCTTGGCCGGGAAAACTCCTTCCTTAAGGGAAACCTAAGCCACGAAGAGATCACCAAATCCGAACGTGAAATACTCCTTTTCATACAGAGGGAGGCCTTTGGAAAAAACCGTCGACTCATACCACCAAACTTTGTCGTATACGAGGATTCCGATGGACTTCTTAGAGTTGAGACAAAACTGGCCTCCGCCGATGACAGTGACTTCTTCAGACGACCCGTCCTATTACCAGACAAACACAAACTTGTTTTCCTGCTTATCGACGAGACTCATCGAATCTACAACCATGTAGGTGTACAAACACTTGTCACAATCCTTCGGGAAAAGTACTGGATTTTGCGATCCAGAAAAGTCACAAGATCAGTTGTTTCGAGGTGTGTTGCTTGCCAAAGATTTAAGTCGAAGTCTGCCACGACGATGTTTGCTCCTCTACCTGAAGAGCGTGTGAGAATGTCATCTGTGTTCGAGACGACTGGAGTGGACCTGGCTGGTCCGTTGGTCCTAAGAAACAGTGACAAGGTGTGGATTGTAATTTTCACATGTGCCGTTTATCGCGCCGTCCATTTCGAACTTGTCTCGGACATCTCCACGCAAGGTTTTCTGCTTGCATTGAGGCGATTCATAGCGCGTCGTGGTCGTGTAAAGACAATTTACTCGGACAATGGAACAAACTTTGTAGGTTCAAGCAACGAACTCAAAACTATCGACTGGAGTGCTATCACTGTTCACACTGATTTGAAAAGGATCTCCTGGCATTTTAATCCACCTACTGCTGCTTGGTGGGGAGGGTTTTGGGAGAGAGTGGTCCGAATGCTAAAGGAATTGTTGAGACGCAATTTGGGGCAAGCTTGCCTTCACTATGAAGAACTGTACACCGGTGTGTGTGAATGTGAGGCAATCCTGAACAGTAGACCCCTTACTTACCTGTCCGAAGAGCCCTCAGATCTAGTGCCATTAACGCCATCTCTCTTTTTACAGGACCAAACTGAGTACTGTGTCGAGGATCTGGATCAAAATGATTTAAATAACCTTCGCAAACGTGCGAAATACCTTCACTCCATTAAAGAAAAGTTAAAAAGGCGGTTCCAAAAGGAATATATCTCTGTCCTTAAACAATCAGGAAATATTCATCAAACTCCACTGGAGGTTGGGGATATAGTTTTAATCGGTTCTGATATCAAGAAACGTGTTGATTGGCCTTTGGCAAAGATTGTTGAGATTTATAAAGGTCGTGATGGTGTTTCCCGCGTTGCAAAGGTTAAAACTCAAAATGGTGAAATAGTTCGGCCGTTTCAGCGATTGTTCCGTTTGGAAACTTCCGGAAGAATTGGTGAAACGTTGCGAAGTGTGAAACCTAAAACTACAAGAAGTGGTAAAATTATCAAACCTGTTAAGATTTAAACCTAAATTTAAATTTTTAATGTTTTACATTTTGTACTTTAACACTTTTCATGTGATATATACTTAGCATTTTTTGTAATAGTTTAGAATTAAGTTTCTTAAATTGATTTTGCTTTTTAATGCTAATGTTGAGTTTTCTAACTTTAGTAAAGTTAAATTTAATAACCTTTTGCGGTTGGAGGATGTTGCATCATCTCCAATTGCAGCTGATGGTATCTAATAGATGGCGCAACATGTCCGCCTACGTTCAAAAATATCTGTTTTAATCTGTATCTGTAACTTTAACTGTATTATTATTTAAAAACTTTGAAAGAACATGGTCGTCGTACTGTTCTGTTTATGGACAAAATAGACCTATACTTTCTGTATTTTACAGTTAGCGTGCTAGCTTCTAGACAGCGAGGTTGCGGGTTCCGAGTCCCGTGTTAGGCATGGGTGTTAGTAGATGTATGTTGGCTTGTCTAATGACGAATGTTTCGGCGCATTATAGCCCTCGTGTTGCTGACTGCGCCAGATAATCTGAAAACAACCAACCAAACCATCCAACACGATAGTAAAAACGTGTGTAATAATTGGTCTTTTAGTGACAGACTTAAAACGTTAAAATAAATTACTATCGACGTTTAGTCTATCTACCGATTCGATTGTGGCAAGTGGGTTATGTAGTCCTTTAGGATATTTGAATGCCACAAATCAGTTTACACACAAACAAAATAGTAGTTATTATAACCGAATTAAAACTTTCTAAGAAAAAGTTACGAGGATATCTTAGTAAGGATATACTTGCTATGTACAGTCGCCTTCTAGCCCAGTGCGTTTAGAAACTACTTTCTGTAACCACCATGAAATTCGACGAGTACGTACGGATAAGATCACTTAATAAAATGACATAAATTAAAAATTTTGAAAATAGTGTCTAATATATTTTATATTTGAAATCTTTATGTCATTTCATATGGTTTTGTCTTTTGCTATTTTAATTTCCATTATGTCATTTCATTACTTGATCTTTTTCAGGGAATGATCCTTGCTATAGGAGTTCCTCTTAAAATAAAGTTCAAATAAAATAAAGAAAAAAATAATCAAACTATTATAGAATCTCTACATTCCTTTATTGAACCACAAACTTTTTGAACTTAAAAGAATCAGAATGAATTGAGATAAATGGTTACCTAAAATGTTTGTTTTTAATTTGTTACAATAGCCCGACTATAGTAGGACATTAAATAGTGCACGAAATTGTACTGTAAAAACCAGGATAAAATTTTTGCTTTTAAGAATAAATTTTAATTAATTGATTTCAGGAAAAAAAATATTCAATTATTTTGATGAAATGTAGAGCACTAAAAACTCTACAAAAAATTAACTTTTTGTGTTTAACTTTAAAAGAAGCCGTTTTTCGGCCATTTTTAAATAAGCTTAAGGGTAGGAAAGTTGTGATGATTTAAACGGCACTGTACGTCAGTCATAGATCTAATAGTTCATATTTTTACCACAATACTGCATATTTAAGGGGTACCCAAAAATTTATAAAAAAATTCATTCGAATTTTATTATTGTTTATTAAAAATTAAATTCTGTTTATCAAAAATAAAAAAAAAATGATACCTCATTTGTAATAATACCTCATTTCGAAGTATTTTTTAATAATTTTTCGAAGATAAAATTTGGAACTATTAGTGTTAGAAAGGGTTTTTTTTTTTTTTTTTTTTTTTTTTTAAATGTATTTTTCTCAAAACTTCATTATTCATTACTCAAGTACCTTTTTTTCAGAAATTGTAAAAGATCTACCTAAAATATTTATCACATATTCCTTTTATGTATTGAAGTGAGATTTTGTTGGGTTTTTTTTTTAAATATTTTTTGTTCTGGCTTATTTCGTCAAAAAAAAACTTGATTTTTAAAAAAATTTGAGACACTTTCACGACAATTCATTTTGAAAAAAAAGTAAATGAATTACAATAAAAACTAACTTCAGGCGAATGAAATGTGTCTTTTAAATGCACTGAGAAAACATTCAGGCTAATATATTAGGTACCTTATGAGAAAAAGAGGCATGAGAAATGAAAAATGTAGTTTTGCGAAAAACGCATTTTAAAGAAATTCTTTCTAATCCTAATAGTTCCGAATTTTACCGTCAAAAAATCTAAAAAAATTTCTAAAGGATGTATTATTACAAATGAGGTATCATTTTAAAGGGAAGAATTTAAATTGTAATAAACAACCAAATCAAAATCATTTTTTTTATAAATTTTAGGGTACAATCACAACCCTAAGTTAATTACAAGTTTATTTATGTCAGTTCGAATGATGTCTTAATAGGTCATATTAATTTCAATTAGTTGATTTAATTAAAATACCAACGCAAAAAAAAAAAAGTTTAGAAATAAAAATTCATCATTTTTAATTCTGATATACAGTCAAAAAGTTTGAAATTCTAACATGCAAATTTAAAAAAAAAAAAGCATCTGACGAGTCCAAAAGTATACGAAGAAATTCTGATGAAGCATTAGTAAATACTAAATCCCGATGTTCGATTATGACTTCAAATGCCACCCCCCCTCCCCCCTTAGTATAGATGAATAAGCCCTGTGTGTTCCATGCAATAGCCCACACATTGTACTTTGCAAAATATCATAAAATAGGTTTAAACATTCTTTATCATATTAAATTTACCAAAGAACGCATTTAAGATTTCCTACATAACTGTTCTAGAGAAACTCGAATTCGAGACACATTGTCACATTATATAATAAAATACAGTTTAATGAGTTATTTGAACTATGTTCTCAAATCTAAATATTGGTAAAGTATATTTAATATAAATTAAAATTCAATATAAGTCAAAGAAACATACGCAAAAATTGAGGACACAATAGGTTTTGAAAACTATTACTATTTATTTCGCCAAAAGAAAAATGACCAATATGCACAATATATGTATTATATAAATAACAATTATTGAGAAACCTTTTTTTACAAAATTAAATTTAGATACTTTTAAAATTTGGAATATTTTTTAAAGAATGTTCCTATGGAACGATAAAAATAAAACGCACTTTTGTTAGAGAATAAAAATTTGAGTATTTTCCAAAAACAATAACTGCTGCCAACATCTCCCTTTCAGATACAGAACATTTTATACTCTCCAAACAACTACACAATCCAACTCTTTTATACACACCAAACCTTCTCTTTTGAAACTTCACACATAGAAAGAAAAGCATATCCAGCGCTTAAATAAATAACAGAGCTATAGATGCACATTACAAACCATTCCATGTTGTACTGCGGTTATTCATAGTTGTACTATGACTAGCACAATTCTGTACCATTTTGAATAGATATTATTGAACAGAATTGATACATACTATAACTAGTTAATGGTTGGCAATCTATTCTTCACAGAACACTTCACATTCAACATTCACATCCTTCTTCGACATTGCGGGTGCTGGTGGCTTTTCTTTCTCGCTTTCTTACATCAAACTTCATGTCCTTCACTTATTCACTGGCTGGTGCAGGAGTGGGCTTACTAGTCTTTAACTCTTGAGAATCAATGGTAGGGAAGATGTCGGTCACTTGAAGTGGCCTTGGAGCTCCTTCCCTTTTATTATACCAGAGAGTTCTCGTCCAAATAGAGAAGTTTTTAGAAGTATTGGGAATTCTGGAAGATTTGCTTAAGCTGAAATTGTGATTGCTATCATCATCGTCCAAGAAAAATGGGTTTTTGGATTCATCGTATATTTAAACATCTTCTGTAAAAGGATTCAGTTCATTTGGATATTTCTCTTCGTCTTCCTCATCATCATCGTCAAACGGGTTTAATTGAGAAGGATAAGTTGTTGAGGCATCATCATCGTCGGAAACAAAAGGATTCAGATTGGAGGGATATTCTTCGTCATCTCCAAATGGATTTAAGTCAACGGGATAGTCTATTTTTAATTTATCTTCTTTCCCCAAAATACTTCCATGACTTTCAGACCCACTCCTTGAAACAGAAATCGGATGCTGAGGAGGTTCCAGTGTCCGAAAATAGGGACTGTCTGGTTTAACTAGTTCCTCGCCCAAAAAGTCTTGCCCAAACATGTCACCTGTACTCTTGTCATTATTGAATATTGAAGTCATTTCTTCCGTCATGCAAACTGTGCATTCGTAGCAGCCAGGTGTTTTACTGTCTTTGTATGAAAATGGATTGATAGGGTTGCTGCATTTTTCACATTTGAAGCAAGTGCCATGGTAAGTTTTGCTGTCTATGATGACACGTTCGATTATAAAAACTTGATCATTGCAGACATGGCATATGTTGTTGGAGTTGTTGAAGAACTTGGGCCAAGTGTGAGGTACCTGTGAAGATAAGAAGTTTTGTGAATGAGGGAAACCTTAATGGCCTCATTAATTCTATCAAAATCTCACTTCCTTGGCTCTATCTCGCCAATTTGGCGAGATTCCCATTACCATAATGTTAAATGCCCTGCTCCTTGTAAAACTCGCTTCCCAGTGTTATCTCTGTAAAACTCGTTATCAAGCAACAAGAGACTCATTGCAGGGAAACAAACTAAAGACAAACTATTACACTGCCTTATACAAAATGTACATACATTTTCCTATTTACAAAATTAACACTACGAAATATTTACAAATATACATAAATTCGTAACAATATAAATATTCCTCTATAATTCTAAAATGATATATTACATTAATATATCATTTACAACTTAATTTAATGCATTGTAATTAATTTGTTATTTAAAATATAATTGAATTTTTTTAATAAAGCATATTTTCATTCTATTTTAAGCAAAATAATGTATTTCGCAAAATGAGAAAGGTAAAATGTGTAAGATGTAATTTGGTTAAATTCTGAATTTGGGGGTCTGGCAACTTGTTGGGGATTTTTACCACCCTCGCGGTGTTTATTTGAATATAACTGTACAGCATTAAATGTTTTAAGATTTATACTATGTACTATCAATAAAGTATTTTGTTTTTCAATTAAAAACGATGAATTTTGATAATGGATTCAAATTTAATAAGGGAATTTTAATAATGGAGTAATAAATTCAAATAGTATTGTGTAACTTTTCACTCACTTCTTCCGATTTCTTCGTCCTTTTCTTTGGGCAGCAGAAATTCACCAGGCATCTAGAAGAAGAAGAAGAAACCATTCGATGCAATGCTGTGGTAAAATTATAATACAGGGTGCTCCGAAAGGAATGAGCATCAATTCAATATCCGTTCGGACAATGTAAATTGCAAGAATATTCCAAATAAGATAAATAAGAATCATTTTTCAAAAAGTTACACTTTCGAAATTTTTATATTACCCCCCCCCCCCCCCTCTTCTTCCCCAACCGCTTTTGCAAATTCTGACAATTAGTAAGGTTATATTTTCCATTCAAGAAGTTATTAGAGAAAGCGCATAACTATGTCTTCAAAACCAACTGAGTTATGACACAAAAAACGACTTATGCCATTTTCCTGTATTTATTAAAAGGCAATTTCGTCGAAAATAGGCATTATATACAAATTAATAATGGATATTTTTGATAAAAAATAACGTGAAAAAATCCCAAATTCACTTAACAAATAGTGATACTGCCTATTCGAGCTCTACGAACGTGCGTTTTTTTAATTTCTTTTCATGTGGTCTCGTATTTGAGACATATAAAAAAGAAAACGAATTTATCGAAAACGAATTACTTACGAATTTGTATTTGATAGAAAACTCGTGATTAATATTAAAACCAGATATAAAGAATCATAATTGTAAAGTACATACATTTAGAAATTATATTATGTTTCGAATTTACAAATTTTGAAAAAAAAATTTTTTAGTTCAACAATTTTATCTGGTTTTAAACAATAAAAAGTTTCGATAGTAAAAGAAACACTTAAGAATACCCCGAATGTACCTTTAACATGCAAAAATTAATTTGTTGTAAACATTACTACGCATTTTATCATAATATATTTAAAATTTTCTTTTGTATTTTGTTATATGTTCCCGTTGAATTTTCAATAAAGTTTAGCGCACTCAATTTTAAGTACGCAGTTTTTTATAATGACATTGTTGTAAAACTAAAGAGTTTCTAATTTGACCAAATGTGTCTAGTAAATATTTAAAGTATAGTCAATATTAAATAAAAATGTCCAAAGTTTCAAATTTGATACCAAACTTTTAAATTGAATTATACATTTGCAATTGATTTGTTGTTAATATTTGGCTGAATGTATGTTATATAATTTTACGGCAATAAATACAGGCTACTGCAATAAATACATTAATATGTTATTTTGGAAAACAGGTTTCTAAGGTTGAATAATAATGTCATTCTATAAGATTAATAATCTTTCTCAAAACTCTTTTCCTTGGATAATTTAAATCACTCAATTAAGAAAATTCATCAATCCTTCATTACTATCTTCCAACAAAGGAGTGAGATATGCCTGAAGACCATTATTGCGATTTTACTCATTTCGAGGCCATTTTGGGAAAAAAATTGACCCCACATATCAGGAAAGCATCTTTCTTATTTTCAAAAGTAATTCGAAGTAATATGAGCAGTGTTCGCCAGTTAAATATTTCCAAATGGTATTTTCATCCCCTCTCTAAATTTTAAGGGGTATTTTTTTAAATAAATTTTTTTTAAACTAAAGCAAATTAAACTTTTTGACAAAACTAATAACTGCAACAATAACAATGATTGCAATTTCGCGTCATCAGAGCGGAAATATGCTTTTTAAAAACACTTGCTTAAACTAATTTCTAACACTAATATGCCGTTTGGTGACACTGAGTTGGTGTTCCGTGAAACGATCGAGCAAAAGACGGAGAAGTAAAACTTGACAATTTCCGATATCCCGAAAACCGCCGTCGATAGGCATATGCGAAATGATCCAAACTTTTGAACCAGTCCAACTGGAGCCACAAAAAAAAACAAAAAAAAAAACGATTAAACGTGTGGTTGACGTTAGTATTAATCTACATTTTCCATGAATTCACGCATGAGGTCAGCTTTTTCCTCTATTTTATGCGATTAATCATAGTAATACTCTTAATGAAGGAACGTACGAAACTACATTTGTAAATTGTGGGACGCCCCCCCCCCCCCCCTACAAGCCACCTACTAATGTCGCACGTGGCATCAGCAGCCTGCCAATGACTTCAGTCAGTCACTGGCCTGTGCGAGGCACGTTTGAACATGAATACGTATGCGTAACTGGCGATTTCGGAGGGGTGATCCGTACATTGCCGTTGGAAAATAAACGAAAATTTTGCATGTTTTCAGAAAAGAACGCTATTTTTTTTAAAAAAAAAGGGGGGTGGGGTGGGGTGGAGCGCCTCCCTTCGAAAAACTACTAGGATGATCACTGATTTTATAAAATGGAGGTTTAGTTTTAAAAAACTTAACCATAATGTGCCGATGCGGGAATTCACACATGAAGTTAATTCTATAGAATGAAATTAATTTTCAATGCGTCTTCATTTAGATTTCACGCACTTTGAATATGTGGGATGTAGAAGAGTCTATTGTAGAGCACATTTAACTATTATTAACCGACATCCTTGAGGGTGTAGAATATCGAGCTCGTTACCGGAAGGTTGTGGGTTTGGTCCTCGATCTGCCAAATATCGGAGTATACCTAATGGGGATTGTAGCACATTAAATCTGTCGTGGCCTCAATGTCCTCTCGTTGGTATTGTTATGAATTTTTCCGCTGAGGCAATGATGGCACAGTTTTTAAAATAAAAACTACTATTTATTCACTCTTCAAAGGCACAAAATTTATTCAAGGACAACAGTCTAATCAATCTCAAGCTTCAACACAAGCTTCAGTAAGAACAACTTCGAATACAGCGATTATACAAGCTCTCTCATGTAAGTAAACAAAGCGATCAGCTCACATCGAATTCCGAAATCAATCTGAAAACTTTCCCGATCTCCGGTCTTTATATACTTGGCGCGAGAGAACATTCGCGAAATTTCCAGCCAATTCGTCGGAAAAGAAACATCTCGAAATTTCTCGATTGCTTTAGGTGTTGCCACCTTTTTCTAACCTGTATAATCGCTGTTAAAAAAAAATAAGATAAAAATAAATTACAATAGAATTTTAAAATAATACGTCACTATTTACACTATATACAGACAATTTGTGCAACAGTATTAAAGAGATGACTTTAAAAAAATTATATTTTTTAACAATTACAAAAAAAAAAAAGAATGGACCTAACGATATTAATCAAAATCAACGTGCTAATAATTCTTAAGAGACTCTATTCATTCCCACCTTCGAAAATGTCCGTAAAAATGTGATAAAAGCGTAAAAAAAGGGAAAAGCAAACGTCTTTAACATTTTCTTGAACATCGTTTATAAAAGACAGATTATAAGAAAGGATATAAGAAGACTGATAAGAAAGGATAATGCAATATTTATCGAAAACCATACCATCAGTTTCGCCACTCTGGCGGCAGTTATTATTTTGTTATTGTAATAATTATCGCCAAAAGTGTCGCCAAACTGTTCATATTTTTGAAAATTAATAAAAATACGGAAATGGTAAGTTACACTAGTCCATGCCAAATTTCAATGCAGAGACCAATATTAAGTGCAATTGTCCCTTCCTTTTTCTTTAGAAATAGATTGAGTGATCAGAAGTATTAAAACCTTACTAAATACTATCTATTTATATTCGATTTCAATCAAACTACCAAACGTATATTTTCACTAACATATCCTCGCTATATTTATGGTATATTAAAAAGCACTTGACATTTGAGATATTTAAATTATTTTCAAATCTATTATAATATTTGGAAAGTGTTTTGCTCACAATAAACTCCTGATCCATCCGATGCACGAAGCCATCGCTTTTCTTTCAATGCAAAGTTCAAAATTCTGAAACTAAGAATTGACACGATATTTCGACGACCTATTGCAATGAAAACTTTGAGACTTCTGACACAAAAAAGCGAGAAATGTTATATTTTCAACTTTTGAAAAACTTCACTATTGAAGATTTGTATTGTTATAGCATTCAGATTTTAACTTTGTTACAATTTCTAGTTATTCTTTTAAACAATATATACTGAGCATTTTTGTAATAATAAAAAACGCTGGTTGATGAAATTAGTATTATTTCAGTAATTACATTGTTAACATTGTGGAATTTCTCTCCCCAATATATACACAAATATGAAGCCAAGTATAAAGTAAATGCATGTATATATGTGTAAATGAATTGAATTATAAGAAAGAAATTTCCATATCTTCTCCATACTTTATGCTACTTTCATAATTAACAGCGATTGTTATTTTTATTTAACACCTCAACACTTTGACAAGCATAACTCATTATAACACTTTACCATGTGACTTTTGCCAAAAAATAATTAATATTTCTTCATCGTTATTTCTATAACACATTCACTTCCAGTTATTTTTTGAAGATAAAAAGCCTCCCCTCCCCCACTCCCTTCACCGAAACATTAGAACTAATACAGTTGTACAAGAACAAAAACTTTTCTATCTCATTATTCAATATTTCAATCACATAATTAGACATTCACATTTCAGACTTTTGATACCATTTTGTATAGTGGTTAGCGTGCTAGCTTCTAGACCGCGAGGTTGCGAGTCCCGTGTTAGGCATGGGTGTTTGTAAATGTAGGTTGGCTTGTCTAATGACGAATGTTCGGCGCATTATAGCCCTCGTGTTGCTGACGGTGCCAGATAATCTGAATACAACCAATTTGATACCATTTCGATCACGAAAAATTGATTTATCAAAATAGAAATACCTTACTTCATCTATGCTTGCCATTGTTGACAATTGATCCAAAATTTATAATTGTGAATATATTGGAGGTATAATTGTGAATATATTAGCTGGTTTGGGCACAGCAGGCCAAGCCCCTCCCCCCCCCCCCCACTCCACGGGGCTGTTATGGTTCTGAGTTTAGTTTTTTTAGAATATATTGGAAGTGAGACATTTGAATATCCCTTGTTTAGAACATTTCATCCCCCCCCCCCCATAACCCTTTTTATTGAGACTAAACTAAATGCATAGTATGAGAGAATAATTATTATGTTTTATGTTGTTAAATATATGAAGGGCGTAAACTGAGACCCGACTTTTTCTTCTTCTCCTCTTTGGTAAGCCTTCTTCAAAATTGTCTTTCACACTGACCTCTTTTTAGTGAGTATTTTCCACTTGGTAACATATACTTTTTTTAAAAAAATCTTCATTGACGCAGTCCTAAGTTCGTGTCCCGATTCGGGCTACAAATGAAAACTCTTGAATTTAACGTGGAGGGATTCAATCTGTAAATTTCATGCTTTGATGTAGTTAATAGTACTGTTTCTATATAGATATTGAGGTTTGACCTCAATTTTTGACTTTAATAAATTGCCAAACATTTTTTCTTTTTTATGCAATGATGAAGGTATTAAAATTGGACATTTTCGTCCTTTTACAAGTATTTATTTATAGTACAAGTATTTATTTATTTAATGGAAAACAAATAAATTTTATGAGCCACAAATCCATGAAATCCCTTCCTGGAATTAGATAAACCAAAGAAATAGAATTCAAAGAGTTAAGTTCTGTGAATTTAAAGTTATAGATCCAATTCAATATCTAGGAATATCCAATTACAGGTAATCTTCCGTTAGACGGGTACCAATTGGCGTCGAACATAAATCATAACATGTTTAAATGACTTGTAAATGTATCGCCAAGCTTAACTGTTGGCGGCTTGTTATAATAAATGACTAGATAAATACCGTGCTTCGTTACGAAATTTTACCATGTGCATTTTAGCAATCAAAAGACATTTCATGTATTTCTGACTTTTGATCCCGTTTCGATCCTGAAAAATTGATTCATCGAAATAGGAATACTTATCTATGCTCGCGCTTGTTGACATTTGTTAAAAAGATATTATTGTGAATAGGTTAGAGATGTGAGATTTGAATATACCTCTTTTAGAACCCCCTTTTCACCCTTTTCAATTAGTTAATCAAGATTATTATAATTTTTTGTGTTTATGTTTGCTCTTAGTTCTAAATTTCACAATTGTATCTGTATTGGAAGTGAGGCATTAAGATATCTATGGAGGCCTAACTAAACTCCTTGTCATCATTCAATCGGTCTGAATCTTGGCAGACAGATTCAATGTCGATCACATTGCATTCCATCAAATTTTGGGGTCTGCCACTGTCACTAAAATGTCTCTTTTATGGAATACTAATAAACCAACTTGCCCTCATCCAATTGCGCGGAAATGACATTTAACTGATCATTGAATAAATTATTTCCTCTTCAAAAATTGTTTTAATAAATAAATAATAAAATTGTTTTAATCAGAATGAATAAATGATATTTGGATGACGTTCACTTTCATTTTTAATGAATAAATTTCGAAAAGTAGTTTACCGCATATTTTGCCGATGGAGGTGATTTAAATAATCAAAATTAGATGCAAACACTACACACACGCTGCCAACAGAAACTGCGCTATGATAATGAATATAAAAATTGGCAAAGCATGCATATAAGAGATTTTTATTAAAAACTTTTCTTTTATGGATTTTATAATTATATGCATGAGATGACGGACTTGATTAATGGACCTATGATTATCTTTTTTTAATGTACACTTTTACTTTAAACATTTTTTAATTTGCTACTTTTGAAAACTCAAAAATTTAGTTTGTTTTAAAAATCTTGATTCTAGCTGGAGGAATAAGAAAATTTTCCCATAATGCCCAAAATTTATGTAATGTAGCGAAAATATTTTGTGAGCCAATATGTATTTATTGAAAGTAGTATGTGCATATTCATTATATTTTTATGAAATTAAGTGTCATAGAAGCACAAAATAGAGTTTCAAATTCCAAAAAATATTTCCCTCGATGCTGTTGTTCTCCGAGTCATTTGCTAATGATTCTAATGTTCCGAATCCTGAAAGATTCTCAAAGACCCCAACACATCCTTCAAAACACAAAGAGCAAGATAAACGCATTGAAAAGCCCACTCTTCACAATTGTTGCAGTTAATTCACTCTTCATTTTTTCTTTTTAGCTCTTCTAAAAAAAGATCGCATTATGTGATACACATTTCTTACACTTCAGATCCACTGTCGGGTTGTTGTTGCTTTTCTTTCTACTATCGTCCTAAATGTAGACCAACAATTTTTGTTACAACTGAACGCTACCTCCATTTTGAAAACGGTATATCACGAGTTTCTTTAACTCTATTTTTCTTTTAACTCGACGCATTGCACATTTGAAAATTTAATTTAATTTTTTGAATTGTTTAAGTGTCGCGGCGTCGTCAAGTCCGATGTCAAAGACATGCAAGTGTATAATATTATGTTAACAGAGGCCCGACTGCTCACAGCTCAGCTTCTATTATAGCTGAGTTTTTTTGCCATCGTGATGAAAAATAATAACACCATTGTGGACATTGAACAAGGGAAATCGTTGAAGTCACCGGAATTTTGTTCTTCTTATTCTTCTAGTTATGACCAAACCTTTAACCAGGGCTACAGTCCAAATTATTTCATGATTTTAAGCCTTTTTTATTCTTATCAGCTTGATAAGAGTAAGTGCCTTTTCTATGATTTGAGGGGTAGAAGGGTCTATACCCCCAGAAATGATCCCGCCACTTGCGAATCTTAGCCAGGCCAAGAACTTAAGCGCATGCCATTCTTTTTAATTCCTCTCAGCTTGATTAGAGGAAGGGACATTTGTATAAACCAACGAGTGCGAGGGTCTATACCCCCCATAAATGATCCCGGAAGTTGGGAAATTTAGCCCGGGTAATGTCTGATTAAAACGGATCAATGGATTTCGAATATTCACCTTTCGCTCAATTTCAAGAAGCGATTTTAACGCTTTAAGTTCAACTATTAAAACGGTGCAATTAAAAAATAATAAAAATGACTTATTCTTCAATTAAATTGCACGCTCATCAAAGCTCTGAAAACACGTGTTTTAACTTTTTACTTAAAAAATCCCTTTCAGTTTAAAATAAAAGTTTTCTAGGTATCTGGATTTGACTTAACGATTCGAAGCTTGCTGAATTTCTCTTAAATTATGAACAAGTCTTTTATTTTAAACTTAAAGAGGAAGTTTTTTTGAGACGCATTTTTTTATATATTCTTTTGTAAAAGATGATAAGCCTCAATTTCGTATAAAAAGCAAGTATTTTGTTTGTTTGCTTTACTTACTTTTATAATTACCTATTTTTTAGTATACAATTGCATGTTTTTGTACTCAAGTTATCGTAGGTACATATTGTTTGTTATGAAATTTTTTTCTTGGCGTGGTAAGGAATATTTCTTCTTAAAATTAACGAAAAGGATTTAGATGACAAATCTAAATCTCTCTACATTTAATCATGATATTTACTGTCACTCTCAATACAAAGAGTAGTATGTTAATCTAATGGTGTTGTGGTTTATACGCCATTTTGCACTTAGAACGACGATATGATTATTCACGCTAAAATATCCATTGGCCGTATCATTTGCAACATAACAAAAAGAACTGATATCTCGCCGAAAACAACAAAACGTTCCAAAAAAATCCAGAGTCAACCAGAAAAAGTTAGGAAATCTAATGTTTGCCGCATATAATTTCTTTAGGTTACTTGTACACAATGAACTAAATTGGGATTATTGGAAAGAATCTCCATAGGCAATCAGTACTTGGCAGGCTAGAGTTTTTATAAAATTAATCTCAATTCATTGGAATGGGTACAAAGCAGCTAAAGCACATGAAATGTAAATTCTCCGAAATTACTCTAGCCTGCCAAGTACTGATTGCCTATGGGGTTTCTCTACAATAATCCCAATTTAGTTCATTGTGTACAAGTAACCTAAAGAAATTATATGCGGTCTTTTTGCGGCAAACATTAGATTTCATGACTTTTTCTGGCTGACCATTTTACTTCGCGGATTTTTTTTACGACGGCTAGTTGTTTTTGGGGAGATTTATTTCATTTCTTCATACTATTGACAACTTTTTATAATTTTTATTAGTAGATTCAAATAGCCACAAACGAATATTAAAATGTACTCTACATTTTGTTTCTAGAAAGTTTTGTGATGTGTGCATCATATATTTATTCCTTTGTAAGTTCTATCCAGTGATCGATCCAAACTCCTGGATGAGAGGCAACACACGTTCGTAACAAGTGAGACTGCTTCAGTTCAATACCCAGCATAGGCACTTCGCAACTTATGATTTCAAAAATAAGTAGACACAACGGGAATTGTGCTTTCCAAGTAGTTGATTTTAAAATTCATTATTGGAAATGCAAAGTATGTTCCCTTTAAGTGTTCAGTTTCCTTATATTGAGGACCAAATGGTATAGTGGTTAGCGTGCTAGCTTCTGGACAGCGAGGTTGCGGGTTCCGAGTCCCGTGTTAGGCATGGGTGTTTGTAAATGTATGTTGGCTTGTCTAATGACGAATGTTTTGGCGCAATATAGCCCTCGTGTTGCTGACGGCGCCAGATAATCTGAAAACAACCAACCAACCTTATATTGAGGTTTCTAGCCCAAGAACAACACATAGTCCATACTGTGCCAAACAAATTGGTGAACATCAGTTTAAAGTTTAAGAAACATAGAATCAGAAAAATTAATATAAAAGTAAAAGATGCGATATGTTAGGGGGTGGAAGCATTCCACAAAAAATGACTCGCGATCTTGTCAGACCGCTTTCAGCAGTTAAAGGTTTAAAAGGAGATGTACTTGCGTAAATAAATCTGAGCGCGTAACTTCGACAAACGATAACTCACCGTCGGTTGATCACAAGTCTGGAAATGTGCTGGGTTTTCTCGACATCAAATCTCCTTGGGACACAAACGGTTAATGTTTTATTTTATCTAATTTGTTGACAGCATTAATTCAGGTTAGAAAAAAAGTGGCAACACCTAAATCAATCGGGAATTTTCTATGCATTTCGATCGAGTGATTGGTTGGCTGGATTTTGCTAGAAATTTCTGCCGTCAGCCGATAAAAAGATCCGGTAGATGGAATCTTGGATTTTAGTCGCTAATTGTTTACTGTTCGGGAAAGATCGGATGATTTATTTACTTTCGCGGTGCCCGAATTATCACTGTGTTCAAAGTTGAACGTATCGAGTTGAATCTTGTTAACAGTTGTCCTGTCGTTCGGAAAAGTTTTGTGAGCCTTCGAATTAAGAATAAGTTAAAGTTTTTATTTGGTAAAAACTACATCATCATTTCCTCTTTAAAAAAATTCGTTGCAGTATTAAATTTACCTGAGAACGCATTTAAGATTTCCTACATAGTTGTTCTAGAGAAACTAGAATTAGAGACACATTGTCACATTTTATAATAAAATACTGTTTAATGAGTTATTTGAGCTACGTTCTCAAATCTAAATATTGCGATAGTATATTTAATATAAATCAAAATTCAATATAAGTCAAAGAAACATACTCAAAAATTGAGGACACAATAAGTTTTGAAAACTATTATTATTTATTTTACCAAAAGAAAAATAACCAATTTGCACAATATATGTATTATATAAATAACAATTATTGAGAAACCTTTTTTTACAAAATTAAATTTAGATACTTTTAAAATTTAGAATATTTTTTAAAGAATGTTCCTATGAACGATAAAAATAAAACACACTTCTGTTGAGAATAAAAATTTGAGTATTTTCCAAAAACAATAACTGCTGCCAACATCTCCCTTTCAGATACAGAACATTTTATACCTCCAAACAACTACGCAATCCAACTCTTTTATACACACCAAACCTTCTCTTTAAAACTTCACACACAGAAAGAAAAGCATATCCAGCGCTTAAATAAATAACAGAGCTATAGGTGCACATTACAAATTATTCCATGTTGTACAATTGCAGTTATGTGGTTATTCATAGCTGTACTATGACTTACACAATTTTTTACCATTTTGAATACATACTATTGAACAAAATTGATACATACTATAACTAGTTAATGGTTTGTAATCTATTCTGATTACTAATACCCAATCACATATTATTTTTGTTTCAGATTTTTTAAATAAAATAGGCTTTTTTCAAAAAATATAAAATAAGATCAAACCAAATTTAAATAAAATCTACTATTATAGGTGTGATTGGGCTATTTCAAACTATTTCACTGTTTCACATTGATGACTGTTTTTCCGCTGTTGCCATTAGTTTTTCGAATGTTCTGAAAATTCCTTGGATTTTGAACTGAAGTTAGCATTTGGGTTGAAACGCTCTCCAATCCTAAAAGAAAGAGAAAATAAAATGAAACAGACAAATTTACTATTTATTGATCCCGGTGCAATGTCTTACGTTCAAAATTAAGAGATAATTTGAGAAAATAGATAGGGTTTTACCAAAAGATGACGCTTTCCTGAAAAACCTTAATAACTAGTTCCTAATGCTAACTTATGCAACACAGGCAGTTGCTCCCAGTTTGATTTTGCTGGAAACAATTTTTCTTTGTTGGTAAAAACAATTTAGTTTTTTTCTCGTGATTTTTGGGAAAAATCATCTCCATCTTGCTCTTAATTGCTTACCAATTATTGACTTTTATGTTTTCTCTTACTTTTGAATCACCTTACATTTTATAATTAGAACCTTTAAGACTTTAACAGACATCTATAATAGCTAAAATAAGTTATCTTAACATTTAACCGATCAATGAATTTTTGAACAAATGATTTACAAAAAAAAATTTATTTGCATACGAAAAAATGAATCATTTTAAATTACTATTAATAAATTTAAAATTGATTTGGTAAGTTATAGTGTTTTTTTAGTATTTTATGTATATGGTAATGTGGAGATAGGGGGCGCACCACTAGAGAACCCCTCGTGGCGACTCCTAGCGGCAGAGGGAGGTATTCCTCATTCTGATTAGAGAGACAGATCACTGAACATTCTCGATGTGAATATACGTAAGAAAGGCGCGTATGCCTAATGTAGTATGAGATAAGAGGCAATAAGGATTCATTAAAGCTGGATTCTACACTCAGCAAGTGTCCCTTCTCTGATCGTCTACTCCCACATGGGGGCTCGGCATCACGAACTGAGTAGGCGTCAGAACGTTACGTTAAGAACCAAACGGCAGAAGGTGTAAGGGCAAACCAGAAGTACGAGATACGAGTACAAATGAAACCGAACAGCACCGTAGTCACCCAGCAGTGAACCGGGGATCGGAGTATAAGCCGTCGTATCACCTAGCAGTGTAAACGACATAACAGCGCAGTGACCGGAAAGGGAAACCACGTCTCACCGGAAAGCGAAACTACCACGTCGGAAAAGCGAAGTCAGCGCCGACGAAGAGGATTGCCTAGCGGAAACAACAAGCATTGGAACACCGCTAATGAAGCCAAGAAACTGCTCATCGAATAAAAGAAGTCGACATCACTGAGAAGTGGAGCAGCTAGCACAGTGACCGGAAAGTGAAATCACGTCTCATCGGAAAGCGAAACCACCACGTCGGAAAAGCGAAGTCAGCGCCGACGAAGAGGATTGTTTAGCGGAAACAACAAGCATTGGAACACCGCTATCGAAGCCAAGAAACTTCGTGTCGAATATAAGAGGTCAACATCATTGAAAAGGGGGCCAGCAAGCACTGGGAAGCCACAACGAAACATACGCACCGGCAACACAAGTCGAGGTAACAAGTCAACAGAAAAACTGTGAGTACAATTTTCGATTATACTAACATGGCGTTTCTTGCCAGAGCACGAAAGAATGACTTACTCGCTTTAATAGATGAACTGGGATTGGAACAACCCATTAACCCAAAAATCGCTCAATTATGTAAATTAATAACAGAACACGCCGATTATGATGAAAACTTTGTTAAAAATATGTTAAACACAATTGTAAATGATCGTGAAGAAAAGGAAGCGAAAGAGTTTGAGTTAGCAAAAGATAGGGAAGCGAAAGAGTTTGAGTTAGCAAAAGATAGGGAAGCGAAAGAGTTTGAGTTAGCAAAAGATAGGGAAGAGAAAGAATTCGAGTTAGCGAAACTGCGCATAGAAGCAGAAGTTCGCCAACATGGCGCTACTGTAACAAACGCACGTGAAAACGAAGTAAGCAGAAGCCCAAATATATTACAGTATATGAAACCGTTTGACGGTAGTGACATAAGCATCTACTTGACACTATTTGAGAGACAAATTAGTCGTCTAGAAATATCGAAAGATACTTGGGTAAATTATTTAATTACATTGTTTCCACTTGACATAGCAAGCTTAATAACACGTGAGCCGGAAACACTAGCGAATAATTACGACCACATTAAGAGCATTTTGCTGAGACGATACCGACTTAGCCCAGAACAGTTCAGAATACAATTCTCATTCCATAAAAAAGAACAATGTCAGACATGGAGAGACTTTGCTTTCGAACTAAACAATTATCTAACCGAATGGTTGAGCGGACTTAATGTCGCAACATTTGAAGATTTAAAAGAATTAATGCTAGTAGATCAAATAAAAAGAAAATTACCCAAAGAAATTCGAGAACACTTCATGGACGAACTTCCGAAAATAAAAAATAGGGAAATTTTGGTCAACAAACTTGATGACTTTGATTCAACTAGAAATAATTTTAAAAAGAGTACGATATTTCGCGAAAATAAATATGAAGAAAAAAACAGGAAACACTGGCAATCTAGAGAAAATATACAGGAACGTCCATTCGTTCGTGCTCAAACCAGTACTAACCATTTTTATAAGGAAAGAAATAATGGTATTGTTGATAATACAGAGTGGCCTAATGAATATAACCAGTTTGAAGTTAAAAATCAAGGTATTAAATGCTTTAATTGTAATGAAATCGGGCACATACAGGCCTATTGTCCAAAAAAGAAGGCAAATAGAGCTGTAATTAGTAATTATCCTAATTATAAAAGTAATGTGTATGTCAACAATGAAAGTTATAATAGTCCAATCAATAAAATTAGTGCATACACTGACAATAAAAGCACCACAAAGGTAATAATATTTGATCATGAAATAGTTGCTATTAATGATACAGGGAGCCAAGTCACCTTCATTTCTAAGGACTTGTATATAAAAATAGGATCACCCCAATTAATGAGAAATGACATATTACTAAAAGGGTTAGGTAATATAGAAGTACAACCATTAGGATATTTCCATACTGACATTAAAATCGACACTCATTCAGTCAATGCAAAAATATACGTCATCAAAGACCACACAAATGAATTAATAATTGGAATGGACGTTATAGGAAAATTCGAAAACCCATCCTTTTACAGACAGCTCCGAGAGGATCCACGTGTTTTTTATTTACAAGTTATCAGGCGCCAGTCTGGCGAGGCCAAAAGAGAAAATGAAAGCGAACCGCTCCGCAAGATGTCAATCAAATCTGTTCTGACAGTTGAGAAGAAGATCGACAGCCGCGGCAGCCAATCAGGAAGCAGAGCAGAGGAGAAATTTGTAGCTCCGCCTTCCGAATGCAGAAGCGCTAGTCATCTTACTGGTGTGACCCGAGAAAGATTATACCTTGGCGGCGAAAAGAAGATTGAACAGTCCGTAGCAGGTGCGAAATTATTTGGCGAAAAGCGTAGGATTGCGGCATGTCTACTTGCAGAACGTAAGCCTTTTAAAGAAAATTTTCCTGAAGTAGCGGAGAATGCCGTACTAAGAGAAGATGAAGAATTCAAAAAAGAGATGGAAGAGCTTTATTGTAAACTGAACGAAGCTCAAAGTAAGATAAAAGAATGTGAAGATGAAATCTTACAGTTGCATACAGAAGGTGCTACTTCCAAAGTACAGTACTCTAAACTGGAAGCTAAGAATGATGCATTACAAGCTAAACTTGAAGAAATAGAATCGGAAAATTTAAAGGAACTGGCAGAAACCACTGAAATTCTTGAAAAATACAAAGAAGACATTGCAGGTTGTGAAATGGAAATTGGATCTGCTAAAGAAGAAATTATCCATCTTAAAAATGAATTGAAGCTAGCCAAGTTACTACAAGAACAGTTAGATCAACGATGCCAAACTCGTGAAAAATGTGAGTTGAGTGCCACTAATAAAGTCTTGCAACCCTCAGTCTTAAGTTTAGAAGAAGGAGCAAACTTAAAAAGACAGCTAAAGGAGAAAAATCACAGCATTGAAGTGAAGAGAGAGTTATATTCCAGACAAAAAGAAGTAAAGGAAATGGATGTGAAGATAACTAAACAAGTTAGAGCAATGAAGGAAGATTCTATTCTCGTTGAACATATTCAGCATGGAAAGAAACTTCAAAATGCAGAAATTTCAAAGATTAAAATGAACCTTCAACAAGATGAAACCAAAAAAGAAGAACAGAAGGATGTCAAGGAAAAACATCAAAAGAAGAGATCATTATCAGATGCAAATAAGAAAACTGAAGAAACCTCAATGAATAAGGAGAGCCTCAAACAGTTTAAGAAAAGACGCAAAAAACCCAAAACATTTAAAGTTTACACTCAGCGAGCAAAATTTTTTGGCCATTACAAAGAGACACCAATCAAAAACAATCATAGATGTGACAATCAAAGTATCTGTGCATATTGCTTTCCTTGTGTTTTTCTATTTCAGATAACTTCAGACATAAACTATGAGGACATAGTTCGCCAAGATGACCGAGTGTGGAGATAGGGGGCGCACCACTAGAGAACCCCTCGTGGCGACTCCTAGCGGCAGAGGGAGGTATTCCTCATTCTGATTAGAGAGACAGATCACTGAACATTCTCGATGTGAATATACGTAAGAAAGGCGCGTATGCCTAATGTAGTATGAGATAAGAGGCAATAAGGATTCATTAAAGCTGGATTCTACACTCAGCAAGTGTCCCTTCTCTGATCGTCTACTCCCACAGTAATTAAGACCGTGTAATTTCCAGGAACCCATATAATTTCATCGATATTTTATTGCTACTGTGTTTTTTACTGTATTCATTCTATAATTCATTTTTAAATTGCCAGTTATCGAAGTTCATTGACAAAGTCAGAAATTTTGATTTTTTTTTTTTTTTTTCAAAAAGAATTTTGAATCTAAAAGTCTCAGAAAGCGCATACATATTTTGGCTACAGGGTCTTGGAACACTTCCTGTATAAAGCAACAATAACTCGAAAATTTCTTATTCGCGAAGTAAATAAATATTCCATAAATAAACGAATACAGAAGTTAAATTTAAAGTTATATAAACAAGTCAAAATTAGGTTAACAAAGCATTCAACACTCACGTCTTTCTTCTGTATTGCGGGTGCTGGTGGCTTTTCTTTCTCGCTTTCTTACATCAAACTTCATGTCCTTCACTTATTCACTGACCGGTGCAGGAGTGGGCTTACTAGTCATAAACTCTTGAGAACTCTTGGAAAGGAAGATGTCGGTCACTTGAAGTGGCCTTGGAGCTCCTTCACTTTTATTACACCAGAGAGTTCTCGTCCAAATTGGGAAGTTTTTGGAAGTATTGGGAATTCTGGAAGATTTGCTTAAGCTGAAATTTTGATTGCTATCATCATCGTCTAAGAAAAAATGGATTTTTGGATTCATCGTATATTTAAACATCTTCTGTAAAAGGATTCAGTTCATTTGGATATTTCTCTTCGTCTTCATCATCATCATCGTCAAACGGGTTTAATTGAGAAGGATAAGTTGTTGAGGTATCTTCATCGTCGGAAACGAAAGGATTCAGACTGGAGGGATATTCTTCGTCACCTCCAAACGGATTTAAGTCAACAGGATAGTCTGTTTTTAATGTATCTTCTTTCCCCAAAATACTTCCAGGACTTTCAGACCCACTCCTTGAAACAGAAATCGGATGCTGAGGAGGTTCCAGTGTCCGAAAATAGGGACTGTCTGGTTTAACTAGTTCCTCGCCCAAAAAGTCTTGCCCAAACATGTCACCTGTACTCTTGTCATTATTGAATATTGAAGTCATTTCTTCCGTCATGCAAACTGTGCATTCGTAGCAGCCAGGTGTTTTACTGTCTTTGTATGAAAATGGATTGATAGGGTTGCTGCATTTTTCACATTTGAAGCAAGTGCCATGGTAAGTTTTGCTGTCTATGATGACACGTTCGATTATAAAAACTTGATCATTGCAGACATGGCATATGTTGTTGAAGTTGTTGAAGAACTTGGGCCAAGTGTGAGGTACCTGTGAAGATAAGAAGTTTTGTGAATGAGGGAAACCTTAATGGCCTCTTTAATTATACCAAAATCTCACTTTCTTGGCTCTATCTCGCCAATTTGGCGAGATTCCCATTACCATAATGTTAAATGCCCTGCTCCTTGTAAAACTCGCTTCCCAGTATTATCTCTGTAAAACTCGTTATCAAGCAACAAGAAACTCAACAAACTCGTAACAATATAATTATTCCTCTATAATTCTAAAATGATATATTACATTAATACATCATTTACAACTTAATTTAATGCACTGTAATTAATTTGTTATTTAAAATACAATTTAATTTTTTAATAAAGCATATTTTCGTTCTATTTTAAGCAAAATAATGTATTTCGCAAATGAGAAAGGTAAAAGGTGTAAGATGTAATTTGGTTAAATTCTGATTTTGGGGTCTGGCAACTTGTTGGGGATTTTTACCACCCTCGTGGTGTTTATTTGTACAGCATTAAATTTTTTAAGATTTGTACTATATCAATAAAATATTTGTATATCAATAAAATATTTGTTTTTCAATTAAAAACGATGAATTTTGATAATGGTATCTTTCAAATTTAATAAGGGAATTTTGATAATTGAATAAATTCACAAAGTATTGTGTAACTTTTTACTCACTTCTTCCGATTTCTTCGTCCTTTTCTTTGGGCAGCAGCAATTCACCAGGCATCTAGAACAAGAAAAAACCATTCGATGCAATGCTGTGGCAAAATTAAAATACAGGCCGCTCCAAAAAGATTGAAACGCGCAACAATTATTATCCTTTCGGTCAATGTAAATTGCAAAAATATTCATAAAAAGATGGAAAAATTAACGTTGAGAAAGAGCAATAATTTTTTTTTTAAAGATTACACGTTTGAAATTTTTATGTTACCCTCCCCCCCCCTCCCCCTCCCCCCCCCCTCCCCCTCCCCCCCCCCTCCCCCTCCCTTTTCCCACAACCGCTTATGCAAATTCTGGCGATTAGAATAATTCGTATAATAAAGAAATTATGATTACGAATTTGTATTTTTTAGAAAACTCGTGATTGCTATTAAAACTTGATACAATGAAACTAAACAATTGTGATGAACATACGTTTAGAAATTATAATCTGTTTCGAATTTATCAAATTCAATATCAAAAAAAAATTGAAATTTTTTTAGCTCCACAATTTTATATGAAGTTAATTTAAAATAATTAAAAGTTTCAATATAAAAAAAAAAACCTTAAGAATACGTTATTACAACACGATTCTACCCTTAATACACAAGAATTATTTTACTGTAAATTATCGTACATTTTATTTTTGTGTAATAGGTCGCAAATTTATAGATCTATTTTGGTCCCGATCAATTTTTAATTAAGTTTAGCTCACTCAATTTTAAAGAAACAAGTACGCAGTTTTTTTTACAATGACAGTATTGTAACCCTAAAAAGTTTCTAATTAACCAAATTCGTCTAGTAAATATTTTAAGTATAGTCAATATTAAATAAAAATTTCATTTTATAAGGTTAATAATCTTTCTCAAAACTCTTTTCCTTGGATAATTTAAATTACTCTTCGTATTTAGAAAATTCAGCGATGTAACAATTTCTCATTGCTATCTTCCAATAATAGAGTGAAATATGTCAGAAGGTCATTATTGCAATTTTACTCATTTCGACGCCATTTTGGAAAAAAAAAATTGCCCCACATAATAGGAAAGCATTTTCTTTCTATTTTTAAAAGTAATTTAAAGTAATATGAGGGATGTGAAAAGATCGATTAAAAATTTAAAAATCTTAACTTTTTGCAATTGAACAGGAAATAATTTTTTATTAACGTGGTCTGACTTTGTGTGCCCTATTTTGAACACTTTTAACTATCAACTTAGGCTCCTATAGCCCTGCGGTAAAGTATCATTCACATGACCGGAGGGCTGTGAGTTTTTGTCCTCGATCTGCCAAATATCGCTGTGAATCTAATGTGGACTTTAAATCTGTCTCAATGTCCTCTCGTTGTCGTGGTGGGGTCGGAGTTTACATCAGAAGATTTCGATCTTGTATTCTTCTAGATGCTCAAAATTACGAAACGTATATGGCGGCTATAAGCACTTTTATAAAAGGCAGGAATAGACAGTAGGAATTTCCAAACCAAATAGAAAAGCATTTTTCTATTTTCAAAAATAATGTAAAGTGATAAGAGGGTTCCGCAGAAGAAAAAAAGAAAATCAAATTTTACCGGATGGACTTTTTTTTTACACAATTGTGATTTATCCGAAATAATATGTGTTAACTATGTAGAACAGATTTTTCCGCTACGTGCCCGAAGAAACTACATGAATAAGCTTTCACCAAGGTGGTTTGCATCAAGAATAAATACAGGAATAACTTAACTGAATCTCATTTGGATAATTTATTAAATTTAACTGCAACAAATATTTCGAAAGACATTGAAACGATTTCAACCGCCATCGTCCCACAGTTCATAACGACTAAAACGGAATAATCTGGAAGTGCAGTTTAAATACTTTTATTAAAAGTTTAGTCAAATCACACGTTGAAACAAAAGATAAACTTCATTTTTTTTTACTTTGATTTACTAATAATGAAAACTACTATTTTTTTTAATTATTTGGAAAAAAAGAATCAAATATCAATTGGTAATTTTAAAAAGATAAAAAAAAAATCAGTTTTGAGAAATGCTATATATTATTAAATTGATATTAATTAAAGATACATATCCGCTTTTAAAAGTTAGTGGCTGTTCTATGCTCAAAATTACGAGATCTCTGTGTTAAGCACTTTATAAGGGGCAGACAGTAGGAACTTCCAAACTATTAACTTCGTGTCTTCAAGAATTAATCCGCGTTTCAACTGCCCAAACGATTTCGTTCCAAATCACTGAGGTAATACCTCTTAAGAAATTCCTCTCCAAAAATTTCGGTGGAAATGCGATAGAAGGATTAAAAATTTGAAAAATGAACGTCTTTTTCTTGACACAGAGTTTTCACTTAAACATCAACGATAGTTTCTTCCCTGTTTCACTTATAAAGTAATATTTATCCATGATCAATAAAACCATGTCGTCAACTTTGCCATTTTGATAGTAGTTATTCTCTTCTTTTTTCTTTTCTATTATAATAATTATTGCCAAATTGATCACATTCTTGAAAATTAATGAAAATACGAAAATAGTAAATTACTCTAGTCGACGCCAAATTTAAATGCAGTGACGAGTATTAAGTGCAATTGAAAGTTGTGCTAAATTCCAAAACCCTAGGCCGACCAAACGGTATAGTGGTTAGCGTGCTAGCTTCTAGACCGCGAGGTTGCGGGTTCCGAGTCCCGTGATAGGCATGGGTGTTTGTAAATGTATGTTGGCTTATCTAATGACGAAAGTTTCGGCGCATTATAGCCCTTGTGTTGCTGACGGCGCCAGATAATCTGAAAACAACCAATCAACCTATACATGTACCAAAAATGTCGCCAAATGGTCACCAAGTTTGGCGATATTTGGCGATTTCTCGCCAAATTTGGCGACAAAAATTAGTCGCCAAAACCATCACCAACTTGGCTCTATATCGCCAATTTGGCGAGATTGCTATTATCATAATGTTAAATGCCCTGCTCCATGTAAAACTCGCTTCCCAGAGTTACCTCTGTAAAACTCGTTATCAAGCGATAACGCCCATATTGCCGGGAAACCAACTTAACGACGAACTATTGCACTGCCTTATGCGAAATGTACATAAATTTTCCTATTTACAAAATTAACACTACGAAATATTTACAAATATACAAAAATTCGTAACAGTATATTTTAATTAGCATGTTCTCGTTATATTAATGGTATATTTAAAAAAAAAACGCAGTATAATAAAGTGACGTTTGAGATATTTAAATTATTTTAAAATCTATTATAATATTTGGAAAGTGTTTTGCTCACAATAAACTCCTGATCCATCCGATGCACGAAGCCATCGCTTTTCTTTCAATGCAAAGTTCAAAATTCTGAAACTAAGAATTGACACGATATTTCGACGACCTATTGCAATGAAAACTTTGAGACTTCTGACACAAAAAAGCGAGAAATGTTATATTTTCAACTGTTGAAAAACTTCACTATTGAAGACTTGTATTGTTATAGCATTCAGATTTTAACTTTGTTACAATTTCTAGTTATTCTTTTAAACAATATATACTGAGCATTTTTGTGATAGAAAAAATGCGGATTAATGATATTAGTATTATTTCAGTATTTACATTGTTAACATTGTGGAATTTCTCTCCCCAATATATACACAAATATAAAATAAATGTATATATGAAGCATTAGGTGAATTATGACACTTTATACTAAATTCATAACTAACAGAAATTTTTATTCGTGTTTAGCGCTTGAATACTTTGACAAGCATAACTCGTTATAACACTTGATCGTGTAACATTTGTAGGAAAAAACTAGGGGTGTGGAACATCACACAACTTTCAATGGCTCCCGATAGCCCAGGCGGTAGAGTATCGAGCTCGTAACCGGAGGGTTGCGGGTTCTGTCCGCCAAATATCGGTGTGTATCTGATGGGGGTTGGTGCACATTAAATCTGTCGTGGCCTCAATGTCCTCTCGTTGGTGTGGTGGGGTCGGAGAGAGGGGTTTACACTAGAAGATTTCGATCTCGTATTCTTCTAGATGTTCAAAATTACGAGACGTATTTGGCTGTGTTAAGCACTTTATAAGTGGCAGAAATAGACAGTCGGTGGTTTCAAAACAAAACAACTTTCAATAGCACTATAATACTGGCATGGATTTATGTCATTTACCGTTTCTATATTTTCATCATTCATTTAAAACAAATTGCCAGTTTGGCGATATTTTTTACCATAATTCTTGTATGGGTCTTCGCTAAATAGATAATTTTGGCGATATACTTTTCAATAATTCTTATGCTATCCTTTCTTATAAGTGAAACTGAGGAGAGGAGAAAAAATTATCGTTGATGAGGTATGCTCAAGGTTGGTTGTATTCAGATTATCTGGCGCCGTCAGCAACACGAGGGCGCCGAAACATTCGTCATTAGACAAGCCAACATACATTTACAAACATCCATGTCAACACGGGACTCGGAACCCGCAACCTCGCGGTCTAGAAGCTAGCACGCTAACCATTATACCAGGTATGCTCAAGGAAATAGAGCTCTGTGTTATAGGCATTCGTTTTTCAACTTTTTACGCCGTTAAAGCATTTTTACGAGAATTTCGGAGGTGGGGATGTTTACAACACCTTAAGAGGTATTACCACAGCGATTTTGGACAAAATCGTAAGAGCCGTTACTGAAAGCTAGAGCAATTACTGAAAAACATGATTTTTTTCAATCGCAGCTACCTTATGCACATACGTGATTTTGACGAAAACCTTAATGGTAGGTCCCTGTGCCAACACCAACCCACACACCAAATTTGAACATCGTTGGTCAATTTGTTCGTGAGTTATGCTGATCGCACATACACACATACACAGACAAACAATTTTTGTAGATCACTTTTTTTAAATCAGAATATTCCAAAACATGGAGAAATGCAAAAAAAAAAAAAAAAATTAATTGAAAGTAATAATACTTTTATACTAATTCACTTACAATCATTTTGTTTAAGTTAAAATCTCCACCTCCTCCCCATTACCCTGAAACACCTTATTCAATTTTTCAACCACATAATTACAGAAAAGTCGTGTTTTGTTTCAACAGGTTTATCCCGTGCAATGAAGAAGGTATTAAAGTTTTGCATAGATTCTTATATTGTGCTTTTATTACGCTCGTGTCCATAAATTAAGCTAATTCAGTTTTTCCCTAATAACTTCTCCGTGGAGCAGCATAGATACATAGATGAAATAGCAGCATAGATGAAATTTATATCAAAGAGACATCTTTATGTAACATAACGATAAGTAAAACAACTCGGTCGCGAATTGAAATGCAAAGTGTACAGTGGGGGCATATGCAAAAGAATGGTGTACCATTAGTGTGCAGTTGTACAAATGCATTTAAATGAAAAATTACGCAACTCATGAAGTTGACTTTTAGTGTGAAATATGATCTCCCCTGTCATCAGTGTTTTCTTGTTATTATATTCTCATACTTAATATGAGTTTCTTGATTAATTTTAGTGACTAAATTGCTCGTCCCACTCTTTGAACTGTTTGCAAGTGATGGAAAGTTCCCAATACATTAAATCTTTCCATAATGCGTATCGTAGAAGCTTCCCACACATTCTTGATGAAGTTTGGATTAGAGGAGTGATCTGGCTTGCGTATAGGGGTGATATTCGTATTTTTAAATCGTTTATCCAAAGAAAAAGTGGGATAAAATAAGTCATAAGTATCAATAAGCACGCTTTAGAAACCGGTATTTCACCATTAAAGAGTTGTCTCGAACAAGTTAACGTAATCACAGTAAAAAAGTCGAATTTAATTATCTTTCGGGCCCCTGAGGACCTTAATAAAGCAATCCAACATTTTGAGTTCAAGACCAAAACTTTTTAACACGAGATACTTTTTTCTGAAAATAATATTTTCAGTCTCAAGAGTAATATTGGACGTCAGAAGGATCTGTAGAAAGTTGGGAATGTGATACTACGTGGTAAATGCCAAATCAAGATAACGATTTGGTGGGAAAAGAGTTTTGATCATTTGATGGTGACTAAATTGTTCATCTCCCCCTCCCCCCCTTTTTAAAAATTGCCCATGCACAGAAGGTAGTTTTTTTTCTTCAAATAATGAAAATATGAAAACGAAAACTCCTTTAATTATTCAAATCTCGATTCTTCAAAAATGGGAATCCTAGTGAAATGTGGAATTGATAGCTCTATTTCTATATTTGTAAAAAAAATACATATTGGTTCTTTTTCTTTCTGTGAAGATTATTGTTTTTTCTTCCTAATTTTTAGCTACAAAAGCTAGGGAATTGGAAAATACCCAGCCGATATTTCATAATTTTGTTTGTTATTGCGGCTTCTTCAGTCCGCATCGTAATACTGCTTATTTTACAAACAGAGCAAAGCTTTAAAGCGTGGCTTTAAGTCATGGGGAAAATTTAGAAATTTAATTTCAAT
The DNA here is from genome assembly GCA_963978545.1 of Linyphia triangularis. Lineage (NCBI taxonomy): Eukaryota > Metazoa > Arthropoda > Arachnida > Araneae > Linyphiidae > Linyphia > Linyphia triangularis. The sequence continues at coordinate 2,985,003 of OZ021728.1, forward strand.
TAGAATCTCCATTACTTTATAGATTTACAAAAACCATAACGAAAACCATAACTGATTTAATCGATCACGAAATTTTAATGCCGACCAAGCGGTATAGTGGTTAGCGTGCTAGCTTCTAGACCGCGAGGTTGCGGGTTCCGAGTCCCGTGTTAGGCATGAGTGTTTGTGAATGTATGTTGGCTTGTCTAATGACGAATGTTTCGACGCATTATAGCCCTCGTGTTGCTGACAGCGCCAGATAATCTGAATACAACCAACGAACGAAATTTTAATCAGACTAATTTTAATGGGGATCTAAGATTTTTTTTCTCTCCATTCCAAGTTAGAAGTCATGAAAAAGAACAACCACTGCATAAAAGATGACAGACACATTAAAATACAATTTTTGTATAAATTTTTTTTACAGTTGAGACAGTAAGTCCACTCTATTGACACCTGTAATTATATTTACTTGTTCACCAAATATTTAAGAATAAATTATTAAGAATGATAAATAACCTAAAATTTCTGAAATAGAGCCAATGTTTTGTTTAGTGCTTTCTAGAATTGTTCTTTTCTTTCAGCTTTTTCTTTCTTTGAACGCAGGTCTTGAAGACGTACCTGGTGTCCAAACCAATAAATTTTTTGACTCATTTCCCCCGTTTTACACGCTCTTGACACGTTATGAACCGGGATAGCTTCGCTTTCTAAAAGTATCTAAGCAAGCACAGACTCTTTACTCGTGAAAAGTTCATTGCTACGTAACCCTTATTATTAAACAAGGTTCCCGCTCAAATCATCCCAAACGGTATAGTGGTTAGCGTGCTAGCTTCTAGACCGCGAGGTTCCGAGTCCCGTGTGAGGCATGGGTGTTTGTAAATGAATGTTGGCTGGTCTAATGACGAAAGTTTGGGCGCATTATAGCCCTCGTGTTGCTGACGGCGCCAGATAATCTGAAAACAACCAACCAACCCACTCAAATCACAGAATGAAAATCAATGACTTTTCAATGACTTTTAAGGACCTAAATAATGTTTTTAAGAACTGTCGAAAATTTTAGTTTTCAGACCTCATGTCTATACATAAATATCTAATAAAGTATACTCTACCAAAAAAGCTACAAGTTGGTGGAGGTTTAATACTAATGTGTTGGAGAATTCCGATACGATGCAGATGGGTAGCTGTCAGGTGCGGATAGAAAGTCCGAGTTTTTTTATAAATTTTGCATTTGGCCACACCACATCTGCAAAAAGTAAGGACTTTTAAGGACCTCTAAGCATTTTCAATGACTTTTCAGCACCTCTAAACATTTTCAAGCACTTTCAAGGCCTTGAAAACAAGTTCAAAAATATTAAGCACTTTTAATGGTCGTGGGAACCCTGTTAAAGTCGCGAAACAAACACAATTTTCCCATTGATACAACCCCTTCGAGAATTTTTAAGAAACTTACCTCCTCCGAAAAGTTATTACAGTTTATGTATTTACATTTTACACTGGAGAGGCAAGCCTACTTATGTTCAAAATTTCCCAACACTACCCCCTATTAGAAGTGACTTTGTAAAAGACAAAATTTTAAAAAGTTAACTTAAAAAAAAATAATAATAATCGGATTTTTAACATTCTGCTTATTTTGATAAGCAGAATGTTAAAATTCCGATTATTATTATTGTTATTTTTTTTAAATTAAATTTTTAAAATTTTGTTTTTTACAAAGATAGAATTAGAAGGCCACATTTACTTGCTTTGAAAATTTAAAAGCTCTACGTCTATTGAAAGTCACTTTCTAAAAACTTCCTATATATTCACTGACAGACTCATACTTTGTTTTATTATTGTGTTATTATTATAGATGCTAGTAAAATAAGTAAGCCAATTTTTCATTTATAGTCGGTATTTTCAGCGGTACCCCCCCCCCCCCTCTTCCACAAAAATTGTACCGGATCACCATTGCTACCTTAAAATTTAATACGAAAATGTTCACTCAATGAAATGACATAAATTGTTTTCATTTAATGCTCATCTATTATAAATAAAAATAGCAAATGACAAAACCAGTTGGAGCCACTGCATACGCATTAACATATAAACATTTCAAATATAAAATAGAAATATATTAGACGATATTTTCAAGTTTTTTTTATTCATGTCATTTTATTAAGTGTCCATTTTTGTACCTACTCGCCAAATTTCAAAATGGTTATGGAAAGTAGTTTCTAAATGCACTGTCATAGAAGATAGTAACATAGCGAGTACAGTGAATAATCCTTCCTAGGATTTTCTCTGAACAATATAGTTTTCGATATTGTAATGAGAAAATTAACACTATGTTTGATGAAAAAAAGAGTACTTTTATTGTGAGCTCAACTTTATTCATATTTAAAATGATCTCAAAAACATACAAAATTAAATCCTGATAACAATTAACACAAGACAGATTAAATCTTCAAATCAGCAATTCATTCAACTTGGTTTTCTTGGAAAGCGCATCCCCAACACAATGTCACACCCGAACCCCCGTGGCCGTAGTTATGGATGACCTGCAAAACACACAAGCAGGAGACTTAGCACGAACAATTACATTGTCATTACACAGCAATTACATTAGTCAAATGACGAATGTTTCGGCGCACTATAGGTTAAGATTTTTGGTACGATGGCCCTTGGCGACTTTTCGAAAAAGGTCCCCAAAATGAAAATGACGTCAAAAAAACTGTGCTGCCAAATCCAAAATGGCGTCGGCCGACCAAACGGTGTAGTGGTTAGCGTGCTAGCTTCTAGACCGTGAGGTTGCGGGTTCCGAGTCCCGTGTTAGGCATGGGTGTTTGTAAATGAATGTTGGCTGGTCTAATGACGAAAGTTTGGGCGCATTATAGCCCTCGTGTTGCTGACGGCGCCAGATAATCTGAAAACAACCAACCAACCCACTCAAATCACAGAATGAAAATCAATGACTTTTCAATGACTTTTAAGGACCTAAATAATGTTTTTAAGAAACTTACCTCCTCCGAAAAGTTATTACAGTTTATGTATTTACATTTTACACTGGAGAGGCAAGCCTACTTATGTTCAAAATTTCCCAACACTACCCCCTATTAGAAGTGACTTTGTAAAAGACAAAATTTTAAAAAGTTAACTTAAAAAAAAATAATAATAATCGGATTTTTAACATTCTGCTTATTTTGATAAGCAGAATGTTAAAATTCCGATTATTATTATTGTTATTTTTTTTAAATTAAATTTTTAAAATTTTGTTTTTTACAAAGATAGAATTAGAAGGCCACATTTACTTGCTTTGAAAATTTAAAAGCTCTACGTCTATTGAAAGTCACTTTCTAAAAACTTCCTATATATTCACTGACAGACTCATACTTTGTTTTATTATTGTGTTATTATTATAGATGCTAGTAAAATAAGTAAGCCAATTTTTCATTTATAGTCGGTATTTTCAGCGGTACCCCCCCCCCCCCTCTTCCACAAAAATTGTACCGGATCACCATTGCTACCTTAAAATTTAATACGAAAATGTTCACTCAATGAAATGACATAAATTGTTTTCATTTAATGCTCATCTATTATAAATAAAAATTAAAATAGCAAATGACAAAACCAGTTGGAGCCACTGCATACGCATTAACATATAAACATTTCAAATATAAAATAGAAATATATTAGACGATATTTTCAAGTTTTTTTTATTCATGTCATTTTATTAAGTGTCCATTTTTGTACCTACTCGCCAAATTTCAAAATGGTTATGGAAAGTAGTTTCTAAATGCACTGTCATAGAAGATAGTAACATAGCGAGTACAGTGAATAATCCTTCCTAGGATTTTCTCTGAACAATATAGTTTTCGATATTGTAATGAGAAAATTAACACTATGTTTGATGAAAAAAAGAGTACTTTTATTGTGAGCTCAACTTTATTCATATTTAAAATGATCTCAAAAACATACAAAATTAAATCCTGATAACAATTAACACAAGACAGATTAAATCTTCAAATCAGCAATTCATTCAACTTGGTTTTCTTGGAAAGCGCATCCCCAACACAATGTCACACCCGAACCCCCGTGGCCGTAGTTATGGATGACCTGCAAAACACACAAGCAGGAGACTTAGCACGAACAATTACATTGTCATTACACAGCAATTACATTAGTCAAATGACGAATGTTTCGGCGCACTATAGGTTAAGATTTTTGGTACGATGGCCCTTGGCGACTTTTCGAAAAAGGTCCCCAAAATGAAAATGACGTCAAAAAAACTGTGCTGCCAAATCCAAAATGGCGTCGGCCGACCAAACGGTGTAGTGGTTAGCGTGCTAGCTTCTAGACCGTGAGGTTGCGGGTTCCGAGTCCCGTGTTAGGCATGGGTGTTTGTAAATGTATGTTGGCTTGTCTAATGACGAATGTTTCGGCAGCCCTCGTGTTGCTGACGGCGCCAAATAATCTGAAAACAACCAACCAAAATGGCGTCGAAACACGCCGTGTTGCCCAGCGTTATAGATACACAACTGGATAGACTGCTTAACACTGGGAAAATAAAGCCGTTGCCAGATCTTTGGGTGGACAAAAAGAAATAGGGATTGCCGAGGATTGACAGTAAAATCGTGAGTTGTACACAGTTGAACTGTCAATAGTAGACCTTAATTAGTAATAACGTGCCAAAAAAATATCTACCATAGCACTTTACAAGGTTTCTCTCATTCCCATTCAACTATAAAAATTAGCTGTGATTGGTTAATTATCCACCCATCATCATCATCAACCACCATTTTTCCCTTGCATTGCGATTGGAGCAGTTTATCCAGTTGTTTATCTGGACAAAAAGTTGTTGGTCCGATAGTCCGATGGTGTTGTTAAACAGTCACTAGGATTGTCGGAAAATCTTGGCGACAGGTTGCCACATTCGACGCCGAATTGCCAACATTCAAATTCTCGCCAAGGAGTACGTACACTAAATCTTAATTGAAATATCTCACGCAGAGCTTATTTAAAATGCAACGCTCCTTGTAAGAAACTCCCAATAATAGATGTTGCACGTAGTAACGTCCAATTGGGTTTAAGTAATCTATTGCTATGCTAGGTTCTGTGTATTCTTAAATTAACACGCATCGAGTAAAGTTCGTATCGTAATTTAAAAATATTTTAGTATTTAAAACCATGTAAATATAGAAATAATTACAGCGTCATTAGTTGACAACCTTAAAAGAATTTTGTATCTTTTTAAATCTCTTACATTAACTTCGAGAGAGAGAGAGAGAGTGTGTTTGTGTTGATAAGAGGAAAATCTGCGGACGCCTAATTAACCCGCTTGCCCTTCATCCAATCGGGCTGAAACATGGCTGATGACAATGCATCAAATTTTGGGGCTGTCACTAAAAGGTCGCATTTACTAATAAACCAACGTCATCCAATTGCGCTAAAATAGCACTTGACCGACCATTGAAGAAACTCTGTCCTGTGGTCAAAATTTTTTAAAAATAAATATATTATAAAAAAAATTATTATATATATAATATATTATTAAATAATACATTATTTAATAATATATTATGTAAAAATTGTTTTAATCAGAATAAATAAAAGATATTTGGATGTGAGTGCATGAATTCACGTTCATTTTTAATGGAGAAGTTTTAAAATGTAATTTGCCCCACATTTTGCAGATAGAAATGTTTTTGATATTTAAAATTAGACGCACGCGCTTTTTATAGAATCGGCGCTATATTGAAGAATATAAAAATTGGCAATGCATTCAAAGAATTTATATATGCAGGGGTCAAAGTGACTAAATAAAAATATATAGGATTTTTTCTAAAAAAATATAGGACAATTTAAAACCTCAAATAACTGCACACAGTAGCTACTGAACTTAAAAATTAACTCGTAATACATTTATCTACTCGTTTATTGTACTTAAGAGAATAGAAAACACACCTTTAAAAAAAAGAAATCGCCTGATCCTGAATATGTCATCCGTTATTGCCTCAATATTCCATCCCTAAATCAAGTTTTATTAATTACATTATTTGCAATCTTTACTCTTTTGCATCCAGCATCTATACGTGCTCCAATTTCTTTAAGTATTTTCTTTTTATCCCTGTTTTTTTGTTGGTTCAGATTTACTGTTCAGTGTCGGTTGGATTGGCGGCGAAAAGTGGGAGATTTAGCGCCGAATGTGACGAAACGGGGACCTTGGTTTTCCGGAAACCCTATTAACTGTTTGGATTTAACCACACAACGTATTGACGTCATTTTCAATTTTGACGAATTTTATGAAAAAATCGTGGCTAATATTCCGAATCTGGTACGGATTCTGCGCCAAGGTGATTTTCGCCAAAAATGCCAGCCCTGCCATTTTTATAAGAGCAAGACAACTGCATATGGTTACCATAATTTGGCGCGGTTTGATGTAAACAATTCGTGGCGCAGAATCCGTACCGAATTTGGAATAAAAAAATCGACATCCGACATCATACAGTAAATCTTAACCCTTTTGTTTACTTTCATCAATTATTGGTTGGTTGTTTTCAGATTATCTGGCGCCGTCAGCAACACGAGGGCTATAATGCGCCGAAACATTCATCATTAGACAAGCGAACATACATTTACAAACACCCATGCCAAACACGGGACTCGAACCCGCAACCTCGCGGTCTAGAATCTAGCACGCTAACCACTATACCGTTTGGTCGGCCCATCAATTATTGACTGAGCACTCAAAATGTTCTTTAGTAGTCCTGTAAGTTATTCACAAGTTGATTTTATCCGTTTTTCTCGAGGCAGAGTTTTGTTGCTGTATCTCTCTCTGTATTATGATCAATTAATTTACTACGTTGGAGGAGAAAACAAATCGGAAATTCAAGACCGGGTGCTATGGAAAAAGTTCACATATTTTTATTTACAACATTACAACTCCCACCGGTCCAGTAGAGTTGAGTTGTAGGTTATGCAGCAGGTGACGTCACAAGAGATAAAATGCCGCCGTTACAAATATCGATTTTGTCAGGTGTTTTTCACCTACGATCACAACAAAGAATCCGAAATATAAAAAATGGCAACGAATGGCTCCGTTATTACGAATTCGAAGAAAATATAGATCGAATCAATATATAAATATAGGATTTATAGGACAATTGTAAAATATAGGACAATATAGGACGTTTTTGCCGATTTTTAAAAAAATATAGGATTTATAGGACATATAGGACGTCTGCGACCCCTGTATATGGGTTATATTATTTAACATGTTGATAATTTTTATACCGTTGGGAGTACAAATAAGTTTCCACCGTATTTCAAAATATGGTCCTATCAAAAGGTTATGTCGAAATTGTCAGATGTAAATCGGTTTGGCAACAACATAATCTTGAAGTACTAGTTAGTGACTTCGTATCAGCGTCACATAATTCGTGCAAAAGTGTCAAGTTTTGTTACGAATCCATTTTGATCTACTTCTTTAATTTGAATCTGCATCTATTACTTGTGGAAGCACAAAAGCTGTCGTGAGTGGTTTCAAATGTTTAAAAACGGTGAGACCAAGAACTTAATGGAAGACCGGAAACTTATTTGTACGCCCAATAAATTCTTAAATTTTGTTCTAAAATAAAACAAATTGATACTAAACAAAGCATTTAAAATTAGCCAATATTTGGAAAACCTTAACATTGATTGATTTTAACTTCCCCCCTGAGCACAATATATCTTTATAGACTGAGAGGCGACTGTAACTTTTGGACCCCATCGAACATCATTCTGAATTTTTTATAGAAATTGGAGAAAAGTGAGTAGATTACGAATCCACTGGTCTGCCGTGGCAAAAATGGACGAAACTGGTCAAAAATCGACTTGGAATAAGTTGAACTAAATCTAATTGCCAAATGAGCCATAACTTGCCAAATAATGAGCATTTTTTTTTGGTAACCCTCATTCTTTAATTTTCAATTAAGAAGGATGCAGATGATTCAGATACCTGGCGACGGTCTACTTGCATCTATTAAAAGGGAGCCAAGTTGGCAATAAACATTACGTCACTGATAATGTTACTAATGTCGCCAATTTGGCTTACTTTTAAAAGATACAAGTTTTCCGAGCAAGAGATCAGAAATCGTTTGCGCTTTTTCCCACTGAAAATCAAAATGCAGGGGGTTGCCAGACGAAAAAGTATGTTTTCTTTTTGGCAAGTTATGACGTACTTGGCAATCGAATTTTTGTTCAACTCATTGCAAGTCGATTTTTGATCAGTTTCGGCCATTTTTGCCTCGGCAGACCAGTGGATTCCTAATCTACTCACATTTCTCCAATTTCTATAAAAAATTCAGAATGATGTTCGATGAGGTCCAATAATTGCAGTCGCCTCTCGGACTATTACGGCAAATACAAAATGTAAAAAGAAAATATAATAACTATTATAAATATAATACTATTTCTGTAAATAGTAACAGATACCTAGCATGTACAATTTAGCGTCAATTAACGACTGAAATCTCCTCTTCTTAAGTCTGTGGTCGAATGATGGCCAAAACTCGGCCAATTTGGAGATTATTTATGAATATAAATATCCTTGTTCAATTCCGACATCTCTATTTGGAGCCAAGATATGGTCTTCTCATAGTTATGCTATCGAATCAGGAATGACAGATTTGGGTTTAGTTGAGACAATTGCAAATCTTTCGGAAGAATGTCAAGTAATTCTACTGATCTTATCCAAGACTTCAAACTTATTTATCATCGACACATACCTGCAGCAGTTATAGCTTAAGGGTCAATTACACGGGGCGAGTTTACTAGCTACTAGCCAGTTAGTATACTAGTTTACTATCAACTAGTAAACTAACCTGCTAGTAGCTAGTAAACTTGCCCCGTGTAATTGACCCATTAGGCTTAGTTAATTGCAAATTGACTCCCGATTGTCATATCCTGTCTTCTGATCTGTTGAATTTGGATATGAGAACTCGTCTTTGATTTCGCGCTTGTCTGTAGCATGTGCTACAGAGGAATTTCTAAGAATGTTCACACTTGATCAAAATTGCTTCTGAATAACTTTCATTTGTGTAATATAGAACTAAAACATGAAAATTAAAAAATTAAAAGAAAACCAATAAGGAACTTGCATTTTTCAAGTTCGATAAGCTCTTTTTAACCCTTGGTTAGGCGCGCGACCTTTTGTCGCGGGGCTAGTCGCGTGGGGGACAAATGCCTCCCCCCCCCCATTCAAATTTTCGTGCGTATCATTAAATTCGTGACCAAATATCAGAGTAATTGGGTATTTTATTTAAAATCACAACATTATTGAAGTGAATAAAGTAAAATTGAAAAAATATTTTAAAAGTAACTTGAAAAAACCTGCAAGATGTTTGATCATGGGCTGTTATCTATTGAGAAGTTGATTTTTTGGGGGACCTCTGTCAACAACCTCGCAAATAACTCAGGGTTAAGATACTTTCGTAAACGATCAAGTTTTAAAGACATAAAAAAAAGGTTAGTCTATGACAAAGAATCCCGGGTTTCTTCGTAGTGATGAAATGCTATAAAAACCCAATCTGAGTTCAAAATCCCTTAAATAAGCTACAATGGATTATTCCCGTATTATTATTATTATTTTTTTTTTTATTTTTATTTTTTTATTTAATTCTAAATGTTTCGAAAAGGCCATAAACATAAAAATTTATGCTCCATGCACTTTTTTTTTTTCTTTTTTTTTTTTTAATTTACAATCAAAGTTCCACTGTTAGACTTTGTCAAGAAAACGATTCATTCGGCTCGAATTGAATGTCAAAATTCACTACATCTCAAAAAACTTGGCTTGAAACTCAGCAGCGGAAACCAGTTTTGCATGTTTCTCGCAAATCGCGCCAACCTGTACGGGATATGGCAACGGTATACCAACTATTTGACAGGTACCTCACGATAACCATAGAAACGGAGAGACCTCTTGACGTCCCATATTTAGTTGGGCGTTTTGATCGGACTGGTTTTGCTCGGTTTGGGGGCATTTTCTTTTCTGAATATTTAAATAACTAATATTTTTTAAGAACTTTTGTTTAAATATTTGGAATTGGAGTGATTAACGAGAAATATTTATTTTATCGTAAAAAAGCGTGGGGTGCTTTTTAAGATATTTTCATAATGGCTCTACATTTACCAATATCTGTCATTAAATGCTTACAACAATGACATCAAACACCCCACTCTTTTTTACAATAAAGTAAATATTTCTTGTTAATCATTCTAATTCTTATTTCAAACTTAATTTTAATAATTTTAAAGTAATTAAAATAATTTTGAAGGCAATATCAAATATAAATTAATATTTTATCAAGATATTCTTAATTGACTGATGGATTTTAGCTTTCCAACTGATATTCATCTAGTTTTTCATTTCATTTTATTAATGAAGTAAATATTGAAAAGGAAAGGAAGGGTCTTTCAAACATAGAGGAACTTCTCCTCATTTTCATCTCGAGAAGGGGAGGGGGGGGGGGTGAACAACTCTCAGTCGACATGTGTAACAATTGCAATCTTTTTAATTCATTTTGAAAACGGATTTCGACGAGCTACAGTATCAGCTTATTGCAAGCACCTCCTCAATTTTGGAAGTCACGCGTTTGGGCTAAATGTTATGCATCTAAAACACGAATCAGCTGATAAGCGTTCAATTAAGAGCTTCAGTTAGATCAGTTAGTGTGCCGTTCTAAGTCAAATGTATCTTATTCAAAACTCGATCCCTCGTGGAAAAAATTTCTGTATAAAAATTCTAAAAAAAAAAAAAAAAAAAAAAAAAAAAAATATGTAAATAATCTGTTTAAAATTTGTTGTAGGATAACCTGCTTGAAAATTTGTATCAATAATATGTTTGAAAAATGTTTTATAATCTATATTGAAAAAGTGTTTAGCAATCTGTTAGTATGTGCAAATAATTTAAAAATCCAAATAAATGCATAATAATAATAATAAAAATATTTAAAAAAAAAAAAGTTAATTTTTTTCCCCCTTCAATTTTTGAGATTTACTATTGATATTGCAATAGGTACAAAAAAAAAAAAAAAAAAAAAAAAAAAACAGACCTTCGGTTCTAATTGTCGTAGAATCTTACGGTTTGCACCAAAATGATGATGCAATTTCTTTTTCTTGAGGGACCGTTTACTAAGTAAAAGTAACGCTATCTTCGAAAATTTCAATACGAACCCTTATTCTTTATCATTTCATTCGATTCAGAATACATCATTTACTCTATACACCAAATTCCAATGCAATATGTTGAAAAACACGTTACTTATGAGCGAAAATGTTTCGACCATTTTTTTACCGATCTTCAGGGAGAATTTCCATAAAACGAAAGGTATTTTTAAGGTTCTACTTCACAGAGGGAGAAATCGAAAAGTCAGTGAGGCGTTTCACGACGTTATAAAATGCAAATATTCTAAAATTGCATAGAAAGTACTTGGATTTATAGTGACATGTTTAAGATTAATACAAAAATAGCAAGTAAACGCAAAAGTAACATAATTTATTTACAACGTTAAAGATGTGCATTCTTCACACGAAATAAATAAAATATCGAAAACTGTAATTGCAGAAGTATAACTGATAATTAGAAAATTAATAAATATAAAATGCAGGCATTAGTAAACAGTATTCAGCAAAGAGTGATTATTTTACAGAAACATTTCACTGTAAACACAAATGTAACTTGATCGTTGAAATTATTTATAAAATGAAAAAATCACCTGATTCAGTAAAATTTTTAAAGGATAACTTATTGAAATTGCTTAAAAAATGTGGTTTTAAATAAATGTAATTTAAAAAAGTAAATTTTTTTTAAAAAAAGGACACTGTTGAAAAACACACAAAACATATGTTCCACGATTCCAAACACGTTAGACAGATTAAAAATATACATACAAAAAATAAAACTGCTTTGTTTGTATAAAATAATATATATATATTTTTTTTTTTTGTAATCTCAAGAAATTATGTCCCGATTCACCCCGCTGTTCCTATTCACCCTATTTTACAATAATTGAACGTTGTGCGATTTTCCACACCTCTAGTTTACCTTGAATTAATCTTTGATAGTTTTCAAAAGTCGTCTACTATACGGTCCCTTAAAGTGAGCGTTTTTTACATTTTCGCTAAAAAATCGAGAACTAAAAGTCAAAATGAAAAGAAAAAAATTGTGGTGAGGTTTCAGACCATGGTGAATCTAATGAAGGCAAAAAAAATTTATGTTTCTATTAAAAAAAAATTAAAATTGTTTTATTAATTAAGAATTAATTATTAAAAAAGAAATTGATGCAAAAGTTGATTGCTATTTATGTTTGACTATTTACAAACTACCTTTTGAAAAAAAATTACTGATATATATCAAATATTCAAGTATTTATGGCCAAAAAACCAACTTTTTTATTTAACATTAATTTATTATTTTCGTTTTATCATTTAAATTACAAACCATTCATTACAAAATGACGAATTTTTGTATTTCGCATTCTTTTTTAATGCTGAATCCAAATATGGAATAATATTATGAGGTTGCTATTGAACTTTTTAAAGTTTGGTTCTGTTTTAATATGTAGATGACATCTCATGATAAAAAAAACTACATGCAATTATTAAAAACCTTCCACGATTTACAACGGTACCTTTTGTTTGTTATTTCAACAATTGTAACAAAATATATATCCATCGTTCTGATTTTTTTTGGGGTACTGTACAAATATGATTAATTATACTATGTCCAAAATGCCCAATGAAAAATTGGAATTTCAAGTCCGAGGTCTGGCAACGCTAGGGAAGAAGAGGGGGGGGGGGGGCAAGAAAAACTTGGCGAACTGCTTCGAATCCTCTCAACACATCTTTTCTTTCAAAAAAAAAAAAAAAAAAAAAAAAAAAAAAAAACACACCCATTCGGAAAGCAAAACAGTCACTGATGTGAGAGTCCGGTCTGGCAGGTGGCAGTTTTATGAGCAGTGAACTGATGGATGTTTCGCGCATATTTTCTGATGAGGAAAACAAAGTAATCTACATTTCAATCCTGACGTCTTTGATCTTTTGGGGTTGAATGTGGGCGCAAAGCAGGGATTTATTAAGATGGATAGGAAAGAGCTGTAACCGGTTGACAGGTTAAACTAGGGGTGGAATAAGGGAACGTAGGTTTGAAGGGGGTGTTTAACGACGGTTTTGGCAAGAAAACTTCCCAATCAAAATTTTAGTTTTTTTTCTATGCTAATAAATTGTGATTGTAGTGTTTCACTCAAGTGTTTTATTAAAAATCATAAAAATAATTTTAAAAAAAAATCTGAAAACTCAAAGTACACCTTAATAAATGATCTAAATAAACGAGGTAAAAGTTAGAAACAATGACTGTTTACCCATTTCAAAGACTTCTGCAATAGGTTAGCTGACCAAACGGTATAGAGGTTAGCGTGCTAGCTTCTAGACCGCGAGGTTGTGGGTTCCGAGTCCCGTGTTAGGCATGGGTGTTTGTAAATATATGTTGGCTTGTCAAATGACGGACGTTTCGGCGTATTATAGCCCTCGTGTTGCTGACGGCGCCAGTTAATCTGAAAACAACCAACCAACCAATCTGCAATAGGTTTATGCGAAATTGATTTATCTATAATAATACAACAAGCTGTGTGTCTGTCTGTGGCTCTGTGGATCTATAGAAACCTACTTAAAATTAGAGTAGAGCTCTGAAATTTTCAACATAAGTAGTTTTAACCTTCAAATTTTATGCATCACAAACAGAATTTTAAAATTTTAATTAGTTCTTTTTTAATTAATTAATAAATACGTTACAAAACGATACCTAATAGGGCTACAGGTCTGAAATTTTCAACATAAGTAGTTTTGGCCTTTTAATCTGACTTTTAAAAAACAGAATTTAAAAATTTTATTTCGTTCTTTTTTTAATTAATTAATAAACATTTTACAAAACGACTACTAATTGGGCTACAGCTCTGAAATTTTCAACATAAGTAGTTTTAGCCATCTAATTAGACTTTTGAAAAACAAAATTTTAAATTTTTATTTAGTTTCTTTTTAATTAATTTTTAGAATTAATTAATTAATATTCTACAAAACGATTTCTAATAAGGCTACAGCTCTAAAATTTTCAACATAAGTAGTTTCGGGCTTCAAATTGGACTTTAGAAAAATAGAATTTTAAATTTTAGTTTAGTTCGTTATTAATTAATTTTTTTAATTAATTACTATATATATTACAAAACGATTTCAAAAATGGCTACAGCTTTGAAATTTTCAACATATATAGTTGTGGCCTTCTAATTAGATTTTTAAAAAACAGAATTTAACATTTTTTTTTTTTTTTAATTATTTAACAAATATTTTACAACACGATTTGTAATTGGGCTACATCTCTGAAATTTTAAACACAAGTAGTTTTGGCCTTCTAATTGGACTGACAAAAAGAATATTAAAATTTTAATTTGTTTTTCAATTAATTATTTCACAAAAAGCGACTTCGAATAGGCCTAGATCTCTGAAAGTTTCAACATAAGTAGTTTTAGCCTCTAATTTTGCTTTTCCACAAATACGTTTGAAAATAACATTGAGGGGGTGTTGTACTATTGTATTATTTTTTTGTACAAGGAAGAAGCTTCCAATATTAAGTCTTTACGTAGCAATTAGATTTAAGTGAGTGAAGCGAGCTTAAGCTTACGCAGCAATGAACCTTTCAGAGAGCGAAACGAGCCTATGCTTGCATAGCAATGAACCTTTTAAAGAGTGAAATAAGCCTGTGTTTATGTGTACATGATCTTTTCAGCGAACGAAGGGAGCTCGATTTTGCGTAACGATGAACCTTCCTGCGAGCGAAGCGCCAAAAACTGGGTCTTATACACGAATGACAGATTTCCGCAACGCGAGGTCTCACAGCTAGCTAAAATATTGCACATGTTAAAATTTCGTAGCGAAGCACGGGTATTTAGCTAGTCTATTATAATTCATTTGGTTTATGAGCTCAACGACCTCTTCTTATGCACAATAACGACTATTCAGGCCAGGATATACAGCTTAACGTAGATTCCGAATCACAAGGAGCCGACCAAACGGTATAGTGGTTAGCGTGCTAGCTTCTAGACCGCGAGGTTCCGAGTCCCGTGTTAGGCATGGGTGTTTGTAAATGAATGTTGGCTGGTCTAATGACGAAAGTTTTGGCGCATTATAGCCCTCGTGTTGCTGACGGCGCCAGATAATCTGAATACAACCAACCAACTTTGTGAATGATTTGGACAAAAAATAAAGATAAACTATTGTTGAAATATAAACACAAAATAGCAAACTTTAATTTATTACTTCCAAAATATAAGTTATACAAAATAAATTAACCGTTGGTCCCTTTTTAAAAAACAGTTTTTCTTTTAATAAGTTTTACGTGATCTCTTTGACACTTTTTATTGTTCCTTACTCTAAATTTTCAGGAAGAGGAAAAATTAGAAAACCATGATTACTGCTAATTTATTAATAGTTGAAAATTATTTCTAACTACTCCATGGACTTACAATCTAGATCAAAAGTTGTACTAGGATAATTTTTATTTGTTAAAGAGAATGTGTGGGAAGTATAAACTTAAACATCTTCAAATTAATAATGAAAATTGTAAACTACTGTTTTAATACAATATGCATATCACTTTATAGATGAAACAAACACTAAAATTTAACTATACTTAATTAGTCAAATGTAAAAAAAAAAAAAAAAAAAAAATTGATAGCATGTGATGTAATATAAAATGACAGTTCTTTAAAGTGTTTGTTACATAAACAGATTAAAAAGTCATTTTAGATTTCATTGTAAACCAATTCAAATAGATGAATTGGACTCTTTTAATATGGTCACGTTCGTAATGACCTTGGTGTTTTTTTGTTTTTTTTTACGATTGCCTAAAAACTTTTAAAAGAGCCCCATGTACGATTGCACAAAACTCATTCCTCAATTTTGAGTTTTTCTGTAGTGCGCATATACTTACTTGTACAAATGAATATAGCGACAGAACCATAAGTTGTCAGGCAAGACGTTTTGGCAAAAAAAAAAAAAAAGGAAAAAAAAAATTATTATTATTATAATTATTTAGACTGAAATGTAGTTTCCTCAATAAACATTGATGTTTGCCTTTGAGGTCGCAGCTTGTTACGGGCCCCAAAGAGGTTTATCGCTGTTCACTCGAAACAAAAAGATTACTTACTGAGCTTCAAAATGACAACAAAAATTAAATATCTGGTAGATCTTATTCTGATAGAGCAAATATCCATCAGACGAATACATATGACTGATACAAAAAGTTGCCTTAGGGTATAACTGTTGGTGGTTAAAGGTTCTCTTGACCAATCCCTCCCCCCCCCCCTTTTATTCCTATAGTCCCTTCCTCTACTTGTTGTTTGCGTTCCGGGAAGGGTGCTTAAAAAAAAAAAAAAAAGACTGGTTTTAGGAGTTGTTTGCAAAAGAATTTTCGGTACCTTTTGCCTTTTTGTTTCGTAATACGACTCCTATAAATTTTTAATTTTTTTAGTAAAATTCACATTTTCAAGATTATGTTAACAAGAAATCGCGGGCCCTTCTTGACAAGGTGGGCCCCTATACTGTGCACTGTTTCGCCCCCCCCTTGTTGGCGGCCCTGGCTATAGGCCCCGACCTGATTAATCGTCATTGTGCATAAAATAGGTCGTTGAGAGTACAAACTTATCAATCAACCAACTTGATGGTTAAGTTCAGGGATTAAGCTGTGGCTGCTTTTTTAGCAAAATGCTTACAAACTTTCTTAGTTGGCTGGTTGCTTTCAGATTATCTGGCGCCATCAGCAACACGAGTGCTGTAATGCTCCGAAACATTCGTCTTTAGACAAGCCAACATACATTTACAAACACCCATGCCTTCTAACACGGGACTCGGAACCTCGCGGTCTAGAAGCTAGCACGCTAACCACTATACTGTTTGGTCGGCCCAAGCAGGGTTGCCAGATGAAAAAAGTAAAATAATGCCAAATTGCTGTTAAAATTAAGCCAAAAAAGGCCAAACTGTGACATCATCGATAAATTGATGCCAAATGGGAAAAAATGCATGATTTTAGTGTTCTGTATGACAAATGTTTAAAAAATAGTACTCTAGATTCACTAGGATGTCTCTTCGGTCGTCCTTAACAACAAACATTTTAAAATTTTAATTAAAAATTGATTAATTTTTTAATTTTCAAAATTGTTCAAGAATTTTTTTTTTGTCTAAAATATTTGTGTTTGGTATAACATAAATGCTAAAAAAAAAAAAAAAAAAAATTCTTTCTAAAAATATACCTTCCTTTGGACACATAATTCGTTAAACATAGAAAACTATGAATACTTTCCATACAAGGTACAATGGATAATAGATTGATAAAATTACACCCACGGAATTTGTGTGTGTGCAATTTGAACTCCTTGTTAAAAATGTGAAATACATGAATGCATAAGTTAAAGGGAAATGGGTGGGAAGAGGGGGGATCAAAATTTTTGCAATATCTCTATCATCATAAGTTGAGCATAATTTTCTAGATACCTATTAGTATCAAAATGTATATGTTTATTAGATTATTTAGTTATCAAATAGTTTAAAAAAATTGGATTTTTTTTTTAAATATTTAAAGTGTAACTTAAAAAAAATGCTTGAAAACTTATAATATTTTTTACATTCTTTTTTCTTCAGTTTATTCTTTTTTTATTTTTTTCCTTCTTTTTTTTTTTCTTTTCTTTCTTTCAGTTTCTTAGTTGTTTCCTTTTGTATCTACTTAGGTAGAAGAGACATCTGATGAGCGTGCAAATCACATCAAATCCAAATAAAAACTTAAATTGTTGCATGTATTTTGTTTTTATACGAATGAATATTTAGAAAACGTGAATGATGGACAAAATTCCCGTTTTACTGCGCGACTGGATTCCTAGATACTATCAACATTGAAACTGGACATTTATCTGAATTTTCACTATTTTACAAGGCGCATATATATGTTATACGTATTACGATTGATCGAAGTTTACTTTTTATATGTAAATTTTCTCTATGAATTATTTGTTCATAAAGATGCATGATGAATCCATTCTTAAAAGTTATTTAGAAAAACCTAAATTTCACTAATCTAATCGAATTAAATTTTTACTACTCTACAGCCATCACAATAACCATCCACTTTAGGACAGACCACCATGCTTGGATTTAGATGGGTGGCAGATGGCATTCCCAATGCTTAGAGCATTTTGAGGTTCATTGGCAAGACAGAACGACTAATTTCACCATTCCTTTTGGGGCAAGATTCTTGGAAACCCAGTCCCTCTATCACTTATCTTTATTGATGTCGCCCTTTCCAATTAAAAAGAACCTGCTGTTATTCTGCCTAGAGCCACCTTTACATCCTGTATTCGGACAATCATTCGACCCCCTACTCCGCTTCATGCCAACTGCGGTCGTCACTGGTCAGCTCCTGAGGCCAAAAAACGAGATTAAAGAAGGTATCGCACTTAACTTCAGGTGAAAGCGTAAAAAATGGGGAAAGTTTATTTTAATTGGGATTTTTTTTTCTGACTTCGGAAGTTGTGGGGAAAAAAGGCCAAAAAATAAGGCCAAATTAAAGAAAAGGCCAAACGTAAATTCTTAAGGCCAGGCCCTTCTAAAAAAGGCCAAATTTGGCCTTAAGAAGGCCAATATGGCAACCCTGGGCCCAAGAGGAGAAGGAGCCCCCAAAAAACACAGGAAGTGAAAAGACCTCGTTGTTCCCTGTGTTCTTTAGTTTCAAGGTCTCCGAAAAAGTGGTCGTTTATCTCCACACCCCATCCCCCTAATATATCGGAAAGAATTTCATCCCACCTCGGATATACTTCGAGTATCCTGATCAGAATTATCTGTTTTCAGTGTGTAGAATTTCAAAAATATTAACGTGGCACTTTGATCAGAGTTTTTTCTTTCTTTTTTTAAGGGGGTCCAGTACCGAAATTTCTTCAAAAATCCCAAATTTTTTTTCTGATTTTAAAAAATAGTTCATACATTCCTGAAGAGAATGGTGTTTTTATCTTATTCCTCCGGTGATTAGAACGTCACAAAATTACCTGTGATTTAAACATCACTAATGGGCGTAACACCTTGAAGCGTCTGCTTAAAGTGCGTTTTTCGAGCACTAGTGTTTTTCACAGATGTTGCATATTCAAATCGATATATCTCCAGAACCATTAATAATTGGATATTCAAATTTTTGGAGCAATTAATTTATATAGTTTTAAATATTTTGTCCTCCCAGAATTTTATTTTTTTAATTCTGTTTTAAAATATAATTTTTAGCGTAAAAGATAACATAAAAAAAAAGCAAAAATTTCAATATTTTAACTTTGAGAATTTTTTTTAGTTCACCTATCAAAATTCTGTGAAGACAAAATTTTCTTTATATAATTATGTATTACAGAAAGCTTTCACTTTGAAAAAAAAAAAAAAAAATTATTTTTTCTTGACTTATATCAAAATACGCAAACATCAATTATTATGGATTTTTCTTGGTTTTTAAATTTTTTTTAAATAACTAAAAACAATATTAAAAAAAAAAAAAAAAAAAAAAACTTTATCAAAGATATATAAATAGTATCTCATACATAAAATAAATTTTTGACTTAAAAATGTACATAAATAAAGTTTTTTTTTTTTATTTTCGGTACCGGACCCCTTTAACTAGATCGAATTTACAAGTTGGTTTATTAGTATTCCGTAAAATCCCCGACCGCCCAAAATTTGATACAATGCATCGACATCGAATCTATCTTCCAAGTTTAATTTCGATTGGTTGACGGCAAGGGCATCCGTAGATTCCATCGACAAAGATACAAAATCCAAGTTTAAAGGATTTAATAAAAACTTCCATTTGTTGCAGACACTGGATAATTTTATGGCCCCCTGGAGGTCAAGTTTCGGATTAGATTCCTTCAACGACCTATTTTAATAACAAATCGGAACCCTACTAGAGGTCGGAAACATCGATCAAAATAAATATCGATACTATATCGTTGCAGAGAAAAAAATATCGATAAAATAGCTATACATCAAAACGAGATTTTTATTTGATTTTCAATTTTGCCAGAAACGAAGTTTTTCGGGACAAAATTTCTACTTTTCATGAATTCATGCCAAAATCGTTTTAATAAATAAATTATAAAAATTGTTTTAATAAATAAGTTATATTAATCAGAATAAATAAAATACATTTGGATGTCAATACATTAATTCCAAAGAAGAAATTTTGAAAAGTAGTTTATCGCATATTTTGCTGATAGAGATGTTTTTAATATTTAAAATTAGATGCAAATTCCAGGCACACACTGGCAACAGAAACGGAGCTGTGTTAATGACTACAAATAAATGATCTTATCTTTCCAATACATTATGTTTTCTTTTTGTTAGGGTGCCATTTTAACGGGATCCGGACAACTCATCCCCCGGACAATTCGACCCCGGCCATCTCGACCCCGGACATCTCATCCCCCGGACAACTCACCACAGGACATCTCGCCACCGGACAAGTCACCCCCAAAGAAAGGGGGGGAACGTTAGGGAGGTGCATAGTTGAATAGTGGAACTTGCGTACATATTTAAGAAGGCACAACCACAACATAGTAGATGCCTTGCCCCGACTCCCCACCACCACTGTTGATGTCGAAAATATATAGACACTTCGTACATTTGGTACGGGAAGACTGATGCATGTATAAGATGAATGTCAGGCACGGATCTAGAGATATATATTGGGGAGGAGAAGGGGGGCGGGGCGTATTGCTTATATGGGAGGAAGGTTTTTATTAATATTTTTAATAACTAATGGAGTATGGTCTAATAAATATGGAATTATTATATTTCGGGGATTTTTTTTTTTTTTTGACGTAGATGAAGACATTTTATAGAATCGAGAATATATAGACATGAGTGAGTTATAACATTTCGTAAATCTGATATGATGCAAAGCAAGTTGATGTATGTGTAAGATGATTGTCAGGCGCGGATCTAGAGAGATATAGTAGGTGAGGGGTGCGTATTGCGTACATATGAGGTAAGTTTTTATTAATATTTTTTATTACTAATGAGTAATTAAATTATGGAATTTTTATATTTCGAATTTATTTTCCTTTTTGACGCAGATGAAAAGACATTTTATAGTATCGAGAATATATAGACGCATCGTATATTAGATAGAATAAAGGGTTAAGAGTGATGTGTCAGATCACTGTCATGCGTGGATCTAGAGAGGCGAGGGTTCGTATTGCGTACATATGGTCAAACTTTTTATTAATATCTTTAATAAGTAATAAGTTATTAAAATATGGAATTTTTATATTTCGGATGTTTTTTGTTTTCTTTTCTTTTTTGGAGTAGAGATATTTCTTTTTGACGAAAGAGATTTAATAGTATCGAGAATATATAGACATTTCGAATATAAGACATGATGCAGGGTAAGACTGATGTGTCAGATAATTGTCAGGCGCGGATCTAGAGATATATATTAGGAGACGCGGGGATGCGCGTTGTGTTAATGTACGTACGCGTACTATTAAATGTCTTTTCATCCACATAAAAAAAAGAAGGAAAATCTCCAAAATACAAAAACTCCATATTTTAATAACTAATTACTTATAAAAGATATTAATAAAAAGTTTCCACACATGTACTCAACAAGAACCCGCCTCTCCTAAAATATACCTCTAGATCCTCGCCTTACAATCATCTGACACATACATTAGTCTTATCTGGCATCATATCAAATATATACGAAGTGTTTATATATTCTCGATACTATTTTCTTTCATCTACGTCAAAAAGGGGGAAAAAATAAAATCGAAGTATAAAAACTCCATATTTTAATAACTCATTACTTATTAAAGATATTAATAAAAATTTTCCCCATATGTACACAACGCGCATCCCAGCGTCTCCTAATATATATCTCTAGATCCGCGCCTGACAATTATCTGACACATCAGTCTTACTCTGCATCATGTCTTATATTCGAAATGTCTATATATTCTCGATACTATTAAATCTCTTTCGTCAACAAGAAATGTCTCTACGCCAAAAAAGAAAAGAAAAAATCCGAAATATAACAATTCCATATTTTAATAACTTATTAAAGATATTAATAAAAACTTTCACCATATGTACGCAACACGCACCCCCGCCTCTCTAGATCCGCTCCTGACAGTCACCTGTGAGACATCAATCTTACCCTTTATCCTATCTGATGATGTGTCTATATATTCTCGATACTATTAAATCTCCTTTCATCTCAGTCAAGAAAACAAAAGGGGGAAAAAAAAAATCCGGAATATACAAATTCCATACTTTATTAACTTATAACTTATTAAAGATATTAATAAAAACTTTCTCCCTATGTAACACGCACCTCCGTCTCTCCTAATATATATCTCTAGATCCGCGCCTGACAACTATCTGACACATCAGTCTTACCCTGCATCATATTAAATATACGAAATGTCTATATATTCTCGATACTACTACATCTCTTTCGTCAAAAAGAAACATCTCTACGCCAAGAAGAAGAAAAAAAAAAAAAAAATCCGAAGTATAACAATTCCATATTTTAATAACTCATATATTATTAAAAATATTAATACCTTGAACTAACATTAATTTAATCAAGACTGTAATAAAATATTTCGTTAATATTTGAATAACCCCAACAATGTTCAGCAGGGAGGAGGGGTTAAAAGATAACTTCAATGCTGTGCCTTCTTGAATACGTACGCAAGTCCCACCATTCAGCTTCGACAGTTCCTCGTAAGAAAATCGTTTTCCCCCTAACAACACCCTCGATCCGCGCTTTCTTGGTGGTGACTTGTCCGGTGGCGAGATGTCCGGTGGTGAGATGTCCGGGGGATGAGATGTCCGGGGTCGAGTTGTCCGGTGGCGACTTGTCCGAGGGATAAGATGTCCGGCATCCAAATTAATCGTTCCGTCTTGCCAACGAACCTCAAAATGCTCTAAGTATTGCGAATGCCATCTGCCACCCATCTAAATCCAAGCAATTCGGTTAGATTAGTGCATACATGTGATTAGTCAAGCAAAAAATTAGCTGAAATATTTTTCGTCATTTTACAGCATAATACACAAAAACATATATTAGCGCACAAAATTCAATACAAATTTTAGTTAAATTTTGGATATAAGATTGATTTCAATTATTAACTCTACAACAACCACGTCTCATTGTGATTGACACGCACACAATAATTAAATAAAGACAACTGTGTTCATGTATTAAACATAACTGAAAAAATTAACTTGACTTAAATGTTTTTGTACACATTCAGAAATTATAATACAGGGTGTCCAGCAAAATTTCTAATAAAAATTCAAGCATCATCAAAAAACGTTCAGGACCCCTCTTGCGACCAATTATCCCCATATTTTCCAGTATAAAAGTATACCCCACTTAGTAGTGTGCTGAACTAATTTTAGAAATTAGAAAAATTGTATGAAAATAAGAAATGGCTTATCAGAAAAGAATTGGGTTGTTATATTGAAAATAGGAAGAGAGGATTTTTTAAAGGCTCATACTTGAGACTGAGAAAAAAAAAGATACAAGATAGTTTACCAAGTCATAAATATGAAGGTCTAAATCTAAGCAGACAAAAAAAACAGGTAATGTTACTAGGTGTACACTTTAATAGTTTGTGCTAAGCATCAGCCGCATTGGAACAAACAGCTTCATTTTGAGTGTAAGATTCGAATGTGGTAGGATAGTTTGAGACTTGGGATTTTTTTTTTTTCAGGCAAACATTTCTCTGTAATTTGGCAACTTTTGCAGTTCTTTCTTTCAGTTTCCTTTTGGCACTAGCTTTTTCTTTGAAAATAATTGCTTGTCACTAACATTTCTGTTGATAAGTACTAAGGGAGGGAGATTCTACAAGACCATAATACAGTACCCAAGCAAAAAATTTCAAATTTCCACAGTTGAAAAAGCCAATTTTAAACAAATAAAAAAATGCTTTAACTTTTTAACTATTATTAATGACTCTAGATAAAATATAAAATTGTTTTTTTTTTTTTATATGATAAAATACATTATTTTATATATTATAGCAGTTAAAATTGCAATTATGAATAAGAATATACAGTAAAATTGGACAATTGGGTCGAATTTTTTGCACAAAATTAAATTAAAATCTTAGTAATTCTGTATATATTCAAATCAAAAGGCAAAACTGATCTTCACACAAACACTAATCACGGGCATAGCGGCTATCACATCACCGGAAACCTAGGCGAATGACACCTAAAGAGGGCAGCAAATTTCGCAATATCTACTATTAAAACGGCTTAGTCGAAAATTACCATTACTCCAAAGTAAATATCGGCGATAGCGGCCACCGTATCGGCGAAAATCCGAGTAACTACATTAAAGCAACAATCGGAAAAAATTAACACCACAACAACGTAAATTTCGACGATATTGCCCGCCGTTAACAGCGTAAATTTATGTAAATACAGACCTTAAGTCAGCACAACGCTCAGCGAAACTAAGTACCATACACCAACGTAAATAATGGCGATAGAGATTGGTAATCTGTAGAAAAATTGGCCATTACATCGGAGGTTTGAGGAAGTCTGAACGCACATAAGATCCATGGCTGTCAGATTTGCTGGCAAGCTCAATAAGATTGTAATGTAGATTTGTATCGATCTCAAGAATAATCGAAATTTTAATAAGAAAAGAGCGGAAATCCGAATTTCAGACAAAATTTATCATCATGCAACAACGTAATTCTCAGCGATAGCGTACGCCATAATCACGGGAAAACGGCCATTTCATCACCGTAACGTTCAGCAAAATGTCCATCGCATATCAACGTAAATAATGCACATAGAAGCTATGATATTAAAGAAAAATTCTGAGGAAAAGTATTCATTCTATCGGTGGTTTGGCGGAGTTTAAACGTGTGCAGATTTCGTGTTTGTCAGGAAATTCCATCGATCTACGGCATATTCGAAATTTCGGTCAAAAATCTTCGAATAGAACCATGTTTAAAGAGAATATTTCTGAGGGAATGAGAAACTACTTTCGATCCGCGAGATCAATGGGAAAATTGTGGAAAAACGCCGATATAAGAAGACTTTTCCGATACTGAAGAGGAGTGAAAATTTCTGAATTCAACCGGAAATTCCAACATTAATACGAATTTCAAGCATAATCCACGATTTTCCCGAGATGCAAAAAATTCAAGTATATTTCCCAACTACTGGACACCCTGTAATAATAGTTAAATACAGAAAAAGTCCGTTTATCTGGCATTCAAGATTCAATCCACTGGAATTTTTTAAAAATCAAATTGGTGAGAATACCTTTTTCGCAAAAAAAAAAAAAAAAAAAAAAAAAAAAAACAAGGCGATAAATTGCCAAATTTTATACCTTTTTTAATTTAGTTTGAAACTTTGAATTTGAATAGGATTTTTATTAGAAACATTTTAAGGGAATGAAGGACGAAAGTAGACTTTTCAATACGATTTCCGAAAAAAAATTGAATACATCTATTTTCATAATTGACACAAGTTTTTCAGTGGATGATGGTTAATTTTGATGCAATTCGCGGATTTCCGCAAATTCGCGGATGATTCGCATGTATGAAGACCACGTGACAAAGGCAACAGCATCGAAAGCCGGTTTAACTATTCTTTAACCAAGTTAGTTCAGACTAAAACAAGTCATGAACTACAGTGGAAAAAGGACAGTGGGAAACGAGCGCACTAGGCATTCTTTTTATGAAAAAAGGAAGTCGAACGAATGGCCTTGACACGTCAGTTGAAATAAATAAAATATTTTAAGGAATGAAGGAAAAGGCTGACTTTTCAAAACGATTTCTGAATATTTTTTAAAACTTATCTAATTCCAAAATTTTAGCGGATAACGGGATTTTCAGCCGATGATGAATTCGCGGATTTCCGCTAATTCACGTAAAAAAATTCGCGGATTTCCGCTAATTCGCGGAAGAATCACATGTATGATAGCGGCTATCACATCACCGGAAACCTAGGCGAATGACACCTAAAGAGGGCAGCAAATTTCGCAAAATCTACTATTAAAACGGCTTAGTCGAAAATTACCATTACTCCAAAGTAAATATCGGCGATAGCGGCCACCGCATCGGCGAAAATCCGAGTAATTACATTAACGCAACAATCGGAAAAAATTAACACCACAACAACGTAAATTTCGACGATATTGCCAGCCGTTAGCAGCGTAAATTTATGTAAATACTGACCTTAAGTCAGCGCAACGCTCAGCGAAACTAAGTACCATACACCAACGTAAATAATGGCGATAGATTGGTAATCTGTAGAAAAATTGGTCATTACATCGGAGGTTTGAGGAAGTCTGAACGCACATAAGATCCATGGCTGTCAGATTTGTAAAGCAAGCTCAATAAGATTGTAAAGTAGATTTGTATCGATCTCAAGAATAATCGAAATTTAATAAGAAAAGAGCGGAAATCCGAATTTCAGACAAAATTTGTCATCATGCAACAACGTAATTCTCAGCGATAGCGTCCGCCATAATCACGGGAAAACGGCCATTTCATCACCGTAACATTCAGCAAAATGTCCATCGCATATCAACGTAAATAATGCACATAGAAGCTATGGTATTAAAGAAAAATTCTGAGGAAAAGTATTCATTCCATCGGTGGTTTGGCGGAGTTTAAACGTGTGCAGATTTCGTGTTTGTCAGGAAATTCCATCGATCTCCCGCATTTTCGAAATTTCGGTCAAAAATCTTCGAATAGAACCATGTTTAAAGAGAACATTTCTGAGGGAAGGAGAAACTACTTTCGATCCGCGAGATCAATGGGAAAATTGTGGAAAAACGCCGATATAAGAAGACTTTTTCCGATACTGAAGAGGAGTGAAAATTTCTGAATTCAACCGGAAATTCCAACATTAATACGAATTTCAAGCATAATCCACGATTTTCCCGAGATGCAAAAAATTCAAGTATATTTCCCAACTACTGGACACCCTGTAATAATAGTTAAATGCAGAAAAAGTCCGATTATCTGGCATTCAAGATTCAATCCACTGGAATTTTTAAAAAATCAAATTGGTGAGAATTAGGGATGAGCCATATTTTAATAACAGTTAAAAGTTATTGATACTTAAACTCACGCGAATTAACAGTTACCTAATTTTCTAAGTAACAGTTATTCATTTATTATAAATGCAATAGATGGCGCTAGTATGTCCATATATTTCTGTTATTGAAGATCATAATATCAGAATCACGAAATAAAAATATATTTTTCTAATAACGGTGAATCGGAAAAATATATTTTTCTAATAACGGTGAACGGAAAAATATATTTTTTTATCGTGATTCTGATATTAGGATCCTGGTCGTTATTCCTGGAATAACTAACTGTCCGATTGGTATCAGTTGATATTGACATAATTTTCAATAAAAGTAGATATAACTGTTATAAGATATTGACAGAAGTTTTTGTATTGGAATAACTTTTGGACCATTCTTTGTTAGCGCTGCTTTTCAAGATGGTATTTTAAATTTCGTTTCGATTTTTTTTTTTTTTTTTTTTTTCGTTGATTTTTGTTAGTTCGTTATGATTTGATGCACATTATGAGTGGTAGGGTGAAGAGGAATGTGCGTGGGGGGGGGGAGTATCTGACGCAACATTCTTTGGGTTTAAATGACAGAGATGGGGGAAAGAAGGTGGGGGATTAGGATTAAGGATTTAGGAAGAAATGCATGCGTGTTTTTGCTGAAGGCTCTTTCAGGGGTCGCAGACGTCCTATATGTCCTATAAATCCTATATTTTTTTTTAAATCGGCAAATACGTCCTATATTGTCCTATATTTTACAATTGTCCTATATATCCTATATTTCTATATTGATTCGATC
This sequence comes from Linyphia triangularis, assembly GCA_963978545.1. NCBI lineage: Eukaryota > Metazoa > Arthropoda > Arachnida > Araneae > Linyphiidae > Linyphia > Linyphia triangularis. The sequence goes on from OZ021728.1 coordinate 3,012,931, forward strand.
TATATTTTCTTTGAATTCGTAATAACGTCGCCGTTCGTTGCCATTTTTTATATTTCGGATTCTTTGGTGCGATCGAAAGCGATGTTTGTAACGGCGGCGTTTTATCTCTTGTGACGTCACGTGCTGCAATAACCTACAACTCAACTCTACTGGACCGGTGGACGCGGGAGTTGTAAACGTGAACTTTTCCATTGCACGCGGTCTTGAATTTTAGATTTGTTTTCTCTTCCAACGTAGTAAATTAATTGGTCATAATACAGAGAGAGATGCAGCAACAAAACTCTGCCTTGAGAAAAACAACTTGTGATTAACTTGCAGGACTACTAAAGAACATTTTGAATGCTCAGTCAATAATTGATGAAGGAAACAAAAGGGTTAAGATTTACTGTAAGATGTCTAATGGCTATTTTTTTATTCCAATACCGATACTGATTCTGCACCACGTATTGTTTACATCAAACCACGGCTAATTATGGCAACCATAGGCAGTTCTCTTGCTCTTAAAAAAAATGGCAGGACTTCCATTTTTTGGCGAAAATCACCTTGGTGCAGAATCCGTACCGGATTCGGAATATTAGCCACGATTTTTTCATAAAAGTCGCCAAAATTGAAAATGACGTCATTACGCTGTGTTGTCAAATCCAAACGGTCACTAGGGTTTCCGGAAAACCAAGTCCCCGGTTCGCCACATTCGGAGCTAAATCTCCCACTTATCGCCGCCAATCCAACCGACACTGAATAGTAAATCTGAACCAACAAAAGACTGCAAACAGGGATAAAAAGAAAATACTTAAAGAAATTGGAGTAGTTCAAGCAGTTATTGATGCTGGAAGCAAAAGACTCAAGATTGCAATTAATGTAATTAATAAAACTTTATTTAGTGATGGAATATTGAGGCAATAATGGATAACATATTCAGGATCAGGCGATTTTTTTTTTTAAGGTGTGTTTTCTATTCTCTTAAATACAATATAACGAGTTAATTTTTATGTTCAGTAGCAACTGTGTGCAGTTATTTGATGTTTTAAGTTGTCCTATTTTTTTTTCCAAAAAATCCTATATATTCTTATTTTGTCACTTTGACCCCTGCTCTTTTTTTTTATGTTATAAGAATTCCTTTGGTGGGAGAGGTTTTGAACGTTACGTTCGCATTTCATTTCAGTCTTCTTATGAGACTTTTAAAGACTCGCTGTGTTTCTTTCGTATTGGTTGGAGGTAAGAAAATTTTTCGCTATTGTTTTAGAATAAGAAAATGATACTATATATAAAAAATAAAGAGAGCGTAGGATTTGAATTTTTCCTTTGATGGAAAATAAATTATGTTCTTTTCCTTGTAAAGCAAGCTTCTAATTTCAAATCGATATAATCAAAAGATTGTGTAGTAAATTTGGAGCGTAGTTAAATAGGTTTTAATGTTAAACAAAAATTTGTTTATGCATATATTTTTTATATTTAACGCATTACCTGAGAGGTTTTTAATTTTTTTATGATCATTTTTCAATTTGAACTAAATAAAGGGAATTTATTATTTTTAAAATTGCTTTTCTTGATTAATTATGAATTGAATTTTTTAAATAAACATGACATTCATCTTTTTTAGTTTGATTAACTTTATAATATTTGAATTTTACTTCAAATTTTTTATTAAAAATATTTTTATTCGGGTTTAATATCGTAACTTAAATTTATAATTTTTGTTTATAAATTTTTATTTCATGAATTTATGTATACATAAATGTGGTCGTGACGGCACAATTATTTATAAAATACATAATTTCTGTAAATAGTTTTAACGCGCCATAATTAATTTACAATAATTTCAAAAATATAGTTATTGAAATAATAATAATATCCCTATATTTAAAACATATATTTTTTATACTTCAAAGATTCCTCTGAAAATGTACATTTTTCTCACAATATTACATAAAATTTATATGCAAGTAATAATTTTAAAGCCTGTGCACGTAAAATGTTTCAAAATGTGTTTTCATTTAAAAATCACTTTCATTTTATATGTATCAGTTATGAATTATGTTGTATTGTAAATTCTTTCTCCAATTTATTGTTAAATCATAAAAATAAAAAAATTAAAAAACAAAATTCTTATAAAATAACCTCAAAACTATAAATGATTTCTTTTATTTTGATATTTTTACAAATTTATATTGAAAGATGTTCTAATTTAAAATCGATTAACTGATATCTAAAGAGAATGTTGTAGAAAAACAGGTATGTTTTATTTATTCCATGTATTTATTTTTATTTACCTTTTACTTTAAAAATAACGGATAACGGTTATAATATTTCGTTATTTCCTAATAATTTTAATGTAACAGCAGTTATTTAACAATAACTGTTAAGCTCATCCCTAGTGAGAATACCTTTTTCGCAAAAAAAAACCAAAAACACGGCAATAAATTGCCAAATTTTATACTTTTTTTTAATTTAGTTTGAGACTTTGAATTTGAATAGGATTTTTATTAGAAACATTTTAAGGGAATGAAGGACGAAAGCAGACTTTTCAATGCGATTTCCGAAAAAAAATTGAATACATCTATTTTCAGAATTGACACAAGTTTTTCAGTGGATGATGGATAACTTTGATGCAATTCGCGGATTTCCGCAAATTCGTGGATGAATCACATGTATGAAGACCACGTGACAAAGGCAACAGCATCGAAAACCGGTTTAACTATTCTTTAACCAAGTTAGTTCAGACTAAAACAAGTCATGAACTACAGTGGAAAAGGACAGTGGGAAACGAGCGCACTGGGCATTCTTTTTATGAAAAAAGAAAGTCGATCGAATGGCCTTGACACGTCAGTTGAAATAAATAAAACATTTTAGGGAATGAAGGAAAAGGCTGACTTTTCAAAACGATTTCTGAATATTTTTTAAAACTTATCTAATCTAATTCCAAAATTTTAGCGGATAACGGGATTTTCAGCCGATGATGAATTCGCGGATTTCCGCTAATTCGCGGAAGAATCACATGTATGTTAGTGTCAGGTTAGATTAGTCATACAGAACACTAAAATCATGCATTTTTTCCCATTTGGCATCAATTTATCGATGACGTCACAGTTTGGCCTTTTTTTAACAGCAATTTGGCATTATTTTACTTTTTTCATCTGGCAACCCTGGGTGTGTATGTCGATGGCAGGTAAATCTGCAGAGGCCTAATTAACCACCTTGCCGTCATCCAATCCGGCGGAAATCTGGCAGATAGATTCGATTGCATTGCATTCTATCAAATTTTGGGGACTGATACTGTCACTCAAAGTTTCTTTTATGGAATTATAATAAACCAACTTACTGTTATCCAATCGTGCTGGCCGATCAAACGGTATAGTGGTTAACGTGCTAACTTCTAGACCGCGAGATTGCGGGTTCGAGTCTCGTGTAAGGCATGGGTGTTTGTAAATGTATATTGGCTTGTCTAATGTTTCGGCGCCGCATTATAGGCCTCGTGTTGCTGACGGTGCCAGATAATAACAACCAATCGTGCTGAAATAGCATTTAACCGATGTTGTTGGCAAAATTATTTTAATAAATAGATAATAAAACTGTTTGAATCGGAATAAATAAAAGATGTTTGGATATGAATACATAAATTCACATTTTATTTTTAATGAAGAAACTTTGAAAAGTAGTTTTCTGCATATTTTGCTGATACTGATGTTTTTAATATTTAAAATGAGATGCAAACACCAAGCACACGCTGACAACAAATCAGTGCTATGTTAATAAATATAAAAAATTGGCAATGCATAATAAAGGATTTATATTAACCTTTAACTGCTGCGGTTTGATATTTTTAGCGCAATGGAAACACGTGATCCAGAATGCGCTACACAAATTGGTGACCATCGGTTAAAAATTTAAGAAACATATAATTGGAAAAATGAATATAAAAGTGAAATACTTTAGGAGGTGGATTGGTTGGTTGTTTTCAGAGTATCTGGCGCCGTCAGCAACACGAGGGCGCGCCAAACATTTCGTCATTAGACAAGCCAACATACATTTACAAGCACCCATGCCTAATACGGGACTCGCAACCTCGCGGTCTAGAAGCTAATCACTATACCGTTTGGTCGGCCTTTAGGAGGTGGAAACATTGCACAAAAAATGAATCGCTGTCTGTTATATAGCAGTTAAAGGTTAAAAACTTTATTTTTAGGGGTTACATTATTACTTCCCCAGAAACACAAATAAGAAGCAGATTTATTTTAAAAGAGTAAATATTCAGTTGCGCTGTCACTGTTACTCTAGCCTTTACTTTTGAAAGTTATTGAAACAGAATATCATCGCTGAACATTTTTCATGTCCCTATACTTTTATTAATCCTTTGCATTCGAGAGGAGACTCTCACTTACCACATGATTGGATGCCGCAACTCGAAAGGTGACTCTCGATTATCACCACTAGGTTTGATGCGGAAATTCAATTGCGAAAGGAATTGACTGCGTTTAATTTCTTTGAAACGGATCGGCAAATACGAACCGAACCTAAAATGCTTGAAAAAGTCCCGAGTTGTTGGTGTCTGCCTACGAAAAAAGGCCTCGAGTGCAAAAGGCTATTATCCACACGCCACCTACATTTTGAATCTCAATGTTAAAGTATAGGAGATTTTCATTTAAATAATTACAACACTGTGCTAAAGAATTTTAAGGTATTCGAATTATTTTTTCACCATAAGCAATTTGAAATGGTTTTTTTTTTTATGGTTATACGTAATGATGGCTTAATATTTTATAGAGAAGAATTTTTTAATATTTAAAAAAAAATTCTCTCTTTTCAAGTTTGAGTTCAAACGCTAATAAAAATTCTTTACAACAACAAAAATAAAAAAAATACAGCAATCTAAAGAGTTATTAATTTTCTTTCAAATGGTACATAATTAATATTTTTAAGAGTTATATTTAAAAAAGCTACAATGTAATTTCTCTAAATTTTATGCCGCAGACAGATTCGTTTTCAGTGAGAATGAATTCTATCAAGTTTTGGAGACTTTCACTAAAAGGACGCTTTTACAAACTCTATTATTGTTGCTTCGTAGGGTTAAGTAACCCATTTATCTTAACTTGGCGGATCCAATTGATCTTTAACTTGGCGGATAAATTCGTTGTCAATCACATTTTGCATTCTATCGTTTTGGATGCTGTCGTTTAAAAAGGCAGCTTTTACACACGTTTCCATTTCCGTTGCGGAGGACCAATTAATCTACTTGCCTTCATCCAATCGAGATAAAACTTCGCAGATAGACGCGTTGTCGATGACAATGTATTTTATTTAGTTTTGGAGGCAAAAAAGAATTGGTTCAATTGCATGGAATGAATGATTTTTTTTTTTTTTTTTTACATTGTGGTAAAACATTATGAAAAGTTGATCTGAGCTCAAAATTATTTAAATAAGTTGCACATATAAGTTGGAGATCCATATAAAAGATTGATTTTAAAAATTTTGTTTTTAGGGTAAATTATTACTTTCAATTGCTCATACTGATGAAAGTATTGCATTCGGTAAAAAAAAAAAATGATTTTTTTTTTTTTCATTACCACACGTTTAGCTGAGTTCAAGAAAGTGGTCTAGAAAAGTGTCTGGTGTGTTTGTGCGAGGTCAAAATTTCTCCTGAATGGATTTACCTACGATGTTCAACTTTTGTATACGGGTTAGCGGTGACCATGGGACCTGATGTCACTAAGGTTTTCGTGAAAATTGCGCATGAGCAAAAGGGAGTTGATATTGAAAAATTTAAGTTTTTCAACAATTGTCAAAAAAATGATCTTAACGGTTTCGATCAAAATCGTTGCAGTAACGCCTAGGTGCTCTAAATCTCATCCTCTACCTCCAAAATCCCATTAGAATTACGGTAATGGTTAAAAAAATGAGTTCACTAAGTTCTCTTACCTTGAGCATCGCCCATCAACGACTGTTTCTACTCTGTTTCACTCACATCAAAGGCTTATTTAATATTTATCGAAAAAATTTCCGCCATTTAGGTGGTGTCCTTTTTATAGGGGGGGGGGGGGGGGGGAGGGGAGAAATTGCCAATGAGATAATTATCACCAAATTGAATTTTTTTTAAAAAAATTAATGAAAAACTGTAAGTTACACCGTGACTGGTATTAAGTGTAATTGAAAGTTGAACGGTGTTCCATAATCCTAGTTTTTTAAATCCTTTATTTTAAATTCAATTTCATTTGTTTGTTTGTGACGGGGAAATCTGCGGATGGCTAAACTCACTCGCTATCATCCAATCAAATTGCAACTTGGCAGTTAGATACGTTGCCGGTGTCAGTGCAAAAAAGAGTTAGTCCATGGCAAAAAAATCAGTTGTTTTCTTCGTAATGATCAAACACTAGGAAAACTGGAACTGAGCAGCAAAATTGCTCAAATAAGTTGCGATTGTACATAAATGTCGACAATGCATATTATTGACTTCCATTTAAAAATGTTTGCTGGTCGCCTGTGAATGTTTTTCAGTCTCTTTCGGTTAACTGCTCATATATGTCTGTTCACAAGCTATAAAATTTTCAAAATCAAAAATGAAAGAGCACACGAGTTTGGAATAAGACTTACGATCTCTCGCACCCTATGTGTGCATTGTTTTTTTGTTTTGTTTTTTTGTGAGCTATGTGTTCATTGCACTAAGTCAGATTTTTAGTGCAAGCACAACTCACTGTGTCTTGATACAATCTCAAAGAATATACAGTCTCTTTTGAAATGGATATACTTTAAAGTTATTGTTGCTGCCTCCACTATTTAAAGACTGTAGCCTTTCTTATTACTTTTATTATTATTTTCAACTATAGATTTAACCCTTTTGCGCTCGAGCGGCGCCTCTCAGGCACCACATGATTGGATGCCGCAACACGAGAAGACTACTAGGTTTGATGCGGAAATTCGATGCAAGGTCAATGACTGTGTTTAGTTTCTATGAAGTGAATGCGTAACCTCAAACGGAACCAAAAATGGCGTAAAATGTCTCGAGTTGCCGGTCCCTCTCCGCGAAAAAAGGGCTCGAGTGCAAAGGATTAAATGTTTTCAATTGCAATGTCAATCTTTTCTGATGTCCTAGCGTAGCGAAGTGTGGGTGGCGATGGCGGGGGGGGCGTGCAGATAACTCTAAACAAGAACAGTGACATTGGTTCCTCAGCAATTAAAATATAGTCACCACTGATTGTACCAAAATCACAATTAGCCCTTGCACAGTTCGTCTAATGGGAGATGGTGGGTAGAGATTAGTTTCTCTTTTTCTTTCTTGTTTTAGACTGTGATATCATCCCAAATTTGCAAATTGCACCCTCTCTCCCTATTGGCATCGGCAGAAATATGAGCAGAACGACGATGCAGATCGCATACGTGGGGGTACAGGTCAGATTTTGTTCAAACCTTGTTTTTTTTTTTAAACATGAAAATTGGATTTCCTACGAAAGTGTTAATTAATTGTTGTTTATTAATTTTCTGCGCAATGAACAATTAAAAAGAGTTAAACTTATTTTTACCCTGTGAATTTTACCTCGTTTCTCTACATAATTTTGAATTTTCAAAAGATTAAATCCATCAATTTTGGTAAAAATATATATTCGAAGTAGCTACTTTTAAGAAGTAGGTTCCTGGATGGAATTGTTACAAAAAAATTAAGTTTTACTATTAACACACTTTTCAAGAAAAATCAAAATCTTTTCTTTTTAAGTTAGGAAAATGCGTTAAAAAGTATTTAAAAATTTAATAATTAACAAAACATTTTTAATTGTCTTTTGCAATGCAATTATAGTGTTCATGATTATTTGCAGGGAGATGCAAGGTGACAAAAGTTTTTGTTCAATCCTTGATTTTTCAAAGATGGGAATTGGATTTCGTAATTGGATGTTAGTTAATAATTGTGCATTAATGTTCTGTTCGTAATGTGAATTGATAAATTTATATCTATACATTTTTTTCTTGTAAATTTTTCCCACGTTACTTTATTTTTCGAAAGCAAGCCAGAGGGGAGGGAGTAAAAGTACATGTTTCTTATGTCTCTGACAATGTATCTATTATAAAAATTGCAGTGCTTTGCGTAAGGAATTCTCTTTAATAGCAATAGTCCGTCATAATTTAAAAAAGAACTTCAAGAATTAATTTTTTGATCAACCTTTATACAATTCTATATAAAAAAAGTCACCTATTTGATCAATTATTTTCATGTACTTAATTCCGTGTTTAAGTGCTATTTCCAACCACTTTTACACGTTTAATTTTTTTCGAAACTGTAATTTGAAAATTAAAAAAAAAGTTATATCGAAATAAAGCACTTGTACTACTCAAGTTACTGAATTGGTTCAAGATTGTGGAGAAAAATTATATCTATCTGCAAGGTATAAATGTCTCTCCCCCCCCCCCCCACCCAAATAAAACGCTTCCAAACATAATCTCCTTTGTTCGGAGAGGACGGGGTAATTTACTACAAAGAAATGAAAAAGATTAAAAAAAAAAATTGAAGGAACTTTTAACTATAATGTGATGGAAATTTACTTAAAATTTGACATTAATTACTTATTAATAAAATGCCATAAAATATTAAAAAATTTTTAGACGGTAATTTAAAAGTAATTAAAACTAATTGCACATTAAATAAAATAATTCACAATTAAATAAAAAATGTATTAACAATTAGTTTTACATTTATTAATAATTCATATATTAATTAAAAATTATTTATGTTAATTTTACATTAATAAAAATTAGTTAACAATTTATTAACACCTCAATATATATTTTCTACATTTACATGGGACATGCCTTGATTTCAGTCGGCAAAAGGATGTCTACTCCCCTCCCAACCAAAATTCTTAGCAACGGCCCTGTTGATGGATATGGAAAGATTTAACCCTTTTGCTGCCGCGCGAAGATAACAGAAGGAATTTGATTGCTGTTTCTTTTTCCCACCCTAATAATCGCTATAAGGAGGGAGTTAGACCTGATTTATAAAATGGATGTAGAACGAGGAAGTCCAATCGATATTTCACTTAAAATAATTATACAAATATTAGTGGAAAACCAATGGATATTTTTTTTAAAATTCGATTTGCAATGCTACCAAGTTTTAAATTCATTAGAATCTAATAATTTAGATATATTGTTTTCAAATTATTTAAGTAACTTATGGCTGCTTATTTTAAGTGAATATTTACAAACGTGTTGTTTTTTCTTCTTCTTCATTTAACTGAATAATACGCAATTAAAACACGGATAAGAGAATTACATAAAATATTACTTACATTCAAGTAGTCTTCAGAGATAAACCGCAGTCTGAAATGAAAATTGGGTTGATTTTAACTTGCAGAATTTGTTGTTTTTAATTGAAATACTTGTACAGCAAGCACATTTCTTTGAACCAAATCAAGAGAATTTCATGATTACACCATCTAGCTTATATGGAGGAAGGTTTCAACTTATTTTAGAATGAAAGCTTTATCGAAAATCTATGTTGAAAATTTGTCAAATACTTGTTCAGATTAAATTGAAATAACCTATTTTAGAAAATTAATTTACTTCTATTAATAGTAACTTGCAAATCATCATATTGATTAACAAAATTTCCTCCACTTTCAGAGTTCAAATGGAACCCCACAAATCTTGGATACAAGATCGAATTTTCAATAATCATCTATCTTAATATATATCTTTTTTTCCCCTTTTAATTAAAAAAAAAAAAATCGCACGAGTATTTCGGACTAATATTGTAGATAAAAAAATTAAAAAATTTCAAATTGTAGTGGCGCCATCTATAAAGCTTAATAGCAAACACTATTTAGCAAGCTTACGAAAATATTTCGATGCACACTGTCTCGTCAGAACTGCTATTTAGAGAGATCGGAATTGGAAGAGTAAATTTTCTGTGAGCGTACCATAAATTCCTTGCATAAAAAACTATGCACAAATACTTATATATATTCTACTTGTAAAGCAAATTAAAAGAGTGCCTTAAAAAAATTGCTGCGAAGAAGTATTCAAGCTTCAAAAAGTGTACTTGAGGGTACAAGATTTTTAACTTCAAATTTTTTAAGTACAGTAGAACCTTGATTAACCGTCCCTCCTTTATCCGGAACTCTCCGGCAATCATTTAGTCGACATCAAAAATCTCCTAAATGAGTAATAAATCATTTGTTATTCAGAGAAGTGAGTATGCTTATCATAGTCAGGGCTGGCCTAATTTGTGTACCATGTGTGCGATCAAATACATGCGATTTTGAGAGGGGCAGTAAAATGAGAAAGAAAGAAAAAAAAGAAGAAAAAAGAAGAAAAAAAAAAAGAAAAAATTCAAAAATAATATAGTAAAAATTTAATTTTTTTATTAAATTTTGATTGCAACAAAGACTGTCTCCAAGCACTTTGCTCCATTGTTCGAACAGAGCTGAACAGTTGTAAACTTTGTTTCATCTTAACTTGGCTGTACTGATAATGCAAAATTACTCTTACAATACCAATGTTGGTAGCATCAGCGGAGCGAAATTTATCAAAATTTAAATTCTTGAAAAACTACCTGAGGTCTACTCTATTGCAAGAAAGGCTATCAAATAAAACTTTTATAGTAATTAAAAAAAAAAGTGTCATATTTTCTAACTGACACAACTATAAATTGAGTAAAAAGAATTTAGGAGTTTGCTTTTTACACAAGTACAGTAAAGCATTCTTATTAATGAAGTTTGAAAAAGTCAGTTAAAAGAATTAAAATTGAAGAAGTCCTTTTAAAAAAACAAAAACAATGAAAATGTGCTGAATATTTCAATATTTTTTACTACTTATTAGTTTCAGTTTTTAATTTCTTTAAAATTCCAACTTCAGGTATTCAGTTCCAGCAAATATTAGTTATAGAGGACCCATACCATTTTTGAACTCTCATTTCATTGTAAGGGGCGTCAAAACTTATTCTAGCACGCACAGCATTTTGCTCTTATAAAGTAAATTCCAACAGTATTTCACTATTTTCGTATTTAATTAAAATTATTTTAATTTCAAATAACAACATTTACAATGATATTTATTGCAATATATTCAGTATTCCTCTACCCAACAATCAGATAAAATTTAAAAAAAAAAGAAGAAAAAAATCACTCTTCTAGTCAAAAGTATTGTTCTTTTAACATTCTAATATCTATAACTTTGCACAATAAACAAATGAAAAAATACAAAAGAATCAATGGTCAAGTTAAAACCAATTAAAATCAGTGGCTGCAAGTAGGGTACAGCCAGGTTTCATTTAAACTATTAGTTTAAAATTAAAATTTATTAATTGCTTGTCAACTTTGATTTACTAATTTTCTTAAATGTAGATAAGAATTGCATACGAAGATGGAATTTCTAGAGTAAGTAAAAAATCTTCCATAACCTCCCGAGATCCACAACTGTTCGAAACATGATTTAAAGCTAGTTTTTATGTATATTATTCTTTTGGGTCTATGTAACGTACTTTTAAAGTTATTAGGTTTCAATTATAAAGGTGGGAAAAAAAGAACCATCTCCTTAATCTTGCCAAAATTCTGAAATTTAATTGTTCAGAAGTGAAATTTATTCATGAAACAGGGGTCAAAGTGACAAAATAAGAATATATAGGATTTTTTTTAAAAAAATATAGGACAATATAAAACATCAAATAACTGCACACAGTTACTACTGAACTTCAAAATTAACTCGTTATACATTTATATACTCGTTATATTGAATTTAACAGAATAGAAAACACACATTTAAAAAAAAGAAATCGCCTGATCCTGAATACGTGATCCGTTATTGCCTCAATATTCCATCCCTAAATCAAGTTTTATTAATTACATTATTTGCAATCAAGAGTCTTTTGCTTCCAGCATTTTTAACTGTCTCAATTTCTTTAAGTATTTTCTTTTTATCCCTGTTTGCAGTCTTTTGTTGATTCAGATTTACTGTTCAGTGCCGGCTGGATTGGCGGCGAAAAGTCGGAGATTTATCGCCGAATGTGGCGAATCTGGCACTTGGTTTTAAAGCAACCCTAGTGATCGTTTGGATTTGGCAACACAACGTATTGACGTAATTTTCAATTTTGGCGACTTTTATGAAAAGATCATGGCGAATATTTCGAATCCGGTACAAATTCTGCGCCAAGGCGATTTTCGCAAAAAAATGGCAGCCCTGCCATTTTTTAAGAGCAAGATAACTAACTGCCTACGGTTGCCATAATTTGAAGCGGTTTGATGTAAGCAATTCGTGGCGCAGAATCCGTAGAGGATTCGGAATCAAAAAATCGCCATCCGACATCATACAGTAAATCTTAACCCTTTTGTTTCCTTCATCAATTATTGACTGAACACTCAAAATGTTCTTTAGTAGTCCTGCAAGTTAATCCTAAGTTGTTTTTATCCGTTTGACCCGAGGCAGAGTTCTGTTGTTGCATATCTCTCTGCATTATGGCCAATTAATTTATTACGTTGGAGGAGAAATCAGATCAGAAATTCAAGATCGATTGTTATGGAAATGTTCACATGTTTACAACCAGTGGTAGAAGTGGTGAAAAAAAGGTGGGGGGATGCCCAAAAGTTGGTGACAAGTGCATCCCCCATCTTCAACGATAAATTTTGTAATTTCGTAACTTATAATAAAAACATTAAAAAGTAGAAAATAATTTATACTTTCAAACACTAACATTGAACAAGAATCCTAAGTTTCTTGTTATTTTAAAATGACTATTCTCTGACTTTGAGTAAGGGATAAAATTATAATTCAACGTTTTATACATAACTGCTTATTTAGATTTTTATAGTGCTTATAAATGTGCATTATTTCATAAAATTAAATTAATAGAGAATTCTAAAATGCTTTTTTAAAAATTAGCTTGCCCTTTTATGGAAGAAGAATAGAATTTTAACTTAAAAGAAAGTTCCTCCAATTTTAAAAGTTGACCAAGTCTAACAGATGTTAATGAAAAATATCTATATCTTTATACAAAGTAGTATAACACCTTTTTAGAGTTGTGTGATCAGTTCCGTAAGTAATTTGTAAGTTGTCAAAATGTTAAAAAAAATCATCTTTTCTCACTGTCACTACATTTAAATAGGTTAAAGTTATTTTTCATTAGTGTTTTTTAGACGGATTGAATGATTTTAAAAGTGGGGGGGGGGGGGGGTGGATTTAAGTGGTTTTAAAAGTGGGGGATGCATGGGTATTTTCTTGAAAAGTGGGGGGACGCGTCACCCCGCGTCTACCCACACTTCTAGCACTGTTTACAACTCCCGCCGGTCCAGTAGAGTTGAGTTGTAGGTTATGCAGCACGTGACGTCACAAGAGATAAAACGCCGCGCAGGGCTGCCACTGACTGTAAGCTTTGAAAATAGTTGCTTTAGTAGCCTCAGATGTTAAAAATAGTAGCCAAAATAGTAGTCTCAAACATTGAAAATAGTAGTCTCAGACGTTGAAAATAGTAGCCTCACTTTTCATAACGATTGTTTTTTTAAGTCGGTAAAGACTTTCCTCTTGCTTTAAAGGTTAAAAAAAATATATAAATTTGACTATTTACAATTACATTTACTTATCAAAGTATAATTGCACCAAAATATGAATTTCTGCTAAAAATCAAAACAAGCATCTTTAGAGCATGGAAGAAAAAAAGGAAAACATTAATAAAAAAAAAATTCAAATAAAAAAAATTACAAACTACACCCATACTTGCTAACTTCAAGGAAAAGAAACTAGCACAATACTTTTCTTTTAATTTAAAAAAATAAAACAAATAAATCATGTTTTCTTTAATATATGTCATAGGCTGTATCCTGTTCATAACATAAATTTTAAACAGTGTCCTACATATTTACTAAACTTGGGCATGCATGAGCATGAAACTTAAATAATCAGCATTTTGCTATTCAGTCACAAATTTCTCTAGGTATAATATTTCATAAAAAATTATGTCTTTCGGATTTTGAAGAAGAAAGGCTTGAAATTAACAGCTTCTTATAAAAATTAATTACTCATAAATATATGGAAATAAAATTTTGTGCAACAAAAATATTTTCTTAAACCACTAAAGTATATATTAAATGAGGCAAAAAATCGTTTTCATGAAACATGACAAGCATAGCATTCGGCAGTGTGAAAAAGATGCATGGACTTTTTTAAAAATTCCATGACTCTTTGCCTGAATGTATGCAGTAGCGCATTCAAATTTTTTATGTTTTGGAGAGGGAGGAGGATGTTTCAATTCTCTGTTTGATTTATATTAAACATATAAATCAAAAACACATATCACTTTCAGTTAATTATGTTTAGTAAAATGTCAAAATTAAAGTAAAAAAATAATAATAATAATAATCAAGTACAGGATCTAACCCTTTTTGCTTATTAATGCCCATAGATTTGTTGCACATCTTTAACAGTGCTGTAAAGGGTCAATAAAAAAAAAAATATGATGGAATCAATTTGAAATATTAAGGAATTCAGGGTTCTAATATATTCTATTGTCAAAAAACACAAGTCAAGAAGAAAAGCAATCATGTCTGTAAAGGATGCAGTCAGATTTAAGTTTGAGGATTTTTTTTAGCAATATTGCGGCGGCGGTTGCGAAGCTATAAGATAACCAAAAATCTAACAGAAATAATGTGTAAATAATTGATCCAAGAATAACAGTGATTTCAGAAAGTAAAAAAAAACAAAAACACGGAACATGAGATTGTGGGCCGAGGACAAGGGTTTGGCCAGTTTGGCTCAGCTGCTGAGAGTAGGAAAAGGTCGAAAACTTCGTACTCCCAAATCGGCCAACTAGCCAGATATTGAGAGACTTTTACGAAAAAGCACATGAAGAAACCTGTATTATTCAAAGTACCGATGACACGGCATCCACTTCTTGTGACGCGAGCCGGGATAGATGTCCGCACCAGCACGGGAAATGAGAGAAGGGAAACTCAAAAATTTCAAAATTCCTTGACAAAAGAGTAATTTTACGAAATACCTTGACATTTGCCTGAATTCCCGATTCTGTCGCCACCCTGTTTAAGCTACATTCAAAGTAATTAAATTGCCTCAAAATTTAAATTATTTTATTATTTATAAATTTAGCTACAACATGGAAATTCTAATCATTCTGCATTGATTAACCTACACGGCGAAATCGTCAGTAATCTCGGACATAACGTCTATATAACATCAATTCTGTCCATACTGATAGCATTTTCTTCCGGGCGCTCACCACAAATTCATTTTTGTTAAGTAGAGTAAATAAAGCGAAATAATTTGATATTTCAGAATATAACAGTGTATGATATTCTTGCGCCTTGCACGGCGAAAGATAAAACATTTGAACAACAGGCAGGTGAAAATGATCGCTGTTGCCGTCAAAAACAACCATCTCGGGTCGAACTAGCAAAATGACCACTGCAGGGTTGCCATATTGGCCTTCTTAAGGCCAAATTTGGGAAATTTGGCCTTTTTTAGAAGTGCCTGGCCTTAAGAATTTAAGTTTGGCCTTTTCTTTAATTTGGCCTTATTTTTCGCCTTTTTTTCCACAACTTCCAAAGTCAGAAATAAATCCCAATTAAAACAAACATTCCCCATTTTTTCAAACATTTTGAGTGAGAATATACGCTTTTCGCCTGAAGTTAAGTGCGATACCTTCTTTAATCTTGTTTTTTGGCCTCAGGAGCTGACCAGGGACAACCGGAGTTGACAAGAAGAGGTGTAGGGGGTCGAATGATTGTCCGAATACAGGTTGTAAAAGAGGCTCTAGGCAGAATAACCGCAGGTTCTTTTTAAGGGGAAAGGGTGATATCAATTAAGATAAGTGATAGAGGGACTGGGTTTCCAAGAATCTTGTCCCAAAAGGGATGGTGAAATTAGTCGTTCTGTCTTGCCAATGAACCTCAAAATGCTCTAAGCATTGCGACTGCCATCTGCAACCCATCTAAATCCAAGCATGGTGGTCCGTCCTAAAGAGGATGATTATTGTGATGGCAGTAGAGTAGTAAAAGTATAATTCGGTTAGATTAATGAAATTTAGGTTTTTCTAAATAACTTTTAAGAATGGATTCATCATATATCTTTATGAACAAATAATTCAGAGAGAAAATTTACATTTAAAAAGTAAACTTCGATCAATCGTAATCATATATATGCGCCTTGTAAAATAGTGAAAATTCAATTAAATGTCCAGTTTCGATGTTTATAGTTCAACAACTTCTACTAAAATATATAATTTTCATTCTAATAATAAAATAATTTTTTTTAATAATATTTAGAAATCCAGTTGTGTAGTGAAACGGGAATTTTGTAAAGCTCCACAATTCACGTTTTCCAAATATTCATTCGTATAAAAATCAAATTCATGTAACAATTTAATGTTTTATCTGGATTTGATGTCATTTACACACTCATCAAATGTCTCTTCTACCTAAATAGAGACAAAAGGGTGTTGTTTGTACCTCAACTGAGAAACTGAAAAAAAGAATAAAAATGAAGGAAACAAATGTAAAAAATATTATAAAATGTCAAGCATTTTTTTAAGTTACCCTTATTTAAAAAAATTTCCAATATTTTTCTTTAAACTGTTTGATTTTTTATGCTCATCTTAATAATGATAGAGATATTGCAAAATTTTTGGCCCTCCCTCCCCCCACCCGTTTCCCTTTAACCTTTGCATTCATGTATTTCACATTATTAACAAGGAGTTCAAATTGCACACACACAAATTCCGTTCCATTTTACCTTGTATGGAAAGTATTCATAGATTTCTATGTTCAATGAATTATGTGTCCAAAGGGTGGTATATTTTTAGAAAGAATTTTTTTTAAGCATTTATATCATACCAAAAACAAATATTTTAACCAAAAAAATTTCTTGAACAATTTTTAAAATTAATAAATTTGTAATTAAAAAATTGAAATTTTAAAATGTTTGTTGTTAAGGACGACAAAAGAGACATCCTAGTGAATCTTGAGTACTATTTTTTAAACCTTTGTCATACAGAACACTAAAATCATGCATTTTTTTCCCATTTGGCATCAATTTAGCGATGACGTCACAGTTTGGCCTTTTTTGGCCTTATTTTGACAGCAGATTGGCCTTATTTTACTTTTTTCATCTGGCAACCCTGGACCACTGTACCCGCGAATATGAAGAACTATATCGGTAGTATTTGCTCTCTCCTACCTTAAAAAAAATCACAGTTTTGAGAAAAATGTTAGTACCTTAGTGCCGATTTTTTTTCGTGCTACCATCGGACAGTATCCAAATTCTTAAAAAATAGTCGCCTCAGTCAAAAACTAGTTGAAGGTTTTGTTAAAAATAGTCGCTTTAGGCCCTTTTTTCATTGAAATAGTCGCCATAGTCGCCTGGCCACTAAAATAGTCGCTTTAGTAGCCTTTTTAGTCGCCTGTGGCAGCCCTGGCCGCGCCGCCGTTACAAACATCGTTTTTGTCAGGTCTTTTTCACCTACGATCGCGCCAAAGAATCCGAAATATTAAAAAATGGCAACAAACGGCGCCGTTATTACGAATTCAAAGAAAATATAGATCGAATCAATGTAGAAATATAGGATATATAGGACAATTGTAAAATATAGGACAATATAGGACGTTTTTACCGATTTTTAAAAAAATATAGGATTTATAGGACATATACAGGGATGAGTTTGGTAAAAAATCAAAAAGCTGAAAACAAAATTCCAAACGTTTTATGCGTAAAACACATTTTAAGCTATACTTAAAAAAATTGTGGTTTTTCATGAGCGTTTATAACACTGCACCTTCTCTGTCTGTCCGTGAGAAAAATGGTTCAAAATAGAGGCACTTAGATGTAGAGATACACTTTGTGCTGTCATCAGGCAAGTTATAGCTTCAAAAAAAAAAAAAAAAAAAAAATCCTTTAAAAACGATGGAATCCAACAAAAACTTCAAATTTTCAACAAGTCAAACAATTTTAAGCAGCTATACCATATTGACAAACAGGTCGAATATAATTAAACCTAGTTTTCTAAGTTTTTAAGCTACATTTTAAGTACTAAAATCTTTACATTTAATTTTTATTCCTACAGTTCAGCTTGTTCAATAAAATAAAAAGCAACAAACAAACAATTTTACGTACAATTGCAGTTAAAATAACAACTTTAAACACAGCTTCTTTAGAAAATTTTTAATTGGGACTAATTTTCAGAATATTTTTATATCATTTTTATACAAAATGATATAAAATTTTTAGTATAAATTCACATGAAACGGCGAAATCGATCCTTAAACAGGCACTAATCACGGATATAGTGGCTATCGCATTTAAGGTAATCTAGGCGAATGGCTACAAAACGGTGTTGAAAATCTCGGTAATAGTCGGTATTGTATCAGAGTAAACCTCGGTGAAAATGACCATCACTATAACGAAAGCAATAGCGCTTGCAATACCGGCGAAAATCTAAATATCAGCCGAAATGAAAATCGCAACAACGTGCGTATCGGCAATAGCGTCCACGATATCTGAAAAAATTTCGGTAATATCGACATTTTCTTGGTAATACTAGTGCAAATTTCGGTAATATCGGATGTTATCCAAGTACAGCATTCCATGAAAAAACAACTCTCACGCCAACTGAAATATCAAAGTTAGAACCTAATATACCGGAGCAACTCTCAACAATAACACTATTGTATGGGTGTAACACTCGACGAAAATTACCATCATAAAATCTCGGACATCAAAACATTCCTTCGGTAACATCGATGCAAATCTCAGATTTTACAACAGGGTAGCACCAACGAAAATGCCTATCACATAAACGTAAATATCAGCGTTAGCGCCGAAGATACCAGAACAATTCTCAGCAATAACGCTGTTATATCGGAGTAATACTCCGGGAAAATGGTCACCACAGCAACCTAAATCACAGCGATAACGCACGTCCTAGCCACACAAATCTCGGCAGTAGCGGACATTACATCAGCGTAACACTTAACGAAAACAAGCAACACATGCTGACGTAAATAAACGATAGTTCCGTGGATGTCAGACTTGCAAGCAAGCGCATTATTAGTATACGTTAATCGCGTGAAATCGTAAGAAGGAATTTAGATTTTGAGCAGAGAAAAAAATGACACAAAAGGCTCAAATTTCGGCGCAGTTGGAAGTATGGAAAATGCGAGTTTGAGCGCCAATCTGACTAAAGAAATGCATTTCAGTAGATTTTTGTACTTGGAGCAGGAATGTGATGCGACGCCTGAGCAATAGGTTTTCCAATATTTCGGAAATGAAGCTGCTTCGCGGTTCAGCCTTAGAAAAAAAGTTATTTTTCTGTGGGATAGAAAAAGCGGGAAAACACAGATTTTTTTCAGGAATTAGAAAAGCGGAACTTTCTTTGTAAAAGCGGAATTCTTTTTTTTTTCTAAAAAATTAAAAAAGCGGAAGAAACTCATCCCTGCATATAGGACGTCTGCGACCCCTGATGAAAGGATGCAAAACAATTTCGCGAGGACACGATACACAAAAATACTTCACAGTTAGTGCAAAAAAAATTTGTTTGCGCTGAACATCCAGACATCCGACAACGCAAGGAAAAAGTCTTAGTATTAATTACTGGCATGTGCTTCGTACCAACTTTTCGTGACGCCTCTACTGGCAGCGGAACTGCTCGTTTCCGTTTCTTTACAGGCTCTACTTCGTCACAATAGGTGGAACTACCATCAGCTGTAGGACTGAATTCAGCTTTTTCATGCTAAGAGAAATTATGCGGCCAAAACCTGATGTACATTTAAATGTATGCGGGGTCTCAGGAGGATATATGGCAAACCAGTTGCACAGTGCACAATTACGGGAGAAAAAATCCCACTCAAATCAACGAAATCTGATGACCATCAATCGAGGTACAGCCACTGAGTGAAAGTTCCAAATAAGCTGCACCATTGCCATGGTAACAGCTGCCAGGGTGGAATCTCTCTCCACACAAAATGTACATAGCATTTTGGCGACATGCAACCCTTTACGAATTTTGAAACTTCGACTCTACTTGTAAATTCAATGTATCGATTGGTCAGTGTGTGAGTGAATCGGGATGTGTGCGTGGGAGAGACACGAGCATTTCTTAGAATTTCCTCTACAAAACGGAAATAGTTTCTGTGATCAGTTTATGCAAGTGTTTTCTTATTACATCTTAAGATTTATGACTGTACCATTTGAAACCTAGAACTCCTTTACAAGCAAGTTAAAATAAGATTTTTTTCTATTTTATTACTCATATCATTTTGTAAATATTGAAAGGAAACTTTGAGTTTGAGGAATTAAGTGTTAAGAACTTCCATTCATGAATAGTTATGGGAAGTGGGGGAAAGGGGAAGGAGTCACTGTTCTGGCTGTGGTAACATTTTCGCCACTAATTAATTTGACAAGTGAACTTGTAGTTGGAAATTTCCAATTCAAAACTTAATAAAAAAATTGGATGCAAATTTCAATAAATTTTATCACCTTGTTGTCTCCCATAATAAATACTGTGATTCAGCATCTAGTAAAAATTTACAATAGATTGCACAGACTAGAAGTTAATGTACAAGTATAAAAAGGTTGTTTAGAAGAAAAATGCAATTAAGTGTAAAAGATTTTTTCAAAGCAGTTCTGTATTTATTTTTCTATATTTAAATGGCAATTTCTCTTATTTTAGATGAATTATTTTAAATACAAACCTTAAATACTGTACCTCTTTCAAACTGAACAGTCCCAAAACTATACAATTTGGTGTCAGTTTCATTCCAGCGCAAGACATTCAAGTCCAACTTGGTCTCTGCCTAGGGTCTGTGGGTTAGCACTATGGCCTTGCATGCCAAAGGTGCCAGGCTCAAATCCTGGATAAGGCATGGATGTTCGTTGTGGTTCGGAATCCACGTTACGCTGTAGGTCCCAGCCTGATTAGCCGTTATTAAGTAAAACATAGGTTGTTGAGCGTAAAAAACAACCAACTTAAGTAGGCTAAAAGAAACAGGAAACAGAATAATACTATAGCTAAAACATTGCACAGATCTAGTACTTAATGATCAAACATTAAAATTTTATATCTCAAAAAGTGACATTTTAAAACTTATAGATACTTGTAAAATTCTCCTCCCAAGTGGGGATGTTGGGGGTTTGCACAATAAAGAAAAAGGGGGGGGGGGGGAGGGTGCACTATTCAAAATTGCTCAATTTTGAGTTTTCGTAACGGATCTGTTCCTCCAAAATACCTGGCCTCTTAGTTAATCATATCTATGTATCTAACACAGTTGATTCCAAAGTAAAACGCTGCTCCCTCAAAAATGCTACCTCTGTCAAGCTGAAGACCATTAAAAACTAATTAATTTCTTACATTTCATAAAAGATCAACTTCTGATTTAAAACTGAAAAAGCTCAGAATGTCTCCCATGTTTGTTTAATAATAGGAATTACAAGTTATAAATAACACAGGAAAAAAAGTTCGAAGTTAATATGTAATTAACATAAAATTGCAAAAGAAAACACTTCAAAATGCATATTCTAATATTTAGATTCTTTACTTCTAATAAAACTAACAGTTGCTTTCTGCATTTTTAACAATTGTCACTCTTT
The DNA here is from genome assembly GCA_963978545.1 of Linyphia triangularis. Classification (NCBI taxonomy): domain Eukaryota; kingdom Metazoa; phylum Arthropoda; class Arachnida; order Araneae; family Linyphiidae; genus Linyphia; species Linyphia triangularis. The sequence continues at coordinate 3,034,492 of OZ021728.1, forward strand.
TAATCTTCAATAAACATTCAAAATACTTTTGAAAACTTGAACTTTATGGTTCATTAGAAATTGAAGAGAGAAAAAATAAATTCTAGGTTGACGGTACCAATAAATGCTATGCATAATCAAGCTTAAAATGTTATTAATTTCCTGTTAATATCCTGTTAATATTAACCTATTTAATATCAAAATCAGAAAAAATAGCAGAAGCAATTTCTTTTTAGAAATTGACAAAATTTGAAAGGTTTTAAAAATAAACTGTAAGTTGCATTTCAACATGTGGTTCTTAATCAAAATCTTTTATACAAATAGCTGTTAAGTAATGAATAAGTATTAAGTTGAAATCAATTCTTACAAGGAAAAAATATCCAATTTACCTATACCAACACTTATATTAATGTCAGTTTACAAATTATTTTAGAGTTACATTAACACAGGTAAAAAAATTAAAAATGTTAAAAAAAGAAGAGAAAACATATACACAGCATTATTTTGAATTACCCAAAGAGCTGAATAAGAATATATTTGTGTTCTGTAAAAATAATAAAATTGTAAAAAAAGCAGACCTCAGAATAAAAGTAGAAATTCATATAAAGACGGGGATAGAGTTTCACCCCTGATTTAGAACCAATTCTATGACCTTTCCATCATTTTTTAAAGATGGTTAAATGATAAGTTTTGCTGACAATGAATGTTTAAGTACCAATGAAGATCTTTTTAAAGGATATAGAAATATAAATGGGTTGATCTTGTTGGAGTGAGAATAATTGTAACATAGATACCTCCCTAAATGTGGTAACCCTTCCTTGTAAGAACTGTTTTAACTATGAACAATATTCATTCTTCTGTTATTTTCCTGTCCACTAAGATGAAACAAAATCATTCTTAAGAGCCATTTGAGCTCCAGCTAATTTTATCTTAATTAATATGTAAATTAAATGATATCATCTTTATAAAGCTTGTCCTCAACGTTATTTCGAATCTAAAATCAATTACTTACATTTTCACAATACTGGAGTAATCCACACTGGAGAAAAGTATTTCATAATTGCAATAACCCAGGTAAGATGCATATTCAACAACAAGTGAAGTTGCCTAATACAAACAACAGATCTATTAAATTGAATGCAGTTGGGATAATGGAATTTTGTAGAAAAGTTCTAATAGAAAAGTCAAACGTCAACACTGGTAATATTTTTTAGAATTATACGTTAATATCTTCTGCCGCCTCAAATGCATTGAATTTTAAAAATTGAAAGCAATTTTTTAAATAAAAACATATTACACTTTCCTCATTGTAAAACGAAAATAAACTTTATTCCAACTTTCATACTTACAAAGGCATTATTGATTGTAATTTTTTTTGGACTGCTTTTCTGGCCTTTTTTTTTTTTTACTAAAAATTCTAGCATGTGGTTTCTGGATTCTAAGATTGCTCCATCCCTATTCTGTTGTCCAACTGCTTTTCCTGTGTCAGTGTTTAGTTTTACAATTTGTCCGACTGCTTGTGTGGGAGGATATTTAATAAAATCCTAGCGATGAAAATGGACATAAGTATTGCTTATGTTCATTTTAAGTGATGAGAGGAGCCATATTAGGACCCTTACAGCTATACTAATTATCAAAGCAAAAGCAAGGGAAAATGGCCCAGATGAAAATTGTGTTCGCACATTCGTGATTCCTGCTGTCAACCTTGGAGTTACAAACTACACAAATCTCGTGGAGTTGCAAACTTGTAGTGTAACATTACCCCTTATTTCTCAGGGAGATCAGTTTTTAAGAGCTTTTGAATATGATATAGAACTGTGTGCCAATGGTTGGCTAGGATGTTATTATATATCCTTCACACAAGCAGTCGAGCAAATTGTAAAGCTCAACATACGGAAAAGCAGTTAGACTGCAGAATAGGGATGGAGCAACCCTAGAATCCAGGAACCGCAAGTTAGAATTTTTAGTAAAAAAAAAAAGCCAGAAAAACAGTCCAAAAAAGATTACAATTAATAATGCTTTTGTAATTAGTGTGTCTGAAAGATAAAATAAAGTTTATTTTCACATTAGAATGAAGAAAGTGTAATGTGTGTTTATTTAAAAAAAAATACCTTAAATTTTCAAACTTCAGTGCCCATTAGGCAGTAGAAGATATTAACGTATAATTCTAAAAATTTTTACAGGTGTTGTTGTTGAAAAACAATAACTTTTAAACATTACCGCAAAACGATCAACGAAATATGTGATTGTATATTAATTTTTGAATTTTAAGCGTTTTTAGTCCAATTTTCACAACTTTCGACCCATTGAGAAACAGAAAATATCAATTCAGAGTTTTAAGAATTTAGACACTTTTTAATCATGAGATTCCACAACTTTTTAGCACTCATGCTAAAAGACCCAAGATACTTAGACATTTTTGGCCCAGCCTACTGTGCATCGCCCTTTATATTTCCCAGGGGTGAATAGTTAAAATATAATAAAAGAGGAAAATATAAATGAAGTGTTATTTTGGATGGTCGGTTGCTTTAAACGCTCAACAACCTATTTTTATGAACACTGATGGCTAATCAGACTGGGATCTACAGCTTAACGTGGATTCCGAACCACAACGAACATCTACATGGTTCATACAGATTTTCAAAATAAAAAATAAGGACTTTCTAAGAACTTCATTAACTTTTTTAAGGACTTGAATTTTCTTTGTGAATCATACGATGGGGAGAAATTGAATGAAAAGAAAACTTTAATGCACATTGAAGGTGATTTCAGTAGGGGTGATTCGCATATTGCATACTGTTGGAATTTTTTTTTTAAATTTTGCATTTTTTTTAGACAACAGGAAGAGCACTTTTTTCAAAGAAAAGAAAGAAAAAAAACTTTTTTTTTATTTATTAAAGGAAAGGATAACGAAAACACTTTGGGTGATCTCAGCATTTCGCTTACATTGGTTTGAACTTGGGAAAAAAATAAGCACTTTTAAGAACTTCTTTAAAAAAAAAGAACTTTTAAGGACCTTAGAAATTGTTATGTGTTTTTAAGTACCGTACGAACCTTGATCGATGCCTAATCCAGGATTCGAACCCGGCACCTTTGCAAGGCGGGGCCTGAGCGCTAACCACACAGCCATAAGGTGGACACAGTGTTATTTGAACAAGGTTCAAACTCAAATCATAGAATGAAAATCTATCACTTTTAAGGACCTAAATGATGTTTTTTTAAGGACCTTTGAAAACCTTTTCAGGCATCATGTCTGTATAAATTTTTAATTAAGTACATTCTACCAAAAAAGTTACAAGTTGGAGCATGCATAGTACAAATAAGTCAGAGAATTCTGATACAGTGTGGATAAGTGGCAGTCATGCACGGTAAGCAAGTATGAGTTGTATTTTTTATAAATTTTGCAGTTAGGTACATAACATCTGCAAAAATTAAGGACCTCTAAGAATTTTCAAGGCCTTGAAAAAGCGTAAAAAAATATTAAGCACTTTTAATGACCGTGAGAAGCCTGTTGAACTACAAAAATAGATGAATAAGAATTTATTTGTGTACTAATATGTGTACAGAGAGAGGTGCAGCTAGAATTATTTTTCTGAGGGGTATTTTAGGCAAGTTAATCTGATAAATCCCTACAAAGTCCATTAAAAATAACAAAAATTGTAGAAAAAGGGAAAACTCTAGGGGAAAAAAGTGAAAATCAGCGTAACTGTGAAAGATTTTCACCCGTTTCTCAAACAATTTGTTTTGCCTTTTACATGTTGCTACAAGAAAATATCATTTGAAATACCAAATTTTTAGAACTCGAATGTGCGTTCTAAAAAAAATTACTGAACTTCTTGGGAAAAACTTGAATCTGAAAAATATTCCCCGATTTTTCCAGAAAATATCACCTTTTTTAGTTTCCCTAACCTTTTTAATTCACTTTCATTTCCCTTGACAATTCCAGGTTTTCCCTGTTTTCCAGGTGCATGGCAACCATGGTGTAATGAAATTTCAGAAGCTTATTCTGAAAGTAATATGCAATATTTTTTTTATTTTTTGAAAGTAGTAATATAACTTTAGAAAATATACTAATTTAACTTTAAAATTATTTAAATTTGGATATGCGAGTCATATAAAATATGTATATTTTAGACTTATAAACAATTGCTAACAATTTCAGCTACCACAATTTTTATTTTCCTAGTTTAGCATCCCACTTCAGCATAGAGTATTTTTTACTTTCATGAAAACTGTACAATATACAGGGGTCAAAGTGACAAAATAAAAATATATAGGATTTTTTAAAAAAAAATATAGGACAATTTAAAACATCAAATAACTGCACACAGTTGCTACTAAACTTAAAAATTAACTCGTTATACATTTAAATACTCGTTATATTGTATTTAAGAGAATAGAAAACACACCTTTGAAAAAAAGAAATCGCCTGATCCTGAATATGTCCTCCGTTATTGGCTCAATATTTCTTCCCTAAATCAAGTTTTATTAATTACATTATTTGTCATCTTGAGTCTTTTGCTTCCAGCGTCTATAACTGCTTGAACAGCTCCAATTTCTTTAAGTATTTTCTTTTTAAACCTGTTTGCAGTCTTTTGTTGGTTCAATGGGAATTGGAAAAATGGGAGATTTAGCGCCAAATGTGGTGAACCGGTTACTTGGTTTTCCGGAAACCCTAGTGACCGTTTGGATTTGACAACACAACGTATTGACGTCATTTTCAATTTTGGCGACTTTTATGAAAAAATCGTGGCTAATATCCGAATCCGGGACCGATTCTGCGCCAAGGTTATTTTTGCCAAAAAATGACAGCCATGCCATTTTTTTAAGAGCAAGAGAATTGCCTATGGTTGCCATAATTAGGCGCGATTTGGTGTAAACAATTTGTGGCGCACAATCCGTATCGGATTTGGAATTAAAAAAAATCGCCATCCAACATCATACAGTAAATTTTAACTCTTTTGTTTTCTTCATCTATTATTGACTGAGCACTCAAAATGTTCTTTAGTAGTCCTGCAAGTTAATCACAAGTTGTTTTTATCCGTTTTTCTCGAGTCAATAGTTTTGTTGCTGCATCTCTGTATTATGACCAATTAATTTACTACGTTGCAGGAGAAAACAAATCAGAAATTCAAAACCGCGTGCTACGGAAAAGTTTACATTTTACAACTCCCGCCGGTCTAGTAGAGTTGAGTTGTAGGTTATGCAGCACGTGACATCACAAGAGAAAAAATTACAAATGTCGCTTTTGTCAGGACTTTTTCACCTACCATCGCGCCAAAGAATCCGAAATATAAAAAATGGCAACGAACGGCGCTATTATTACGAATTCGAAGAAAATATAGATCGAATCAATATAGAAATATAGGATATATAGGACAATTCTAAAATATAGGACAATATAGGACGTTTTTGCCGATTTTTTTAAAAATATAGGATTTATAGGACATATAGGACGTCTGCGACCCCTGAATATACATATAAAAGTATGTGTATTGCGAGTCATGTTTGTACCTTTGTTTTTAAAAAACTAATTTAATAGAGTAATTAAATAATTGTTAAATTGTGCATTGAAGGCTAAAACTGCAGCTGAGTGTTAAGTAGGGTAAAAGAAAAATTGTAAAATGAGGATTGCTTATTTTAATTGAAAGTTTGTTCCAAATCGAATTTAACAATATAAAAAGGGATGTTCATTTTGCATAAAATATAGAGTACAAGAAAAATAAAGAGACTTTTAATACCTTTGTCTGCTTTCAACCCAATACAGGCATTCCAACAAAAAATGGTGAAGGCTGAAGCATGAAGATATCTCCCCTATCAAATGAAAAGCTCTTGTTTAAACATTATTACAAAAGCAAAAGAGATTATAGAAGTTAGGCACGCACATTTTCTAAAAAATTATGGTGTGTTTTAGAAGATACAATAAATGAACAGAGGGTTCATTTTGATGAAATATGGGCACCTAATGGTGGGAGAATCAAGCTTGCATAAAAATAAGCCTCGAAATATACATAGAAGATATTGGTGTAATAATAAAAGAGGTGTTAGAAAAGGCCGGGATGTTTGTTTTACTTATGAAAAGTGCAAACTTAGGCCTCTAAAGTAGTTCCTCTCCACCTGTCTGACCAGTAACTAATATCATATGTGTTGTATGTTTCAAGAGGTAACTACTCTCCACTTGGTTTATTTACAAACACCAAACAAGACATTAGTCATAATAGGGGAAACATTAATCCACTTCAAATTAGGTTTAAACAGTAATGGTTTCAAATAGAATTCTGCATGCAGGAATGCAAAGAATCCTTAGAAATAGAATTCTGTATTCCTAAGTTCAAAAATGCTGAACTAGTGAGTAGAAAACTAAATTGCAAACTCTGTATCAATATTAAATTATTTTAAAAGTATTTCGATTTTCAATAATAAAGAGTTAAATTTGTTAATGTTCTAGGGAAGTTTTGGATTTAATGATCAAGAATAAAATATGAAGAGTATCAAGAAATACTCAGACAAATTAGTACCTTTCTGCACCTACATCAAGGATTGGAGAGTATTTTACAGCAAGATGGAGCATTAGACCAGACTTCAAACTCGACATAAGTTTGGTTTCAGCAAAACAAATAAATGTTATGAACTGGCAGTAGATATAGTTTTGACTTAAAATCCGAGGTATATATGTGGGGCATATAAAGTCAGAAGGTTTAAAAAATTGGAACACAGTATTTCTCTAAAAATGATTTGAGAGCCACCATGCAGAAAGCATGGCCATCAGAATTCATGTAAAAGTTAATTCCTTCCCCATCCCCTACAAGATCACCTAATGTAAGTAATTCTTAAAAAAAGTATGTGGCATTAAGTATGAATTAGTTTCTTTATTAATTTTAGTACATACACAAAGTGTCAAAAATGTTTATGTGTCTATAGTTTTGAGACTCTCAAATTTCAATTTTTTATAATTTTTTCTAAGCAACTCAAATAAATATAAAATACATTAATACAGATTGCCTTTTACTATTTAATTTGCTAAGTTGCTTTTCCAATTGCAATTTTTTGCGTGTCTATAGTTTTGTAACTGACTGAGTCTGACTCCGAGACATGCAAATGTGCAATGCTTTGCACATTTGAATTTTTCCCGTTTTTTTTTTTTTAGGAATTGAGGCATCTTGAAATTTTCTTCGACTTCGTTGCCCACTGTGCTTTTCCCCTTTCACATGTTTTTCAAAACCGTCATGTTCGAACAAGACAAGGAGAACGCTGGTTTCTTTCTAACATAGCAAAAGAGCACCGCGGCTATTGTGTTTAGATGACACGTTACAGTGGAGTTAACAATTGGTCGGGAAAAAACTTCGTTCCGTATTTAGTTCCAGAAGCCATTTAATTTTTATTCCCTTTCTTAGGATCGCAGACTTAGCACGCATTTTACAAAACTTCTAAAGTTCCATGATTTCCCTGAATTTTTCTATTACTTTTGTCGAGCTATGTCGGAAACCAATGGGAATAAGAGAAAACGGAAACATGTTTCTCTTAGCATTAAAACTAAGGTAGAAATCCTTAAAGAAAATCCAACGTGGGACTTTAGTGTTAGTCCTCAAGGTTTGTGAGGAATACGGAGTCGGGAAATCGATTTTACGTTCTCAGAAAAGAAATTCTGGAATTCTTCATGGATAGTGACAGACCAATGGAAATGGCAAAAAAGAAAAATGATTCATTCTGTGAAAAGTCCAGATTTGGATAAAATTACGATCGAATGGTTTCGCCAACGAAAGAGTGAAAATATTCCACTCACAGGTCCAATGCTGATGCAGCAAGCGAGGTTATTTCACTAGAATTTAAAATTGACCAATGCTTGTGACTATTCCACAGGTTGGTTGAAACAACTGAAGAAGCGGCATGGAATTCGACAATTACGTATTAGTGGAGAACGCGGCTCAGCTGATCACGAGGCAGCTGAACAAATTATAGAGGATTTTAATCTCTTGATTTCGGAAGAAAACTTAACCCCCTAATATATTTTCAATGTGGATGAGACAGCCTTATTCTAGAGATATGTTCCTAGAAAAAATTTAGTTATGGCAGATGAAGATACCCCAAAAGTAGTGAAGTACTCAAAGGAACGACTTATAGTGTTAGTTTGTGCAAACGCTGCTGGCGCGCACAAATGCAAGCTGCTCATCATTGGAAAAAGTGCAAAGCCGCGTGCATTCAAAGGAATTAAAACGTTCCCCTTCCTTTACAAATCCAACAAAAGGGCTTCGATAACACAAGAAATAACTACAGAATGGTTTGAAAACCATTTTGAACCGGAAGCAAGAGCCCACTCTAATGCCGTCGGTCTTCTGGAAGATGCTAAAATTCTCTCGATTCTAGATAATTGTTCCACTCACCCGCCTGGTGATTTACTAGTAAAGGAAAATGTTTGTGCTTTATATTTTCTACCTAACTGCCCATCTATACTGCAGCCTATGGATCAGGGTATTCTTTTATCCACGAAATGTCATTATAAGGGCGATTTCCCCACGAAAATGTTGAGCCATGAGAATGAAGGCAAAAGCATCAATGAGTACGTAAAACAATGTAACGTTACAGAGGCTCTCTGGAGCACTGCAAAAAAGCATGGGATAGCGTCTCCGAAAATACATTGAAACATCCATGGCATAATCCGTGGCCAGCAACCCTATTTACCAAGGACCCTATTTACGAGACCGAGTTCATAGGATTTCAATCCTCCAAAAAAAAACTCGCTTCACGTGAAATATCAGATCTGCTAGCTTATGCAAGAAATGCAAACAGTCTAGATTTAGAGTATGCGAACGTAGAAGAAGTAATGAGCATAGATGATGAGACCCCTGTGGTAGGCTCGCTTACAGACAGACAACAAAATATGCAACATTGTAATGAACAAAAATAATGAGGACGAGAGTGATGAAAGTGACAGCGAATCCAACAGCGACGAAAAAATGTTGATTGACCAATTGTTCAGTTCGTTGCAATTAAAGGACTTGAGCAGCGGAACTTGGCTACTGCGTAAGAAATAATGACTGTAACATTATTAAAAAAAAAAAGTATTGGCTGAAAAATCAAAATTATTGAGACTAAGAAAAATTACCATTTTGTGTTAAATAATATTTTTCCGAAATAAATATATTGCGAGATAAAAATAGATTGTTCCTTGTATAAATGAAGATCAGGAAAAATCCGTTACAAAGTGAGGTTTAATTTTAGTTTAAGTTAGCAGTATCCTCCTGAATTTGCAGACAATTGGCAAGTGATTTTGTTTATATTTTATTGGATTATTTATATTTTATGGTACCAATTTCTCCAGAAATTCCATCAAAGGGCACAGTAAAGTATCAATTTACCTAAAGGGCATTTGAAGAGTAAGATGTCAGGTTTTTTTTTTTATACATCAAAAATCATAAAATGGTCCGAAATCCGGAATCGCTGCAGTCCCGAGGATTCCGGATTTGATACTTTGTACTTTATTTAGTGAAAAATTCGATTTGAAATGTTGCAATACATGGGAGACCAATTAAATTCAGGAAATCAGAACAAATGATTTTTAATCAAAACTAATTGGCAAAGAAAACACACTCCAAAATACACATTCTAATAATTAAATTCTTACCTTCTCATAAAAAAAAAAAAAAATTGCTTTCTGCACTTCTAACAATTGTCACTCTTTTAATCTTCAATAAACATCCAAAGTACTTTGCTGAACACTTGAACTTTATGGTTCACTAGAAATTGAAGGGGGGAAAATAAATTCTATGTTGACAGTACTACCAAAAAATACTATGCATATTCCAGTTTAAAATGCTTTAGTATTGGGTTCATTCTAATTTTAAATTATTTACTACAACAATTGTTTTTAAAATAATAATTTCCTATTACTGAATATGAAACCTATTTTATAGCAAAATCGGAAAAAATAGCAGAAGTACTTTTTTTTTTTTATATAATTTACAAAATTTGATAAGGTGTAATAAAGGTTTTAAAAATACTCTGTAAGTCATATTTCCGCATGTGGTTCTTAATCAAAAGTTTTTATACAAATAGTTGTTAAGTAATGGATAAGTATTAAGTTGAAATCAATTCTCCCAAGGAAAAAATATTCAATTTAGCTATGCCAAAATAGTAACACTTATATAAATTCTAGTTTAAAAATTGCTTTAGTTTTACATTAACCAAAGGTGAAAGCAGCAAAATCTAAAAAAAAAAAAAAAAGAGAGAGAAAACATATACTCAACATTTTTTGAATTACCCAAATAGCTGAATAAGAATTTATTTGTGTACGAATGTGTGTACCTTAATATGAGTCAAGAAATATCCAGTTTTACAAAACTTAGTAATGTAAAACATTTACAACTTATTCCGAGTATAACACAGTAAAATGTGAAACAAATATATCAATTATTAAAGTAGCGATTCAAGATGGACAATATTTAGTGAAACATTTAAGTTTTAAATTTAAAATGTTGCAATAGATGGAGGCCCAATTAAATCCAAATGTTTTATAATCAAAAGTAATTGGGACAGAAAACACATTCTAATTATTCTCACCTTTAACCAAAAGAAGATGCTTTCGGCATTTCCAACAAACAACTTTGTTAGACATACAAAATTCTTTCACTAAGCACTCGAATTTAATGGTTCACTAGAAATAAGGGGCAAAAAATTAAATTACACTTTGGTGGAACAAATAAATGCAAATTTCAAGATTAAAGTTCAAAAGCCTATTCAAGTTTAAAATGTTGTACCTCTAGTTCTTTCTCTATTTCTAATTATTTACTACAACAATTTGTTCCTAAAATTCTATGACTGTTTCAGAATATGATAACCGTTATATACTAAAATCGGTAAAATAATACAAGCCCTTTTTGTCTGCAATTGACAAAATTTGAAAATGTTTAATGAAGGTTTTCAAATTACATTACAGGGTGATTACAGAATTTGAGAAACAAAATTTCCTGACATTTCTCTGATTTCCAGAAAATTCTCTTAAAAATTCCCTGATGTGCATTTCTACCGACGTTTACGTTATAGGACGCTTCTAAGTTACACGATAAGTAAAAATCAAACAGAAATAATAAGGTTTCTAATATATTTCTGTTGACAAAAAATGCAAGGTAAGAAGAAAAATAATCATGTCTATAAAGGATACAGTCAGATTGAAGTTAGAGGATTTGTTTTAACAATAAGGTGCCGGCATCCGCTATTCTAAGTTGGAGAAAACCAAAAATTTAACAGAAATATTACGTAAATAAATGTTCCAGGCATAACAATGATCCCAGATAGTAAAAAAAAATAAAAAGCAGAACATCAACAGACGGAGAGAGGGGATTAGCAGGTTAGGCTTAGCTGCTAAGAATAGAAAAAAGGTCAGAATCGTAGTACTCCCAAATCGGCCAACTAGCCAGATATTGAGAGGCTTTTACAAAAACACATGCATTTTTTTTTATTCAATGGGACACCAGGAATGCGAGAATGGAAAAAAAAATCAAGGTTCCCTGATTAAAGAGTAATTTTACAAAATTCCCTGACATTTCCATGATTTTTCCAGAAGAGTGAAATTCCCTGACATTTCACTGATTTCCCTGAATTCCAGGTTCTGTAGCCACCCTGCATTAGGTTGCATTTTCAAATGTGATTGCTAAACAAAAGCTTTAATACAAATAGGTATTTAATAATTAAATAAGAAATAAGAAAGAATTCCCTCAATGAAAAAATATCCAACTCTTTAACAAAATAAGTAATCCTTATATTGACGGCAGCTAAAAAAATGTTTTGGTGTTATATTAACAATAAAATATAATCTAAGATTTTTCTACCTTTTTTTAAGTAATAGATAGATATTAAGGTTTGGTTATTGGCTGAACAGACCTTATAACCGGACCTTACTAGCAAACAACAAACAAGTAAATCTAAACAGAAAACACAGATAAAAATAAAAATTTCCGCTAGTTACTAGAAGGCCTCTTTGTAACAATGAACATAAAAATACCAGAACCTTTAAGTTGATTGCTTGGTAATAAATTCTGTATACACAGCTCACAGAGGTTAGTAAATACAAGTTAATAGTCAATAAATGACAGTTTAGAGTCATTTGAATTAACAGCTCATTTGAATTGGTTGATTCTCGAAAGAAACAGAAGACACCTATTTACATATTGTGACAGAAGGAATTAGAATTCACAGTAGTACTCAAAAAATACTCTATTAAAGCATATTTATCTGTAATAATTTATTTTTTTATTGAATGTCATCAATTTAAAGTCTGAGCTAGTTTTATTTTAGGTATGTACTTTCAAATTAGGGGTGCGGAACATCATACAACTTTCAATTACATTATACAATATTGGTCAATGGGGTAAAATTTGACATGGTGTTACTTAACATTTTCTTATTTTCACTCATTTTTTGATTTTTTTTACAAAAGTAGGGGGAAAAAAGAGGGAGGGGGGCAAAACAGACGATTTTATTCGATGGACATTACATTGTCCTTGCTTGTATATGAAACACACAAAAAAATCGACGATGGGAGATGCTCAAGAGCAGAGAGCTCTGTGTCAAAAGTTCTCATTTTTCAACTTCTTACGCCATTAAAGCCTTTTTACGGGAATTTCGCAGGAGGGGATGTTTAGAACACCTTAAGAGGGATTACCACAGCGATTTTTATCAAAATCGTTACAGTCGTTTGTTAGCAATCATTGAAAAACATGATTCTTTCAATGGCAGCTACCTCATGCGCAAGCACGATTTTGACGAAAATCTGAATGGTAGGTCCTTGTGCCATCACCAACCGGCACACCAAATTTGAACACAATCAGGATGTTCCAAGGGCAAGTTCTTCAGGGCAAGAAATGTACTTATAAGGTTCTACTTTAAAGCAGGGGAAATTGAGCGCTCAGGACGGCGTGTTTCAAGAAGTTATAAAAAATACAAGTATTAGTTTAAAATTGCACAAAAACTGTTTGGATTTATAGTGTCATGTTAAACAACAGACAAATACAAAATCAGCAAAAAACGCAAAAGTAACAATTTATTTACAAGATTAAAGAGGCATACCTGCCAACATTGGTATTTTCAAATTAGTACAATTTTTACGGAACAAATATTTGCATTCCTATGATTCATGGAAAGTCAAATAGCGACAATATTTATGAATATAATATAGAAATAATAGTAATTCACTTGCAAATGAAAAAAAAAAAAAAAAAATGCATAATATTTAATTGCTCCCAAATATAACAAATTGTTACATTTTAGCACAGAATGGAAATTATAAAATAAAATACTAACCAGGATTTAAAAATTAATCAAATTTAAACTATACGATGAAATCTCTGAAGAGGTTTTACACACAATTAACATGCTTTATGGCACAAAAACTACAGTGAAACATACAAGGAGTCAGTGGTATTCAAAAGTGTTTAATCACACGCACAAATATCAATTATGCATGCTTTCGAATTCTTATTATTACATTTGTTGTTGTCACTGTGTTTTTTTAGAATTGATATGAACTATGACATCAGTAAATCCTCCATGAGAAATCTTAATATCAGATGCATAGATAGAGCAGAATGCAAAATTTGTTCATTTGCTTGAATTTATGATGATTTGAAGTAAACTGCTTGGTATAAGACTCCAAAATAATTGATTAAAAAAAAAAAACGGTTTAAAGGAAAAAACGAAAAGTACCGTGAAATCCGTATGATTTTTTTAGCTGTTCGTACAACCGTACAAAATAGTAAAAATCCGTACATTGTACGGATAATCAGTACATGTTGGCAGGTATGAAGAGGTGCATACTTCACACCAAATAAGTAAAATATCGAAAACTATAATTGCAGAAATATAACGTACACTACAGATGATTAGAAAATTGATAAAATATAAAACGTAGGAAATACAAATGAACAGTATTCAGCAAAGCGAAATTACTTTTTTTTACAGAAACTTTAAGCTGTAAATACAAATGTTATATTAATGTTGAAATTATTTATTAAATGTAAAAATCATGTTTTTCAGCAATTGCTAAAAAACGGCTTCAACGGCTATCTGTGCTAATGCCTCTAGGTATTCTAATAGTCCCCACCTCTGTAATTCCCATAGAAATGTGATAATAGCATATAAAATTGAAAAAGGAATGCATTTAATACAGGGTCCCTTACGACGACTTTTTTTTTACATTTTCGCTAAAAAATTGATAATCAAAACTTAAAATTGAAAGAAAAAAATACTGTGTGTGTGGGGGGGGGGGGGGGGGTTAGACCACAATAAAACTAATAAAAGCAAAAAAAAAAGTTTCTATTCAAAATTTCTTAAAAATTGATCGATTAGTTAATAATTAAAAAAAAAATTTGATGTAAAAGTTGATTGCTATATATGTCTCGCCATTTACAAACTATCTTTTGAAACAAAAAATTACTAAAATATATGATTAATTTATGGCAAAAACAGCTTTTCTTTTTAACAATAATTAATTATTTTATTCCTTTAAATTAATAACCATTCATTGGAAAATTATGAATTTTTGTATTCTGCCTTTCTTTGGATTCTAAATCAAAATATGGCATAATATTATGGGGCTGCCATTGAACTTTTAAAAGTTTTGTTTTGTTTTAATATGTAGATGACTCTTAATGACAACCCCCCCCCCCCCAAAAAAAAAAAACCCATGTAATTATTAAAGACCTTCCATGATTTACAACGGTACTTTCCGTTTGTTATTTCACAAGTTAGAGCACGAGATATAGCCATCGTTCCGATTTTTTTTTTGGAGTAATGTACCATACAAAACTGTTTTATATGCCAAAAACTACATACCAAGAATTTAGTACCAGAGGTACAATATGATAATGTGGTCTTACTTACGATAATACCAGTGTCTATTAACCCTAGATAACTAAACTTAAATCAGTGTTATTCTGCAACTAATCATTCAACTCATAGACTATGAATACAAAAAAAAAGTACTATATTTTCATTCAGTTCATTTATTTCAAACAACTATCCTCCATCTTAAGAGAAATATCGTAATACTACAATTAAAAATAAGAAAGTGGTAAAAATTAGCATTTGCATTCTTGGCAGACGTTAAAAGTGCAAAGGGAACATCTAGAATCTATAAAACATGTAGGGATGGGTAGTCTAATAGACGAATGTTCAGTTATATAGGGTTCAATTTAACCCATTCCAGATACTATGTACTGAATTGATTACAATTGACATATTTCCAAAAAAAGATGAGAATTTATAACAGAATGAATGTGGTAGAAATGTGATAGGCAACAAATTTTTTTTAGATAAGCAGTTCTAAGTAGTAATGATTTTCTTTCAAAAAAACTGTTTTTCAAAAAGTCTCTCCTGATATTCCAGAAAATCTAGAGCACTCACATTTACTCAAAAGTTATTAGAAAGTTTTTCATCTATTTTCAATTGCATTGAGGATTGCCCTTAATATGAGGCAAGAAATACCCAGTGCGACAAAACTTAATAATGTAAATCATTTACAACTTCTTCCGAGTATAACAATGAAACACTGTAAAATGTGAAACAAATACATCACTTATTAAAGTAGAGATTCAAGATGGACAATATTTAGTTAAATATTCAAGTTTTGAATTTAAAATGTTGCAATACATAGAGGCACAATTAAATCTGGAAAATCAGCCCATTCGTTTTTAATCTTAACTAATTGGATCTCCAAAATGACAATTCTAATAATTAGATTCTTACCTTCTAATAAAAAAAGAAGTTGCTCTCTGCACTTCTAACAATGGTCACTCTTAATCTTTGATAAACATCTAAAATATTTCGCTGAACACTTGGAGCTTTATGGTTCACTAGAAATTGAAGGGGAGAAAATAAATTCTACGTTGATGGTACCAATAAATGCCATGCATAATTCACTTTAAAATGTATTGTGTTCTTTGCAATTATTTACTACAGCAATTATTTCAAAATCTAGGGGTGTGGAACATCGCACAACTTTTAATTAACTATATTACTGATGTGGATATGTGACAATTATCGTTTTTATATTTTCATCATTCATTGAAAAAAATTGGACAGTATGGTGATATTTTTTTGTAATACTTCTTGCATATTAAAAAAAAAAAAAAAAAAAATGGAGATTCTGGCAAAATTTATTTCGATAATTCTTATATAATCCTTTTACAATCGACAAAATTTAATAAGGTGGAGTAAAAATTTAAAAATACTCTGCAAGTTGTATTTCCACATGTGGTTCTTAATCAAAAGCTTTTATACAAATAGCTGTTAAGTAATGGATAAGAGATTAAGTTGAAATCAATCCTCATAAGGAAAAAATATCCAATTTAGCTATTCCAAATCAGTAACACTTATATTAATGCCAGTTTAAAAATTTTTTTAGTTAACTACAGGTGAAAGCAGTCAAAATGTAAAAAAAAAGAAGAAAATATATACTCAGAATTATTTCGAAGTATCAAATTAGCTGAATAAGAATATATTGCGTACTAATATGTGTACAGGCAAGTTTAGTCTGCAGCCCTATTAAGTCGACTAAAAATAATAAAATTAAAAAAAAAAAAAGCAGACTTTCTCAGAATAAAAGTGGAGATTCACGTAAACATGTGGGTAGAATTTTACCTCTGATTTAGAACCAAATCTATAACCTGTCTATCACTTTTTAACAGGGTGTCCAGCAAAATTTCTGATAAAAATTCGAGCATATTTCAAGGCTCATCCCAAAAATTTTCAAGGACCCCTCTTGCAACCAATTAATTACCACCACATTTTCCAAAGTATACCCCTACCAAGTAGTATGTTGAACTAATTCGACAAATTACGAAAATTTATGAAATTAAAAAATATCTAATCATCATGTAAAAATTAGATTATGTACTTTGAAAATAGGAAGATTTTTTTTTTTTTTTTTTTTTTAAAAGGCGAGAAAAAAGACAAATTTTTTAACAAGTGATACATAAATA
Source organism: Linyphia triangularis (assembly GCA_963978545.1). Classification (NCBI taxonomy): domain Eukaryota; kingdom Metazoa; phylum Arthropoda; class Arachnida; order Araneae; family Linyphiidae; genus Linyphia; species Linyphia triangularis. Next base: position 3,051,444 of record OZ021728.1, read on the forward strand.
TGAAGGTCTAAACCTTAACAGATAAAAGTAAAAAGAATGAACTAAGGCATGCAGATTAATAGTTTACTTTAAGCACAACTGCTTGTCGCAAACATTTCTGTTGTTAAGAATTAAGGGAGGGAGGTTCTGCATGTAACTGACATGGCCAAAGCAAAAAAACTTCAATTTTTCCCAGTTGCACAAGTTCATTAATTTTAAACTATTATATAAAAAATTGCTTTAACTTTTAAACTATTATCCATTATAGCTAAAATGTAAAATTATTTTTCAAGCTAAAATAAACAATTTAACATACAATAACAGTTAAAATTACAATTAAAAAAAAAAAGAATAAACAGTAAAATTGGGACTACGTTCTTACACAAAATTAAATCGAAAAGTAATTCTGTATCGATTCAAACCAAACAGCGAAACCGATCTTCATACAGATACTAATCATGGAAAATAGCGGCTATTACATCAGGGGAAATAAATTACATCAAAAGAGCATCCCAAATCTCGGCAATAGCTACTACTGAAACGACTTAAACCAAGTTGAAAATTATCATTACTCCGGCGATAGGGGAAAACATAGACAAAAATGTTGGTCAATACATTAAGGCAAAATATTGTTGAAATGGCGTCTATAGGATTGCAACCAAATAAATTTCCCCAACGCGATTTATGGTCAAAAGGCCTTAATTTTCTGAACAATACAGAGGAATTTTCCGACCAAAAGTAATTTGGTAGACAATACGTCCCAAGAGGTACTAAATGAGAAAAGAATCCCCTCTTTAACTTTCACATGAGTTTGGAAAACGGCACGTTTTAAAATATGCTATTTGAAAAGTTTTTTTTTTCATTCACCAATATAATACGAGTCGTGACATATTGCAAGCAGTTTACAAATAAGTGCAAACTAGCAAAGGTTGACCTAAAGATTGAAAGGTTTTCAAGACCCAGAAAATAAAGAGCGCAAAATCTCTGTCCTTAACTGTCTTCAAAACTTTGATTTCAAGGAAGAGATCGATTGTGTAAAAAATAGGTGCAAACTTACCAAAAAGAAGTAAATTAGTTCCATTGACTCCTTTTTTGGATGCTATTGTTATTCTTTCTGAGTATTCAATAGAATTTCTACTAATTTAACATTTCGCATCTACATGCAGGAACTACTTTCAAACAGTCTGAAACAATATGGCGGGATTGAATTATTGGGGGCAAAAGGTTGAATCAACCCTGCCTGAGTGGGAACTCCAGTTTCTACTTAGCCGGTCCCAAGCCCGGGAAAAATGGGGAGTGTTGAGCGAAGGGCTAGTTCCCTCTCCTCGTAAAAACCCAACTGACTGCAGAAACTGACAGCCTACAGAATTCAGGCCTTCCGGCCGATGTCTTGATGGGGTCGCAACTAGTGTCTAGTGATGATCCTTTTTTAGAAGGTGACACATTTATGAAGCGGCGAGGGGAAAGCCTTTGCTGCGGAAGAAGACACTGGTAACACCTAAACGAAAATTAAGAGTTGGAATGTGGAATACCAGAACAATGTACCAGTGTGAAAAAACTAAGGAAGTCCTGATGGAAATGGAAAGATACAAGTTGGACATTCTGGGAGTGTCCGAAGTTAGATGGATTGGATTTGGTAGACTGAAAACTGGAAATAAACAAACTATCTTATACTCTGGAATGGAGGATAAACATGAAAGAAGGGTCGGAATTGTAATGTCCGAGGAAGCTGAAAGAAGCCTTATTGATTGGGAGCCAATAAGCGAAAGAATCATACAAGCTAGATTTTATTCTCGATTTGTAAAATTAACAATTGTTCATGGAGAGGTAGGCTTGATGCCTTATGCGCCAAACGGCGTGAAGAGCCTAAGTAAGTAAAGGTTGATTCGCTTTGGCATTAATAGATGCATGCTTTGCTTCAGATATCGGAACTCTACCCGACTCCAAATGATGGGCGATTTGCCGGAACATCGAGTTAAGTCAATATCAATTATAGGTATTGGTTAAGTTGTGTCAATCCTTCATTAATTGTGGTCGTAGCACCAATTGTAATAAAATCTAGCAGTAGGAACTCTCAAGTAAGCAGGTTCCTTGGCTGTCAAACTTCCAAGCAAAACCCAACAAAACTGTAAAGCAAATTTGAATCTATCTCAGAAATGGTAGAAATTTCAGTAAAAAACGGAAATCCGCTTTTATGTCTGAACTTTGCCATGTCTGTCAGGTGCAAATGTCTGCAATAGTGTCAGTAACTGTTATATCGGTGCAGTAATAGCATCCGACGAAAATTATTATGCAACAACCTAATTCTCGGCCATAGCGCCTAACATAATCACGAAAATAGCGACCATTACATGACTGTAACGTTCAGCAAAATGGTCATCACGGATCAACGTAAATAATGCCGATAGAAGCTATGGCATTACAGAAAGAGAGAGCAGAAATCTGTCGATCGGCGGAAAAATCGCATCTCTTGGAAAACATTTTCATTTCTTTAAATATCCATAAAGATTTTTCCGATAAAAAAGAGAAGAGATAATTTCCCGACACAGACCCGAAATTCTAAAATTTCAAGCATAATTCCCGACTTTCCTAAGGTGCAAAAAATTCAAGTACATTTCCCGACTTTCAAAGCTGCTGCACACCCTGTTTAAAAATGGTTAAATGGAAAGTTTCGCCGACAAAACACCAACCAACAACAAACAAGTATAGCTGAACAGAAAACACAGGAACAAGTTTTTCTAAACCAGTTACTTGATGTTCTCATTTTTGGGCTCTCTTGCATGATAACCAGTCAATTTTAGAGGCCAAAAACTAAGTACTAAGAATTTACTACCAGAGGTAAAGTTTGATAACTCGTTTATGAAATAAGCTACTTAAAATCGATTTATCCCTTACAACTTGAATCTCTAAACAGTAAATCAAATCCTTTTCGTAAGCTATTACATCAGTACCAATGAAGATCTTTTTTAAAGAATACTGAAATATGAATGGGTTTATCTATTAAATCGAATGCAATTGGGATAATGTAATTTTGTAAAAAAAAGTTCTAGAATTATTCCAAATCGAAAAGTCGAATGGAATTTGAAAAACCGATAAGCCTTCCGAGTTAATGAATTCTTTGTTTGTATTATTTAATCATAACAGAGAATTAAAAAAAAGTGAAGATCTCCAATATTTAAATAAGCTTATCAAGAAAACATTTTTGTTTGCAGCCAACTTTTATGAAATTTCTTTGGCAGAAGCCAATGTATGTAGCTGGCAATTTCCATGCTACAGGAGCGCATAAGCTAAGACTTTAAAGTAAAAGTAGTTACATTCTTTCTTTTTGAAATTTTATAGTATTTAATACAAAGTTTAGAAATTTCAAGAAATTTCCCAAAATGGTCACCACAAACATCAAAAATATAAAAATAGAATTATATGAAGTGTAATGAAAATTCTCAAGCTTATTCTGTAAATAACATGTCAAACTTTTTATTACTTTTTGATAGTAGTATTACATAACTTTAGAATATATACTAACTTAACTTTATAATTATTTAAATTAGGTTATGCGAGTAACACAAAATATGCATATTTTAGACTGATAAACAATTGCTAACAATTTCAGCTATCACTATTTTTATTTTCCTAGTTTAGCAACTTACTTTAGCATACAGTATTTTTTTTTTACTTTCATGTAAACTGAGGAATATACATATAAAACCTGTGCAGCAAGAGTCATGTTTTAACCTTCTTCGTTTTAATTTCAATCATCCATATGTTTACATAGAGTAATAAAATTGTAGCATTCCGTCAAATTTTTTTTTAAAGGTTTTATTCAAAATCGCACAGGTGCCATAACGTTGAAATTATGAAAAAACATGGTAAAATTATGTTTTTTAGCAATAGCTAAAAAACTAAAACATACAAATGTGATAAAATCTTAAAAAGTTGAAAAATGAGTGTCTTTAACACAGAGCTCCCTAAGCATAGCCCATCAATGATTGACTTTTTTCTGTTTCATGCACAAGAAAGAATAATGTGATGTTTATCAAATAACATTGCCAATATTGTTTGTTTTTTTCTATTTAAAATTATTGCTAAAAATATAGCGTAACTGAGCATTTTTATTTAAGTGAGTGAAAATAGGAAAAACATAAATTTTAATGTAATGATAAATATTATAGGGAAATTGCAAGTTGGGTGATGTTTCATACACCTAGTTATAAATTAATTTAGTAATGTTATTAAATAATTATTAACTTTGATAGTGAAGGCTAAAATTTTAGTTGTTTAGTTGAGTGTTAAGTAGAGTAAAAGAAAAATTGTAAAATGAGGATTGCTTATTTTAATTGAAAGTTTGTTCGAAAATGAATATAACAATATAAAAAGGGATGTTCGATTTGCACAAAATGTAGAGTAAAAATATACCTTTGTCTGCTTTCAACCCAATACAGGCATTTCATCAAAAGTTGGTGAAGGCTGAAGCATGAAGATATCTTCCAGACAGCCCTATTAAATGAAAAGCTCTTGTTTAAACATTATTACTAAAGCAAAAAAGATTACAGAAGTTAGGCACAAACGTCTTCTAAAAAATTATGGTGTGTTTTAGAAGATACAATAAATGAACAAAGGGTTCATTTTGATGAAATATGGGCACCTAATGGTGGGAGAATTAAGCTTGCGTAAAAATAAGCCTCGAAATATACATAGAAGATATTGGTATAATAATAAAAAAGGTGTTAGAAAGGCCGGGATGTTTGTTTTACTTATGAAAAGTGCAAACTTGGGCCTCTAAAGTAGTTCCTCTAAACCTGTCTGCAGTGATGTTTCAAGAGTTAACTAGACTCTCTACTTGGCTTATATACAAGCCCCATACATTACAGTAGTCCAATATGGGGAAAACATTAATCTACTTCAAACTCAAAAAGAATACTGCCTCATCTTTTTTAAAAGATATTGCGAGTTTGGCAACCATTTGAAATTATTTGTCAATCTAATACATTATTATAAAAATATTAGTCACTAAAATCATCACACTGGCACAAATCACAGACATAGCAGTTATTACATCAGTGAAAATAACCAGTACAACAATATAAATTTTGGCATTAGTGTCCATCGTGCTGACACAAATCTCAGTGAGAGCATTTTACAAAGCCAATCTAATAGTAAGAATTTTTGGGCAAAGTGCAGACTCTATCCACTTGTTGAAAGATTACATTTTTGTTTACTACCAGGATGATTCAAAAGGAAAATACATGGTTTAAACAGTTTCATTCAATGTATCTACTAAGAAGTGGACACTTAAGCCCTCCTACCAGATCATCTACGTAATCTGCAAGTATTAAGCAACCAACCAGGCTCCATACTCGTAATTTTATACTTAACTGGAAAAGCTCACAGAAAACAAATGAAGTTTTTTAAATATCCTACAAACTAACTTCTGCAAACACCATCAGAGTGTAAGACACACATAACACAGAGCGAAGAGAACCTGTTCTACAAGAAATTTACAAGATCTTTAAGAACTGCACAACATTTTTTGGAAAATTTAAGGGAGTTTCTTTATAAGCTGACCAGGCCCCTAACACAGGCACACTCTTTCCAATGCTTGTTTCAATACAGGAAAAAATTACCAATTTCCAAACAATTTATGTCAAACAACTTTTAGCCAGACAACAGTTTTTTTATTCAAACAATTATACTATTTTGAAAAACATGCCAATTTAATCCAATCCACTGATTTAAGGTCTAAGCAACAATCAAAATACTTAAATATTATTTTAACTTTAAACTAACATGAGTTTGGGTACAATTTAATATCGATTGTCAATAATTAAAATTTAATAAAAGATTTTCTCCTCTGGAGAAATATCACGGTTTTATGGCGGGTTTTGAAGGAAAATCGGGGAATTTTCAGGGTTTTTATTATTTTTTTAGGAATCATCAAAACATTTAAATACAATTTTTGCTATTTTATGGTTACAAAAACTTAAGGAATGATATGAAGTTTAGGGCAAATGCAATCCCTGCTAATACATAAACAAGAATAATGATACGTAATATTTTGTTACCCAACAAAGTCTGATGCTCATGTTCAGATCCACATTCAAGGTACTGCTCATGAGAGACAAGTAAAATCCTACTCAACAAACACATGCCAGAAATGTCTTCTAAAAGGCCATCCAAGTACAGAACAAGAGGATGATTGTGTTGTGGGAACCTGTGTGTAATAAAATGAAGCTTTTAATGTAAAGTGTCAAAATAATCAAGTGCAACAAATAAATTTTAGCACCCAATAAAGAATAAGAAAATCTTGTCAGTATCCTCACATGGGTGAGTAACACTGTCTGAAACTGCAAACATTTTAAAGAAACAATTTCTTAAAAGTCATTTAAAAAACATGACACCATATATAAAGAACCTAAGTGCTAAAAAAAACAGTGTAAAAAAAAAGTTTTGAATGTAAATCGCATAAAAACACAACAGGAGCAAAGTGAGACTTCTAAACAATTTAAGCAGGAATTTTGAAAATGATTCTCGAAATTTTAAGACTTTTTCTCCTTAAAACTGACATAGGCTTGTTAAACAGACATAAACTTTTCCAAAGTTGTTTCAAAACCAGCACAAAAAAACAACAACCCTCAAATTTCCAAAAAGTTTAAAAACCAAGAACTTTTTGACAAGACATTTTTTAAAAAAATATTTAAACAATAAGACTACAATGAAAAATATGTGAATATAATTAAACCTAGTTATCTAAGTTTTTAAGCAACATTTAAAGTACTACTTCAAAAAGAATGTTGCTTAACTTTTTAAATTTAAAATATTTATAAGATTGGCAACCATTTCAACTGATTTGTCAAGCTAATAAACTATTATCAAAATTTTAGTCACTAAATCATCACACCGGCAGAAATCTACGAATATAGCAGCTTTGACATCAGAGAATATAACCATCACAACATAAATCTCGGCAATAGTGACTGACGCAAATCTCGGTGATAGCAGCTATGAAATCAGTGAAACTGCTGGAGTAATGCAACTATGATGATAAAAGATATCACATGAAAGGAAACTGCAGCAAAAATTATCAACACATTGGAAAGTTTGAACATACGTAGATACCATGATTGTAATAAAGGTTTCCCAAATACTCTGCAAGTTGTATTTCCACATGTGGTTCTTAATGAAAAGTTTTTATACAAATAGCTGTTAAGTAATGGATAAGTATTAAGTTGAAATCAATTCTCATAAGGAAAAAATATCCAATTTAGCTATTCCAAATGAGTATCACTTATATTAATGCCAGTTTAAAAATTGTTTTAGTTAACCACTGGTGAAAGCAGTCAAAATGTAAAAAAAACAAAAAAAAAACAAGAAAATATATACTCAGCATTATTTTGAAGTATCAAATTAGTTGAATAAGAATATATTTGCGTACTAATATGTGTACAGGCAACTTTAAAGGCAAGTTTAGTCTACAGCCCTATTAAGTCGAGAAAAAATAATAAATTTTTTAAAAAAGCAGACCTTCTCAGAAAAAAAGTGGAGATTCACGCAAACACTGGGGTAGAATTTCCCCTCTGATTTAGAAACAACTCTGTGACCTATCATTTTTTAAAAATGGTTAAATGGAAAGTTTCGCCGACAAAACACCAACCAACAACAAACAAGTATAGCTGAACAGAAAACACAGGAACAAGTTTTTCTAAACCAGTTACTTGATGTTTTTATTTTTAGGCTCTCTTGCCAGTCAATTTTAGAGGCCAAAAACTAAGTACTAAGAATTTACTACCAGAGGTACAGTTTGATAACTCGTTTATGAAATAAGCTACTTAAAATCGGTTTATCCCTTACAACTTGAATCTCTAAACAGTAAATCAAATCCTTTTCGTAAGCTATTACATCAGTACCAATGAAGATCTTTTTTAAAGAATATTGAAATATGAATGGGTTTATCTATTAAATCGAATGCTGTTGGGATAATGTAATTTTGTAAAAAAAGTTCTAGAATTATTCCAAATCGAAAAGTCTAATGTAATTTGAAAAACCGATAAGCCTTCCGAGTTAGTGAATTCTTTGTTTGTATTATTTAATCATAACAGAGATATAAAAAAAAGTGAAGATCTCCAATATTTAAATAAGCTTATCAAGAGAACATTTTTGTTTGCAGCCAACTTTTATGAAATTTCTTCGGCAGAAGCCAATGTATGCAGCTGGCAATTTCCAGGCTACAGGAGCACATAAGCTAAAACTTTAAAGTAAAAGTAGTTAACTTTTTCTTTTTGAAATTTTACAGTATTTAATACAAAGTTTAGAAATTTCAAGAAATTTCCCAAAATGGTCACCACAAACATCAAAAATACAATTACATGAAGTGTAATGAAAATTCACAAGCTTATTCTGTAAATAACATGTCATACTTTTTATTACTTTTTGATTGTAGTATTACATAACTTTAGAATATATACTAACTTGACTTTATAATTATTTAAATTTGGTTATGCGAGTCACACAAATATGCATATTTTAGACTGATAAACAATTGCTAACAATTTCAGCTATCACTATTTTTATTTTCCTAGTTTAGCAACTTACTTTAGCATACAGTATTTTTTTTTTACTTTCATGTAAACTGAGGAATATACATATAAAACCTGTGCAGCAAGAGTCATGTTTTAACCTTCTTTGTTTTAATTTCAATCACCTATATGTTTACATAGGGTAATAAAATTGTAGCATTCCGTCAATTTTTTTTTAAAGGTTTTATTCAAAATCGCACAGGCGCCATAACGCTAAAATTATGAAAAAACATGGTAAAATTATGTTTTTCAGCAATAGCTAAAAAACTGAAACATACTAAGGGGATAAAATCTTAAAAAGTCGAAAAATTAGTGTCTTTAACAGAGAGCTCTCTGCCCCTGAGCATAGCCCATCAATGATTGACTTTTTTCTGTTTCATGCACAAGAAAGAATAATGTGATGTTTATCAAATAACATTGTCCATATTTTTTTTTCTATTTAAAATTATTGCTAAAAATTATAGCATAACTGGGCATTTTTATTTAAGAGAGTGAAAATAGGAAAAACATAAATTTTAATGTAATGATAAATATTATAGGGAAATTGCAAGTTGGGTGATGTTTCATATGCCTAGTTATAAATTAATTTAGTAATGCTATTAAATAATTATTCACTTTGATAAAACTGTAGCTGAGTGTTAAGTAGAGTAAAAGAAAAATTGTAAAATGAGGATTGCTTATTTTAATTGAAAGTTTGTTCGAAAATGAATTTAACAATATAAAAAGGGATGTTCATTTTGCATTAAATATAGTGTACAAGAAAAATAAAGAGACTTTTAATACCTTTGTCTGCAGTATACAAGGCATTACAAGGCCAATACAGGCATTTCATCAAAAAATGGTGAAGGCTGAAGCATGAAGATATCTTCCAGACAGCCCTATTAAATGAAAAGCTCTTGTTTAAACATTATTACAAAAGCAAAAAAGATTACAGAAGTTAGGCACGCACGTTTTCTAAAAAATTATGGTGTGTTTTAGAAGATACAATAAATGAACAGAGTGTTCATTTTGATGAAATATGGGCACCTAATGGTGGGAGAATTAAGCTTGCGTAAAAATAAGCCTCGAAATATACATAGAAGATATTGGTGTAATAATAAAAGAGGTGTTAGAAAAGGCCGGGATGTTTGTTTTACTTATGAAAAGTGCAAACTTGGGCCTCTAAAGTAGTTCCTCTCCACCTGTCTGCAGTGATGTTTCAAGAGTTAACTAGACTCTCTACTTGGCTTATATACAAGCCCCATACATTACAGTAGTCAATATGGGGAAAACATTAATACACTTCAAATTAAGTCCAAAGAGTACAGGTTTGAAATAGAATTCTGTATTCACAAGTTCAAAAAAGCTGAACAAGTGAACAGAAAACTAAATTGCAACTCTATATCTATGGTTGCGTGGACGGGTTCGAAAGATTTGAAGCCAAAGCAGATAAAAACTTGCAGAAATTTATCTCAATATAACACTTCACAGATTCCTTTAAAACTCCAGAACTTCTCGTTCTAGTAGACTCAATACAGCTCTATACACAACAAAAGAGCACAAACAGCAGTTAAACTTGACACACAACTGCTAAATCGCCGCAAAAGACAATGCAATACAGTTCGCTTTAGAACTACTCTGAATGTTCACTGAGACTCAGTAATTGCAGTCAACTAACTGACTCAACTAACTCCAGTCAACAACTAACTCGATCACACTCTCTCTCGGGCTTATATAGGGGAGGCGAACATTCTTGAAACTTCTAGAGGTAGATATCTGGAGAACTTTCCAGATCCTAGTCGAAAATCCTATACATGTACATGGGGACCGAAAATGTTGCCAAATGGTCGCCAAGTTTGGCGACAAAAATTAGTCACCAACTTAGCTCTATCTCACCAATTTGGTGAGATTTCCATTACCATAATGTTAAATGCCCTGCTCCTTGTAAAACTGGTTATCAAGCATCAAGACCCATATTGCAGGGAAGCCAACTTAAGACAAACTATTGCACTGCCTTATGCGAGATGTACATAAATTTTCCTATTTACAAAATTAACACTACAAAATATTTACAAATGTACAAAAATTCGTAACACTATATTAAATTATTTTACATGCATTTTTATCTTTAATAATAACAAGCTGCTATCCCTTTTCTCCCTGGTATTTTTTCGATTAGTACACCTTGTTTAAGGAAGTAAAAAAAAAGCAGTATGCTAAATTGTGCCCCTTTATAGGTGCACCTATTTTCTATTTGTCTGAAAGAAAAGTACAAAGCCAATCTAATAGCAATAATTTTTGGTCAAAATGCAGACACTCTCCAGTTGTTGAAGCTGATATTTTTGTTTACTCCCAGGAGGATTGCAAAGTGTGGTTGCAAAGGAAATCACACGGTTTAGACAGTTTTATTCAATGTATCTACTAAGGAAGTGGACACATAAGCCCAGATACCCAAAAATCCACGTAACCTGCAAACATGCTATTAAGCTACCGACTATACTTGTAACCTAATACTAAACTGAAAAAGCTCACTGCTGAGAAGCTTTTCAAATAGCCCACAAATTAACTTCTACAAACACCATCAAACTATAGGACGTACGCATATAACAGAACCTGTTCTACAACAAATTGATAAGATCTTTAAGTGTTACACAAAAAAAGTGCAGGGAATACAGGGGGCGCAGTGAGCTTTCCAAGTAATTTAGGTAGAAATTTTAGGATAATTCCAAAAATTTCAGAAACATTTTAGGGATAACGCCCACAAATTTTAGGACTATTTCTTTTGAAGCTGACACAGGCTCCTAACACAGACATTTCCAAAGCATATTCCCATACAGGCAAAAAAAAATATTTATGCCAAACAGTTTTTAGCAAAACAACAGTTATATATTCAAACAATTATACTATTTTGACCAACAGGCAAATTTAATAAAATTCACTTGTTTAAGGTTTAAGCAACGTTCAAAGTACTTAAAACAATATTTTTTTAACTAGAAAACTAACAAAAATGTGGGTACAATTTAAAATTGTTTGTTAATAATTCATAAAATATTTTTCCTCTAGAGGAAAATCAGGGAATTTTCAGGGTTATTTTTTTTTTTTTTTAGGAATCATCAAAACATTTAAATATGATTTTAGAATTTTATAGATACAAAAACTTAAGGTATGTTAGGAGGTTTAGGGCAAATGCGATCTCTGCAAATACATTAACAAGAATAATGATACGTAATATTTTGTTACCCAACAAAGTCTGATGCTCATGTTCAGATCCACATTCAAGGTACTGCTCATGAGAGACAAGTACAATCCTACTCAACAAACACATGCCAGAAATGTCTTCTAATCGGCCATCTAAATACAGAACAAGAGGATGATTGTGTTGTGGGAACCTGTGTGTAATAAAATAAAGCTTTTAATGTAAAGTGCCAAAATAATCGAGTGCAACTAATACATTTTTAGCGGCCAATAAAGCATGAGAAAATCTTGTCTGACTCTTACTTCCGAGAAACAGTACATGAGTGAGTAACTTTGTCTGAGTCTGCAAACATTCTAAAGAAACAATTTCTAAAAAGGATTTTAAGAAAAAGGATACCAATTATAAAGAACCTGTGGGCTGAAAAAACCTGTGTAAAATAAAAATTTTAAATTTCAATCAAACAAAAACACAACAGGAGCACAGTGAGATTTCTAAAAAATTCATGTGGGAATTTTAAGAATAATTCTCAAAACTACAATTTTTTTTTTCATAAAATGATATAGACTTGTAAAACACAGACACTTTTCAAAGTTAGTTTCAAAACCAGTAAAAAATCTCCTATTTTCAAAAAATTTATCAATCAACTTTTTGGCAATATATATATATACATAGGTGTCAACTTTTCAAAAAACATGGGGGGGCGAGTTTTGACGGATAATGAAATTTTTCGAAAAATTATCGAAATCTATTAATTTTTCGAAAATCTAGGCATGACACAACTTCTCTTATAATACCAACAATAAACAGTTATTATAATTTATTTGGAGAATGGAGGGAAAAAAAGGAGATAAGTGTTACAAGAACCAGGGTAGGCAGCCACCCCGGAATTTAAAAGTGGCCCCCCCCCCCCCCCCGTACTTTATGCCTATGTATGTATGTATGTATATATATATATATATATATATATATATATATATATATATATATATATAAATATACACACACACAATAAGACTACATTGCAAAACATATAAACTTAATTAAACCTAATTATCTAAGTTTTTAAGCAACAATTAAAGTGCTACTACTTTCAAAAGAATACTGCTTCATCTTTTTCAAAAGATATTTGTGAGTTTGACAACCATTTGAAATTATTTGTCAATCTAATATATTATTATAAATATGTTAGTCACTAAAATCATCACACTGGCACAAATCACAGACATAGCAGTTATTACATCAGTGAAAATAACCAGTACAACAATATAAATTTTGGCATTAGTGTCCATCGTGCTGACACAAATCTCAGTGACAGCAGCTATGACATTGGCAAAACAACAACAAAACAAAAGTGATATAAGATCACATGCGAGGAAACCATGAAAGAAAATTATCATCACACATGAGAGTTTGGAGAAATCTAAAGTATGTAAATGTACCATGGTAGACACATCTCTCAGCTAATGCACCCCCCCCCCCCCATGAAATTTTCCATTCAAGTATGCAACGATCTCGCGAATTATCAAAATTTTTATAAGAAAAACTTTCTCGCATCTGACAAACTATCAGCAATTTTGTTTTTAAGTTGCTTTCACATATGAAGTGCAGGAAGAGTATGTTTTTTGTCTATGAATTACAGTTCAGATTCAACTCTGCAACCTGGGAACATATGTTTAAACATTCTCAGTTTTTGTAAGTGTGATTTGGATACCATTTTTGGCCACTCCCATCACACATAGTTTCCACTTTAGCAACTTCCAGATCATAACTGGGGTCATTTTTAAATCTTTTATATTAATTCGGATATTTTGTGTATGTTTGTCGATGGCGGGTAAGGCTGAGGAGGCTTAATTAAGGCCCTTGCCATCATCCAATCGAACTGAAACTTGAAAGATAGATTCAATGGCATTGTATTCTATTACATTTTGGCCGCTGCCATTGTCACTAAAAGATCACTTTTTTGGAATACTAATAAACCTACTTGCCACCATCCAATTCCATTGAAATAGCATTTAACCGATTATTGAAGAAACTTTTTCCTGTTGCCAAAATTGTTTTACTATATAAATAATAAAATTGTTTTAACCGGAATAAATAAAAGGTATTAGGATGCAAGTAGATAAATTCACATTCATTTTTAATTAATAAACTTTGAAAAGTAGTTTACCGCATATTTTGCTGATAGTTGGCTGGTTTTCAGATTATCTGGCGCCGTCGTCAACACGAGGGCTATAATGCGCCAAAACATTCGTCATTAGACAAGCCAACATACATTTACAAACACCCATGACACACTTGAACCCGCAACCTCGCGGTCAAGAAGCTAGCACGCTAACCACTATACTATTTTGCTGATAGAGTTGTTTTTAATACATAAAATAAAATGCCAACACCAAGCATATGCTGGCAACAGGAAAGTAGCTTTGTTAATGAATATATAAAAATTGGCAATGGATATAAAAAATTTATATAAAATACATTTTTATGGGTTATATTATTATTACCTGCAGATTTCGTCGTGGATGGTTTGTACTCTCATCGACCTACTCTCACGACGGCTAATCAGGCAGCGACTTACAACTTAATTTGGATTCCGAAATACAACGAACATTCATGTATAATCTTGGATTCGAACTTGGCATCTTTGGCACGCAAGGCCATATTGTTAACCAGTTTTCTTAGTAAAAGCATAGGCAATTAACTCGTAAATCGCGAATATAACACGAGGAGGAAGAAAAATATTTAGGAATTAGAAATGTTAGGGTCAATGCGACCCCTGCAGGAGTAACAAAAACAATAACAGGAAATCTGTGAAGATATGTTACCTAACGCAGCAAGTAAAATTCTGGACTGGTTCAACTCCCTGCACACCATACATAAGCACATATTCCAACAATATAGGCAACATCGGCCATTACAGTAAGGGACACCAAGATAAATATATGACAAGAACCTGTGTAAAATAAAAGGGATCTTTAATCATAAAACTTTACACAAAAATGCAAGTATACATACATAGGAAATCTGTGAAGATAAGTTACCTACAGTGAGTAAAACTCTGGTCTGATTCCTGAATACTATCACTCTATACATTGTCCGATTAGTAAACACAAGAAACATCTTCTACAATTTTCATGAAAGATAAGTGGGCAGAGAGAACCTGTGTAAAAGGAAGTATTGAATATAAAGCTACATACACAGGGTGGCTGCAAAATCCAGGAAAAAAAGTTCCTTCCTGACATATTTTTAAAAAATTTACTGATTTTACGACGTATTTTTCCCCCAATATTTCAAGGTTTTCCAGATGTGTAGACATCCTGATCAAATAGAACACGTATGCTTAAGAGATAACAAGCCAATTCTTTAAAAATAGTTTTTGTGGTAATGAAAAGTTTAAATTATTCCGTAACATTTAAGTTCTAACAATTACCACCACAAATCTCCAGTTAAATGACAGCAAAATACGAATGACAAAAATTCCAGAAGTTGTCTTGAATTCACAGAAGTTGTGACAATGTCTGGAATTTTAATTATCAACAAACAAAATAAATAAAATAAACAATGAAGGTAAAAAAGGAATTCACAGAAGTTGTGACAATGTCTGGAATTTTAATTATCAACAAAAAAAAAAAAAAAAAAATGAAGGTAAAAAAGGAATTCACAGAAGTTGTGACAATGTCTGGAATTTTAATTATCAACATAAAAAAAAATAAACAATGAAGGTAAAAAAGGAATTCACAGAAGTTGTGACAATGTCTGGAATTTTAATTATCAACAACAACAACAAAAAAAAAACAACAAAAAAAAACAATGAAGGTAAAAAAGGAATTCACAGAAGTTGTGACAATGTCTGGAATTTTAATCATCAACAAAAAAAAAAATAAACAATGAAGGTAAAAAAGGAATTCACAGAAGTTGTGACAATGTCTGGAATTTTAATTATCAACAAAAAAAACAAAAAAACAATGAAGGTAAAAAAGGAATTCACAGAAGTTGTGACAATGTATGGAATTTTAATTATCAACATAAAAAAAAATAAACAATGAAGGTAAAAAAGGACTTGTCTTATTGTTTTTTTTTAATTTATAATGATTTATTCAAAAGTATTTCAGATTAAATATCAAGAGTGATACAAGCTTGTAATCAGACTTTAGCTTATAAGCCCGGAATCATTTAAGCATTTTGTTGAAACAAAAATTCAGATTTTAGCTTTTTATATGCATATAGTATACATAGGGTAATGAAAGTAGAGCATTCGGTTTTTTGTCTTTTTTTTCTTGTATTTCTAACTCCTGAACAAATTGACCTACGATGTTCAAATTTAGTGTACACACTATGATGGAATATCTTCTACAAAGTCTATTAAATGATGGGGCAGATTTTAGTGAACTTGCCTTTATTCAAAAGAAACTGCAAACATTAAAGTAACATTAGGCATATTAAATATATAAAAAAGAATTCTGTGTCATGTTACCTTATGGAGTGTGCGACCTTTTTCGGCTGAATTAGAGGTCAAATCAATTTCACGGAGAAGACTTTGTCTCATTCAGTAATGGCCCCACTAGCATCAAAGAAAGACAAAATGTTAAATATGAATAAAAGACATTATAGATTATATTTACCAATGTGTTAAAGCAAATAAAACGAGAAAATACAAAAATGAATAAAATCGTGGAATTATCATAGGCATGAAAAAGTAGGTTTTTTTCATTAAAATTTTTTGTATGACATGGAAATAACATTATCATTTGATGCAAATTCCAGAACTTTAGGGTTCAACTGGAAGATCAACAAATGAAAAACACCCTTTTATCCTTCAACAAATTGTTTAATTATATAAATTAAACAATATATATATATTGTTTAATTATAGTTTGTCTTTCTAATTATTGATAATTACAGACAAAAAAAAAATTGTTGGCCGTATCTCATTACTACATATTCTCATCTATATCTAATTAAATAACCTTGGACGCAGGGAGTTTTCCAAAAAACTTAGGAACGAATTTTAGGGATAATTCTAAAAATTTCCAAAGCATTTTAGGGACATTTCAATTGAAGCTGACATAGGCTCCCAACACATATTCTTTCCAAAGTTTGTTTCAATATGGGCAAAAAACTGCTACTTTTCAAAAAATTGAACGTCAAACAACTTTTTAGCAAAATAAGTTATATAATTAAACAATTATACTATTTTAACCAAACATGTGAATTTAATTAAATCCACTTTTCTCATTTGGAAGAATATTATGGTTTTTATAATAGGTTTTAGGAAAATCGGGAAATTTTTAATTTTTTTAAGGATTTATTGAAAAATGTAAGAATAATTTTAGGGAGAAATATAAATTTAAGGAATATCAGGAATTTTCCAAAATATTTTAAATTGCAACATTACTATTAATAAACAGATGCCAACTTTTAAATGGATTTTATATAGTTTTAATGGATTTTTAGTTCTTTTTACAGTTTACGAAACATTGTATGGAAAACTATAAATCTCAATAATAGCCAAAGCATCAGTAAAATTCAAGAGCATTGACAAAATATTGGAAAAAAAAATATTTTGGCAAGTTTCAAAGAATGTCCATAAAAACACAAGAATACATAAATTCCACAGAAAATAAGTCGTTATCTCTGAATAAATAACTGCTTTATTGTTTAACCTTAAAATAATAAATTTAACTTAATAAATTTAATTTTAAAAATTAATTCTTTTTTTAAACTTGAAAAAAGGGGCTCTTTTATAAAATTAATGTAGTAAATTATCTGGTAGTTTGTACAATCAAACATTAGTGTACGGCAGATAATATAACATTATTATGCAGAAATTTCATAAGAAAATGATATTTAGTTATTTATAGATCTAGCCCTTGATATTATTCAATGTACTCTCTTGAGGATCTGCTGTAAAAGGGCGAAATTAAAATTAATAGAAAACCAAGCCATGTGAAACACCCGAAAGCAGAAAGTGCCTAAAACTGCGACGTACGTCGCAGAACAATCCGAGTCCTTGCAGAACAATTTTAATTTTGGAACTAATGCCCGCGAGTGAGAAGAATTGGAACTTCTTCCTAATTTCATAAGTTTTATGAAAGATTTTCCTTTCATTGTACATTCAAAAGAAGAAACTACAGAATTGTATTTTGTATACACTGTTTTTAATAATTGGGTGTACAAATGTCTTAAGGAGTGTAGGAGTAGTGAGTCTTTTTTCCAGCCAAAAGAGCTTTTAAAGCACGCCATAGAAGAACTGAAGACAGATATTCCCAGATTCATCAAATTTCTTGTTTTTATTTTTTCTGTGCCCATTTCAGAAGCAATTTTTGAATCTTGGGGATCCAGAATTGATAAAATTGTTGCTAAGCTACTAAATGTTTTTGATGGAGACAATATTTCTGCTGGAACAACTGATAAAAGAATGTTTGTTTTTTCAAATGGTGCTCCACCTGAACACAAATCTTTAAGAATACATCTTAAAGCAACCCTTATTTCTTTGCATGGACCAACTTACCACACACATTTTATACATAGCGGTTCTGTATCAATGTCTAAATATTTAACTTCCTAAGTCATTGATAAAGTTACAAATATTTAAAGTATTCCTTGGTTTGATAAATAATTTTTTTCGTCATTATCATTTTGTAATAAATGTGTAGTATTAATTTTATGGGTTTTTTCTTTTATATCATACTGGAAATTTTGAAAAAATGTCTGCAGAACATTTATAACTGTCAAAAGTCCCATTGCAGAACATTATATATTATTCTGATTCTGGGGTGAAACAGAGCAAAAGTGATGTCGAATCGAGCAGTATCTCAAAATTTAAAATGAACATAAACAAGTTTGATTTTTTTAATGGACATAAGTAAAAATGGGAATGTTTGACTATTTCTTTACAAGATTAGCATTTTACGTAAAATGTGAAAAACAACTTCGGACATGAAACTGTTCCAATAAATTCAGCATAATAACTCAAAAGAAGAAAAGACACCCGATTGACCAAAACATCATATATATATCACCTAGAAATATTTAATTGGGATATTATTAAGGAACCATAACTTAGGGGTAGTTTATAATCAAATTAAAAATTGTCTTAATATGTGTTTGTTTACAAGATCTGGCTTTTCAATGGGTGATAACTTGAAAATAAATGCAAATAAAAGCGAAATATTTGATCTTATAAGAGTGTTTATAAAAAAATGTGCAAGGTCTAACTAATTTCCAAATTAAATCATAAACAAATACATATGAAAATAGAGCCAAAAAGAGATAATTTCATGTTTTTTAGAGGGATTCGCTACCCCTCTTAACTTAAAAAAAAAATACAAAAGTTATGTATATATCACAAGTAAAGAAACTTTGAACAAGATTTTTTTTTGCAAATCTGTCCAAAGAATCAGGCATTTCAATACTGTTACAAATTATAATCATTATGAAAGATAGATTCTCTTCTCTTAAGTTTACAAAGAAATTACAAAATTTTAAATATTCAACATGAAGTATTGAACAGAATTTTTTTTTTTTTTTTTTACAATTCTGTCCAATGAATCAGTCATTTAAGTATTGGTATTAATTTTAAGTATTATAAAAGAAGGATTATCTTCTCCTCTAAAGTATACAAAAAAGGTTACAAAAATTTAAAATATTCAAAATGAAGCATTAAACAGAATCTTTTTTTTTTTACAATTCTGTCCAATGAATCAGTCATTTAAGTATTGGTATTAATTTTAAGTATTATAAAAGAAGGATTATCTTCTCCTCTAAAGTATACAAAAAAGGTTACAAAAATTTAAACCTTTTTTCAAAATATTCAAAATGAAGCATAAACCGAATCTTTTTTTTTTTACAATTCCGTCCAATGAATCAGTCATTTAAGTATTGGTATTAATTTTAAGTATTATAAAAGAAGGATTATCTTCTCCTCTAAAGTATACAAAAAAAGGTTACAAAAATTTAAAATATTCAAAATGAAGCATTAAACCGAATCTTTTTTTTTTTTACAATTCTGTCCAATGAATCAGTCATTTAAGTATTGGTATTAATTTTAAGTATTATAAAAGAAGGATTATCTTCTCCTCTAAAGTATACAAAAATTTAAAATATTCAAAATGAAGCATTAAACAGAATCTTTTTTTTTTTACAATTCTGTCCAATGAATCAGTCATTTAAGTATTGGTATTAATTTTAAGTATTATAAAAGAAGGATTATCTTCTCCTCTAAAGTATACAAAAAAAGGTTACAAAAATTTAAAATATTCAAAATGAAGCATTAAACCGAATCTTTTTTTTTTTACAATTCTGTCCAATGAATCAGTCATTTAAGTATTGGTATTAATTTTAAGTATTATAAAAGAAGGATTATCTTCTCCTCTAAAGTATACAAAAAAGGATACAAAAATTTAAAATATTCAAAATGAAGCATTAATTAGAATCTTTTTTTTTTTTTTTACAATTCTGTCCAATGAATCGGTCATTTAAGTATTGGTATTAATTTTAAGTATTATAAAAGAGGGATTTTCTTCTCCTCTTAATTATACAAAAAAGGTTACAAAAATTTAAAATATTCAAAATGAAGCATTAAACAGAATCTTTTTTTTTTTTTACAATTCTGTCCAATGAATCAGTCATTTAAGTATTGGTATTAATTTTAAGTATTATAAAAGAAGGATTATCTTCTCCTCTAAAGTATACAAAAAAGGTCACAAAAATTTAAAATATTCAAAATGAAGCATTAAACAGAATCTTTTTTTTTTTTACAATTCTGTCCAATGAATCAGTCATTTAAGTATTGGTATTAATTTTAAGTATTATAAAAGAAGGATTATCTTCTCCTCTAAAGTATACAAAAAAAGGTCACAAAAATTTAAAATATTCAAAATGAAGCATTAAACAGAATCTTTTTTTTTTTTACAATTCTGTCCAATGAATCAGTCATTTAAGTATTGGTATTAATTTTAAGTATTATAAAAGAAGGATTATCTTCTCCTCTAAAGTATACAAAAAAAGGTCACAAAAATTTAAAATATTCAAAATGAAGCATTAAACAGAATCTTTTTTTTTTTTTTACAATTCTGTCCAATGAATCAGTCATTTAAGTATTGGTATTAATTTTAAGTATTATAAAAGAAGGATTATCTTCTCCTCTAAAGTATACAAAAAAAGGTCACAAAAATTTAAAATATTCAAAATGAAGCATTAAACAGAATCTTTTTTTTTTTTTTACAATGAATCAGTCATTTAAGTATTGGTATTAATTTTAAGTATTATAAAAGAAGGATTATCTTCTCCTCTAAAGTATACAAAAAAGGTCACAAAAATTTAAAATATTCAAAATGAAGCATTAAACAGAATCTTTTTTTTTTTTTACAATTCTGTCCAATGAATCAGTCATTTAAGTATTGGTATTAATTTTAAGTATTATAAAAGAAGGATTATCTTCTCCTCTAAAGTATACAAAAAAAGGTCACAAAAATTTAAAATATTCAAAATGAAGCATTAAACAGAATCTTTTTTTTTTTTTACAATTCTGTCCAATGAATCAGTCATTTAAGTATTGGTATTAATTTTAAGTATTATAAAAGAAGGATTATCTTCTCCTCTAAAGTATACAAAAAAGGTCACAAAAATTTAAAATATTCAAAATGAAGCATTAAACAGAATCTTTTTTTTTTTTTACAATTCTGTCCAATGAATCAGTCATTTAAGTATTGGTATTAATTTTAAGTATTATAAAAGAAGGATTATCTTCTCCTCTAAAGTATACAAAAAAAAAGTCACAAAAATTTAAAATATTCAAAATGAAGCATTAAACAGAATCTTTTTTTTTTTTTACAATTCTGTCCAATGAATCAGTCATTTAAGTATTGGTATTAATTTTAAGTATTATAAAAGAAGGATTATCTTCTCCTCTAAAGTATACAAAAAAAGGTCTAAAAATTTAAAATATTCAAAATGAAGCATTAAACAGAATCTTTTTTTTTTTTACAATTCTGTCCAATGAATCAGTCATTTAAGTATTGGTATTAATTTTAAGTATAATAAAAGAAGGATTATCTTCTCCTCTAAAGTATACAAAAAAGGTCACAAAAATTTAAAATATTCAAAATGAAGCATTAAACAGAATCTTTTTTTTTTTTACAATTCTGTCCAATGAATCAGTCATTTAAGTATTGGTATTAATTTTAAGTATTATAAAAGAAGGATTATCTTCTCCTCTAAAGTATACAAAAAAGGTCACAAAAATTTAAAATATTCAAAATGAAGCATTAAACCGAATCTTTTTTTTTTTACAATTCTGTCCAATGAATCAGTCATTTAAGTATTGGTATTAATTTTAAGTATTATAAAAGAAGGATTATCTTCTCCTCTAAAGTATACAAAAAAGGATACAAAAATTTAAAATATTCAAAATGAAGCATTAAATAGAATCTTTTTTTTTTTTTTACAATTCTGTCCAATGAATCAGTCATTTAAGTATTGGTATTAATTTTAAGTATTATAAAAGAGGGATTTTCTTCTCCTCTTAATTATACAAAAAAGGTTACAAAAATTTAAAATATTCAAAATGAAGCATTAAACAGAATCTTTTTTTTTTTTTACAATTCTGTCCAATGAATCAGTCATTTAAGTATTGGTATTAATTTTAAGTATTATAAAAGAGGGATTATCTTCTCCTCTAAGGTATACAAAAAAAGGTCACAAAAATTTAAAATATTCAAAATGAAGCATTAAACAGAATCTTTTTTTTTTTTTACAATTCTGTCCAATGAATCAGTCATTTAAGTATTGGTATTAATTTTAAGTATTATAAAAGAAGGATTATCTTCTCCTCTAAAGTATACAAAAAAGGTCACAAAAATTTAAAATATTCAAAATGAAGCATTAAACAGAATCTTTTTTTTTTTTACAATTCTGTCCAATGAATCAGTCATTTAAGTATTGGTATTAATTTTAAGTATTATAAAAGAAGGATTATCTTCTCCTCTAAAGTATACAAAAAAAAGGCACAAAAATTTAAAATATTCAAAATGAAGCATTAAACAGAATCTTTTTTTTTTTTACAATTCTGTCCAATGAATCAGTCATTTAAGTATTGGTATTAATTTTAAGTATTATAAAAGAAGGATTATCTTCTCCTCTAAAGTATACAAAAAAGGTCACAAAAATTTAAAATATTCAAAATGAAGCATTAAACAGAATCTTTTTTTTTTTTTACAATTCTGTCCAATGAATCGGTCATTTAAGTATTGGTATTAATTTTAAGTATTATAAAAGAAGGATTATCTTCTCCTCTAAAGTATACAAAAAAGGTCACAAAAATTTAAAATATTCAAAATGAAGCATTAAACAGAATCTTTTTTTTTTTTTACAATTCTGTCCAATGAATCAGTCATTTAAGTATTGGTATTAATTTTAAGTATTATAAAAGAAGGATTATCTTCTCCTCTAAAGTATACAAAAAAAAGTCACAAAAATTTAAAATATTCAAAATGAAGCATTAAACAGAATCTTTTTTTTTTTTTACAATTCTGTCCAATGAATCAGTCATTTAAGTATTGGTATTAATTTTAAGTATTATAAAAGAGGGATTATCTTCTCCTCTTAAGTATACAAAAAAGGTTACAAAAATTTAAAATATTCAAAATGAAGCATTAAACAGAATCTTTTTTTTTTTTTACAATTCTGTCCAATGAATCAGTCATTTAAGTATTGGTATTAATTTTAAGTATTATAAAAGAAGGATTATCTTCTCCTCTTAAGTATACAAAAAAGGTCACAAAAATTTAAAATATTCAAAATGAAGCATTAAACAGAATCTTTTTTTTTTTTTACAATTCTGTCCAATGAATCAGTCATTTAAGTATTGGTATTAATTTTAAGTATTATAAAAGAAGGATTATCTTCTCCTCTAAAGTATACAAAAAAGGTCACAAAAATTCAAAATATTCAATATGAGGCATTAAATATTCACATGGAACATCATTACATACAAAAATTGAAAGAAAGAACAGGATTATTATTTTTTTTCTTGTACAATATTTTTTTTTTTTTTTTTTCAATCATTCAAGAATTTAAATATAATGAACAAAGCAATAAGAAAGAGTGATTCTAGACTCCTCTTTTTCAAAATTTAAGAACAATTAAAACATATAACAGAGGTTCTTTTATACATATTTTTAGCTTTCCTGCTGTCCAATAATTGATATAAAATTAACAGTTAAAAGAAATATAAAAGAGGAATACTTGACTCCACTTTTATAAAATTTAAGAACAATTTAAACATTTAGGGAAACATTGAACAGAGGTGCTTTTTTTTTTTTTTCTTCTTAGTTTTCCTGCTGTTCAATGATTCAAGAAATTAAATATAGTTACTAATTTTCATCATTACAAACGAGGGAATTGCTGCTCCCTCTAAGCATGATATTTTCTTTGTGTGCAATGATCTAGATGCTAAAATTTCTAAAAATAATGAAATGACCTCAATTAGTAAAAGAGGAATTTTAGGCACAAATTGAACAGGAGGAGCTATTTTTTTTTTTTATTATCCTTACATTACTAACATGCTTATAAGAGGATTTGTTTTACAATAAGTGGTACAATATATAACAATCAATTGAAGAAATAAAACCATAAAAATACATAGTTAATAATTTTCTTTTTAAGTTTCATAGGAAATAAATTCAGAAGTTTAAATATTATGAAAAATTATAGTAGATGGGAGAAGAAAATCCTTTCGAAAAAGATTTTCTTTTTCCCGTCAAAAGTTGACAATTTGTAAAGAATGTTGCAAATATTTAATACTACTAAATATAGGAGTATTTTTTAACACATATATATATATAGGTCAGATTTTATTACCTTTTAAAATAAGAATTGATAATATTCATTTAAAATTACTCTATATGATTATGTAGTATGCACCAACCTATTGCAGTTTGTCTCCAGCGGCTACTCCCCGTACCACAAAGGCACAACTTTCACTACTGGTGCTAGATTGTTTGCAATAGGTGTGCGTAAAGTACATAGAATTTTAAAATATTAACACTCCCCCAAGACATTCCATCTCCAAAGGCTACTCCCCGTACCATAAAGGTACAACTTTCACTACTGGTACTAGATGGTTTGCAATGGGTTTGTGCAAAATAAGTATTAATAGTAGGTGCAGGCACCCAAGATAAATAATTTAAAAAAGCAAAAAATTATTTGAAGACAAAAAAAATTCTTGAATATTAATATAACAGCAGATTATATTTTATTAATAGTTATACATTTACATAATTCCATCACACAGAATTTATATTTTCTATCAAAACTAATAGCATATAATTTCTGAAAAAATACATAGTTAAAAGAAAAAAATTGTTGTGCATAGTGTAACAAAAATTAGAGAATATTTTAAACAGGCTTTATAAAAACAGTAATATTAAAACATTTACAAAATTCAGTAAATTGAAGGACTAAGTGGAGGAATAGGGAATTAACTTTTGATATATTAGTTATAAATGTTTTTGCTTTGTACTCTTTTATAAGTGCTATCTTTCATAAAGTATTTTATTAACTTATAATATAAGTCTTCCTAAAACACAATACCCTTATTAAGAAATCCCATTTATTTTACATCAAACACCCACTTCATCCACTTAGCCCTTCAATTAACAAAAACCACAAGGTAAAGCAACTACTTTACAAAAAACTGACAAAAAACACAGTCAAACTACCAAAATATACCCCCCCCCCACTGAAGCACATAGAGACAGGGCGAGGGCGTCTGAACTAGACGCATCGTGATTGGGCACCCAGACAGGCCACAGGCACCCAGATTTGCAAGACTCTGGACAGGCGGACGACCCTGGAGGAATCCGTCCCTGGAAGCGGAAACCCCCTGCCATGTCAGGCGTCGCTCTAAAGACAGACCGACACAACAGACCACGGACTACAATAGAAGGAGATAATAAAGGCCCCAGGTCCAGAGACAACCTCCTTCAGTCTGTTTATACCGGGGCCTTGTCCGAGAACTGATTTTGTGTCGTCTGCTGTCCGGCCGACAATACTGCCCTCTTAAGGACAAACATCATATCTGCAATCAGATTTAATATGGATGATCCACAGAAAAGCCAATTGCAGACATGAGGTTTATCCTTAAGAGGGCAGAGCAGGAGGCATTAGATGCTCTCCTCTTCCCATCCTGTCTCTCCAGCTCTCTATTCCTAATCTACATAACTAAGATTTTGAATAGTATTCTATTCTTCCCACTAAAACATTTACAATGAACTCATAAGAAAAACCACTACCATCAAACCTGATAATTAGACATTACTTGCTTTGCCATGTGACTTTCGCTTACAGTTGTTAAATATTTGCAACATTTCAAGAGCATAAGTTTAAAAAAGTTTAGACAATTTTTTCTTCTTCTTTAAACGACGTACATGCAGTCTTGCAGATGATCCCTTTTCTTACACTGAATGTTACTGACGTTGCTTAAGCATGGGCAAGTGAGATTAGTACATTTAAATGTTACAAAGAGTGAATATTTAGAAGACATTTTAACTTATATTTTACATTAACTGACTATTTTAATTGATCGTTTTTACTTTTTAATTTATATGAATATCAATATTTAAATTTTGATAATTTATTCAGTTTTGAATAATGTTTGACAGATTGACTTTTAGAAAATAGTACAGAAACATAAATTACAAGTCCAACGGTTATTTTTTCTTTGTTTGATTTAACGAATATTAATATTTTAATTTTGATAATTCATTTGATTTTAAATTATGTATGACAAAAATTAAAAAAAAAAAAAAGTAGCACAGAAACATGAATTATAAGTCTAACAGTAAAGAAAAAGTACAAGAAAATTAGATTTTATTTTTTAATAATATATTTTATACATAAATTTTAGACTGCAGTCTGAATATTTTCAATATGAAATGAAATTTAAATAAATAGAAAATTAATCTTTAAGACAAATTCAAAGTTATCACTCAATGAAAAAAGCCAGATAATATTCTAAGTCCAATGACTTACCTACAACATCATATATCAAGGGCAATTGGGCTATTTTTTTTTTTATTGATTGATACGCTCAATAATCTATTTTTGTACACAAAAACAGCTAATCAAGCTGAGACCTACAGCTTAATGTGCATTCCGAACCACAACAAACATCCCTACTGAAACCCAGGATTCGAACAAGGCAATATTAGCATGCAAGGAAGGTCAAAGCACTAGCTACTCAGCTACCAGGTAGGCTAGGACTTTTTTCAGAAAATATAATTTAAAGAGGGAAATGTTACAATTAACAACTACAGAATATTATTTGGATGGCAAATATTTCAGGTTGTTAACAAAATAAAATTGATGTTAATCAATTTTATACCTCTATTTGTAATTGTAAGAGGAAGGACCTTCAGTGCATTTTATTTTTATCTAAGATAAGATATTGATTTGACATGGATTTATCAGAACCAAGTCAAGCTTCTTCCATGCCAAGTAATTATTTAACCTACCAGCCCTAAAGATACATTTTAGGATTATATTTAACTATTATTCTAAATTATTCTTAAAAAATATATATATATATATGTTTTGAATCAAAACATAACTTCCAATAACAAACACCAATTACAGCTTTCTTATTGCTATTTTGATTAAAAAAATTAGATTTTACTTTCTCACTTCTTAAAGTATGTTAATTATTTTTTTTAATTACTCAACCATCTTATTCTCACAACACTTAAAACTTGTAAAAAATAAATAAATTCTACTTATTCCTTTTAACTATCCTGTCAGTGTAAGAGCATCAGTAGGTCATCTGCCATGCTCTGCTTGTGGTGGGACCTTCCTTTGAATTTTAAGAAAAGCCTCTCTCAGGGTGGATATTAGTTACACAGGGTTTCTGCTGAAATCACAGAATGAAAATCAATGACTTTTAAGGGGACTTGGTAAAGCCCTTAAAATCATAATTTTTACACATTTAGAACTAATTAGACTAAATTTTATTCTAAAAAAAGTTCACATAGTGCTCTAAATATTCAAAAAAGTTCATGAAATTTCAAATTTTATCTTTTTTTTTTCATTTTCCAATATTTTGTCCCGATTTTTTTTTTTTTTTTAATTTTCCTAGTAATATACTCTAACTTTTTAGACATCCGATTTATAATACGTAATATAGTTTCCGAGAAAAACAATAATTACTGTACCCAGAGTATTTTTAAACATTTAAATTTGTAAAAAAAAGGTTTTATTTTATTAAAAAACTCATGTATATTTTTGTCAAATAGATATTAAGAATGACACAAACAAAATTTCAAGTCATTTCATGCATACTTGCTGAAGTTTTAGCATTTTGAGTATGGTGGGAATTTCAAAAATCACGAAATGAGAAAAATGCATTCGAAACATCAAAGGAGCCGTTGCAGCAATGCTAAATTCTCCATAAAAATATAGTTTTTCTGCAATTGCAGTTATTGGATCAGCTCAAAAACTTGTCAGAATAAGGAGTAGGTTTTAAAGATTATAAACACACAAAAAATGTAAAATTATATTTTATTTTTGTGAAAACAAGGGGTACCAAGTCCCCTTATAGTCCAACGAATAGAGACATTTTACCTTGCAAAAGGTTATGTAGTTTTGATTTTTTAATATGTAATAAAGGTCGGTTCCATGGTTTATAAACTAAGTTTTCGACCTCCTAACCCTTGTGCGTTCTCCGTGGTGCACAAACAACTGAGCCGTTTTTCAGTTTATACGTCATAACTCTTTGCCGATGCATATCCGACACAAACATTATATTTAAAAGTTATAGAATATTAAATCTGCTACAACTTTTGTACACAATGTGTTTTTGTAGAACTATTATGTAACATCAAAGTCAAAACTTTTTAATGAAAATGCTACTTTTTAGGATTTGTGCCAAGTTTTTTTATTATATCTACATAATGGTACGTCTTAGAGAAAAATATTGTGAATAAAAATTGTAGAACAATACATTTCCTACAAGTTTTTTTATATTAACTTATTTTCTTATTTACTTATTTAATAACAAAGGAGCTACTCTGCTATTTACCGTGGCCCACCAGAAAAAAAAAATGTTTTTCAGTTTATAGATCATAACTCTTTTGCAATGCATCTTAAAAACAAATATTAAATT
The DNA here is from genome assembly GCA_963978545.1 of Linyphia triangularis. Lineage (NCBI taxonomy): Eukaryota > Metazoa > Arthropoda > Arachnida > Araneae > Linyphiidae > Linyphia > Linyphia triangularis. The sequence goes on from OZ021728.1 coordinate 3,080,326, forward strand.
TAAAAGTTGTAGAGAAATAAATTTTCTACAACTTTGGTATACAATTAGTTTTTGTAAAGCTATTGTGTAGAGTTATCTAGCATCAAAATAAAAACTTTTTCATAAAAATGCTGCTTTTTTAAGTTTTTTGTCGTGTTTTTCGATTATATCTTCACAACAGTAAGTCAGAGAAAAATGTATCCCACAAAAGTTGTAGAACTATAAATTTTCTTTAAGTTTTTTTATACAAAAAATTACTCTCTAGGACTAATAGCTAAAGAGCTAATCTTCTTGAAAGGTTTACGAGATGATATCCTATAATATTTTATGTATATATAGGCAGAGGTGTAAAAATAGTTTCTTACTGCAAAGTCTGACAATTTTAATAAAAAAATAAAATATCGATATAACAATAATGCAAAATAAAAAGTGGAAATATATTAAATTATGTATATATCTATTATATATAATAACAGATTTTTGCCAAGGTGCACCAAAAACCTTCTGAATTTGAAATTTTGGATTTTTTTAATGTACCAACCATATCCTTTTCCAATGCATTTTAGAGGGGAAAAATTTATATTTTAGGATTTAAAAATATAAATATTATATTAAAATTATATTAGAGTATTAAATTTCCTACAACTTATATATGTAAAGTTTGTTTTGTGTTAAGTTAATTTGTTTACTATTGTACAAAAAGTAAATTGTATGAAAAGCATTAAAGCAAAAACTCTTTCTTAAAAATACCATTTTAAGATTTTTCCCTGAAGTTGATTTTTTTTTATTGGAAATCATATATATATATATATATATATATATATATATATATATATATTTTTTTTTTTAAAGAGTTATGAAAGTCACTCAAATTTGTTAAAAATCACAAGTTTTTTTTTTTTTTTATGAAATAAGCAATGAACAAAAAACATTTTTCACTTCAGCATAGACAAATACCTAAAAGGAATGTGTGATAAAAATTGTAATCAGATAGCTAGTGCAGTTTCAAAGAAAAAAACCATTTTAAAGGAAACTTTACACAAAAAGTTTCCAATTTTATCTTCAAATAATTATAAAAAATACTTCTAAATGAGGAATCATTTGAAAGGGAAGAATTTAAATTTTAATGAACAATAATAAACTCAAAACTTAATGAAAAAAAAATTATTTTAGGGCACCAACTCCTTAATTATAAAAATTATTAGTAACCACGAAAGTTGGTTGAACACCAGTCACTTTAAAAAAGAAAATGAAAAAGTTAAAAGCATTGAAATCAAATATATAAAGCAATAACAAAACAAAAAGTACCTATAATTTATGCTGTTTATTGTTTCAAGATGCTTTTACAATATATTAGGATAAAAATTGCCAAACTGCAGCGATAACTCATTCAAACTAACAACCTTAATATCATTTATAATTCTGTATGATATTAAAATTTATTATGTTAAATTTTTAAGTTTATTATTATGTAGCCTTTAATCCCATGAGTGTTACTCTGCTTCAGAATAAAATTTACCACAGAACTTACTTGACTCTAGCAACAACTATATTTTTTTAAAGCTAAATCTTAACTATAGCACTCATGATGTTGAGTAACGCTCACGAGACATGGTTAATATGTGACCAGACGTCCTGATTTTAAAAATTCAACTTTTGAGAAGACAACTTTCTGTGAATACTCTGAAATGTTTGTAAATAACTAAAATTAACTTTTCATACTGTTGCACAGTTTGGTAAATTCCTAGTTCACGTTTATGGGTTGGCGCACTTTTGAAAAGTTGGCAACAAAGCCAGAATGTCGCCAATTCGGAATTCCAATATGAAAAATTGAGAAACGAAGCAGCTCCATGATTTGTGGTATAGAAAGGTTGAAGACAAAGCACATCAGTAAAAAAAATGGGGTTGCCAAATTTAGAACTGTATCGCCTACAAAACAGCGCCAATCGACTTGGCGATATTTTAACGTCAACTAGGAATAGACCCAGAGGTTCTAGATTTCCTAAAATCAAATAAAAAAAATTTAAATTCGCAACAGTCTCAAATACAAAGTAGTATATCCCTATAGATGAAAGTTAATAAATGTTTGAATCACAATGTATATTGTATATCTTCAAAAAAAAACTCGAACATTGAAGATTATAGAACAGTGTGTTCCGAACCCCATAAATTTAATACAAGAGAAAATGACCCATTTCCCCATTGGCAGAGATGTGTCCTGATTTTTAAGACAGAAAAACCAGAAACACATCAGACACTCATGATATTCATATATACATTAGGTTTCATCAAATAATAAATATCCAAATTATATTTTTAACAGAGAAAGTAAATTATTAAGCAAATTATATTTTTAACAGAAATTTTTATATTAAAAACAGAGAAAGATTACAACTATTATTAGTAAATAAACAGAAAAATTGCACGAATACAATGCATTTTGAAAGACTGGGACAAACACATCTAGTGGAACATCTAGTCCAACAACATCACACCAAGTAAGCTCTCAATTTAGATTATAAGGTCTTACCATGTTGACTGCCATACGAGTTGAATTCAACTGATTCATTATCTTCTCTAATCAATGCGTCGACGAATGCTGAGGTTGGCTGGGTTTGATCATTTTTGTGCAAGGGCAACACGTGGTTCATACTGCGCCAAAGAAATTAGTGAACATCAATTTTAAATTTAAGAAACAAAGTATCGGAAAAATTAAAATAAAAGTCAAAGTTGAAATATTTTAGTGGGTGGAAGCATTCCACAAAAAATGACTCGCGGTATGTCAGACCGCATAAAGCAGTTAAAGGTTCAATCAAATTGGCTGTTTAAAACCGCAATCGTGCCAAACTTCCGTGGCAGTCAACGTGTCACGAGAAAATTCCCGAAGACCAAGGATCCCCATTAGAAGTTTTTTTTTATTGTTGGGTACCATGGTTTTTGATTAAATTCGTATAGCAAAAGAATCGAGGCAAAGAATACAAGCACACCAAATCTCAAAGAAAACACTTTTGTTAACACGTATATTTAATTTTTTTTAAAGAATAATTTAAAATTGTATTTTTATTATGTCACAGAATAAAGTATTAAGTACAACCTTACCAGTATTGTATTTATTTACAAAAAAAATAGAATACTGTTTAAATAAGCTGTTAAAAATTTATAAACTTTTACTCAACTTGTTTGAAGGGATTCTGAGTAAACCACGTATATTTATAATTTAATTTTAAAGTTGTATTCATGAGTGAGAGTGAAATTTAAAATTTAATTTCATACCTTAAAATTCGATTCCAAACCAATTCCCAAAATAAATTCCTGGCTATGTCCCTGTTCCAAGTTAAAGAATGAAAGTTTAATTTTAAGCAATCCATGCTATTTAGTCCAATAAGACGCCAAATAACACCATTTCATAATAATTAATTGAGATAACTACTAAAATTTAACTCAACATTCAAAAGTTTCAGAAAAAGACGCACTATACTTTCCAACGAACTTATTAGCGAAATTTCACTTAGGCATAATTTCGATACCAAAAAAAGAAAAAATAATTTCCAAGTAATTAGGTACCTTTATCAAATCTTGTATGACAAATTCAATTTTTCTTACAAAATTACAAAAGAAAACATACTTTTATACAAGAATGAAACAACACATTAGGAAATCAAAATGTCTGATAAGAACAACAAAGCATTCAGAACCCGAACCGAAACTTTAACCAACGCGCTGCGCGGTTCGGTTGCAGTTAAAGTGTATGATATCAAAGTGAAGTGAACTGATTTAACCGGATTTTTTAATTAATAATTTTATCAATAACCAATTATTAATTTTATTCTTTACACATTAGTTTTTCAATTTTATTTTCTACAACTTTTGATGTATACACTACTTTAGAGTTTTATTTTTATTAATGAATGGTATGCAAAGCGAAATTTTCAGGAGGGTCGATCATAATCCACTTTTTAAAAAATCAAATTAGTATTTTTATATTACCATTAGCCACCAAATGTGATGACTGCAATTGCATAAACTCCATTTTGAATAAACTGTTTCAAAATCGTTTAGTTTCTAAACAGCTCGAAACCAGTAAGTACATGTTGTTAAAGCAAAAATAAAAACAAATTGGAGGATATTCAATCTTTCAGAAGATGCTTTAAATAAAACTAGAAGCTCTCGTGAAATTCATTACTTATACAATGAAAGATTAATATTTCTCTTGGTACTTTTGTTTTCTTCATCAATTATTGATTGAGCACTCGAAATTTCGTTCTTTAGTCCTGCAATTTGTTTTTATCCGTTCTTACCGAGAGGCATAGTTTTGCTTCTGCATATCTTTTTTTTTTTTTGCTATTTTTCTGCATTACCACCAATTAATTTACTGTATTGGAGGAGAAAACTGATAAGAAATTCAAGCCCGCACGCTATGAACAAGCTCACTTGTTTACACTTTACAACTCTCGCGCTCGCCGGTCCAGTTGAATTGAGTTGTGGGTTGTGCCCGTGACATCACAAGAGATAAGACACAGCCGCTTACAAACATCGCTTTAATTCAGGTCTCTTTCTTTCACTTACAAGGGATCCCACTTACAATCACGGCAAAGAATCCGAAATATAAAAAAATCACAACGAATTGCACAGTTATTACGAATTCGAAGAAAATATAATTCGAATCAACGTAGAAATGTAGGATATATAAGGCAATTAAAAAATATAGGACAATAAGGGAAGTTTTTTCCGATTTTTAAAAAATATAGGACGTCTGCGATCCCTGAATTTAATTGGAACCAGTTGCATGGCACCCAAAGAACACCAAGTGATTAAGTAGAAATAATAAGGGGGGGGGGATAATTATTGAAAAATCAAGAAAATATAGTGATTCAGAATTCCAAAAAATGCTATTCAGAAAATGTTTATGTAGAATACGGATTATTTTGTTCTGATTTAAAGAAAGAAAAAAAAGCAGCACCCTCTTGGGTGCTGCTTTTTTTCACACTTCAAGAATTCAATATTTATTTTACACAAGTGGGTTGAAGTTTACCCTATATTCTATTAATCATTTACTAGTTACTTAATCTCTTTTAGAGATAAAACAAAAAATTTGAAGAATTCCAGAAATTTTAATGCGATTGCAATTCTTAATCATAATATTACTCATAATCATGACATATTACCTCACGTCCGATACAGAGGGGACACAGTGAGTTTTGTAAAAAATGTAGGTAGGAATTTTAGAGATAATTTTTTAAATTTTAGGGATAATTTTTTAAGTTTATTTAAGGGACAATTTTTTAAGTATCAGAAATCTTAAAATTTTATGTATATTTCTCTTGTGTTCGCAGCAGTGGCATCTGGTGCAGGGGGGAGGCCTGGGCCCCCTCACTTTTTTGGACCCTGGCCCCACTTACATATATGCTTGTTAATATTGTTTTGTTGTGGGATTTTTTTAATATTAAAAAAAAAAGCTTACAACTTATTTATTCTGTCATTAGACATTAACTATTGTGAAGGGAGCAGGGAGCTCTTGCAACAAACTCGAAAAAATGTTAATCAATCGCAATCATTACTGTAAAAAAGCGACCCTTCTCTTAAAGATGCTAGTTTTCCTGGGGACAAAATGACCCCTTCTTCGGACGACCTTGAATTTGAAACCGATAGGGCATATAAGGTTGCGACTTTCACGTGACATCCTGTTTTGCCAAAGCATAAATTCAAAATTTCTAAAACATCCCTGATCACTCTGCTCTGGGGTGGACTTCTTTGTAAAGGAATGGCCATTTTTTGTAGAAACGGCGACTGCACGTTGGTCCTTTAGTATGACGGGGCGAAAAAAGTGGCTACAATAAATATTCATTGCATTCATTTTCGCTCTTTGTTTTTCAAAATGTAAGAGTAAGATTTTCTCTGCAAATTGTTTTTATTTAGATATTTACTTTTTTCCCGAAAAATGTTTGAGTATTTAAATGTCGTGCATATGATCGGAAGAAGTGATTTGTCTCACATTAATATTTGATATCCTAATAAATTATTAACGTAACTTACAATCCGATGCCATCAACGGAAGAATTTCTATACAGAAAATAAAAAATGTTCTTCTCTAAATAAGTGGCTTCACTAGAACTAAGCCATCGTATAATGCTGTGTTAAAGTTAAAAGATAAACGTCACAGTTACAGAATTTTCACCCCCCCCCCTCCCTCCCTCTCTCCCAAATAATATGTAAAATGTAGATAAAGCAAACCTAGTTACTGTTATCAGAAAAAAAATTCATGAACATTTAGTGAAGAATCTGAGTCATGAACCTGAACCCTTTAAAAGGCAAAATCATACAAACAATTTGAAATTGTCAAATAAAATTTGTGCATTCTTAAAATTGAAGAAACGATGTTTATTCTTAACTCAGGTAAGACCCAATTCTCAAAATAAATTCTGAATTAAATAAAATATTAAAATTTGAAGCGAGTTCCATGTTTGCTCAACTTCTTTTCAAAATATCAAGAATCATGGTAAAACACTTATTTTTAACTATCGCTATGTCAAAACTCATTGACCAAAGGCAATATATTCAATTCACATGTGAAACGTCGTCGAATCGAGCCCCATCGGATGTTTTGCTGGTTGGTTTCAATGTAAGTAGACATCTCAAATTTGAGATGCATATACAATGCATTTTTCAAGTAATTATTCATCCTCATATCAAGTAATTATTCATTTTTTCATGAATTTAAATTAAAACTGTTGAACTGGTCAGTATAACAATACCTTTGACTTTGGTTGCAAATTTATAAATATTGCACATTCTAAGTTAATGGCATTTTTCATTAGTTCTACTGTTAAGTAAAAATTATTTTGCATGAATTGATTCATGATAAATATCATTGACTTGAATATTAGGTGCAATACCGATGTCTTTAAAATGATTTATTTAAATTTAAAACACCATAAAATTATTTATTTAAGTATTTACTCTAAAGTTACGAAAAGTGAAATTGTTGCTGTCGGCAATTTTTTTCTATGATTCATGTAATATTTGATGAAAAATTTTCCCCTGTGATTTCTACAGAATTTTTAACCAAGGTTTTGACTTTATTTATTTTATAACTCTTCCCTAACTCTTTGTTTTCTTTTTCTTAAATACAGAATAGAAATTGAGTGACATCGGTTTTCATACTTTTACTTATTTTTTTGTGATTAGTATTTTAATTTATTATTATGATGTCAAACAAAATAAAAAAGCTTTTGCTTCCTACACTCTTGGTATCTAGTCCAGTCACCTGTATTGTACATAAAATGTTTTATACTGTTGAAAATATTGGTAACTTTTCTTATATTAAAAAAGTTTTATCTTCAAGGCTGTTTAAATTTTACACTTCGTCCAATCGACATGAGTTCATTTTAATGTGTTCTCTATTCTTAATTTAATAAAATTATTAATTATAACATGCTTTTCATTATATGATTAGGAGTAATTAGCTATATTTAACGGGGGGGAGGGGGGGGAGCAAAAAGTTAAACTTTAACACTTTTTTTTAAAAATCTTACAGTGAGTCCCGATAATATCGTACTTATGGCTGTTCCTAATCACTGACTACTGGTCATTGAGATAGCATCCAGCTCTTGGTAGGCTTCCCGAAAGACCAGAAGATCCTTAAAATAATCTCCATAAATTTAAACTCTCAAACGCATAGACAGTGGCAAGGGGGTGCAGATCGCATACAAAAGGGTGCAAAGCTGCTCAAACCAGGAATTTTCAACCATGGATGAGTATCGGATTTCTTACGGAATAATTTATAAATAGACATACCGTAATTTTACGTTCAATTGAATAATTTGAAGCCTGTACTTTGCTTTTTTGCCTAGGAATTCTTCACTTCATTTTTAATTTTTAAAAGCAAAAGGTGCAAGTGCATTCATTTTACCCTTCCTGACGTCGTCCATTCTCAAACGAAACGTCGCGTCGTTTTTGTAATAATAATTCCTTTTATTGAAATATTTACTTTATCAGATATCAGTATGCTTAGATAATTTAACTGTTTAATAATTTTGTCGTTCTGTTTTCCCATATATATTTAAATAACATTCACAAAATTACATGAAATTCATATGTCTTGAAAATTGCACGAATACAATGCATTTTGAAAGACTGGAACAAACACATCTAGTGGAACATCTAGTCCAACAACATCACACCAAGTAAGCTCTCAATTTAGATTATAAGGTCTTACCATGTTGACTGCCATACGAGTTGAATTCAACTGATTCATTATCTTCTCTAATCAATGCGTCGACGAATGCTGAGGTTGGCTGGGTTTGATCATTTTTGTGCAAGGGCAACACGTGGTTCATACTGCGCCAAAGAAATTAGTGAACATCAATTTTAAATTTAAGAAACAAAGTATCGGAAAAATTAAAATAAAAGTCAAAGTTGAAATATTTTAGTGGGTGGAAGCATTCCACAAAAAATGACTCGCGGTCTGTCAGATCGCATATAAAGCAGTTAAAGGTTCAATGAAATTGGCTGGTTTTTTTTAAGTAAGGTGAGGGGGAGTAATTTTAAGTACGGGGAGGGAAGGATGTAATTTTAGGTAAGGGGGGGGGGGCATAAAAAAAATGTTGCAGTAGGCAATTTAGATATTGATAAGGTAGGGGCTTCCTCTGGTCCTATCTTTTAGATTTAATTTAGGTACCATTTATCCGCACCTTTCGTTTCTGAACTTAAAATCTCTCACCACCAATTCTGTTCTAATGGTTCATCCTCAAGTCTTATCGTATCTCTCTATCTGAAGGGAATTTTGGTGCGAAATCTGATCTTTGTTTTCACCCCAAGAGCTTCATAAAAAACCACTCTTCATCCTTCCCCCAGTCTTTCTTTCCAACTAAATTTATGACTGGTGACATCCTGTTCACCTCCTTTCCAGTTGATCCTTCAGACACAACAAACGGCATCTTCGTCCATCTGTAGGTCGTTGCTGAAGGTCCACAGTTGCAAGAAAATTCATTGGGGGATAGTTATTTAGTTAAACGCCCTTGATTACTTTTAACTTGCTGGACATCATGCCTGTAGTTACTTCTTTAATATGTAAAGTCATCTTTTTTTTTTAAAACCCTTTATATTAACTTCGACTTTGTGTGCGGATGGTTGGCAGAGGCGTGCTGGGACCATCGATATAGATAAACAACTAGATAGACTGCTTAACGGTGGAGAAACGAGCCGTTGCCTCCGTGGAAGCGAGATGTTTGGATGGAGGAATTTGTATTGCCGATGTGGATTTTCTTCGATCTTTATGGGGTATTCGCGTTACTTTTGATATTTGGCAAGCAAAAATTAAATTAAGAATAAAATATATTTGAAGAAAATAGTTTAACCAATAAATATAACTGATCAAAATAATTCTAAGTATAGGATTTGTATATTTAGAACAAACATTTGAGATTAGTTGCTGTCGATATCTGTAAACGTGTTTCATCTTTATTGATCCAAATTTAATTCTTTAAATTTTAAAGTACATGAATTAAATGTTTTAAAAATAAATTATTATGTACAAGTTATGAGAATACAGTAAAGAAATGAAAGTAGACTTTTAAACTAAATTTATTTTAGAAGTAGAATTTAAAAATAATTGAAGAAATACAGTAAACCAGTTGAAAATATGCAATAATAAGATTGCAAAATACAAATTCATACATTCAATACACCAATTCAAAGAACAATTTAAATTTCAAAGGCAAACTATTATACTAATTTTTTATACTCAATATTATTATATAACTTATGATTTTAAATATATAAGTTTTGAAACTTGTTTATTGCAAGTCAAACACATATATTTATTTGGTCCTATAATTCTGAAATGAGAAAACTTTACCAAAACTAAATAAGTTCAGGAATTGTTCATAATAATATTACAGAAAATTGTTTTTGAGGATTTCAAGTTAAAAATCAAATAAATTACATAGTTTAATAAAAAAAAATTAAATGGAGAAAAAATTTAAAAAGTAGTTGGGGAGTTTTTCCCAAGAATTTTTTTTTTTGTAGTTAATCCAGATCTAAACATTGTTAAAAAGGACCAACTTATTCAATTTATGAATGTTGGTAGTTTTGTTTCTTTGATGATCAAGTGTTACTCTCTTGGCATTCGAAAAAAATCTAATGTTGCCATAAGTTCTGGCAAATTAGTTTTATTAATTGCGTTTGGTGGAGACTCTCCACAACAAATTCACCTTCAGTTGAATGTATAAAACCCAAAGTATTTAATTTTTTGACAAATACTGTGACCAGGGGTCAAAGTGACAAAATAAGAATATATAGGATTTTTTCAAAAAAAATATAGGACAATATAAAACATCAAATAACTGCACACAGTTGCTACTGAACTTCAAAATTAATTCGTTATACATTTATATACTCGTTATATTGAATTTAAGAGAATAGAAAACACACCTTTAAAAAAAGAAATCGCATGATCCTGAATACATGATCCCCCCCCCCCCCCCGTTATTGCCTCAATATTCTATCCCTAAATCAAGTTACATCATTTGCAATCATGAGTCTTTTGCTTCCAGCATTTTTAACTGTTCCAATTTCTTTAAGTATTTTCTTTTTATCCCTGTTTGCAGTCTTTTGTTGATTCAGATTTACTGTTCAGTATCGGCTGGATTGGTGGCGAAAAGTGGGAGATTTATCGCCGAATGTGGCGAACCTGGCACTTGGTTTTAAAGCAACCCTAGTGATCGTTTGGATTTGACAACACAACGTATTGACGTAATTTTCAATTTTGGCGACTTTTATGAAAAATCGTGGCGAATATTCCGAATCCGGTACGAATTCTGCGCCAAGGCGATTTTCGCAAAAAAATGGCAGCCCTGCCATTTTTAAGAGCAAGATAACTAACTGCCTATGGTTGCCATAATTTGGAGCGGTTTGATGTAAACAATTCGTGGCGCAGAATCCGTACAGGATTCGGAATAAAAAAAATCGCCATCCGACATCATACAGTAAATCTTAACCCTTTTGTTTCCTTCATCATCAATTATTGACTGAGCACTCAAAATGTTCTTTAGTAGTCCTACAAGTTAATCCCAAGTTGTTTTTATCCGTTTTTCCCGAGGCAGAGTTCTGTTGTTGCATCTCTCTCTGCATTATGGCCAATTAATTTATTACGTTGGAGGAGAAATCATATCAGAAGTTCAAGACCGATTGTTATGGAAATGTTCACATATTTACAACTCCCGCCGGTCCAGTAGAGTTGAGTTGTACGTTATGCAGCACGTGACGTCACAAGAGATAAAACGCCGCGCCGCCGTTACAAACATCGTTTTTGTCAGGTCTTTTTCACCCACGATCGCGCCAAAGAATCCGAAATATTAAAAAATGGCAACAAACGGCGCCGTTATTACGAATTCAAAGAAAATATAGATCGAATCAATGTAGAAATATAGGATATATAGGACAATTGTAAAATATAGGACAATATAGGACGTTTTTACCGATTTTTAAAAAAATATAGGATTTATAGGACATATAGGACGTCTGCGACCCCTGTGTGACAAATACTTAAAATAGAATAAACAATGTAATCTAAATGTTTTTAATTTTTTTTTTATTTGACATATAATGACGAAATAATTTTTCTGTTTGTTGCACAACAAACAATACTCCATCAGAAGCAAATTTTAATCCACCTTTAGTTACATTGTATTTAAACAATTTGGCATTTTGTAAGTATGGCTATTGCAATGACCAATTTTTAATTTTGCTTTTGTTGTTAACAAACTTATACATTCTTTGCAGATTAGGTTTGTGCTAAGCTGTTTCACTACATAACCTGAAATATAATAAAGAATATTGTCAGCAACATCTGACAAAGTGTTGGACTCTATTAAAAGTGACAACTCTTGAATGTTAGTACCTAATTCGCTACTGTCTTCAGTACCATCAAATAAAGTACGCTTACTGGAACGAAATTCAAATATTGAACATTGTGAACTGTAATCTAAGTTCAAACAATTTGCAGTTGAACTTGGGGACACAGTGTTTCTAAACAGAAGTTTTCTAAGGGCACATTTAAATTGGTTTACGTTAGGGTTGTTATTGCATCCTCCTCTTGATCTTATACATGAAAATAGCAATTCCACATGATCCTGAGATATCTTGTACGTTAGGAAATATTTACTAGGGTTCTCAATTTCTATCATCAAATGTATGGTCAGCTTTTGAATGCTGTTTATGCATATTACAAAACCAACAGGGGTGTAGTGGAGCGGGAACGAGTGGGAACGGCGATCCTTTACCTTTTTAGAAGGCGGAACGGCGTTCCCTCACCTAATTTTTTTTTTTTTTTTTACTTTTATTATGTGACATTAAACACACAGTCAAGAAAGAAAACGAAACGGTTCTTTCGTGAGAACTATGCTGTCGTTTTCGATTTGCAACTTCAGAGCTGAACAAGCAAGTTCAAGAATTTGCAAACACTTGAAAGAGGCACGGCAACCCACACATATAGCCATTCGAAAAATCGAAACTCGATCTCTTATGGAAATTTTTCTGAATGATAATTGTTTAAGAAATCATGTAAATAATCCTTTTAAAATAAAGTGTAGATAATTTGTTGAAAAATTGTTGCAATAAATCTATTTAAAAATTTGTGCCAATAATATGTTTGAAAATATGTATCTTCTAATCCATTTATAAAGTGTTAAATAATCTAATAAAATGGGTTGTACAAAGCAAATTGTTAAAAAATCCAGGTGATTTAATAGTTTTAAAAAGATATTTAAATAAAAAAAGTCTAAACACACGTTTTTCTTTTCAATTTTGAGGAGCTCATTATCTGTTTTGAGATTATTAAAGTAAAATAAAGAAAGTTATTTATTCTTAGTGGTAATTTTCACCCCCCCCCCCCCCACACACAGTAAAAAACAAAAGTATACGTTTATAACGACGCGACATAGCGTTCCCATACCTTTTTATTTTACACTACACCACTGCAAGTGCAAAGGTTTTACGGGGATGTTTGAAGACAGAAGTGATCGCTATTTTTAATGAAGAAATATAGCTCAAGGTTTCGTTTAAAAAAGTTTCCCACCCTGACTTATTTGCAAGCCTTAAAGGTTGTTTAAAACCTGAGCTAAACGGGTTGCGACTGTTTATACAATCAAAGAGTCTGTTAATTACTCTTATGAAATGAACAGTGGCTTTGCACCCATTAAAATTGGGATCGCTTTTCGACAAATGCTCGATTGCATCAGCTACACTACCACTTAAGGTTTGTGCAGCTAATCGTATCTTATTTTTGTACATTATGTGAACCCCAGAAAGAGAATTAGCAAATTTAAGTGGTTCTTTTCTTTTCAAATCATTTAGTTTTGTAATATAATCCAATTTTACAACTCCTGTATTGGACATTATAAAACCCATTTCGGCTAAAGTATTTCTGGCTAATTTCAACATGTGACAGAGATAAAAAAAATGCAAAGACTTCTAACTCAGAAGCAGAATGTTTGAAAGAAGTTTTGAAATTGTTTCCTATTTCAAAATTACACCCTAAATCTGTCAATGTGCGAGTGTTAGTTTCGCTTTCATTTTCCATTTCTTTGTCAAATGCCCTTGAAAACGCATAAAAACAAGGATTAAATAAATATAAATCAAGTGTTTTATTCTAGATCATAATACTATTTGTTCTGAATTTAAAATAGATTATTTATGATATGAATTGCCACATAAGAGATTAACCATTAACCACGAGCGATCAATGTTAAAAGGGTCATTTTAGATATTTTTTAATAATAATAAAAAAAAAATACATTTGCTTATTTGAATAACTATTTTTTATTTACCTGTGAAAACTCTTGTTGATATTTTTTCGATTTGTGCTGTTGTTGCAATGATATGCAACACAGTAGTTAACCATGATTCAGGAAATCTTCCCATCAGTGGCAGGAAAACAAATTATTACTGCCAGCGCGTTTTTCGCCCTGCGTTGCCATCGGAGCAGTCTATCCAGTTGTTTATCTATATCGATGGCTGGGACATAAAATCGGCCCTTGTGATTTTTTTACATTGATCTCTACTACAACTTCTGGATTGCTTATTAGCGGTTTTTGCTCTGAAAGCAGATGATATCATTTGAATACTTCCCCCCATAATGCTTTGAAATAGGTTGCTCATAGTTACAAACAAATTTGAACTAGCTTTGGGGGAAGTTGTTAGTATAGATCTCTATTGTAATTATTAAGCCTTCTTCAACTTCAAGTCAGTAACCAAGCATGCGCTATCCAGAAGTTGTACTAGAGATCAGTGTTTTTTTATCTATTCCGACCCAAATTTTCAATACAATCATTAATGAAATTTTAATAATTATTGTTTATTATAATATACTCCAATAATTATTTTAATAATAATTTTTAATTATTTATCTATTTATTAATATATTTTATTATTTAAGTACTTATATTTTATAATGAATTTAAATAACTAAATAGTTTTATTTATTCATCAATTTTAATAATTGAATTGAACAATTCAATTATTAAAATTGATCGAATTTTTTCTGTCTTTACTATTTATGCCTTCTTTAAGAGAACTTGATTTTCAGAAACCATTCAAATATTTTACCTTAAAAGTTATTAAATAATACATAGATCTTAGTGCATCTATTTTTTAAATACAACATAATTTCATCTAATTTAAATACAACTTAAAGTAATGTTACATATTAATTAAATTTTTAATATGAATTGAAACTAAAGCAATAATTCATTAATTGTAAATAGATCTGGTGGAAGTGATTAGCATTTCAATGCATTGAGCTTTTTAAAAAGTGTTTAGAAAGAAAACCAATTATATTGGAAAAAAAAAAAAAAACTGTACCGACCCGGCCCATTTTTTACAGACAGTGACCAGCCAAGTGATTGCACCGGACAACCCAATGGCCAGTTGGTTGCGTGGATTTTCATGGCACAAGAGCCAATATTGGCTAAGCTGCGCCAACAACCCTTTTGGCCAGTTCGCCCCTGTTGTTTGGATGACTGTGCATGTCGATGGCAGGCATATCTGCAGAGGCCTAATTAATCACATTGCTGTCATCCAATCCAATCGGACGGAAACTTGTCAGATAGATTCGATGTCGATGACACTGCATTCTATCAAATTTTTGGGCTGATACTGTCGCTTAAAGTTTCTTTTACGGAATTCTAATAAACCAACTTACTGTCATCCAATCGCGCTGAAATAGCATTTAAAGGATCATTGAAGAATCTCTTTCCTGTTGCCAAAATTATTTTAATAAATAAATAATAAAATTGTTTTAATCAGAATAAATAAAAGGTATTTGGATGTGAGTGCGTAAGTTCACACTCATTTTCAATTAACAAATTTTGAAAAGTAGTTTACCGCAAATTTTGCTGATAGAGATGTTTTTAATATTTAATATTAGATGAAATTCCAAGCATACGCTAACAACAGAATCGGTGCTATGTTAATGAATATAAAAATTGGCAATGCATAAAAGGAATTATATTAACCTTTAACTGCTGTGATAGGGTGGTTTGATATTTTTAGCTCAAGGGCAAAAAAAATTGGGCAAAATCCGGCAAATTTTAAATACATTAGCCACAGAACAATTTTGATTCCTCCATAAATTGCAATAAAAAAATAAACTAAATGAAAAGCGTCGTCGATTCCAACCCCAGTAAAGTTACATGACAGCTTTTTTAAGAAGTGTCCACCTCTGTTTGGAGCAATAATTTCGGACACAAACCCTGTATTTATTGTTAATTTCCCCTCCAATGAAAATCCACAAATATTTCCTTCCTCTATTTTAAAGATCTCCCCATCTCCATCCCTTTCGAGAAGGAGTCTTCTTCCAATGTTCCTTGTTTGACCATAGCTACGGAAATGTGGGGGTGGAAAAAAAAAAGCACTTAGGGGTGACAGTCATAAATTTTAAGAGAACCAGAGCTAAATCGTTATTAAAGCCTCCCTACTCGGACGTTTTTTCTTTTTTCTCCCCATCTTCCACTATCTTCGAAAGTCAAGTCCAGCCAAGAATTTTCCCTCTGTTAATTGGCTGTACGATTTTTGTAGCTCTCCTGACACTGCAGCTGCACTCCTCTTGATTCCAAGAAGCAGAAAGGGTGCGAGCATATCTCCCCCTAACCTCCAATTCCTCCCCTCCAACGTGGATGTCTTGTGTCTAGCTCTTGGTGGGAATTGCATGTGCTAAGTGTACTTGTCAGGACCCAAGTCATTGCGATTTACGACTTAAAAACACGCTCATTACAGGAGCTATAGTGAGTCACTTTCGGAAGTGGGGATCAGACATTCTTTCCTGGAAGGGGGGGGGGGGTTCTCAAAACAATCTTTAGACCCACAGCACTGACGAAAAAAGAATCGGCTCCTAAAATGAGACTTTTTATTTGGTTCAGTGCATAAGCGTCAGGTTGCATTTAAATTTAAGAATAGGAGTATATAGATATATTCGATTTGGCTATATTTCATTTTCATTTTGCATAGAATATGTTATAGAAATTTTTATTGCATATAATTTTGCATTTCATTACATAAAAACTATTTATAGTATCATTCGCAAATATTTTCAAAATAAACATACAAAATAAAACTACAAGATTAAGTTAAAAGTAAAAAAAAGTTAATTATTAAAAAACTCTAAAACGAATAAGAGAACCACACAAAATTAATTTTATAATTAAATTTTTGTTAATTTTTCCCCGATAAGCGTGGCAGTATGGTCTTATGCAAATGCAATGGCAGTTACACTTACACGTAAAAAGGGTCAAAAGGTCACTCACTAATCGAAATTTGAGCAAATAAAATTCCAACATCAAGAATTTGTTCCGGGCTTAATGATATTTATAGTTTCAGTCAAGTGAAAAACTGTGAAAATCCAGCAGCGAAATGATTGAAGAACTTTAGTTTTAAAAAGAATCAAAATTGGTAATAAAAAAAAAAGAAAAAAGTATCAAATTAAAATTTACCAAAGAGCAAAAAAAAAAAAAAAAAAAATGCTGAAACAAATTTTAAATTGGCACTCTGTGCTGTTGAGTTCACACGGCCCTTAAGTTGCCCCTGGGGATATTGACGCTTCACTTCGTCGATTTGTACATCAAACATATGAGGATTGATTTCCGGAAACTTTAGCATTTTCCCTTTTTTTTGTCAACTCTTATAAAGATGCTCATAGCTTATATAAAAAGACTTAATGAGGAACTTTCACGTTTTTTGGTTTTATTTTTAAATAAAAGTAGAGACAAAATCATGAAAAACAATACCATTCTTTCAAAAATTTGAGCTCGGATAGATAGTTAAAAAAATATTTAGTTTTTCACTTTGCGATTTGGCGGGAAAAAGCCACTTTTGCGTGAAACGTCAATGCGCAGATAATGAACCAGTCTAAAACCTGTTTTAGACGAGGAATGAGTGAGGTTTCTCCTTCGTTTTGCGACTTTATCTCTGCGTAACCACGTCACAGTTTTTTCTTTTGTTTTTGGTCACGCGACTTTTGCTTTGATTTTGGCTAATTTCAAACTCGATTTTTGATTAATTGAAAGCATAAAGATAAAAAATAATTGCACTGCTCAAATATATATTCGTTGGATAACACTAGAAAATACAAAAAAAAATCATTTCCCTCACTTGAGCAAGTTCCTCATTATGTGTCTCGAATGAGGCCACCAAACACATTGCGTCAAAGAAGGTTAAAAGCAAAATTAAGGAATCAATCTACACAAGCTTCAACAGACACAACTTTATTGACAAGCTATTTCACAAATTTTACATTTTTTTTCTTTTTACTCATTTCAGTATTCCGAAGGAGAAATTAGTCGGGACAAAGAAAGAACCAAATAAGATATGTTTTACCAATCACACGAGTGATTAGAGTACCCCTTGTACAAACACAACAAATTTACCTGCATTTTATAAAAATCTGCATTTGGATAATTAGAAAGTAAGACTGATTGATTTGGGCAATGCTTACTTGACACTTCTACTTTAGAGTAGGTATGTGATAGGAACTTATAAAATTTTCCACAATAGTAATTCAATATCAAAACAAAGAGAGGACATGGTTGTCGTAACTTATACCTACAATTCTTGAAAAGCAGATAGATAGGGTTTTGGTGAAATGCAAACCCAAATCTTTCATTCCTTGAAAAACCATAATCCTTCACATTGAATTTTAATCTTGAATTGATGTTGTTTTCGAGAATCATGACCTGTCATTAAAACTAAATATGAAGGGATACTTTTTTTTCCAGACATGTTGAGCAATGATTAATAGAAAAAAAAAAAAAAAAAATGTTTAATACTTAAGAAATTAACAGTTAAGAAATTGTGAGAATTATATGTGTATAATAAAAAAAACAAAAAACAATTGGAAATAAATAAACTGAAAGAAGTGGTTCTTTTTTCTAACTAATATGCAAGGAAAAAAAAAGATTTTTTTTTCTCGTGAAGTAAATTTTAATTTAAATCCGTAGCAAAAACACCCAAAATTTCTTAAGGGGGTCTGGTACCTCCTTAGGAGCCCATGTTAAATTTAACATCTTTGGGAGCATCTTATTTAATAACCAACTCTTCTACCATCCTGAAACTTTCACAGTATAATATTTAGATACTTTTGAATACCTTAATACAAAGCTATTATTATTTTTAAAAATATATTTTAAAAAAATTGCTAAAATTTTAGATGAAAGATTAAAAAAAAAAAAAGTATGCTACTTATCATTTATTCCTATTAGGTCTAATGTATTAAAGTACTCAAATACAATAGAGAAACACGTATATCAAAATTTAAAACATTTACATAAAATCAATTTTATGCTATGTGTTCAGAGAAATTCGGCTTTCAAGTTAAAAAACACGATTTAATACAGTTGAGGGCCTGAGAAGCAAAGGGGTCCAAGTGACTTTTCTTAACTTTTGAGAAAATACACTTTAAAGTTTCTTCTTTATATTAAATTTTTATGAAAATTATTTGTTGTTTACTAATCCTGGGATGAAGATATCACTAGTTTTCATAGGATTTAATATAAATAAGAAACTTTAAAGTGTATTTTCTCAAAAGTAAAGAAAAGTCACTTTGGCCCCTTTGTTTCTTATTCCTTTAGCTACAAATGAGGCATCATTTAAGAAAGGAATTCAAGTTATAATAAACAATAAGAAAATCAATAATCTGAAAATTTTTCATAAGCCAGACCCCCTTAAACATTTTTCCACAAAACCCCAAGGGGTAAGCATATTATGGATTGAGAAATCATCAGATTGAATAAAAACAGCTACACTCTTTAATTCTTTCATAATTTTAGTGATGGTAATTTCATCAATATAATTGAAGAAACAAAAATTTTACTTTAACAGGGTTTCCACTGAAATTATAGATTGAAAATCAATGACTTTTAAGGACCTAAATCATATTTTTAAGGACCTTAGGAAATTTGTTTTCAGGCATCACGTCTTTAACGTGTGACCTTACAGCTGCTTTGCTCAGAGAGGTAATATCAGAACTTTACATGAACAATTTGCATTTTGCCTTAGAAACCGACTTTGATTTTTTGGCTCTCGAAACATAAACACTATAATCTCATGTTCTCATGTTTTTTCAGGGTTCGTTTCACAAAGTACAGTCTGTAACTAAAACAGGGTTCCCACTCAAATCATAGAATGAAAATCAATGACTTTTCAATGACTTTTAAGGACCTAATTAATATTTTTAAGGACCTATGAAAATTCGTTTTCAGGCATCATGTCTATATTTATATTTTTAATAAATTATATCCTACCAAAAAAGTTACAAGTTGGTGGATGCGTAATACAAATATGTCGGAAAATTCCGATACGGTGCAGATGAGTGGGGGTCACGCGGGGATAGCAAGTTCGAGTTGTATTTTTATAAATTTTGCAGTTGGACAAAACCTGCAAAAATTAAGGACTTTTAAGGACCTCTAAGCACTTTCAAGGCCTTGAAAACAAGTTCAAAAATATTAAGCACTTTTAATGACCGTGGGAACCCTGTAAAACCATTCGATTTCGACTCCACCAATCAGCAAATACAAAACAAACCATGTACAAGTTGATGCATGCTTAATCAGGGTTCCCACTCCAAATCACAGAATGAAAATCAATGACTTTTAAGGACCTAAATAATGTTTTTCAGGACCGTTGAAAATTTATTTTCAGGCCTCATGTCTATACATACATTTTTAATTATATCTTACCAAAAAAAATTACAATGCGTAATACAAATATGTCAGCACGAATTCAGATACGGAGCAGATAATTAGTGGTCACGCGGGGATATAACAAGTCCAAGTTGTATTTTTATAAATTTTGCAGTTGACAACACAACATCTGAAAAAATTAAAGACTTTTAAGGACCTCAAAGTATTTTCAAGGACTTTTAAGCACCTCTAAGCAATTTCAAGGCCTTGAAAACAAGTTAAAAAATATTAAGCACTGTTAATGACTTTCAATGACCGTGGGAACCCTGTTAATACAAATATACCAAAAACTTTATGACATTGTGCAGATAAGTGACAAAAATTAAGGACCTAAAAGCATTTTCAAATACTTTTAAGGACCTCTAAGCATTTTCAAGTACTTTTTAAGGCCTTGAAAATAAGTTTAAAAATATTAAGCACTTTAATGACTTTCAATGACAGTAGGAACTCTGTTAAATTAAATAGTATAAAAAGCAGTTTTCAAAGATCAATCGACTCAACCCCACTTTTATAATTCTTAACCAAAAACAACCCGAATGCGATTCAAACATATTGCACATATCACATTTTTTACACATACTTAAAAATTACAAACTTAACAATGAAAACTTGGCATGACAAAACAAAGAGTGCAAACAACAAATGTTTTCACAATTCTTCTAAAAAGAAAATGTTGCCATCCAAATCGCTGACATTTCCTAGAATTCGTATTTTAGTTGATTGATTTGAAACTTTTCCAAATAAACTTCAAACACACTTTTGAGAATTTAAACATTCTAAGTAAATTGAAAAATTTGAAATGACTGCTGAAGAAAATAAAGAGAATAAAACATGAAGTAGAGAATCGATCATCAAAAAACAATTGGGATTGGATGGTTTTTAAATAACCAATTATTTATGTAAAAATTGTATCAGTGTCATAAGAGTAATAAGAAACAAAAAGTACTGATATTAAAAGAAACTGTAGATATTTTGTATCACATATCCATATTTAAATAAATAAATAAATAAATAAATAAATAAAAAACAACTAGATATTTTTATCACATGTCAACTACATTAAAGCACTACATGTAACACTACATTAAAGTAGGCTTTAAGGTTCAAGACAAAAATCTTGAATTTGTTGGCTGAACAGTTTCGGTTAATTGATGTTTCGATCAATCAGTATTTGAATAAATAATTGATACTCTACTGTAATACAGTTTTAATAAAAAAAGTAATTAATTGTATTGTAATATTGCAATGATTTGTTTAAAATGTATTTTCTATCAAATATATTTCATTTTACAAACTTTTATGCATTTGGATAAGAGAATTTTCTTCAGGATCTAAATTTTTTTTTAGTTAAATATGCCAATAAAATAAACTATCTTTAAGAATACTTTGGGAAGGGAATTTTTTTCAGGGTGGCCACAAAATTCAGGAAAAAAAGTTTCCTGATAATTCCCAAACAGATTTCTCAAAAAATTCCCTGATTTTACAACAAACTTTTTTTCAAACCTCCCCAATTTTTCCAGATGTGTTGATCAAATACAACATGTATGCTAAAGAGATAAAATGCCATTTTTTTAAAAAATAGTTCTGATGGTAATGAAAAAATTAAATTATTCCGTAACAATAAACTTCAAACGATTGCCACCACAAATCTCCGGGTAAATGGTGTTAAAATACAGAACAGGAAAACATGCCTGAAAATTTCCTTCATTTCTGTGAAATTTTGAAAAATTCACTGATATTTCCGGAATCAGATAGCTCCCTGACAATTCCCTGATTTCCAGGTTCTGTGACCACTCTGTTTCCTTCAGGATACTTCTGTAGTAACTACAATACTACTAACAGGCAAACTTGTTTAAAATGGTTTTCAAACTATTTACAGAAAGTTGTTTCTTATTTTATCTATATGCATAAGAATAATTTATACATTTATTATTACTTAAGTTGACAAATAAATAAGCAACAAATAGTCTTTGTACATAGAAAGATAGCAGCTTTTCAATGAATATATAATACAATAAGCTACAACATAAGGGATACTGCAACTTTCATGAAAAATTACTCATAGTGTAATTTTTTCATTGCTATTTAAAAATAATTTTTGGGGATATTTTAAAACCTCTTCTTAATGAATTGGTAAAAGTTTCAAACTTTTTCATATGCATAGCACACTAAAGTATAGAACATTTCTCGACAATCTAATTTTCACCACAAAAAAAACAACTTATTTTATAGAATTTGTCAATCAAAATATTTTAATAAGATGAATTTGTAAATATTCAGAAAAAGCAGGAAAATCCCATAGGAAATGTAGCATATACGTGCAGTTTTAATGTATTGAAAAAATACAAGGACAAGAAATAATTTTTTATTACCTTGAGAAAGCTTATAATTTATGCAAAAAAACAACAAAATACTAACCTAGATTTGGAACAGAACAATATACTTTTAGTCCACGATCCGAGTCACTCGCTGTTGAGAAGTAACTGTACAAAATAACCTGGCGATTTACAAAAGATTTGGCTAGTGGCTTTTTCAAAACACCTTTCCAGCCAAACAAACCCCAGCCGACCAATTATTTCTTTGCAATACGGGTGAATTTGGGAAGGATGTTTAGCCACATAATGAAGTCTAGAGCTGCATCACTGCAGCACGCAAAGGTCCCGTGAGTAGCTTTGTCCTGGCGCACACGTGAGTAGGTGGTTCATGACAGCACGTGCGAGGTAGCTGGCTGTGATTGTGGTGGGAGAGTCAAAGAATTGAGTCATGTCGCCTTCATGATCTCCACCATTATCTTTCTGAAACATAATGAATGCCTCTTCCACAAGCTGAGGGAACAAAGGGGTAACTTTTTTTAGAGGGTTAAAATATATATATTTTTTTAATGTTAAAATAAAACGAAATGTAATTTTAGTTTAATAGAAATATGGGTTAGAATAATGATTTCATAGTAAATATTTAAAAAATTCCAAGAAAAACATGATGTTAAAAGATTACAATCGTTTCAAATCCTTATTAATGAAACTTTTTATTCATTATATAATAAAAACATGAATTTGACAAAAATATTAACTTTTTAATTTCATAAGAGAGAGAGAGAGAGTGAGAGAGATTTTTAGTCAAAATTGACCAGCATTTTGTCAAAATGACTAATGCTGTAAAAAAAAGTTTTTAAATCTATTTCGTTTAATTTTTATCACAGGATTCTACAACAGAGTGGCCACAAAATTCCGGAAAAAAAGTTCCCTGATTTTCATGATAAATTTCTAAAACATTCCCTGATTTTACAGCATATTTTTCGAGATGTATATACACCCTGATCAAATAGAAAATGTATGCTAAAGAGATAACATGCCAAATTTTTTAAAACAGTTTTGAGGGTAATAAAAAGTCAGAATTATTCCATAACATTAAATTTCTAATGATTACCATCGCAATGCAATGCATAAATGGTGCCAAAGTCTGAATGAGGGGGGAGACTTACCTTCAAAACAATAGAAAATTTCTGCCATTTTTGTGAAAATTAAAAAAATTCCCTGATATTTCCCATGTTTTTTTTCCAGAATTTGAAAGCTCCCTGACATTTACCTGATTTCCAGGTTCTGTGGCAATTCTGTATGAAACTTATGAGTGTAATTTTCTAAAACCTTAAGTTCTATTTTCAAAAATAAAAAACATACAGGCTGTTACACAAGATTACACATAAATTTCAATATTTTTTTGCAACATATATTGTTATGTATATATGGCAATAACTTTCCAAAAAGATAGGTTCAGTCAAATCTATATTCCATTACACTCTACATAGTATAACAGATAACTGTACAAAGAATGTTAACTTTATTTTAAATACATTTTGAGATAGAACAAAAGCGGTATTGCAGTATTAGCAAAAATTTACTCTAAGAAAACATGATTTTGGAATCTCTGCATTGATTTTTGTATTAACAACTGTTTTTGAATGGTTATAACTAAATTTTTATTTAAAGTACAAGAAAAACACAAACTGATTTGAAAAGAGAAATGTTCAATTCATACGAAACGAAATAATAAAAAAAACTAAATTGAAATTTTCATCGATTTTGTTGTTTTAAACGTAGTCGGATACCTTAAAATAAACAAAAATACAATTTTAGTTTGGTAGAAATAGTTTTCCATACAAATATTTAAGGAATTCGGTACAAAAATGAGATGTTGAGGAATTGCAATTTCCTTATTACAAGTTTCGTATGTTACCATGTAAAATAAAAATAAAGAGTTTCTAAAGACTTCCAAAGCCTTTATTTTAAAATAAACATAGATATATTTTTATTTACAGAAACAAAATTAATACTGTTAATTTTGTTAGTACTATTTATTTTGAAAAGCGTTTATAGTGAAGTGCCTAGTATGAAAATTAATTATTAAGGAGCTTTTTTTATACAGATTTATTGAAAAACTGACTTTTTTGCCCCTTTGCATCACAAGCTTCAAAACTGTTTCATGCCTAGTAACATATTTGTAATATATGTATAACATATTATTAATAGTAATCTCTTTTAGAATCAACATTTATTTCATTGTTTCAAAGCGCGTATTCCTATTTTTAATTCTTTCTCCGATTCATTCAATAACTGTCCATGCACAACTAATTCAGGGGTCAAAGTGACAAAAAAAGAATATATAGGATTTTTTAAAAAAAATATAGGACAGTATAAGATATCAAATAACTGCACACAGTTGCTACTGAACTTAAAAATTAACTCGTTGTATATTTATATACTCGTTATATTGAATTTAAGAGAATAGGAAACACACCATTAAAAAAAGAAATCGCCTGATCCTGAATATATCATTCGTTATTGCCTCAATATTCCATCCCCAAATCAAGTTTTATTAATTACATTATTTGCAATCTTAAGTCTTTTGCTTTCAGCATCTAATAACTGCTTGAACTGCTCCAATTTCTTTAAGTATTTATTTTTTATCCCTGTTTGCAGTCTTATGATTTGGTTCAGATTTACTGTTCAGTGTCAGATGGATTCATGGATTAGCGGCGAAAAGTGGGAGATTTAAGCGCCGAATGAGGCGAACTGGGGACTTTGGGTTTCCAGAAACCCTAGTGACCGTTTGGATTTGACAACACAACGTATGGACGTCATTTTCAATTTTGGCGACTTTTATGAAAAAATCGTGGCCAAAATTCCGAATCCGTTAAGGATTATGCGCCAAGGTGATTTTCGCCAAAAAATGGCAGCTCCGCCATTTTCTTAAGAACAACAGAACTGCCTATGGTTGCCGTAATTTGGCACGGTCTGATGTAAGTAATCGTGGTGCAGAATCCGTACCGGATTCGGAATAAAAAAATCGTTATCCGACACTGTATAGTAAATCTTAACCCTTTAGTTTCCTTCATCAATTAGTGACTGAGCACTTCAAATGTTCTTTAGTAGTCCTGCAAGTTAATCACAAATTGTTTTATTCCATTTTTCTAGAGGCAGAGTTTTGTTGCTGCATCCACCCTCTGTTTTATGACCAAATAATTTACTACGTTGGAGGAGAAAACAGATCAGAAATTCAAGACCGCGTGCTATGGAAAAGTTCACTTGTCTATATTTTACAACTATCGCCAGTCCAGTAGAGTTGAGTTCTAAGTTATGCAGCATATGACGTCACAAGAGATAAGACGCCGCCGTTACAAATTTTGTCAGGTCTTTTTCACCTACAATCGCGACAAAGAATCCAAAATATAAAAAATGGCAACGAACGGCGCTGTTATTACGAAATTGGAAGAAAATATAGGTCGAATCAATAGAGAAATATAGGACAATTGTAAAATAAAGGACAATATAGGACGTTTTTCCCGATTTTTTAAAAAATATAGGATTTATAGGACACATAGGATGTCTGCGACCCCTGCTAATTGCGTGAGAATTGTTTAGGTCAACGTCTTTTCCTACAACGAGTCCCATAATTAGTATTGCTCTTCTATCAGACAGTTAATTTAGTTAACACACCCTTAGTATTTTAATTTCTGCTAAGCTCAGCACAATTCCCACGGTTTTATACAATGCTTCAATGATGCAACATTCACTCTCTTCCTACGAGTCATGTAGATCACTCTTTCTCCGTGCCAAATTAGTAACACAATAAATGTGATCGACTGCCTCAAGAATGACCGTTTCCTGACTTGCCCCACAGCATTAATTTATGCCAAGATTTAAACATTACATATGTTTATCTAATTCTTAAAAAATTTAATATTTTAGCTTGCATACCATGTTTGTTAAGTTTAAAAAATTTCTACTTTCCAAATTCAGATACGAAAACTTATTTAAGACTGTAATTAAAGAAAAAATAAATGTACTTTACCTTGTTCATGTCAATTGTGGCATTAAAGGAGAGCTCAGGATTTCTTTCAAGTATTAGGTACACAACCATGATAAGCTGGAAAAAGTAGTTATTTTAATTACTTAAAAATTAACTAATGATTAGTTAATAAGCTAGAAAAAGTAATTATTTCAATTGCTTAAAATAACTTGTGTTTACATGATGTATATCTGCAGGGTGGCCACAAAATTCCCTGATTTCCTTGACAGATTTCTAAAAAATTCCCTGATTTTAGGGCAAACTTTTTTTTCAAATTTCCCCATTTTTCTTAGGTTTTCCAGATGTCTAGACACCCTGATCAAATAGAACATGTATGCTAAAGAGATTATATGCAATTTTTAAAAAAATAGTTTTGCTGGTCATGAAAAGTTTAAATTATTCCGTAACATTAAACTTCTAATGGCTTACCACTACAAATCTCCGTGTAAATAGCACCAAAATATGGCTGAATGTGCCTTAAACAATACAAAATTTCCCCGATTTTCATGCTAAAGAGATAATATGGAAACTTTTTAAAAATAGTTTTGCTGGTAATGAAAAGTTTAAATTATTCTGTAACATTTAACTTCTAATGGCTTACCACCACAAATCTCTGGGTAAATAGCGCCAAAATATGGATGAACGTACCTTAAAAGATAACAAAATTTCCCTGATTTTCATGAAATTTTAAAAAGTTCCCCGACATTTTCCAGAATCAGAAAGCTCCCTGACATTTCCCTGATTTCCAGGTTTTCTCGGTTCTGATCTGGATTAGTGTTTCAAAAAGTGCATATTGTGGAGAAATTAAAGGGGAAACAATAACGTAAAACTATATTAAAACAGATTCAACGGAAAGAACAGCAAAAAAAAAAAAAATTGTAATTGAAAAAAAGGTACAACAGCCTTATTGTAAACAGCAACCAAAGCAAGAAAAATTACTTTTTACTTTCAATTACCAGCATGTTAACATAGGGTAATGAAAGTACTGTACTCAGTTAAATTTTGTTTTGCTGCATTTCTACACATTTTAGATTGTCCAGAGTCCAAAGAAAGAAGAAGAAAAAAATGGACTAGAAAAATGTCTGTGTGTTTATATGGTCAGCATAACTCCTGAATTGCTAGGTTGACCTATCATGTTTGACATTTGCATACGGGTCAGTGGTCGCGCTTTGTCATTAAGGTTTTCAAATAGTGCATGCACATAAGACAGCTGCCATTGAAAAACTTATTTGCAGCAACTGTTAAAAAAACAGCTTCGATGAATTTGATCAAAATCACTAAGGCGAATCCTTTCAAGGTGTTCTTAACATTTCCATCCCCAAAATTTATGTAAAAATTAGATAAAGGCGTAAAATGGTGAAAATTAAAAGTCTTGAACATAGAGTTCTCTTTCTTTGAGCATTGCTCATCTACCACTGTTCATCCTCCATTTCACTTACCAAAAAGGAATAATGCAATTATTAGCGTCAAACTCTCAAGTTGGATATATACAGTGTAACTGAAATTTCTGCGATCAACATCCCTAGTTTAAATAGAAATAAATTTCTAAAACAGAAGTACAGTAACGGTCCCTTTATTAGGTAAGCTCGGGCCTAACATCATCCTGGTTTTCTGAATTTGCCGGATTTCGGTGGTGTTTCGGAAAAATCACGTATCTGTTTTAGTATAACGAAAATATTGTTTCTCACTTCCTGTTCGCGAAGGATGAATAACTATAATGTTTCCGATTGTAAATATCACCTGTTTCTTCTGCAGTAGTTAAAGCATTCCCTTTGCTGAAAAACCAAAAATGCATTGCAAAAACATAAATTTAACTGCTTTGGTTTTCCTTTTAAAAGAATCTTGAATTTTATAAACTGAAAAAAAAAAAAGATTTTGCTCCATGTTTTTGCATTCAATAGTTTTTGCCGTGTAATAGCTCCTCTGTTAATATTATAATAACACTATTTTTTCTTCTCAGATTTGTCAAAGAAATAGTCAAAAGTGACACGTGGCTATACAAAATCAGTTTCTAAAATCCATGTCGAAATCATCTAATTTCACAGCGATATCCCATAAAATTTGATCAAAAGACATTAATAAATAAAATCTATGATATTAACTAAGACAAATATATTTCTTGCATACAGAACTAACTGCGATGTGATGTCACAAAGTGACACAATCACTCGCTTCAACACTGAAATAACAAAAAAAAAAATCCAATACCTGCAAGCGTTTGGGTCATTCCGGATTTCCGGTTATTGGATAAAGGGTCCATTACTGTATTGCTAAATGTATTAAAATTGAAATCTTACGATTTTCCTTTCAAAATAATTGCGTTGAATTAATACCAGATAACCTACTTCAACAAGAATTTGTCGATATTCGGGCAAAGAAACCCTACTCAGGAACATTTCAACCTCAGTTGAAAATTTCAGATCATATACAGTCATTTCAGTCAATGTGGGTTGCTGAAAGAAAAAATTCAAAATATGTCAAAAGAAAAACAATTAATAGGAAAATACTGTTTTGACAACTTTTTAGTATTAAGCATTGTTTAAGCTGGGTAACAAAATTTCTTTTTAACAAAAGTAATTTTCTTTAAGTACGTATGAGTTTCAGTACTCTTAATATTTAATCCTATTTAATTAAAAAGCATTTTTTTAATCAAATTTTTATGAATTTGAAATATAAAGCTATTTTATACCAAATATCAACTAGAAAAATACTTTTCAATCTTCAACAGTTTAGATTGATGGCTAATCAATCTAAACTGTAAACTTTCAATCTATATATAATTGATGGTAATAAATATGGTGATTTTAAAATAATTATACCTAAAAGAGCAAAATAAGTTTTTATAATTATAGCACTTAAGAGAGTTTTATAACCTTTTGCTTAAAAAGCACCCACAGCTTAATTGATGGCTTAGCAGCAGACAAAGACAATAAAAAAGTAGGGTGTCATTGCATATTGCTGAATTTTTTTTTTTTTTAGTTTCATATTGATTGCCGCAATCAATATTTTACTTCAGCCTAAAAGTGTGTGTAGTCAAACACCGTTAACGCAAAATATAAGTAGTTTCCCGTATGATGAAGCTTAAACTTAAAGTTAATTTCTTCGTTTAACACAAAATCCCGCTTCAGATTAAAAAATGAGCACTTCAAACAGCTTTTTTTTTTATAACCTTCATTATATGAGACGAAATTTAAAGATAAAATTTACAAAACAGTTTCAGAAAAAACTGTCACATACTAAACAAAGTTGCACAATAATTTAAGTAGCATTGAATAAATGTTGTGTTCCAAAATTTTATTCAATTTTTTTCCATCCAGAGTAGGCAAAATCAAAAGAACTTGATAAGCTTTGTTGTGAAGTACTTTCTACTGTTTATCTAATTTTCCGCAATTTTCTTAAATATTTCGCAACCTTGTGCAAGAACTTTAACATTTAAAATTTCACTTATAGTTTCATGTACAAATAATGAAAACCGAGTTCAAATAAGCAAACTAATGCTGCAATTTAGTGCAATGTGCAACAAAAACTTAAGTATTTATAACCAAGTTTAATGTAACTTTGTTTTAACAACTTAAATAATTTTTTTTTTTTTTTTTTTTTTTTTAAATTTTAGAAAAAAATCTATTTAATTTTGTTAACTAATAAAAAAATATGCCACTTAAAAGCATTGTGTAATGCTCTTATCATGATGTACAACAAATTGTACAACTTCTTTATGTCACAAAGATGTAAAACACAAAACCTGTCCATAAAAATATTTATTTCTACAATTATTTTCGTAAAGTTAATAAACAAAGTAGTACTAGTTTTCCTGAAAAATAAAAAAAGTATTAAGTTTATTAAAATTTAAATTCTTCCCTTTAAAATACCTTATTTGAAATAATACCTAATTTAGAAGTATTTTTAATTAGTTTTTGAAGATAAAATTGGGAACTATTAGTGTAAGTAAAGTTTTCTTTAAAATGCGCCTTTCTCAAAACTACATTTTTCATTACTCATGTGTTTTTTTACTTTCAATCACCCATATGTATACATAGGATAATAAAAGTATAGTAATCGGTAAAAACACACACAATTTTTTTTTGCATTTCTCTACATTTTGGAACATCCTGATTTCAAAAAAGTTGTCTAGAAAAAAAGTGTGTCAGTGAGTGGTCAGCATAACTCCCGAACAAACTGACCTACGATGTTCAAATTTTGGTATGCGGGTTGGTGATGGCGCAGGGACCTACCATTAAGCTTTTCGTCAAAATCGTGTATGAGCATAAAGTAGTTGCCATTGAAAAAATCAGGTTTTTCAGTAATTGCTACAAAACGGTTATAACGATTTTGCTCAAAATCGCTGTGGTTAATGCCTCTTAAGGTGTTCTAAACATCCCCATAAAAAAAGGAGATGTTCTCAACTGCTCCAACTAGCCTAATGTTTACAACCTATAAGGTCTTTTCAAATATACTTTTTGGTACACTGTCTTCCTATGCCGAAAACATGATTTCGAAGGGATAGATCCACAATTGAGCAAATATTTAATATATGACAAATCCTAGAAAAGACAAAGGAATACCAAATCGATATGCATCATCTTTTCATTGATTTTAAAACGGCGTAAGACTGTATTAATAAAGAACTGCTTATTGACGCTCTGAGACAGTTCAATATTCCCGACAAACTTGTGAAACTAATATCTCTCACATTAAATGACATCAAAATAAGGTTAAGATCCAAGGAAGTCTATTTGTACTGGCTGAATTTAAAAATGGTGTCAGGCAGGGTGATGCAGCCTTATTTTCAATTTTGCTCTTGAGAAAATAGTAAGTGAGTCAAAAATCAACACTAGAGGAACAATTTTCTTAAATCTGTGGAAATTGTGGCTTATGCTGATGATATTGATATCATAGCAAGAACTCCTAAAAACCTCAAGCAAGCATTCCTGGATCTAGAAAGAGAGGCTAAGAAAATGCACCTCTCTATTAATCAGAGTAAAACTAATTACTTACTCTGTTATTATTACTTACTCTGATACCTCCAAGTACATTGAGATTAAAGAATACAAATTTGAAAAGGGGAATTCTTTCACCTACCTCGGCTCTGAAATCAACTCCGAAAACTTTTTACTCCAGAAGTTGGGAAAAGAATTATTGCGACCAACAAATGCTTTTATGGTCTAAGAAAATTTCTGAAATCTGATAACATTAAAAGAGGCACCAAGTTGCTGCTATATAAAATTTTAATCAGCACAGTTCTCACTTATGCATCTGAAACGTGGTCCCAGGCTGATGAGAGAACCACTTTTGAGAGGAATATTCTCCGTTCCATCTTTGGTGGATTTTGTGACAACGGAGAAGGAAAACTAACTTTCAACTTTATACAGGGTGGCCACAAAATTCAGGAAAAAAAGTTCCCTAATAATTTCCTGACAGATTTCTAAAAATTTCCCTGATTTTAGAGCAAACTTTTTTTCAAATTTCCCCAATTTTCTTAGGTTTTCCAGATGTCTAGACACCCTCACCAAATATAACATGTATGCTGAAGAGATAATATGCAATTTTTTTTAAAATAGTTTTGCTGCTAATGAAAAGTTTAAATTATTCCATAACATTCAACTTCTAATGGCTTACCACTACAAAACTCCATGTAAATAGAACCAAAATATGGATAAACGTGCCTTAAACAATACAAAATTTCCCTGATTCTCATGAAATTTCAAAAAGCTCCCTGACATTTCCCTGATTTCCAGGTTTTCCCGGTTCTGTGGTCACTCTGTTATAGGTTATTCAGAGAACCAGGCATTCTGAAGTATCATAAAATTCAGCGCATGAAATGGGCCAGACACATTTTAAGAAGGAATGATGATCGAACGACAAAAAGAATCCTTTTGGCCAAGTCAACAGGAGATGTAGAAGAGGAGGCAGACCCAGACAGAGGTGGCCTACTGCCTCCTAAGTGACTTTGTTTCGATCAACGTCAGAGACTGGAAAGCTGTGGAGCACAGTAGGAAGGCTTGGTCTTGTCTTCTTGAGAAAGCCAGGGTCTACTACAAACTGTCGAGCTACTGATGATGATGAAACATCCCCGCCTTCGAAATTCCTGTAAAAATGCTTTAATGGCATAAAAAGTTGAAAAACGAATGCCTTTAATACAGAGTTCTCTTTCCTTAAGCATGCCTCTCCCCAGATTCAATTGAAAGAAAGGATAATATAAGATTTATCGAAAAGTATATGACCAAAATCATCATTTATCACAAAAAAATATCGCCAAACTGACCACTTTTGCTAAATGGATGATGAAATTTATAAAAACGGTAAATGACACAAATCCACGTCAGTATTATAATGTTATTGAAAGTTGTGCAATGTTTCACACCCATAGTTCTCAGAAAGTACTTGATATAAAAGCCTAATTCTTTTTTTCAGTGCATTCAGCAGAAACTTATTTTACTGAAGTTGGTTTTTAAGGAATTATCATGAAAGTTACTCAAATTTGCTAAAAATTACAAGTTTTTTTTTTCTTCAAGAAATAAGCCAGAACAAAAAATATTTAAAAAATAACAATAAAATCTCACTTCAGTACATACAGATACATAAAAAGAATATGTGATAAAAACTTTAGGTGGATAGTTTGGGCAGTTTCTGAGAAAAAGATGCATGAGTAATGAAAAATGTAGTTTTGACAAAAACGCATTTTAAAGAAAACCTTACTCACAGTAATAATTCTGAATTTTATCTTCAAAAAAATTATTAAAAATACTTCCAAATGAGGTATTATTTTAAAGGGAAGAATTTAAATTTTAATAAACAATAACAAACTCAAAATCGATATTTTTATAAATTTCAGGGTACAATTTAGTGCAGAACAATGAATTAAAACATTTTTCTAAAACAGCATGTTGCCTAAAACATAATTAAGAAAAGTTTATAGAAGGGTTGCTTAGCAAAAAAAATAAATAAAAAATAAATAAATACTGTTTCAGAGTTAATACAAAAAAAAATGTGTGATCCTATTTCGATTTACATCATAAAAGTTCAACTGTCTTTTCTTAAAAGTTGATTCTAGTGCTTTGAATTTTGTTAGACATACTTAAACTATGCATATTAATCTATATTTTACAATATTCAAAAATCAAAATAGATAACTTAATGCCAATCTAAAATAGAAAAATAATTTGGTATTAAAACTACCATCTTTAAATGGATTCTGCTAATCTAAAATAGGTTTAACAGCTGCTATGAATGGAGAGTCTTACTAATTTTTATCCCCCCCCCCCTTTTAATTTAGCAATTTCTTTTCAGTATAATTAACCACATTTCATTTAATAACATTTCTCCACCTGCCAAAAATAGATAAGGATCTGTAGTTTGAGAAAAGCTGTAATGCATCACTGAAAAGCTGTAATGCTGGTTATCTTTATCGAGATTCAGTTTTATGGAAAGTGGCACTTAAAAATTATATCAGTCAATTGTGTCGATAATGTGATATCCGTAATATTGAGTCTACTGCATTGGAAATAATCATGTAGGTTGGCAAAATGCCAAATTTTTTGATAAGGGGAGATTTCCAAAGTCTGCTAATTTAAAATGCATACTACCATAGCTTGTGGCATTCACCAAATACATGTTTCCTACACAAGTCATCCTCAACAACATCAACATCCCTAACAACAGTCATCCTCACAAACATCATCCTTAACAACAGGTCATCCTCACAAACATCATCCTTAACAACACGTCATCCTCACAAACATCATCCTTAACAACACGTCATCCTCACAAACATCATCCTTAACAACAGGTCATCCTCACAAACATCATCCTTAACAACAGGTCATCTTCAACTGTAATTGTTTTAAGATGCTTTGTATGACAGTGACCAAGGATTCTTCCTGAAGAGTTGTGGCATATTTGTGTTTGGTGAAGTGTCCAATAGCCTAAGTTCTCTTACATTCCAAGTTCAGCCTGAGACAGACATGGTACAGCTCCCACAAATAAAAATACGCTAAATGTATAAAAGCGACAAAAAATAGCAAAAAAAAACAAAGTTTAGAAAAAAAATTTAAGATATGAAACAACTTTAAAACAATTATGCTACATTGATAACACTACATTCAAAGTACTAAAATTTTAGTCAAAATAGCTGAAACTAGTTTTCCCAATGAACTATAACCATGTCGGCTGAGAGAGACGAAATGGCTTACGAGTAACTAACCATAACCAAGTTTAGCTATTTCACTACAATGGCCAGGAAACCAGACCATAGTGACCCATTGTAGTTCTCTATCGAGACAAGTATAAGTGTACCTGTGGCAGATGGTGTCCCTCGACGATGATGCCTTCCGAAGTCCTCGTCATAATGTCCCACACTCGGTCGTAGAAGTTCTTCGGGACGCGACACAGAGCTCCCTCGATCTGCCGACGCTGGTGAATGGACAATCTAAGCAATTCAATTCCTTTGTTTTATTAACGACACAACAAACAGGGACAATCAACCAATATATCACAACCTTGTTGTAGAAATGACACAACTCAAAATTCTTCATTTTTGAGTATAAGTAGCAGGTTGCACGTACTTGAAGCTGGTCGAAGGACACAAGATTATTTACAAGTTGAATTCAAGTGGAACTGTTGTTGTTCTTTCAGCTAGACTGTTGAACTTGCAACAGAACTTAAATCATTGAACTACAGTTATTTTACATTCAAAAACTGTACCTGCAAGTAGCATCAATAGATGCAACAAATCATTCTTAGCGGGAACATGTTATTCCTGGCTACTCATGTACAGTACATAGCATATATTTAATCAAGATTATTTCTTTATTTAATGTTAAATAATAATATCTAAATTATCCTAACTATGTTTTTTTTTTTATTTGGTAAATGTTGGATGTCGATTTATTATATCCTTGACATACACCATGTGCTATGAGCAAAGCCTAACAACATTTCGTCTCAAACTGTTGCTGCTTTTCCAGCTTCAATTATATACAGTCTGCGACTATGTACACACTTTAATTCAAAAGTCAAGAATTTTGTGTCACTTTTGGGATAAGTAAAAACAATACACTAAATCAGACAAAAGGAATACAATTCATTCAAAAGATAAATATCGATTTTTTTTCTTCTAATTTCAAGTTTTAATAATGGCTTTTACTTATGGCTTACTTTTTTTTTTAGTATATAATCAGGCAAGTGTTTTGTTTCTGATTTTCTTTAAATTTATTTCTGTAAAATTTGTAAAAAGCCAGCCAACCTTGTAAAAAGATAAAAATTGCGGTAATTAAACTATGAGTACAAACATAATTTTTTTTTTATTTCTTTTATAATTTATAATGATTTTTAAAAAAAATTATTTCTATAAAATAGTAATCGCCAACTTTGCAAACAGATAAAAATTCAGGTAATTAAACTAGGGATATAAACATTAAAAAAAATACACAAATCCTCTATATGATGTTTTCTTTAAACATGTATCAATTTATAAGAGAAAACTACATTGTAAAAACACAAACTGAATAACAATAATAAAAATGTGTTAATATAGTTTAGGAGACTATTAGTTCCTATTTATTAGCAGAGTTAAGATGGAACATCAGTCTATTCCTGCCCCATAATCCATAAATCTAATGATTTGTTTTTTCTGAATTTAAAAGAATTCTGTGTAACACGTTCGGACAATAATCAACAAAATAAGTGTGGTTGAAGCACTTGTCTAGGCTCTAATAACCAATTGTTTGATTTTAAATACCAAGCTCAATATGAATATAAAATGTAAACATGTGACAAAAAAGAACAAAATCCATCAGCGTAAAATGAGACTTGCCACTTATTCGAATGTAAGGCTTTAAATACAGAGCGCACACTAAGTTTAAAAAAAAATTGAATTGAATTCTAAAGATAATTCCCAAAATTTCATAACGTTTTAGGAGTAATTTAAAAAAATTTAAGGATAATTTAAAAAAAAAAATTAGGGATATTTCTTTTAAAATTGACAAAGGCTTTTGTAACCCAGTCATTCTTTTCAAAACATTTCAATATAGACAAAAAACTGCCAATTTTCAAAAAAAAAAAAAAAAGGGGAGGGGGGGGGGAAAAAAAGGGAAAAAAAAGAAGAAGAAGAAGAATTAATAATCAAAATCTCAGAAACGATGTTCTTCCCTGGAAGATTATCTGTGTTTCTTTGCAAGTTTAGGATTAAAATCGAGGAATTTTGGAGGTTTTTATTTTATTCTTTTAAGTAATTTTTTTGTTTAGTTTTACAAGTTTAAATTTTACTAGTTTTTTAAATTTTCTCTTCCAGTACAATTTTAGAAAGAAACAAAAATTTAAGGAATATTAGGAACTTTAGGGCGAATGCGACCCCTGTAAATGTTTAAATATTGCTGAATTAATTTAAATTGGGAATCTAACTTCACTGGATGAGGGAGTTTAAAAATGGAGTTTCAACTGGAGTTTAAAAAGTGGCGTTAACTGGCAGTTCAGACTCAATAAACAACTGTAATGTAGAAATTGTGAACTTATTTTCAGAGACATTAATCAGAAGTTTAGATGAAATATTTACCTAGTTGAGGATCCATTGTCTGACAAAGTAAGGACACGATACAAAACTTTTCTAAGCTCACTGGGAGACAAGCTTTCCAAAGCCTACACACAGAGAACACATTAATCAGTTTATGTTCAAAACATATAAAAGAATTCTAAAATGGGAAAATATGATTTGTGGTATCACTTGAAGGGGACATGGTACCCAAAAATTATTTGCAGAAATTGCACCACTAAAATTTAAATTATAGTAATTTTACATTTTGTTAATGGTAAATAAACATAATTTAACCTAAAAAAATATTTTGAATAAGTAATTTTTGATTAATACAATTTATTTAAATTTTTTCAAACTTTTTCGAAATGCTACTCCTTCCACAATTTTAAGTATTTTTCCATGAAATTTTTACAATATATTCGTATTATAATTGTTAATAATAGTTAGTATGGATTTGAAGATGCAAGCTATGGAAAAGGTTTTACACGTTTTTACACTAAAAACAGCAGAATTTTTTTTTTTAAGTTTTCAACTTTTTAATTTTTTTTAAAAACTAAATATAGCACACCTTATTCCATACTAACTTTTGTTTATCAGATGTATATAAATACACTATAAAAATTTTCCAATCCTAACTAAATTTAGAAAAAAGCCTTAGGAATTTAAACAACACTCAAACTGAAAAATAACGAACTGAGAAAAACAGTGTTCAAGATTTCGTTTTCAGCTTGGATAGTGTGAGAGGGTTTAGAAAATACCCTTTTTATCTATCAAAGGTACAAATGTAAGTTTTTGCACAGCTATTCAGAAAGATATTCTCCACATTATGAGATAAAAATTGAAAAATTGACATTTTCGTCATTTTTTGGGTATATGTCCTCTTAATTAAAAGATGCTGCCTCTATATACCCATTTCATTTTTCAGCCAGTACTGATTATATTGATTTAAAACAAATAAACTAATACAGAAATATAAGATCATTATAATGGCACAAGGAGATATTACAATGAATTGTACAAAAGAAGCAGACACATTAAAGTTTCTAAATAGATTCCTCTGCTTTAAATATAAAAAAAAAACACGCTTTAACATCCAGAATCTTCAATTTTAAATCCCAGCATTCGGCCGGAGTGGGCTGATTGCATCAAAGAAGAGATCGTTAATAAAACTTGAAGAGAAAATAATTGGAATTTTGCACTTACTGGAGGGGAAGATGACAAGAACTTCATGTGCAGTATCATAGCCTGCAGAACCCAACTGTAACATAAATAATACACTTAGAAAAGGCCAAATCAAACACTATGTATTGCTCGAACCTACTGGGATTGGGAAAGTAAATTAGCTTTCAAATCATATTATGTGTTTTGGAGATATTACGAAAAAAAAAAAAGAATTCAAGAATGAGTTTGAAAATAATGGATTACTTGGCTAGATTACTTTTTTTAAGAGAGCACATTAGATTAAGCATTTGAGACACTTTCTACTTCCATGTTTTCACTGATACTTCATTTCAATATCAATTGAACAACAAATTTACAGGCTGATTTAAGTTATACAGTTGGACATGTCTCAAAATTCAAATCGAGGTGGCTGCAAGCTGAAGCTAAGGAACTCGTCCAAATTGGGAAACACAATGATAGGGAACAATGATGAATGACACAATTTTAATAAGGATAAAATTGAAAGACAAAGATAGTTCATTCTATCATCAAGACGCAAATTTGATGAGGGTAAGTAAGCAAATGCATCACGAATTTAAGTAATTGATGACATATTACTTGTTTTCGTTGAAACAAATTAAAAGAGGTGGATAGAATAAAAGTGATGGCTGTAAAGTAATTGAAAACACAGACTTCAAATAATTAAAAACATTTCTCAAGGGCTTAACTAATTTAGTGAATCTTAAGATGAAATTTATAGAGTTACATGATATATTTATAAATGGTAATGATTACGAAGAGGGCCTACGAAACTGGCTCCTTTCATTACAAAGACCCATGCCAAAATCCAGCAACATAAAAAAAATGATGATTTTTGAACATCTTCTTGTGCTCAGTTGCCTTTGATCTTCAATAGCTTTGCCATTTTTTTCTCATCACGAAATTTAACATTGCTTATGCCAAAGCGATGCATTAGCAAAGAACTGAATTGTTTAACATTTTTTAAGGACCTCTTATAAATGTTAGAGACAAAAACTCAATCGTTTCTTATACATAATTTTAGAATATCACTCTACAAGAATCAAAATTGAAAAATAAATAATTTTGATAGATATTTATTTAAAACTTGGGCAACTTTTTACTGTACGTCTAATGGAAGTCTATCCACATTTGAAGTGAAAAGATGTTTTCCTGGAAATAAGGCTATTCCAAGCAACTTGGAAGATAAAACTGCTCCACCAACAAAAGAGGGGTCCAAACTGGTAAAAGGGAAAGTAAGTAATATAGCTAAAACATTTTTAGGGTAAAGAAATTTGCAATAAAAAATTAAGGACTCAAGATTAAAAAAAAATTAGGGACTTACATA
Source organism: Linyphia triangularis (assembly GCA_963978545.1). Classification (NCBI taxonomy): domain Eukaryota; kingdom Metazoa; phylum Arthropoda; class Arachnida; order Araneae; family Linyphiidae; genus Linyphia; species Linyphia triangularis. Next base: position 3,119,933 of record OZ021728.1, read on the forward strand.
AAGGCCTACTAAAAACAAGTATAGGGTGGCCACAAAATTCAGGAAAAAAAGTTCCCGGATAATTCCCTGATTTCCCTGACAGATTTCTAAAAAATTCCCTGATTTTAGGGCAAACTTTTTTCCAAATTTCCCCAATTCTCTTAAGTTTTCCAGATGTCTAGACACCCTGATCAAATAGAACATGTATGCTAAAGAGATTATATGCAATTTTTAAAAAAATAGTTTTGCTGGTCATGAAAAGTTTAAATTATTCCGTAACATTAAACTTCTAATGGCTTACCACTACAAATCTCCGTGTAAATAGCACCAAAATATGGCTGAATGTGCCTTAAACAATACAAAATTTCCCCGATTTTCATGAAATTTTAAAAAGTTCCCTGACATTTCCCAGAATCAGAAAATTCCCTGACATTTCCAGGTTCTGTGGCCACTCTGAAGATGTTCTGTTAAAAAGCATGTTTATTGTGCACCCACCCTATCCTGATCTTGAGTATCCCGTGGAAGAGGTGCGGCATGGTGGAGATGAGTCTCCCAACGTAGAGGATGATCTCTTGCTGGAGCACTGCCTGGTAGATGTCGTGGTGCTGGCACTTGGAGTAGATCATCCCTTCCACTTCCTTAGGGGTGAGGGGCTTGTCGATCACCACCTCCTCGTGCCCAAACACACCCACCGTGATCTGAAAGAGATCGACTTTTGTACCAGAACGAGTGTAGGGAATGATCCTTACTAGGATTTCCTCCTAATAGAGAAGCCAAAACTAAAAAAAATAAATTAATTAAATCTAAAAAAATAAAAATAATTTCTGAGACAAAATAAAATAAAACGGAATATTTAGCACTTCATATACAAGGATGAGAGTGATCAGAGAGCAAAAAAAGAGGAAATCCAAAAAATTTTCAAACAAGCTCGCGGAAGGAATGCAAAAAAAATTCAACTAAATAAGTATGCAGGAAGGATGATTCAATAATTTTAAAGATACAATGAAGTTTCTCATACTATATAATAATTACACTTCAAATATTAAGTGCTTGTGAAGTAATCTGCGAGGAAAGGGGAGCTAAGAGGGAAAACATTTTGTTTAGACATGAGGAAAAGTATACCTTTTGCAGGAAAAACAGGTTCAGATCAGAAAAATGTGGATCCTCGAAACAGGGACAAAGAGAAGGAAAATGTTACATAAAAAACAAAAACGGAAGAAATCCTCCAAAAGGAGGAAATCTGTCATCCCTGCATATACATAGTAACATAGTTTTAATTAAAATTTCTAACATGACAGACAGACGGGCAAGAACCTTCCAGATTTTTATTTTATGAAATCGCATCTATGGCATTGAGCTATTATGCAAAAAGAAGGTCACATTTTGGATGATTATCTCACTTTATTTAAAGGATGAGAAAGTAAAAAAAAAAAAACTCTAGGAGAAAATTAAAATTCTCAATGCCATTCAAAATTTTTTATAAATGTTTACACAACTAATTTGAAGGGTTAGGGCAAAGAACAATTAGAGTCCATTTTTCTCAATTCTCGAGAAAAGTTAATTGAAAGTTTCCAAGTCTCAGAGTTTGTATCAGGGTTGAGGTAAAGGATTGCTTAAAATCTTATATACCATGATATTTATTCACCAGAGGACTCTGCGTGGTTAACCCACTGACGGTCATGCAACGTATATATACGTCATAGGATCCCCAGTTTTTTCAGCAATACACAACATATTTAAATTTATAAATAAAATTTAAAATAAAACATTTTTTAGATATTTTTGTTAGCATGATAGTCTATAACCTATCTACAACAAAATAAATAAAAAATAATTAAAAAAAATTATGTATTTGAATTAAAAATATAATTGAAAAATTATTGCAAGGAAAACAACTGGGGAATTTCGTCCATACCCATGACCGTCAGTGGGTTAAAGCATCTGAAATAACCTTGCAGCTGACGTAGCCCTTCATTTGTTATAAAATGTATGTAGGGTAAGTTGAATTCAACATATAACACATCAACGGTGATGTAAGCAGAGGAGGGAAATGGAATATTTTCTTGTACATAGAAAACATACATTAAAAATATTAAGTATGCCCTACCTGTTTTCCACATACTAGTATTGATGTTATGTTAGGACTTATACTATCAACTAATTTTCTGAGAACACTGGAGCAATATCTCACGACAGACCTGCAATGACAGGACAAATTAGAGACAAACTAGCATGGTCAATATATATTTGGTTACTTAGTCATAAAAAGGTTACTTTGCATTGTTGGATTTTATAAACTTTGTCAATTTATAATAATAACTTTTTTAATTCTAAATTCTGTAAATTTCGTAACATTAATTATCTTGGTATATTATGTAATATACAATTTTGGTGTTTCTATATTCTGTATGATGAAACTTTGTCAAATGTATTATACATCAGTTTCTGTATTATGTATGCAAATTCTATTTCTATAAACGTATATTTTTTTTTATGCAATCAACCCTGTTGGGTGTTGAGACTGTTGTTGGCCTTAAAATTTTTAACTGTATTAAAATGTAACAAATCACAACTCACCAATGACGCAAAGCTCCTGCTTGTCTGGTAAGTCTTTCTAACCTTTCCTTAACTGTGCCTAAAACACATGGAAATTTGAATGATTTAAATTAGATTAATATTCCTTTCATTAAAGTAAAATCACCAAGAGCAGAGATTGGTTACCAAACAGTGATTGACTTTTTCATAACACAATTCTAAAAACTAACACAAATAAAATATTTGTTTTAATAGAGACACAAATGCATGCGTAAAAACAAGACATTAAAAAAGAATAATCCGACAAAAAGCAGAATTATTTTGTGGATTTTGAGAATGATCTAGTCTGATGCAAGGATAATCGACAGTCATTACTGTTTAATTTAATTTCAAACAAATAACACAATTTGAAATTGTAATTAAATTATTCGGCAGAAGAGGAGGCGTTAATCTTGAAATATCATTTATCGATTTGAGTTTTGTATGAAGAGAGAAAGAGGGATTATCACAGGGGAAAAAAACAAACATATAAAATAATATTTAAGATGATTCAAGTTTGTGGCAATCAAAACTAAAAAAACTTCTAATTGGAGTCTAAAAATTTCATTTAATAATACAGTAACATATCCGAAATACGGACTAAAAAAATCTAGACTTTTTTTCTTCATTTCAATCTTAATTTTTTTTTTTTAATGCCCAAAAGTTTGTCCATATCTGAAAGTGCTGACAGTGCAGAGGATAAAATGATCACAGTTAATAAATAAGGCAGAAAAATTTTATTTCACAATAATGATGATCCAAAAATACGAAAAATGTTTAGTCGAAAGCAAAATCTATTTAAACAGCTATACTTAAAAGAAATGTTTTTTTAAAACTAAATAAAATTATGTCAAGGTTGTTTCTTAGTTTATTTTATTTATATATTTAATGATTTTGTGTGTAAATAATGATATGTTTTAAAATCCAGAATTTTCTGAAATCGCCAAAGTCCAGGCAATTTCAGGATTTGAGATACTCAACAGTATTTCCAAAGTACACAAATCTTTTACAATTTTTTCTACCTTTTTTTCATATTCCATCATCAGTCTGGTTTAATAAAATTGCTATGACATTAGGCCAAAAAAAAATATAAAAGTTTGTTTCCTGTAATATGGAGAAAAATATAAGGGTGGTAGATAAGAAAAAGTTTTTTTTTTGTTAAATATTTTTTAGCAAAAAAGCAAAATAAATATTATTGGAATATTAATGTGCAAGATTTAAAATTGATCAGAGATGTAAAATACTTGGGCATATTTATTTTTGTTGGTTAATATCTTAGGTATATATAACCAGATATTTTACAGAAATTGGGTATTTTAATGGGAATTTATAATTTTTCTTCATGTTTAACTGCTCATTTTGTATTAATCAATTAATTGCTTTAAAAAATGTTTTTTATAAAATTGAATTTTTATAAAAGTCTAAAAGGAACTTTAGAGGGTCGAAATTTTTGTATTGCAATTTTAATGTAGGTAGGGTAACTTACAGGAAATCAACCATTTTTTTTCTCTTTGACTTTACAATAGTGACATACAAAAGAGGTCCTTGTGTTTAACACACTTAGAAATAGCAACTGAACTTGCCGTTTTCAGTCCAAAACTGTGGCCCTTCTCGAAAATAGAGTATTCCTAGCAGTTGGCTCTGTCCGTGTAATGTGTCTGTTTGGCTCAATGCCTCCAGGATATCCCTTGAGGAACGGTTCTGGAAATCCTAATAACAGAAAAGTAATTATTATACAACCAGGGACATAGCCAGAAATTCAATTCGGGGGGGGGGGGGGGGGGAGGGAGGATGTAAAAGGAATGTTCAAGAAAATTGCTTTAAATTTTGAAACTTCATTCCCGTTCCAAATGTTAAGAATAATGATTTAAACTCCTTAAATGACATTTTTACCATAGAAATGTTCTAAAGTGGTTAAATCATTGAAGAATTTTCAAGACCACATATATTTTGATAAATATGTTTTACAGGGGCCAAGTTAAAACTTATTGTAGAAATCAAAGTTTAAGAACAACTGATATAACATTCAATGATATAATACATAGAGCAAATTACAATACAATTATAATATGAACTTTAAAATCAAGTACAATAGCCCTTAAGGTCCAAGACTAAAATAACAATCCACCATTACTTTTACCATAAAAAAAAATCAAACCAAAAACTACTTTTACAATTGTAAAAATGAAAGGAGTCCTGGTTTTAGTAAATAAAGGGAACTTTCCAGCTGGGTTCAAGGGTCATACCGTGCCAAAACATCATATCAACATTTACAGTTACACCTCATAATATTTAACTTGGGCGGATGGCGAGGCTGACACCTCACTCTAGAGCCGGCCTAAGGTGTGTGTGTGTGAGCGCATGCATGCTATTTTGAGATGTGCGCCGAAATGAGAAAAATAGAAAAAAATTAATAAGGTAAAAATTGAAATTTTTATAAAATGTTGAGTGCAAATTACCTTAACCTACCTAAGGTCAACTTTTTTGCAAGAAAGACTTAACAGTCTTACAATTTTGTTAAGTGAAAATTATATTTTATTGTCATTAAATTATAATACAATGATAAAAAATATTTTCTATTGCTAAAGCTAGGAAGGTCCACTGCTAAGTGTGCAATACAGATTATTTTAATCAATTTCCTGTAATATTTTTTATTAATGTTTTTCCATGAATATTAAATCAAATAAAACTTTTGGTTGTAGTTAAAAAATGTCTGTTATTTTCCATCTGATAAAAACTATAAACTGAGTAAAAGAATTTAGGAGTTTGCTCTTTACACAAGAACAGCACAGAACGCCTATTAAAGTTTAAAAAAGTCAGTTAAAAGAATTAGTAATAGAAGTCATTAAAAAAAAATAATGAAAAGGCATTAAATACTTTAATATTTATCATTTATTACTACTTATTAGCTTTTAATCCCTTTAAAATGCCAACTTCAGGTATTAAGTTCCAGCTAATTTCAATTGCAGAGCACCCTTACCATTTTTGGAGGGTTTTCAATACCCATTTTCATTGTAAAGGATACCAAAATCTCATTTTTGCACACACAGTATTTTGCTCTCAGGCCACTCCTGCCCCACTCTCCGTGGTAACATAAAGATAGCGAAGTCACTATATTTTTTTAACCTGTAGTCGTCGAAGTTCTGACAATCGGCCCAAAGCTATTCCGAAATCGCATCCAGTATGTGAGCAAACCCAGAGACAGAGAGGCTCACCTTGAAGTCGTAGGTTGGTTCATTGTAGACGATGGCTTTGGGTATGTCTGTGAGGCTTTGATATCCGATGGATGCGTGCTCCAGCTGCTGGAATGCCTCCACCGATGGAAGATCGTCCGCAGACAGGAGGTGAAGGAAGTCCAGGTGCTCGATGCAGGAGGAAGAGATAAGGTTCTGAAATACAATTATTGGGAATCAATTCATTAATCCTAACAAAACTAGTGGACTCGTGGAGTAATTATTTTCTAAGTTCATCAGAGTTAGATATTGAATTCTATTGCTGAGAGATATAGGATTCCTTAATTCAATTAAATTGTGATTTTTTTCTATTCTACCGTGCTGCCATCTATTGTATACAATGGCAACTTCCAAACATTTCCTTCATTAATCCCAATATAGGGACAAAACTAGAGGACCCACAAAGATTTAAAATTGCTTGGAGTAATTATTTTTTAAAGTTCATCAGAGTTAGATATTGGATTCTGTTGCTGAGAGATATAGGATTCTTTGGGTTTCCTTAGTGCAATAAAGTTGTGATTTTCTACAGTGCTGGCCTCTGCTGTACACAATGGCAATTTCAAACATTTTTGGACTATTTCTGATTTTTTAACTTTGACTTGCAAACAAAAAAAGCAATGGGCAATTGCAAATAAACTATTCGTCAGAAACTGAGGTTTGATTGGTATGCCATTAATCAATTTTGGTTTAGTAAAATGAGAGAAAAGGGGCTCGTCACAAAAAAATTTAACTAGAAATAATATACAAGTTGGATAGCAACACTAGACTAAAAAGGTCTAAAAGTTTCTAAGAATGAATAATTTCTAAGATCCAAGTATCATTAAATGAGACTGTTAAAGTGAGAGTGGTGAGATTAATCCTTATTTGGAGACACAAAAGGTTTAACAATCCTCATTTTGAGATACAAAAGCATAACAATCCTCATTTTGAGATATAAAAGTTGAACAATCCTCATTTTAAAAAATAAAAAAGTTTAACAATCCTCATTTTGAGAAACAAAAGGTTTCAAAATTTGCCTATTCTATTTTGTATAGACTGGTGGCAAACTATTGAGGTTGGGACTGTTCCACTTTTTCTTTCTAGATTCCAGTCTAGATTGTATTTCAAGTCAGAACTGTTGAAAATGATACTTTAGATTGGTTTGTACACTCACTAAATCTATATTTGAGTATAATAACGGCTAATCAGGCTGAGACCTACAGCTTAACGTGGATTCCAAACCACATTCATGCCTAATCCAGGATTCGAATGCAACACTTTTGGTATGTGAAGCCAGAGTGCTTACTCCACAGCCATCAGGATTGGAAAATGTGACTTTAAACCCTCACCAACAAAAATATCTCCAACAAAGTTGAAATTCAGGTACTAGTAAAATATTTTCACAATTATATTTTGGAATATCAAATTATTTAAAGGTAAGCTTAGAAGAACTAGCAAACTAGATCCTAAGTATGAGATGCAAATTATTTTCTATAAATTTTTTAACAGCCATTACCACCACATTTATTATAGAGCTTTATGAAAAAGTGTCATAAAAAGTATAAAATGTAGAATACATTATGCAATTAACTTGTACAAGTTGGTATCAGGGATGAAAACAGTAAAAAAATTTTTAAAAAAAAAAGGGAGAGGAGGATGATACACAGCGTTACTCTGAATTACAAAAGCAGCTGAATAAGAATATATTTGTGTACAAATATGTGTACAGAACAGTGGTGTAGCCAGAAAATTTTTTGAAGTAGGTTTTATGCAAGTTTAGTTTGATAAAGCCATACAAAGTCCACTAAAAATAAAAGTGTAATAACATAACCCAAAAAAACAGTTTTTAAAAAATCCTTTATATGCATTGTCAATTTTTATATATATTAACACAGTGCCGATATCAAAAACATTTCTATCAGAAAAATGTGCGTCAAACTATGTTTCAAAATTTATTTATTAAAAATGAACGTGAACATCGTCCAAATTTCATTTATTTAAAGTAATTTTATTATTTAAAAATTTTTTGGCAAAATTTGGCCATTGACACAGCCACAAAATTAAAGTTAATATACAGGATTTAAAAATAGTCAAACTTCTCAGAAGAAAAAAAAAGCATTAATCCATGTAAATGCGGAAGATTTTCACCCCTGTGGTATCAAACTAATGAGGTAAAATAGTCTGAACACTTGTGTAAATGGAATATTTCTAACTTTTTGAAGATCATTACAATATGTGAGCAGAAGTAATTTTAGGAAAAGTGGAACAGGAGTGTGCAGGTTTTATTCCTTTTATAAAACATTTAATTTCTTTCCAAATGTATGACCTACAATATATTTGCTTAACTTGGAAAGAAAATAAGTAAAATATAACCCATAAAAATAATTTTTTAAATATAAATCCTTTATATGCATTGAAATTTTTTATATAAATTAACAAAGCACTGATTATCTTGACTGCATGGGCTTGATGTTCGAATCTAGTTTTAAATATTAAAAACATCTCTATCAGCAAAATATGCAGAAAACTATGCTTCAACATTTATTAAAAATCAATGTGAATTTATGCATTCACGGGCAAATATCTTTTATTTATTTTACTATGCAACGCATAGTTGAATTGACTGGACCACATCCTGTTTATGCATTCATTCATGAAACATTCAATTTATGCATTCATTCAATTTATGCATTCACGTCCAATTATCTTTCATTTATTCTGATTAAAATAATTTTGGCAACAGGAAAGTGTTTTAACAACGATCGGTTGAAGGAGATTTATTAGTATAACAAAACGATTATAGAAACAAGTGTAATTTAAGGGCAGTGACAGTCCTCAAAACTTTTTAGAATGCTTCGACATCGAATCTACTTTCAAGTTTCAATCCCAACAGATGACGGCAAGCAGGTTAATTAAGCTTCCACAGATCTGCCCGGCAGCCACACACAAACAAACAAAATCGAAGTTAATACAAAGGACTTTAAAAAAATAAAATAATAAACCTGTAGTCTTCCTGTTCTAATTTTCAAACCATCGCAGTCTCCCTTTTTGAGCATTGCAAGCAAGTCCAACATTTCTTTAAAGTGAACATCTCTACAAAAAAACAACAGCACATATTTATGAAGTTAGAAAATAAGAGGGGAAAGTTTAGTTAGAAAGTGACAGGGGAAAATTTAGTTAGAAAGTAAGAGGGGAAAGTTTAATTAGAAAGTGAGAGGAGAAAATGAGTTAGGAAGAGAGAGAGGAAAGTTGAATTAGAATGTGAGGAGAAAGTTTAGTTAGAAAGTAAGAGGGGAAAGTTTAGTTAGAAAGTGAGAGGGGAAAGTTTAGTTAGAAAGTGAGACATTAATATACAAGTATTAAATATTTAAAAGAGAACATTTATATTTTTAAAAAAATTAACAGTGAAAGGTTTTTCAATGGAAAGTTAAATTATTCAAACACCTCAAGAAAATAAGACTTGTTTTGTAACACATCTAACTTACTCTGTCTAAAAATGAATAATTTAATATTAATTAAACTAGGGTATATACAACTATACATTTATCTTTTTAAATGTTAATTTCAGCTGCAATTAAACTGGTTAAGTGGAACAAGAAGCACATGCTGAGTAAATTAATTAAGATAACAGACGCTGTAACAACGTTACAGAACAAATGTTGAATAGTGAGAACTTGAATGCAGAATTCATAAAAGAGCAACAAAGAACGCACATGTTTAATTTGACTAGAACAATAAATCTACTATTTCCTAAAAAAGCATGTTTTTGCACAGTATTCTTTGAAATCTAGGCTTCCCATCAAATATTGAAATCGGTAAAATACAAAGTTAGAATGTAAACAAGGAAAAAGTTGCATTATAAAAATAATAACAAATTGGGCTTCCAGTACCTCATGTGCTCTTCTCTAATGAGAATACAGACAGTTGGTCTACCAGACATTCTCCAATACTTGCCCACAAAGTGTAGCTCATTCTAAAAGAGAAAAAAATTAAATTATTTCATAACCAATAGTTTTTAACCAAATATAACCCGTTCTTTTTTTCTTTTTTTAATTTTAAGTGATAGTTTTAAAATTTAAACATTATTCCATAACATAGAATTTTCCCCCTTCAAAATCAATTCCATTTCAAATAAAAGTAATTTATAATGATGTAAAATAGGGTGGCCACAAAATTCAGGAAAAGAGTTCCCTGATAATTTCCTAGTAGATTTCTAAAAAAATTCCCGATTTTAAGGCTATTTTTTTTTTAAATTTCTTAAATGTTACCCGTATCACATAAATTTTTAGCGATTACAACCACAACTCTCCAGGTAAATGGTGCCAAAATACGGATGAACTGGGAAACGTACCTAAAAAAACAATGATAGAAAATTTCCAAGATTTTCGTAAAATTTAAAAAAATTTCCTGATATTTTCCAGAATCAGAAAGCTTCCTGACATTTCCCTGATTTTGAGGGTATGTGGCCATTCTGTAAAAACACACCAGAAATATATTAAGAGGGATCGTCTGTCTGTTTTATAGAAGCTTTATTTTTTCTGCTGAAATATTACTTTTACAAGGATCAAATGAATAACAGTGCCAATATATTTTCTCTTACCTTAAGTTTTGCAATAGTTTATGTTAATTTTAATAGCATTGCCAATTTTTGTATTCATTAACATAGTGCTGTTTCTGTTGGCATCGAATTTTAAATATTAAAAACATATCTATCAGCAAAATATGTGATAAACCACTTTTAAAAAATTTAGTCATTAAAAATGAATGTTAATTTCTGCATTCACGTCCAGATACCTTTTATTTATTTTGATTAAAACAATTTTATCATTTATTTATTAAAATACCTTATGCAACAGGAAAGGATTTCTTCAACTATCAGTTAAACGCTATTTCAGCACAATTGGATGATGGCAAGTTCGTTTATTACTGTTCCCTTTTAGTGACAGCACCCAAAATTTGATAGAATATATTGTCATCGACATCAGATGTATCTGCCAAGTTTCGGTCCAATTGGATGACGGCAAGGGGGTTAATTAGGTCTCCGCAGATTTCTCCACTATCAACATACCCAGTCAAATATAAAATCGAAATTAATATAAAGGATTTAAAAAAGCATATACATTTTAACATCTTTTCAGTTTAGGTATTGTATCCCAAAAATGACTAACTTGTCTGGAAAGAGAAAAAAAAAAAAAAAAAATGGAACACTAGAAATGTTCCATTTCCTGCATTTGACTTGGGCAAGTACCGAATTTTTATATAATCGAATATCAATCTTCATATATCGTACAAAGTTTACTAACAGATGTCATTCTATGAATAAAAAAAAATCAAAATCTAAAAACAGTCTAAACATGTTCCAAACACTACAAAACAATATTTTCAACATAACCACTATTTCCAGTAATAACATGGCACAAATGAAACAGTGAACTCATCCAAAGTCAATTTTTGACCAGTTTCGGCCATTTTTACCTCGGCAGACCAGAGGATTCATAATTTACAAACTTTTCTCCACATTGAATAAAAAATTCAGGACGATGCTTGATGGGGTACCTTAACTTGCCTCTCAGTCTATTAGTATAAAAGTTTACAATTGTTTACTTTGATTACATTTTCTGCTGTATATTTGACACTTTTGGGGTCAGATTATTAAAAGAATTACCTTGATTACTGACTAAATCTGTAAGATCGTGCAAGAGATTAAATAATTAGATGCATCTTTTAATTTATTTCCGTTCACGCGATATGGAAATTACATCGTTATTGTTACGAATTTTCTTCCTAGAGGAAAGTTTCAATTTCGACATTTTTTTTCTTTCAAAGGTGTAATTAAAAAGTCAACAATAGTGAATGGAGTGGACAACTCCTGTATTTTTTTAAAAATGAGTGAAATTAATTTATATTTATGAAGAATTTCTTTCTGATTTTAAACAAAAGTTCTTTAAAAAATTAGTTATTAAAATATAAAAAAAAGAAAATGCCTCAAAACCAGTTCGATCAAAACACACAATGAAATCTGTGATGTCAAGGATCTACTGTTTCTATGGTTATCGTAAGGTTTCTGCCAAATAGTTGGCGCTGGTAGATTATTGCCATATCACGTACAGGTTGGCGCAATTTGCGAGAAACTTGCAAAACTGGTTTCTGCTGCCACATTTCGAGCCAAGACGTTTAGGAAGCCTTGACGTCACATTCAATTCGATCCGAATGAATCTTTTTCTTGCCAACGTCTAACAGGGAAACTTTGATTGCAAATTTAAAAAAAGAAAAAGCACATGGAATATAAATTTTTGTGTTTATGGCTTTTTTGAAACATTTAGAATTGAATAATTTTTTATTTTTTTTTAAATGCAGGAACTGTCCATTGTCTTGAGAAAAAAAGGTTATTTTATAAGATTCCAAGGACTTACTCTAATAGTCACGCTCATGTGCATAAAATTACGCAAGGAAAATTTCAACATAATTGTTTTCGCCAGTTATAATGAAAGGGGCAGCTGAAGAAGATGGAATTGTCTTGAGGGATATTTTTTTTTAAAAAAGATTCTGAGGAAATGGAAACAGAAGTATTTCTTTAAAATTTCATATATATGTTATCATAAATAATTTTAATTTGCACAATATTTAAAGAAAATTTAATTTTGAATTAATATTTCGTGTATATTACATTCCTCATTTTTGCATGGGCGCTTTAGGTACCATACTACTTTCTAGTTCTGTATATTTGACAATTTTATGAGTGTGATTTATAATAATAAAGAAAATACCTTGATGTCGTCAATAAGCAGAGCCATGTCGTGAGATAAATAGAAATCGCTGACTTCAAAAATCAAAGGAAAGCAGATGACAGTTTGGCCACAAATACGGTACAGCTGGAAACAACAAAGCATTATTTAAAAGGTCTGCCTAGAATGTCGACTCAAATTCAGAGTTCATAAATAGCCTTTGAAAAGTAACAAATTACAAGTTTTTAAGGAGATTTTATGACCTTTTAAATTTTAAAAGAGACGGTAAATTTGCAGTGAAAAAAATTCTGTTTTTTACTCATAAATTCAAATCATTACATTATAAAAATCGAAATTGACAAATGAGCATTATAAATAGAATGTTACTTATAACTTAAGCAACAGTTTTTTTTTTATGTCCAACAGAATTCTCTCCACACTTGAAGTCAAAAGAAGTGCAGTGTTCCTGGAAATCAGCATTTCCAATAATTAAATAATAAAACCCATAAAAAAGTTTTTAATATAAATCCTTTGCCAATTCATTAACATAGCATTGTTTCTGTTGCCAGCGTGTGCTTGGTGTTGACAACTAATTTTAAATACTAAAAACATTTCCATCAGCAAAATATGCGGTAAACTACTTTTCCAACTTTATTCATTAAAAATAAATGTGAATTTATGCACTCGCATCCAAATATCTTTTATTTATTCTGATTAAAATTTTTTATTATTTATTTACTAAAACAATTTAGGCAACAGGAAAGATTTTCAACAATGATCGATTAAACGCTATTTTAGCACAATTGGATGATGGTACTGTTCCGTAAAAGCAACTTTTTAGTGACAGCCACCAAAATTTGATAGGAAGCATTGTCAATGACATCGAGTCTATTTGCCAAGTTTCAGTTGGATTGGATGATGCAAGGGGGGCTAATTAGGTCTCTGCAGATTTGCAGTCATAAACAAACACAACCAACCAAACACCCACACACACATACATACACACAATATCAAAGTTGATATAAAGGATTTAAAAAGGTTCCAAGAAACTTGAAAAATAAAAAAAGATTCCAACCAACTTGGAAGCACTAAAAATAAGAAATTAGTCCAAAGCAATAGAAGAGGAGGAGGGGAGGACTTTTGAAAATCCTCATATAATAACGAGACTAGATTTTTTTGACAGGATCAAGTTGAAGCCTTTACTAATCAAAGAGTACTCTTTTACTACTTTCAAAAATACTAAAAAGTGATTCGAGACTAAAAGTGGAGCTAAGACCTCTCCCCTCTAAGCCAATGATACAGTTTTAAAATGATTATTTTATACATTATGTCAGTACAGTTTTTAAAATATCAAAAATTAGTAAATAATATAAAAAAAAAAAAAAAAAAAATGTATATAAATTTAATATACATATTTCTGGTTCATTTTCTTGAGGAAGTTAATCATATTCAACTAAGTAGATAACATTGACAACAGAATGTCCAAAATACAGAAAATAACTTAGTTTAAAAATTCCTATATTTCTTGCAAAAAGCATTTTCTATAATCTCATTCAAGGAAAAATGAGATTCAAAATAATGAGATAAAGACTTTGTATTATTTAGATGCAACAAATAAAAGGAAATGATGTTTTCAGAATGAGTATTTTAAAATAACATGTCAGTATATAATCAATTAAAAAAGCATACATCAAGACAAGTCAGAAAAAGTTAATTAAGTTAAAATCAAGTTCAGGATGGCCACAGAATTCAGGAAAAAAAAGTTCCCCGAAAGATTTCGAAAAAATTCTCTGATTTTATGGCAAACTTTATTTTTAAGTTCTCCAATTTTTTTATACGTGTAGATCAAATAGCACATTTATGCCCGAGATAATATGACAATTTTTAAAAAAAGCTTTGGCAGTATTGAAAAGATTAAATTATGCAATAACATGAAACTTCTAATGATTACCACAATTCTCCAGTAAAATGGAGCCAAAATATGGATGAACGGGGAAGCATACCTTCAAAACAATAGAAAAATTACTATTTTCGAGAAATTTCAAAAAGTTCCTCGACATTTCCCCGATTTTTTCCAGAATTAGAAAGCTTCCTGACATTTCCCTTGGTTCTTTGGCCGCTATGAAGTTAAATTCAGATGTCTCAGGGAGTTAAATTTATTTTTATGCACTTTTACAGCAAGCCAATTCAATTTTAAAAACTATTTTCTGAAAACAAACATGCACAAATGTAACGCTAAAAAAGTTCAGATTCAATCACTAGAACATGTTTTATGAAAGTAAGTTGTATACTTTGCTTGTGCCAAGAGCTCCAATCGGTCTGGGTGGCCTTCCTTTAAGTCCAAGCTTCTTGCTAACTCCAAGATATTCATAAATCTACAAAATACAAAACCTATGCATAGTTTTATTATTAAAACAGAACTTACAGATCATTTCAAAATTCTGTAAAACAGGAAAACTTTTGCAATCTATAGTATAGGTAAAAATATTTTTATAACTGTAACTGAGATCAAAAACAGATATAATGTTTCCCAGAGTAGCAATGCTTTGTGGTTGTTGCAGCTTCGATTCTAACTTATGTTGTATTAAATAGCATAAGTTCCCAATGTTAATTTGTCTTCTTTATAATTAATATCCAAGTACTAAGTGATAAGCTACTTTTATGATGTTTAAATATACAATACAACCCTTTTAGGAAATAGTTATAAAAGTCTAACTAAGAATATTCTTTAAATAACTGAACATAACATTTTGCAAAATTTAATTTAATTTGCTATTTTTTTTTAATTTTATTATCTATGAAAATAAAATACAAGATAGAGAGACTCTTCCAGGAATTTGAGGAAAGTCATTAACCTACAAAAGCTAACACGGGATGTAATCGAGGTATAGTCGATTACCGTCTGTTGGTGTTATGGAATCAAATTGCAGTGAATACTCCTCTGATTTTTTAAGCAGCAGCAAGTCTTTATTATGTATAGACGGGACAACTCTGGTGTAACGAAAAAAAAAAACGAATTGTCACCAAAAAAACAAAACATCAACAAATATACAAGATTACTTTGTTAAATTAAATCTTTTCTTTAGAATTTTTTTTTTTAAAGATCTTTTTCCATGTAAGCCAAATATTTTGAAGATCTGTTGACAACTCTAAATCTGTTCATCTTATTCAGGGTGTCAACAAAATTTATGAAAAAAAGTTCCCTGATTTTAAGGCAAACTTTTTTCAAATTTCCCCACATGTTTAGATCAAATAGAACATTTATGCCAGTTTTTTTAAAAATAGTTTTGGCAATAACGATGTGTTTAAATTATACCGTGACATGAAACTTCTAATGATTATAACAATTCTCCGGGACAATGACATCAAAATATTGGTGAATGGGGAAATGTAATTTCAAAACAATAGTATCATTCCCTGATTTTTGTGAAATTTAAAAAAATTTCTTGAATTCCAGATTTTCCAGCTTCTATGGTCATTATGTTAATACTTACCACTCTGACCTGCATCCCTTGTTCAAAACTACCATTGAATAATTATGTTAGGAGTTTTCCAAAAGAAATGACTTAGCTTTACAAAACAAAACTGATGAATTTTTCTTCTTAAATGCCCCTTAAACAAGAACAAACTCAATACCAAACTTTTAGAAAAACAAGGGGTGTGGAACATCGCAAGAATTTCAATTACACTTTTGTTGCGACACGTTGTTTACCGTTTTGATATTTTCATCATTCATTTAGAAAAAAGGACCAGTTTGGCGATAATTCTTATATGGGCATCTTGACAAAAAAAAACCCGCCAGAATGGCGAATTTGGCCATACATTTTTTGATAATTCTTAAATTATCTTTTCTTGTAAGTTTAACAGAGGAGAGGAGAAAAATGTCCGTTGATGGGCGATGCTCATGGGAAAAGAACTCTGTGCTGAAGATATTCTTTTTTCAACTTTTTAAGAGGGTTAATTAGCAGGCCCGGGGGTACAGTGGGACATGTCCCCCTGTACCTTTGGTGCCCTTATGCCAACAAAAGAAAAGTGCCATATTTCTTCTTAAGGAAAGAATATCAACAAGTGTAAAAAAAGCAGTGGAATACTTAATATTAATGAACACAACAATAGTGTGTGTAATGTGGCAAGAATCTGTGTGCATTTGTAATCCGCTATGTGGACAAATTTATTTGTATATGAAAAACTATTAGCTTTAAAGTGTGCCATATCAACTACAGGTGAGGCGTTATTAACTTTAAAAAGTAATACTCTGAAAGAAGAAGATATACCTATCAAAGATTGCATAGAAAATGCTTTTGATGGTGCTTCAAATACGAGTGGACTCTACAAATGGTCGTACTACCAAACTATCAGACATAATACCAAATCACATTCATACATGGCAAGGGTGGGTCCAGAGTTTTATTATGGAGGGGGCAGAAATTTTTTTATTTTTGATTTGTTGAATAGTTTAGATAAAATGTGTTGTTCTTAAGTTATAATACTATACCATGGGGAAAAAACAATAATTAGCAAATTAAATCAGGACAGAAATATTAATTTCCAATGTATTTAGTAGAACAAGTTTAGATCTAAACTACAAAAACGTTAGAATTATGCCATACATTCTAAAGTATATATTATAACGTTAAATATTTATGTTACTTTTTTTTATAATAAGCAACTCTTGATTTTGTAAAAAACAAACTCTGTGAATCGAGTTCAGAAATGAGGTGACTGTTCTAACATCCTATAACTCAAAAATTCTAGACAATACCAACATTATATTTAATGTTCATTGTGACAATGAATAAAACTTTTTTATCTAATTCTGTAACAAAAAATTGTTGTGTTTTAAAGGTACATTTAAAAAATACTATTTATAATTTGTATAAGTACAGGTACTTTTTTCCCAAAGACACTTAAAATTTTTACAGTCTAAATTTTTTCCACTTGTAGTATGCATAAACACATGGGTTAAAATGTTTAAGAATATCTGGGTATTAGATTTTTAAAGTTTTGGATAAATTATTAAGTAGTTGTTAAAAAAATGTTCTTTTTTTAATAAAAAAAAATTTAAAAAAAGGTTCCGTGGTATATTTAATGCATAATAAACAATATTTAAAAATACTTTTAGTGTAGCTTAAATAAAAACATAAACACTACTGGATGCAAAAATATTTATAGAATTAGAAAATACGAAAATTGAGAAATTGATTTTTTGTTCATTTTTGTACACCCTCTTAAGTTTGTTTTAACGTGTTGGTATTTATGCTCAAACATATATTCTATTCTAATTGGTCATTCTAATTCTATTCTAGAAAAGTAACAACCACTTGTTTCATTAATCAATAACTTTGAACTATGCCAACAAGTTTTTGTTTATTGTATAGATTAATGTTTATAAAAAATCATTAGAAAAAATCATTTATAAAAAAAAAAAAAAAATTAAGTTCCTAAACAACTTTTTGTTAACTGTTTTTATTAGTGTAGTTAATTTTTTCTTTTGCTTGTATAGTACAAGCAGATGGTAATGGGAAAATACCATCAGCTATATTAATTAATCCAGTAAAACAAAATAAATTACAAGTTAAACAGAAAGAGTTGTTAAGCAGAACGCCATAATTTTATTAAAAAAGGTTTTGCCTTTGGAAACTAAAATAGAATCTTATAATGGCCTACAATTATTTATTATGAAGGTGCCCTCATCATCTTTTGTCTACCGTCCTCCAAGAACTGTAGCCCTATTAGAAATCGTTTTGTAAAATATTTATTAATTAATTTAAAAAAAAGCTGATAAAAATTTTATTTGTCAAAAGTCCAATTAGGATGCCAAAACTACTAATACTGAAAATTTCAGAACTGTAGCCCTATTAGATATCGATTTGTAAAATATTTATTAATTAATTAAAAAAATCAATTAAAAAAACTAATCAAAATTTTAACTTTTTATTTTTCAAAAGGTAAATTAAAAGGCTAAAACTACTTATGTTGAAAATTTCGGAGCTGCAGCCCAATTAGAAGTCATTTTATAAAAAAAATTGTTAATTAAGAAAATTAATTAAAAAATAACTAATTAAAATTTTAGCATTCTGTTTTTCAAAAGTCCAACTAGAAGGCTAAAACTACTTATGTTGAAAATTTCAGAGCTATACCTCTATTTGAAGTCACTTTGTAAAAAAAAAAATTAACAAAACTAATCAAAAAAGAACTATCTCGAAGTTTAACATTCTGTTTTTCATATGTACAATTAAAAAGCCAAAAGTACTTAGGTTGAAAATTTCAGAGCTCTACTCCTATTTTAAGTAGCTTTCTATAGACACACAGACAGCTTGTTTTATTATTATAGATGAGCACTATTTACAGTTATTCACATGAAAATTGCATAAAAATAATAAGGAATGACAGCACAGTACCTTGACCAGCTGGCTAGGAGACCATATCTGCACGGGCTCTACCTCGTGTGGCGTCTGCGTGTGGATCCCGTAGGTGGCCATCATGGCCTGAAGGCGCATGCTTTCGGCTATGAGGACCACTTGCACT
Source organism: Linyphia triangularis (assembly GCA_963978545.1). Taxonomy (NCBI): domain Eukaryota; kingdom Metazoa; phylum Arthropoda; class Arachnida; order Araneae; family Linyphiidae; genus Linyphia; species Linyphia triangularis. Next base: position 3,138,951 of record OZ021728.1, read on the forward strand.
ACAAGGTCACTGGCCGTACCCTGGAACAACACACTGATTTACCAAAAAAGTCTACCTTTATAATTATCTTACATGCAACAAAAAAAAAGGCTGTTTTATGTATCTGGATTGGCAACACAGATCGTTTGTTTACATATTCAAATTAACGGTTGAATAAAAATGAATATTTGCCATACTGTTACAGCATTTAAATATAGTTCTTAATATGAATCCTTTATATGCATTGCCAATTTTTGTATTTATTAACATAACGCTGATTCTGTTGTCAGCATGTGCTTGGTGTATGCATCTAATTTTAAATATTAAAAACATATCTGTCAACAAAATATGCAGTAAACTACGTTTCAAATTTTTTTTATATTAAAAATGAACATGAACTTATGCATCCACGTTCAAATATCTTGTATTTATTCTGATTAAAACAATTTTATTATTTATTTATTACAAAATTTTAGCAACAAGAAAGAGTTTCTTTAATGATTGGATGACGGCAAGTTGGTTTATTAGTATTATATAAAATAAAACTTTTATCGACAGTTACAGCCTTAAAATTTGATAGAATGCATTGTCATCGACATTGAATTGATCTGTCAAGTTTCAGCTTGATTGGTAGACGGCAAGGGGGTTGATTACACAGATTTGCCTGCCATCCACAAAAATACCCATACACAAAATAGAAGTTAATACAAAGGATTTAAAAATTAAATTCAAGCATGATCTTATGAAAATTACATTCAAGTAAACTGAAATAAATAAGCTGCAATGAGTTTTAATTATATATAAAATTATTCGACTGCTATTGGAAAAAGAAGAAACTTTATTATCAGTTCAAGTACTACCTTTTGAGTATTTTACATTTACTCTACATTTTTGGAATAATACCTGAACAGGCAAATCAGAGTTCATACAACACTTAAGAGAAATTTTTTACTTAATACTAGGGAATTTTTAACTTGAAATTCCCTTTATTACATGCATTTGTTGTTGTATGAAGGATTTTTAGGTTCTTTCTCTCTCTTGAAGAAAAACTTCTTCTTTAAAATAAAAATTGTAAAGTTCTTAATATATTATAAACCAGGCTCTGTGTTCCACCATCATTAGTTGCTATCACTAGCATTAAGTAAGGAAGTAGAGAGGGCAGGTTCACTTAATGACATAAAAAAATAAAAATTGAACTTCGAAATATTCGATCTGGGAATTTAAACTATTAAAAAGGGGCACAGTGAGTTTTCTAAAAAAAATTAGGTAGGAATTTTAGGAATAATTCCAAAATTATCAAGAACATTTTCGGGATAATTCCCTAAAATTTTCGGGACAATTCCAAAATTTTTAGGGATAATTAAAAAAAATTTAGGGATAGTTAAAAAGTTTTTAGGGACATTCGTTTCAAACATATTTCAATACCGGCAAAAAAATGCCAATTTTCAAAAAATTTAATAATTAAAATCTCAGAAAAGATGTTCGCCAGAAGATTTTCTGGGGTGTTTTTGCAGATTTTGGAGGGAAATCTGGGAAATTTCGAGGTTTTTAATTTTTTGTAGGAATTATTGAAAAGTTAAAGTAAAATTTTAGGGAGGAACAAAATTTTAAGGAGTATAAGGAATTTTAAGGCGAAGGTGACCCCTGTATTAAAAATAAAGAGGTTGAATATACACTGAATTAAACTTTAAGACGGGATAAAAACAAGTGCTTTAACTTCAATAAAGGCACTAATCAAAATAGAAATACTAAACTAGTCATCAAATTGTAAATGACTCATAAAATTAATAATCATATTTTTACTGAAATATATTTCATAAAAGTTAGAGCCTGAATATGTTCAGTATATTACATGTTAAAATTCAAAGAGAACTTTGATAATTACAAATACATATCCCTAACAAAGTATAGACAGAACAAAATAGTAATTAGAAGAATATCTTGGGAAAATCAAATAAGAAATATAAAGCAATAATATAAGGCGATTCCTAATATCCTTACAGGCATTTTAAATTTGAAACGTCGTCTCGTATAGCGAGAGAAGTAACATATACCTAACCATGAAATGACTATGCTAAGTATTTTGAGACTGCTAACAGCTGCCCGAGTGGCAATTTATGGAAATTACTACAAATAGCTTAAAAACTAAAGGAAATAGGCAAAAAAAAGTCCAATTAGACAAATGTTCAAAATAATATGACAAAACCACAGGAAGAAATTTCATCATCTGTAGAATTGGTGGAGTTTATTTATGGTTGAAAACATGCTCGTACAGGTGTATAATAACACTTTGGGAACATGTTTTTCAATTTCAGGATGGCCCCCTTTTTGAAGTCACGAATAGCCCATATTTTCAGAAATGAATATCTCCGTCAAATTTACCGATAACTTTATGAAATTATTTCTTGTGGTTTTTTGTCATATTATTTTGAACATTCGTCTAATTGTACTTTTTTGACTATCATCACAAATCAGTGCTGTAAGCTCTCTCAAAATATTTAGAATAGTCACTTTACAAGAGGTATTTTAAATTCAAAGGGCTTAAAAGCATATTAGGAATCACATGGCATGTATACACAGTCAAATGTACTAAACATAACAATGTGAAAGGAAAGGATTTTTAAAAATAACAACTGGATTGCCTACATGCTAAAAAAAAACCTGTATAGTGTATTCCTTCAAGTAAATACTAAAAATAACTGAATAATAGATATGAAACACCATTTATTGTCAAATTACAAAGACAAGAATATACAGGGATGAGATTGGCAAAAAAGCAGAAATCATACACAAACAAGAAATTTGTACCATAATTTACACGCAAAAGATGTTTTAAGAAATAAAACATCAAAACATGCTATGATGAAAATAATACACAATAATAATTAATTTTTATTCAGTAAGTATAAATTAGGTGAGAGAAAAGACTTATTAAACCCAAGGTGAGACAAAATAAAACAATGAGGTAGTCCCCTGACTTCAACAACCAATCCCAGCACGAAGTATAACTCGATAGTCAAACATTCGTGAAGTAATCTTCGAAGAAAGGAGAGTGATTGCGGGAAAATCTCTTACCCAGACATGACAAAAAACTGGTTCAGATCGGGAAAAAAATGTGCATCCTCGAAACAAGGACGAAAAGGTGGATAATATTACATAAAAAACAGAAAACTGCCAAAAGGCGGAAAAATCTCATACATGAATACAACAAGATTTTAAACCTCATTTCATCCAAAAAAAAAATTTAAAAATTGTTTTCTGCAAGGCAGTTATTTCAAAATATTTCCTTCAATTAACTTGGACACAATTTTTTTCACATTAATTTGGATTTCATGAAAATATCTTGAACAATTTTTATTACATTAAAAAATTTAATCTCTTTTATCAAACATATATTTTGTAATGCTGTATAACATAATAAAATATTTTTAAGAACAAAAATCTGAATAACAAATTATTAAAGAGTGCATTCACATATGAAACTGATACTAAATGCTTTCTTTTTAGATTACAAAATACGTAAGAAGAAAAAAAAAACTATTGTAGCTCAGTATATTTGATGTTTTTTCTACTTTCTATAAAAGCTTTCTCATTACTGTGTTTTTAACAATATTTCTTTAACTCGCCTTATTTTTTTTAAAGAAGCATAAAGAATGGAAATAAGATGCTGGCTAAAGAAAATACTGTCTGTCATAAGAATGGCTCTCATCATGTTGTCCAGTGTTGTCAGTCGCCTTTGAAACAAGACTGACCAAATTTTCCACAGGGAAATCCAGAAGACAGACATCTGCTTGTTACACTTTAGCCATCAATTTCTTGTATGCAATACCCCACTCTCAATCGACGAGTCTTGTTTCTGTAGAGACCGCAATCAACTAAACTACATGGTGGGAGCCATTCTTCTGATTAACAGACAGTAGTAATCCGATTGATTTATGGTGCAAGGAAAAGGGATTGAGGTCAGGAAAGGTAGAGTGTACGAAAGGTAATCCATGCACAAAATTTCTTAGTTTGAGTATACAGGATATCAAAATAAGTTTAATAATAAATGAAAATTGAAAACATTGTAATACTTACAGCTGCCTTTCCCTATATAAAATAAAAACAATAAAAAAGAACAATTAGATATCTACTAGTGCATGGATTACAACATAGAAACAGAATTTAATACAGAAATTTAAATGGTTAAAGAACTAATGTTAAAGTATAATGTATATAGATGAGACAAGAACAGAAGGTTTAAAACTATTCTTTTATTGAGACAATATCAATTTAACAAAAGTATAATCTTAAATAAACATTACTACTCCATTAAACTGACTTATCAAACTAATTAACCAAACAAGGGAAAAAATGTTTCACAAAAGACTTTAAAAATACCTTTTTATAACAACGAGCAAAATAATTAAACTTTTTTTAATCAGAAAACATAGCAAAAATAGCACTTTATCGCAAGAATTGCGCTAAAGTTGGGCGAAAAAGTACTTTCTTGCATGCCTTGTGCCAAATTTTATAGAGTATTGATAGAGAAATGACATTTTTAGAAGAGATTCATAGAGCATTCTGAAGCACTCGTCAAATAAGAATTTTGCCTCCTTTGAAAAAGTACTACTTTCCCCTCTAGTTACATAAATAACTATTACATAAACAACCACCATATAGTAATTAGTATGACCAACTAAGTTTAAGGTTTTCATTTAAGAGTAAATTTGCGCTTTAAAAAATACTAAGCATCCTATTACTTTTTATTTACTTTTCAGTGCTATTAAAGCTTTTAATTTATTTTTTTCCAAGTTTCTGTTAAATTTTCGGTAGACTTTTATTGCAATATTTTTGATTAATCTTGAAGAGTTAATATTTATAATGAATTAAATAAAATGTTGATAAATGTAACAATTAACTTCCACGTCTATTCAACAAAATAAAAACATGCAAGACAACAAAAAAAATAATCAATATTTTAAGTAAATAAATTTTAAGTTGTGTTTTTTCAGTGCAGTCAAATCCAAAATTCCTTAGTTGTAGAAATATGATCACAATAAAATGTAAGCTTAGATCAGTTTCTCTTGCAATAAAATTATATCAGCTGAAAGTTTTCTGTACAATATTGTAAAACGATACTTTATTGGTGAATAAGTAGATAAATTTAAAGTTGTGTTTTCACAATGCAGTAGAATCCAAAATTACTAAGCTGTAGAAATTTTATCCCAATAAAATGGTAACTTAGATCCAATTTTCATGCAATAAAATTGTATCAGCTAAAAGCGTTCCGTACAATATCGTAAAACGCTACTTTAGAATTCGTATGAAGCAACACACAGGGATGAGAGTGATCAGAGCAAAAAGGAGGAAATCCCAAATTCCGTTAAAAAAGCTAGAGGAAGAAATACATAAAAAATTCAACAAAAAAAGTGTGCAGGAAGGACGATTCAATAATTTTAAAGATACAATGAAATTTCTCATACTATATAATAATTACATTTCAAATATTAGGAGTTAGTGAAGTAATCTGTGAGGAAAGAGGAGCTAAGAGGGAAAATATTTTGTTTAAACAGGAAAAGCATACTTTTTGCAGGAAAAACTGGTTCAGATCAGAAAAATGCAGATCCTCAAAACAAGAACAAAGAGAAGGAAAACATTACATAAAAAACCCAAAAGGAGGAAATCCTCCAAAAGGAGGAAAACTGTCATCCCTGAGCACAGTATTTAGAATTAGTATGAAGCAGCACAAATTTTTCAAAATAAAGTGCAACCAATTTTGGATAAGAAATGCAGCAGTGATTACTTTTTCAATTGTTTGGCAATGGTACAATTTTCCATTACAAAACCCTCATAAACACTAGTATCGAATATATTTTCTAGACAGCGTTTTTTGTGAGCATCCCATTTTCTTTGCTTATACAAAACCAAATTGATAAACGATATATCAATTTAAAGACGTGTCTGCTTCTAACAAATAGTTAATTTACAATTGCATTTTAGGTTTTTTTTTCTTTTTTTTTTTTAATTGAAATTTAAAAAAATAAAAAAATAATCACAATTTAAACAGGTTGAGGAAACCAAAAGAACTTTATGTCTCTGACGCACTTCTAAAAAAAAAACTAATTCCTGCAAGCAATCTTAAGCCTAGGCAAAAGCCTGCAAGCTTTAGCCTATGCACAGGCCCACAAGTAGATTCTAAGAAGGCTTAGCATACGATGTGTTAAACTGACACATTTTTAATGACAAATTTATTGTTAACAAATTTTTAATAAAATCTTGATACAAAATTTCTTTAAAAAGAAGTTCTAGCAAGGGTCATTCCCTAATACTTGCTATGTTACAATCTTCTAGTCAAGTTCATTTAGAAACTACTTTGTACGAAACCTTGAAATTCGGTAAGTAGGTACGAATATGATCACTTAATGAAATTACATCAATTAAAAACTCGAAAATAGCGTTTATTATAAATGAAGATTAAAAAAGCTTATGACTATTGCGGGTGGTGCCATTGCATAGGCATTGATGTAACGATTTGAAATATAAATTAAAAATATATTAGACACTATTTTCATTTATGTTATTTCAATTAAGGGGACATGGTATCCAAAAAATTATTTTAAGAAATTGCACCACTAAAATTTAAATTATAGTAATTTTACATTTTGTTGATGGTAAATAAACATAATTTAACCTAAAAAAATATTTTGAATAACTAATTTTTGATTAATTCAATTTATTTAAATTTTTTCAAACTTTTTTCGAAATGCTACTCCTTCCACAATTTCAAGTATTTTTCCATGAAATTTTTACAATATATTCGTATTATAATTGTTAATAATAGTTAGTATGGATTTGAAGATGCAAGCTATGGAAAAGATTTTACATGTTTTTACACTAAAAACAGCAGAAAAACAACGTTTTTTTTTTTTTTTTTAATTTTTCAACTTTTTAATTTTTTTTTTTTTAAACTAAACATAGCACATTTTATTACATACTAACTTTTGTTTATCAGATGTATATAAATACACTATACAAATTTCCCAATCCTAACTAAACTTAGAAAAAAGCCTTAGGGAATTAAACAACACTCATACTGAAAAATAACGAACTGAGAAAAACAGTGTTAAAGATTTCTTTTTCAGCTTTGATAGTGTGAGAGTGTGTAGAAAATACAATATAACTTTTTTATCTATCAACGGTACAAATGTAAATTTTTGCACAGTTATTCAAAGAGATATTCTCCACATTATGGGATGAAAATTGAAAAATTGACATTTTCGTCATTTTTTGGGTACCATGTCCCCTTAAGTGATCAATTTTGTAGCTACTCACCAAATATGAAGGTTTTTTTAACAAAGTAGTTTCTAAATGAAATGTGATAGAACATTGTAGCATAGAGAGTATAGGGAATGATCCTTACTATACTAAGCTTCAACTCAACTTGACATCACTAGACGGTAGATCGTCACAGTGCTCATAGGCAATTTATCCATTTTGGCGGCGTGAAAGCATAATGATCGCCAAACCATAAAGCCTTTTGTTCGACAAACGGGATGGACAGGAATACTGTATCACCCCCTTTTCATTCTTCTTCCGTCCCACAAGAAAAAATCACGCTAGGAAACTCAGCCCATCAACCCTGTAGATAACAAAAGGTTATAAGATTTGGCGAGAATTATGTCTTCACTCCGCTGAAATGGATTAATTGCCTATGAGCACAGTGAAGATCTATCGTCTAGTGATGTCAAGTTAAGTTGGAGTTTAGTATAGGACTAACTTTTAAGAATTTTTTTACAATACAAAAACTTAAGAGGAAGCCCGAGTGAAGGATCGTTCCCTATGCTCATTATATCACAATCTTCTAGCCCAGTGCATTTAGAAACTACTTTCCATAAAACCTCCTTACATTTGGTGAGTAGATACGAAAAAGATCACTTAATAAAAAGACAAATTGTTTTCATTTAATGTGAATCTATTATAAATGAAAATTAAAATAGCAAATGACAAAATCAGCCACTGTATATGCATCGACGTAAGAATTTCAAATACGAAATAAAATATATTAGATATTGTTTTCGAGTATTTAATTTGTGTCATTTTGTAAAGTGATCTTTTTCGTACCTATTCCCCAAATTTCAATGTTTTGAAGAAAGTAGTTTCTAAATGCATTGGGCTAGAAGATTGTAACCTAGTGAGTATAGGGAACGATCATTACTAGGACTTCCTCTTAAGTAAAACAGTTACAATTGTAACGATCCTTTCACCTGAAAGGCTGAATAACGTCCCGTTTTCCTGGGTCTGTTGTACGAAGGCAGGTACCGTCGAATGGGATCGAGCTCATTGATATGAAGAAGGCCATCAACTGCAGGAGGAAGAGACATTTTATAGTGGAAGTTAAATATGCTTTGCAGTTACACAACTATTGATAGCATTTACACAACTACTTGCAGCATTTACACAACTATTTGCAGCATTTACACAACTACTTGCAACATTTACACAACTATTTGCAGCATTTACACAACTACTTGCAGCATTTAGATAACTACTTGCAACATTTACACAACTACTTGCAGCATTTACACAACTACTTGCAACATTTAGATAACTACTTGCAGCATTTATACAACTATTTGCCACATTTACACAACTATTGGTAGCATTTCCAGAGGGGAGACGTTTTGAATTTCCATAATAAATCTCAGCCACCTTTACCCGAGGATAAACTGTAGTCAACAATTACTATCTATGTGACCTTGTAGTGGGTTTGCACACTGTTATGAATTTCCTGGTAGGAAATGGCATCATAGCTTGTAAGGGAACAACCTTGACTGAGAGATCCTAGTTGTAACCGTTTTACTAATGGAAGGCGGTATTCATTCTCAGTGGTTGTGGTATTGTAATGCTGCATATGAGTTAAACACATAAAAGGTAATGCACTGGTTTTGCAGGTTTTTTTCAGGGTTCCCACTGATAAAATGAAAATCAATGACTTTTCAAGGACTTTCGAAGATTTGTTTTCATGCATCGAGTCTTTAATGTGTGGCTTTACAGCTGCTCTCCCCAGAGCACTGGTACCAAACTATTTCACGCACAATTTACATTTTGCCTTACAAACAGACTTTGATGTTTCCACTCAAATCTCAGAAGGAAAATCAATGACTTTTAAGCACCTAAATAATGTTTTTAAAGACTGTTGAAAAAAATTTTCAGAAATCATGTTCTATACATAAATTTTTAATAAAGTATATTCTACCAAAAAAGTTACAAGTTGGTGAATGCGTAGTACAAATACGTCGGTGCGGATAAGTGGCGGTCGCTCGGGAATGGCAAGTTCAAGCTGTATTTTTATAAATTTTGCAGTTGAACACACAACAACGGCACAAATTAAGGACTTTTAAAGACCTCTGAGCATTTTCAAGAACTTTTTAAGCACCTATAAGCATTTTCAAGCACTTTCAAGGCCTTGAAAATAAGTTCGAAAATATTAAGCACTTTCAATGACCGTGGGAACCCTGGATATCTTTGATTTTTTGGCTTGCAAAACTTAAACACTAATCCCACATGTTCGTTTCACAAAGTACAGTCTGTAACTAAAACCATTCTATTTCTACTCCACCAATCAGCAAATACGAACCAAACAACGCACAAGTTGACGCATGCTTAATACAAATATACCAAATATTTTGGAGTGGTGCGGATAAGTGACAAAAGTTAAGGATCTATAAGCATTTTCAAGTGCTTTTAAGGATTTTCAAGTACTTTAACAGGGTTCCCACTCAAATCACAGAATGAAAATCAATGACTTTTAAGCACCTAAATAATGTTTTTAAGGACCGTTGAAAATTGGTTTTCAGGCATCATGTCTATATTTAAATTTTTAACAAAGTATATTCTACCAAAAAAGTTACTAATTGATGAATTCGTAATACAGATATGTTGATGCGGATAAGTAGCGGTCACTCGAGAATAGCAAGTTCAAGCTGTGTTTTTATAAATTTTGCAGTTGGACACACAACATCGATAAAAAAATAAGGACTTTTAAGGACATCTAAGCATTTTCAAGGACTTTTAAGCACCTCTAAGCATTTTCAAGCACTTTCAAGGTCTTGAAAAGAAGTTCGAAAATATTAAGCACTTTTAATGACTTTCAATGACCGTGGGAACCCTATTTAAAGCCTGAAAAACAGTTAAAAAATATCAAGTACTATTAATGACCATGGAAACCCAGGATCTCCTCCTCGAGAAGTGTGTGTACCTTGCGGCTGCATGCAACATAATACTTTCTAACAACTGTGGTCTTGTTGCGATCGTCCGGTGTCCACTATACTAGAGGACAGGATGAAGTGAGTACAGTGTAGGAACCGGTTCCCCTATGGCTGTAAAGCATTGAGTGAGCTCAAATCAGGTCGTCTTCTAGTAAAGAGTACCTGATGTTTCAGGGTGGCTACAAAATTCAGGAAAAAAATTTCCCTGATAGATTTCTAGAAAATTCCCTGATTTTAGGACAAACCTCAATTTTCTTAGGTTTTCCACATGTATAGACACCCTGATCAAATAGAACATGCATTCTAAAGAGATAATATGCAATTTTGCTGGTAAAAAAAAGTTTAAATTATTCCTTAACATTTAACTTCTAATGACTTACCACTACAAATCTCCATGTAAATAGCGCCAAAATATGGATGAAGGTTCCCTAAACAATACAAAATTTCCCTGATTTTCGTGAAATTTTAAAAAGTTCCCTGACATTTCCCTGATTTTTTCCAGAAACAGAAAGCTCCCTGACATTTCCCCGATTTCCAGGTTTTGCCGGTTCTGTGGCCATTCTGTGTTTGGAACTTTTTGCTATTTTGACAAACATGCGAATCCAATTAAACTCACTCATTTGCATTTTTTAAGCAACATATCAAGTACTTCAAAAGAGAAATTCATATCAGCTTTTAAACTTTAACTAATATTTATAAGTTTAGCTACAATTTAAAATTATTTGTCAATAATTAAAATTATGAAGTCTAATAGCTAAATTTTTAAAGACTAGATCAATATATCTGAAAAATCATGGACACAGCAGATTTTAACTCAGCGATAATGACCATCATTACAACGCAAATCTCGGCAATAGCGTGTACTGTATCAACATAATAATCTCATCAATGGCAGCTATGAAATGAGCATAACCCTCAGAAACAGAGGAAAAAACTGAAAATATTACCCCCCCCCCCCCCCGCAGAAAAATAACCCAGTTTTGGAAGAAAATCAAGAAATTTTGGGATTTTTTCATTTTTTTTAGGAATAATAAAAAAACTCAAGTACAATTTTAGGAATTTGAGGGAGAAAAAGATTTAGATTGAATGCAACATACTGTAATTAGTTTTTCTCAGAGGAAATGACGATGCAGATTTTACCAAATAAAAACTATAATTTATTCTTCTTTGGAAGGCTTACAAAACTTTTCTGAACAACAGTAAACTCACTTTCCAGCTTCAACACAAGCTTCGATGCATGTAACTTCGGACACAGCGATAATGCAGGCACAACAAAAGTAAGCAAAAGTTCCGATCTTTTCGACACAGCGTACGAGACTTGACTGATCTCTGGATTCCATCCATTGGCCCTTTTTATAGCCTCACGGCAGAAATTTCTAGAAAAATCCAGTCAACCAATCATGTGATGGAAATGCCTCCAGATTGATTTAGATGTTGCCACCTTTTTCTAACCTGTATTATTGCTGTTAACAAATAAAATAGAACTTTAAAATAAATGCATCACTATTTATAATGGACGACTCCCACATTAAAATTTTTTTATTATTCAATTCTAAATGTTTCAAAAAGGCCACAAACACACAAATTTCTGCTCACTGCGCTTTTTAATTTACAACCTAAGTTTGCCTATTAGACATTGGTAAGAAAACGATACATTCGGCTTGAATTGAATGTGGTGTCACTTGATTTGAAACAACTTGGCTTGAAACACAGCAGCGGAAAAAAGTTTTGCAAGTTTCTCACAAATCGCGCCAGTCGGCACGGGATAAGGCAATTGACTAAAAAATTCCCACCAACTATTTGGCAGAAACCTTACGATAACCATAGAGAATGGAAGGACGTCGTGATGTCACAGCTAACACGCAGCTTTTTGATCGGACTGCAATCGGACGAATCGGGCATTTTCTTTTCTAACTAATTTTTTGAAAGAACTTTGTTTGAATATTTGGAATAAGAAAGAAATTCTCAATAAATAGAAACTAATTTCACTCGTTTTTAAAAAATGCAGGAATTGTCAATTATATACAGAAAACGTGCGTAACAATGTGAATTTCAGTACCATACCTAGTAGTTCTGCCATGATGTAGAGCGCCTGGCCATGCAAGTACAGATTGTCTGCATCTCCGTCCTCACTTGGAAGACGCTTCTGTGATCCAGGTTCCCTTCGCTCCGCCTCAATGCACAGAGTGGGCACATAGAAGAACTTGGGCACAACGGCATCTGAAAAACATGTTCTTTTACAGGGTTTCCACTCAAATCACAGAATGAAAATCAATGACTTTTCAATAACTTTTAAGGACCTAAATAATGTTTTTAAGGACCTTCGAAAGTTTGTTTTTCAGGCATCATGACTATAAATTTTTAATTAAGTTGACTCTACCAAAAAAGTAACAAGTCTTAGCCCTTGGTAATACAAATATGTCCAATACAATGCGGATATGTGGCGATCAGCGGGGATAGCAAGTTTGAGTTGTATTTTTATAAATTTTGCAGTTGTGCACACAACTTTCACACAAATTAAGGACTTTTAAGGACTTCTAGCATTTTCAAGGAATGTTAAGGCCTTGAAGACAAGTTCAAAAAGCCCTTTTAATGACCGTGGAAACCCTGTTTAACTCTTAGGGCAACACGATTTTAAGTGGAGTCCAGGACTCAAAATTCTAAAATCTTTATTTTTAGAATTATTTTTCTGCACTACTGTAGTATGCTTTGAAACTCAAAAAACTATTTTAAATTTTCAAATTTAAAAAATATATTTTTTAAATTAAAAAACTTTGACTTTTACATTAAATTACTTCTAATAATTCATATCATAAATTGTCCTTCAAGATTTTTCAATAAAATACTTAGAAATTTAATATATATATATATGATGGTAATTTTAAATTGGTTGTCGGTCTAGGAATATTTAACTGTTAACTGCATTCACTATAACTGTCTATGCAAATTTCTTTTCTACTTATGTGCGTATATATATTCTTGGTGATGTGTTCCTAATGTGTGTGGTTCTTTTTATTTGACGTTAAATAAACGTTGGCTTATCAAGACTGGATCTTATTTTATTCTTCCCACCAACAATAGTGGGTTATGGGCCGAGCAACGTGTCCCCGCGTAACTTTGAACTATATGAAGTAAGTTGCCGTAGTTTAAACTTTTTTCAAAAGTATGACCGAGTACGTGGCTGGATTGAGTTTTCCTAAATTGAACGGGACGAATTACGCCCAATGGAAGATGGATATGAAAGTGTATTTGATGGATCGTGATTCCTGGAGTTTTGTAGAAGGTAAAGAGGAAGACCTTGGTGCGAGTGCTTCATCAGCAGAAAAATGGTCGTATAATCTTCGAAGGCAACGAGCGTACACTTCAATTTATCAAGGATTAGAGCCAAAATTTCAAACGTTAATTTCTCAAACAACGGATGGAAAAGAGGCTTGGGAAATTTTGCAACTAAATTTTGAACCGAAGTCAAGAGCCAGATTAGCAGGTCTATTGGACGAGTTCTACGAATTAAGATTCAACCCGGCAGAAGAAACTATAGGTATTTACTGTAAACGAGTGTATGAAAAGAAAGAGATGATAATCGAAGCAGGTTTCGAGATACCGGAACTTTTAGTGTGCTTTCAACTAATACGCAGACTGCCAACTGACTATGAAAACATTGTTCAACAACTGTATCGACTAAAAGATGAAGATTTCAAATTTGACAGAGTTCAAGATGACCTTGTTACAGAATCGGGAAGAATATTATTAAAGAAGAAAGATGATCTACTTGAATTGTCAATAGTAGGTGACGCATACTTGGCTAGGTCAAGACGTCCACCTTTCCAATCCAGAAGCACAACGAAACCTAACGCAAGCAGTGGAAGTGCACTGGGACCCAGAAGTAAGGAAGAACCCAGCTCATCGAACGAGCGATATCGAAGAATGGGGCCGTGCAGGTTCTATAAGATGTCAAATCATTCCGAAGAAAATTGCTGGAAGAAGAAGAAAGAGTCTAAACGACAACTGAACTTTTACAGTGAAGTCAACCCTCAAAATGACAGTGAAGCGTTTAACACTGGTGTCAACATGGTACAAACGAATTCTACAAGAGGTAGATTTAACTCCAGATTTTGTTCCTATACAATTTTGTGATAACCAAGCTGCAATATTTTTTGTGAAGAATGGCCAAGAAAGTGTTAAAACAAAACACATTGACATTAAATACCAATTTGTACGACAGTTGTTAAATGATCAAGTATTTAATTTAAAATTTGTTAAATCTCAGGATAATTTAGCTGATTTCTTAACGAAACCTTTGTTAAAAACTAAATTTGAATTGGTAACAAATGAAATTTATGCATTGTAATACTTATTATGTATATCTGCCGTATTCCTTGACCGATGGGGCCGTATGATGGTAATTTTAAATTGGTTGTCGGTCTAGGAATATTTAACTGTTAACTGCATTCACTATAACTGTCTATGCAAATTTCTTTTCTACTTATGTGCGTATATATATTCTTGGTGATGTGTTCCTAATGTGTGTGGTTCTTTTTATTTGACGTTAAATAAACGTTGGCTTATCAAGACTGGATCTTATTTTATTCTTCCCACCAACAATATATATATAATTTATGCAAAAACAATACAAAACCCATAGTGTGCTAAGTTCAAAAAACTTTTTAAAAAAAAGTTAAATCAAAATACACAATTCCTGAAGATAAACTTAAGAAACATAAATGAAAAATAACTGTGGAAATTTTTATACAAATTAACAACTACATGTTATAAAAATAATTATAACATGTAGTTTTTAAGTTATATCCATTTAAACTAAAAAAAAAAAGGGACAAAAAGCCATCACCAAGAAAAACAATTTGACAGTTTCAAGACAGCATGTCTGAGATACAGTTGTCATGTAACAAAAACTTAAATATTTCGAGTTCTACTAATGAGAGAAACAAAAATTTTATGTCATTCTATTTAAAATATATTCATTATTTTTTACAATAATAAAAAAAAAATTAAAATTGTGAATTTTTAACATTTTGAGTCCCACACCCCCTTAAAGAAAATAAAAATCCTAGTATAAGATTTGTACATTAACTAAGGGTAAACAGCCAAAAAAAGAAAGAGGAGAGTTGGCACACCAGGGTAGTTGGAAATGAAAATGTCGTAGGCTAAGAAGTTTGTAAAAATGTATTGCAGTATTGTGCCATAATTAGCATTCAGGTGTCATAATTAAACCCATAACGTTCAGTTCAAGGTTCAAGAGCCTATGCATAGAAGAAAAATAATGCATAAGGCTAAAGCAGCACATACAAATCATCACTCTTAGTTGCAGAGAATTTTTTTTATAATGACAAAAAAAATGGGGAAAATACATTCACTTTGATTATTTAACATAAAAAATTAAAAAAATAAGAAAAAAATAACATTCAATAAGTCCTTTTCCCAAAGTCCACCATGCAACTAATAATATTCATTGAAATAACTTTTTACTAAAACACAGTGGAACTTTCCAGACAGTACAGCGCAAGGGCAAAGAACTTTATACAAGCAGAAAATAAAAAAATTATAAGCTTATAAATTAAAAAAAAAATATTAATTTAAAAGTATTTATAATTTATTTTATTATTTTAAATAACTTGCATATAATCCCACCACTTCACAGATACCAAATTAATATAAAACATCAAATAATGTGTTTTTTAATTATGTAACAATTTATTCACTCATAATAATTTTAAGAAAAGAAACAACACATGTCGTTATGAAAGACAAAAATGTTCTGAATCAGTGCAATATGCCAACCTTAATCACAGCAGCAAACACCATTTACTGATGCATTTGGATTTGTATAAGTTTTTTTCCACTTTTTTTTGCATTCCCCGTCGATGCATAGCATTGCCAACTGAATGTAAAACTTTAAATAAAATATCAAACTGTATGACCATAAGTAACTTTCCAAGGTGGGTCAAAAAATATCATCAAACATCGAAAGCTTAGCAAAAGTTGATTGTTTTTAACCCAACTAGGCCCAAAGAGTAATTATTATAATCAATTTCCCATAGACAGCACAAAATCTGAAATAACGAGAGCAGTTCGATTGTCAGAACACCTTTTAAGGCCAAGAAAGAAATTTTGCGTTAAAATTCCAAGTAAGGTACGGAATCTGAGACAGGGTGGTTTTCATAAACAAATGGCAGCCGCCACTATTTTTTTAATAACAAGTGAGCTGCTTAAGACAGCTATAATTTGGACTATAAATAATTTGGGCTAATAATAAAAACAAATACAGTCAAACCCTGTTAAAGCAAAGTCAATGGGGCCTACGAAATTGTTTGCGCTAACTGAATTTTGTGTTAAACGAATACATGGTTCGTACACTTGAAGAAGAAAAAAATTCAAGGACTTTTCAAGGATGCGTTATCAACATAAATACATTTAAAAAAATTCCAATTTTTTTATTATCAAACAGTGATTTTTCAAATCAAGTAAATAATTTTTTTTTTTTTTTTTTTTTTTTTTTAAGGTTTCAATGAAAGAAAATTTTAAGGGTACAATTAAAAAAAAATTAAAAACTTCCAATATATCAGAAGTACAGTGTCCCATAAAAAAAGAAGTTGCTAAAACTCACTTGGTAATTACACCAATATCGGATGTGAACATCCATTTGATTGTCTTGTTTCATCATACAGAGACTTTCGTCAAATAAAACAAAAGTCTTATTGCTTAAACTGTCTTCCAATCTACTTTGAAGGTTTGATTACAAATACTGTATAATATGCAGTTTTTTTCTCCATATGAAAATATAGAATTTAGATACAATCACGCTATCGGCGAACATGCAGTTACATAATTTATCAATGTTTTCATTTAATTCATCAGAGCTATGATTTTTTTATGATTTTCAATGTCCATAGTATTTCAGTATTTCAAACTTCATTTTCAATTACATGCGCCTCCTTAGTCACTTTGTTGGCCAAAATTTTTTTAAATTCTATATTTTTAGAAAATAAAATGAAATTCAAGCACTTTAAAAGTATTTTTACAGAATTCAATGTTTTCAAGCACTTGAAAATGAAAGATTTTTTTTTTCAAGCACTTTTGAAGGTTTTTATAAAAATGTACAAACCATGGATAAATTAATGTTAAGTTTTAAGTAAGGAAAACTTTACTTTGTATTAAACAAGATTTCATGTTAAGCGATTTCGTGTATACAGGTTTGGACTGTAAATGAGTTATATAGAAACCACTGTATTTAAAAATCCAAACAAACATTATAACTATAAAAACTAATAGAAATACATTTTCAAAGCTAAAAATTGCACATTTATAATATTGTTGTTAGATAATAAGTCGTTTAGCTCACTTCCATGTCGGTCAACTTTTAGCCTTGGATGAAGCAGATGACGGTACTTTTTAATTTGCTCGTCGTTCCCTTTGAAAATACCTGCAATATTTAAAACACAAATCAGAGGGGGGGAAAAGAAGAAGAAAAAAAAAAGGGTTTCAAATCATACAAATAAGTTAAGAATAATATTATTTGTACTTTTTCATTTGGATGAACTACGTTTCAAGATCATTTATTTAGGCTACATTGCGAGCAAAATATAATGGGGCTTAATTTTTAAATCCTTTATATTAACTTTGACCTCGATGGTGGGCCAATATGAGGAGGTCCAATTAACCCTCTTGCCATTATCCAATCAGACTGTAACTTGGCAGATAGATTCGATGTTAATGACAATGCATTCTATCAAATTTCGGCAATTGCAACTGTCACTAAAAGGTCGCACTGTCATTAAAGATTAAATTCTTTATCTTAACTTAGATTTTTTTTTGTACTTGTAGCAGGTAAATCTTAAAAGGAATGACATTGGCCCTGAGCTTGTCCGATAAAGGGTCTGTTACTGTATATTACAACCTACAAAAGCATACACAAATACAGCAAATACATAAAGAGCAAAAAAAGTACACATACCATCCAAAATCATATATATAAAGAAAAGTGGCCATTCACATTCAATATTTTCAAATTCCTAAAACAAAAAAAAAGTCAAATTACCATTAATCCAATTCAGTTGTTTTATGGGCTATACCAGGAATCAGTATATATGTATGTATATATATATATACATACAGAGTGGTCATAAAATAACTTGGCCAATATATGGACCTCTAGCTTCGGTTCCGTTCAATCGGTCGAGATGAGATTTCAGGTTTAGTATTATTGTTGTTTCTCAGGTCCACGAGTCCATTCACCCTCAGGAAATCAAAGAACAAGATCGGATCAAGCAGAAAATCCTCTTTTTCAAAATCCACACATCTAAGGAGGTGGGCCAGGCTGGCTGCGCTGGAGAAACATTTATTGCAAGTAGGATAGATCTTTCGCTGCAGTTCGTACTTCATGCACTTGAGGTGACGCAGTCTGATCACCTCTATCACCCCTGAAGGTCAAAGGGTGACCCCGGCTTATTCCCAGAGTACCAGATACGAACTGGGAGAGTTTTTCAGTCTAGTTGTACTCTATACTTTCCAATGGAGTGAATTCCCGAGAATGTGAGCGCCAAGTTATCCGGCAAGTGTTCACTTGTGCCAAGTTTTGCCAGCGAGTCAGCAATCTTATTCCCATACAGACCTACATGGGATAGAATCCACTGCAAATAAATATCTCACTTCACGGAAAGTTTACAACGATGTTGTAAGGTTGATGTTCCAGCCCTATCACTCACTCTGGGCCATGCACTCAAATATTGGATCGAACTTCTACTATCCGTTACGATTCAGATGGGGTCTAACCGCGAATCTTCTTCAATTGCATTTAGTCCTACCTCAAAAGCTAGGCGCTCCGATCGGATAATAGAACAAGAATCTGGGTTTCTCATTTTTATGTTGATATCGCCATCAGATCTCTTGACGTAGACTCCACTTCCAATATGATTCCGATCATCCTTGCTATCATCTGTATAAACCTGGAGGGCCTCCTCTGGGTTTATTATCTCGAGAGTCAACTGTTGTAGCAATTCAGGAACGTCTGAAGTTTTATTTGTGCTTAATGCCAGAGTCGGTCTAAAGTGTACTCTCGGAATCCCTTGCGATGGGTCAGCGCAAGTCTTGAGGGAGTTATGTTCGACATTTTGATAGACTGCATTTAGGGAAATTGCGCATGAAAAAGGGCTATATCTTCTTAGTCTCTGATTATTGGTCCAATGCAGGAGGTAATCAGCAGTTCTGAGTTGGGCCCCATAACTAAGTAATTTATTAAAATATTTCACAAGACGAGTCTCTCTTCTCATATTTAATAGCAGAAGGTCTGCCTCAAATAACATAATTTCACTAGGGCAGGAATGTCGCAAACCAGTAATTATGCGTCCCACACTCTGTAGGACTCGATCAAGTTTTCGAAGGTTGGAGGTTGACACACTCGAATAGATTTGTTGACCATACTCTAATATAGGTCACACAATCAGGTATAGTTATTCAGAGATATGAGCTTGGGATTCTGTAAATTTCGGTTAAAGAAACTTTAAATTTTCGAATGGCAACACCTACTTTTCCTGTCGCAAAATGCTCAGCGCATGCAAAAACCTTAAAGAACGTTGGAATGGTATGTGTATAAAAAAAATGGAAGCATGCCCGCACAAAAAAAATCTTTGCGAACGACAAACAAAAACACGATCAGGGCGCATGGTGGAAATTTGCAAATGGCAGAGGCCAAAGTTCACATGAGTGCTACAGGCAATTTTAATCGGTTTCTACTCTGAATATCTGGTGAACAGCCTCCATTTGTCCTGATCATGTTTCTGTTGGCTGTTTGCAGAGCTGTGTTTTGTGGGAGCATAATGTGTCTATTTTTTGTGATACATGTACCGTTCCAACGCTTTTTAGGGTTTTCGCATGTGCTAGCATTTTGCGACAGGAAAAAGTAGGTGTTGCCATTAGAAAATTTTGTGTTTCTGTAATTATAACTGTGAGTGCCATTTTGTTGCCATTCACAGAATCGAGCTTATAACTCTGAATAACTATATCTGAAATCTCATCTTGATGTGTTGAACGAAACCCCCGTTAGAGGCCCATATATTGGCAAAGTTTCTTTATGACCACCTGTATATAATATTCACAAAATTTTGTAAATTTAAGCATTGTAGCGAGTCAGGAAAGTCTTTTATGAGTCAGTTGAACACATTCATTAAGCTAAGTTGGAAACTTAGCGAGAGAGAGAGATAAGTTACGATACAAAAAATATGAATAGAATGCATGTTATGTTGTAACTTTACACTTAAACTTTAACACTGTAAACTTCCATCGTATTGAACTGTGGGAATTGTGTTGAGCTTAGCAGAAATTAAATTACCAAGGGTGTGTGAACTATAAAACTGTCTGACGCAAGAACGAGCAATACTGAATATTAATTATGGGATTCGTGGTGTAAAAGCGCTGACCTATACCATTCTCATACAAGTAGCTGTGTATATGCAGTTATTGAATTAATCGGTAAAAGAATTAAAAATAGGAACACACTTGTAAAGGATGAGTTAAATTAATGTCAATATCAAAAAAGATTATTGTTAAAGATATACTATATATGATATATATCTATCCATGTTAGCCTTTAAAATGAAAATCATTGATCCAATTTTGGATTGGTGAAAAAGGGATTGTCACAAAAAATATGTAATAGCAATCTCTTTTAATATCAACATTATTTTAAATCATCCTTTCAAAGTGTGCATTCTACTATTCTTAATCTTTCACCGATTCATTGAATAACTTCCTTCGCACAGCTTACTTGAGTGAGAATTGTTTAGGTCAGTTCTTTTCTAACAGTGAATATCATCTAGTCACCATGTCAGACAGTTTTATAGTTTTACACACCCATGGTATTTTAATTCCCTCCAAGCTCAGCACATTTCCCACAGTTCCATACAATGCTAGATGACAGCGATCTCTTGACAACGATTCTAAATTTTCAATCGGTTGCCATCTCCTGTTCAATTAATATTTTTGAGTCTCTCTCTCCCTAAGCAACTTACTACAGGGGGTGCCCACAGATTCAAAGATAAAAAAGTTTCCTGATAATTCCCTGATCGATTTCCCAACTTTTCCATACAAAGTAAACACCTTGATTAAATAGAAAATGAGACAATAAGGAAAATGCCTATGCAAAATAAGAAAAATGCTGAAGAGATAATATGCCAGTTTTTTAAAACAGTTTTGACAGTAATGAAAAGTTTAAATTATTCTGCAACATTAAACTTTTAATGATTACGACCGCAATACCTCGAGTAAATGGCGCCAAAATACGAATGAGGGGAAATGTATCTTCAAAACAATAGAAAATTTCCCTGATTATCATGAAATTTAAAAAAATTCCCTGACATTGCCCCAATTTTTTTCAGAATCTGAATAGCTCCCTGACATTTCCCTGATTTCCATGTTCTGTGGCCACTCTGTAATAAATATCTGTCTGCAACTTCAAAGACAGTTTCCTTCTCGCCATGAGCTGCTTAACAATTCTTGAACATTACAAAGATATGTCATTGGAGTAAATTAATGCAATGTGGCAGGTCAGGAAACAATCATTTTTGAGCGGTAGAACACATTTATTTAATTATAAGTTGCAAGGAGAGAGAGAGGGTTAAAAAGTTATGTTTATCAAGCTGACATGAAGAGAATGCATGTTGCGTCCGAAGATAGCACTGTAAACTAGCATTGTATTAAACCGTAGGAATTGCTGAGCTTAGTAGAAAATCAATGCAAGAACGAACTAATACCAATTGTGGGGCTCACTGTTAAAAAAGATGCTGATATAAACATTACTCACACAATTAGCCGTGTATTTGCAGCTACTGAATGGAGTTATTGAATGAATGGGAGAAAGAATTAAAAATAGGATTACGGGCTTTGATCAGATGAAATAAATTAATGTCGATTCTAAAAAGAGATTACTATTACATATCAGGGATGAGAGTGATCAGAGAGCAAAAAGGAGGAAATTCAAAAATTCGTTGAAAAAGCTCGTGGATGGGATACACAAAAATTCAACAAAAGGGTATGCAGAAAGGATGATTCAATAATTTTAAAGATACAATGAAATTTCTCATACTATATAATAATTACATTTCAAATATTAGGAGTTAGTGAAGTAATCTGGGAGGAAAGGGGAGCCAAGAGGGAAAATCTTTTGTTTAGATATGAGGAAAAGTATACTTTTTGCAGGAAAAACTGGTTCAGATCAGAAAAATGTGGATCTCCAAGACAGGAACAAATAGGACCAAGAGGAGGAAAATGTTACATAAAAAACCAAAAAGGAGGAAATCCTCCAAAAGGAGAAAAACTGGCATCCCTGAACATATACATCTGATTCTTTTCACAATTCAAATTAAGAACTCTACCTTTGTCTCTCCTTGTTCATAGTACTGCCTCGTAGTGTCTTCGACTGCTGTACCGTAGCCGTCTCTCAGGAACCTTTTGAACCCGTAGGTGCCTTGGAGTTTACGAACGATTTTATCTTTGGTACGATTATAGAGGTGCTCGTCATGCGTAGCGAAGCAGGGAAAGCTGATGGTAGGGAGCAGAGATGAGTCTGTGTTCTGAAAATTAAATTTTAAAATAAGATAAAAATTCAAGAAACTCAATGTAGGGTACTTTTCCTTCTTGTGGGCCCAGGCGATAAAGTCGCCAAAAATTATATAACCAATGTCAAACAGAATATCCCAGCTAGTAACATTTAACTGCCACATTTTCAAAACAAGTCGCGGCCATTTCTAAAAAAAATTAAATTAATAAATACGATCTGCTTGGAGAGATTTGTCACATTTTTAAATTTTTTTTTTTTTATATGTATACTGTGTGTTGTCGCTAGTAAAGTCTGCTTTTCGAGACTAGCACCCGCGAAATGGAAAAGTACCCAATGTTGCTGCCAAGGCTTTGGAGCAGCATATGTTCAGCCTATGTGAATACCACGAGTGTATGGCAAAAGGGCCAATGTTATGGTTGGGGAGAAACCCCCCCCCCCTCCCCTATTTTCTCAGTCAGAAAATCGTGACTTTTTCAACTGAGTTGTCAAATTATGCAAAGCATACCAATTACAAAAAATCTAAAAAAACAACATATTTTGTGCAAAATCACAATACAACACAACGTTTGCAATTCTTGATCGTCGATACAAATCATTCTTCACCAAGCAGATAGAAGAATACAGGTTGGTATAGAACCAGATAGTTAGCTCCAAGACTGATCCCTAAGTCCCCACCCTCGCATCACAAGTATTTTCACGAACATCTCACCTCACAGTCGAATTTCTTCGGAGATAAGCTTTTTCAGGGGGGGGGGGGGTCCAACTGTCCCAGTTAGTACCACACTACAATTGCAAAACAATTGTTTCAATCTCAAAAGTCAATCCTTGCCCTCCCGGATACAAACGTGTGTAAGTGTTCAGTGAACAAACCATTTTACTTATATTCAACACCATTAACGAAAAAACAGATAAGTACTATTAAAAATATGGCGGTTGTTTCGATGAGAATTACAAATGAAGGCATAAATTTAGTCAACATGCAGGAAAGGTAGTTTCTGTAAAACATGTTGGAACGAGCAACTGCCAATTTATTTCAAGCTCCGCACAAATTAAAAATTGTGCTAAGTAAATCTATATTTTTTCCCTCTTACTTTTTTCATTATAGTATGACGTAGAACAGCATTACTTGGCTACTAGTTTTTACTTTCAATTACCCATGCACTATGTGTTATGTGGTGACATAGGGTAATGAAAGCATTAAATTGCATTCGGTCAAGAAAAAAGAAATTTTTTCATTTCTACAAGTTTTGGAAAGTGCTAAGTTAAAAAAAAAGTCTGCAAAAAATGTCTGTGTGTATGTCTCTATGGTCTGTATAACTCCTGAACGAACTGGCCTATGACGTTCAACTTTTGTATACAGGTTAGTGGTGGTTATGGAATCTGTCATTTCGTCAAAATTAAGCACACGCATAAGGTAGCTTGAAAATTTTTATTTTTTATGCGCCACTGAAAAATTTATGTTTTTCAGCAATTGCTAAAAAACAGCTCTAAAGATTTCGATTAAAATCACTGTGGTAATGTCTTTTAAGGGTTCTAAAAATCCCCACCTTCGAAATTTCTGTAGAAATGAGATAAAGGCGTAAAAAAAAAATGGAAAAAAATGTCTTTAACAGAGTTTTCTTCCCTTGAGCATAGCCGAACAATGACTGCTTCCCCTCTGTTTCACTTAAAAGAACAAATAATGTAGCATTTATCTAAAAACATATATATCCAATTTTATAATTTTTAGCAGTGTTTTTTTTAACCAATGTAATAATTATTGCCCAAATATCTCTTAACTGGAGATTTTTTTAAACAATGAAAACATGAAAACGACAAATTTAAATTTAGGGAAATAAAGGGAAGTGCAAATTGTCAAACAATTTGAAGTTTTGAAACAAATGGCTAACACTTACCAGCTAGAAGTAATCAGCGTAATTTGGAAAGTAAAAAGCAATTGTTAAAAAGTTCATCTTTAACATACACAGCCTGTAACTAAATTAGTTAAAAATACAGCAAGAATATTAAAAATTATATTGGATTGCTTATTTTTGGTCTTTATATTCAAAACTGTAAAACTATATTCTACTTTAAACATAAAATCCTCAATGAGCCATATTTCCATCTGGAAGCACACATTTCAACTCCTCATGTTTATTTTTTTCTTCATAAATCATTATCCTGAGGGATCAGACATGGGTCCAAGCAAAAAAAGGTTAAACTTCACAAAAAATAGATAAAAACCCTTTAAACTTTTACATTTTAAAAAAGTTCCCAAGTCAAGCAACTTTAAACAGTTATACTCTATTGAAAAACAAATTAATCTAATTAAAATTCATTTTTCAAATATTTAAAATTAAATTCAAACTTCCGAAAGAAAATCCTCATAAAAGTAAATCCTAGAAAAGACCTCTACTGTCATTAATGAAGCAGTGAGTATAAATTTGCAAAAATGATACCTTGGAACTGGATTCCCGAGGAAGCAGCGTTTCAAAAATACTTCTGTTCCGACTGTGGGCATCGATGTCCACGTACACAACTGACCACGAGGCACCTTTGTCACCAAAGAGATTGCAACCATTTATGGCTTCTAAAGCTGACTTGGCCATTCCAATTGAGCTAATTAAAAGAAAATCATTTTCATCTTAAATTTAAGGACCATGCCAATACTAAGAAAAGTAAAAGGAAGTATTATTAAAAAAAAAAGTAAAATATCTACTTTACACAAGATAAATTGAATCTCTAAATGAAAAAAGGAATGAAATCTGATTGTTTTTAATTGTTAAATTGATTTTAAAATTTAAAAAAAATTGTGTTCAGAAAGAAATGAAAGCAACTGGAAAGAACTTTCCAAGTCCACCTGGTTGCAGTAATTAAGCTGGGGCAAAAAAAAAAATCATTAAAAATCTAATCTCATAATTTTCTTTTTAGTAAAATTCTAAAATTCCATTGCACTTGATGTTTAATCTAAAATAACTAAGAAACTTTTTGTAATAAAAAATCATTTCTTTCTCTACAAAGCTTATTTCACATCAAGTTATTAATTGCAAAAATTCTTTTCGACCTTCGGTTTGTTTCTTCTTTTACATTGCCAATTAATTGTTGGCTCATAAAAATAGGGACTTTACAAATTTTGTGGTTAAATGTTCAGCAAAAGAACTTATTTCTGAATTTTCGCATTTAAAAAAGTTATTTGCAAAAAGGCCCCCCCCCCCCCCCACGGCTTAATACTTTCCCGAGTATGTTTTGAGAAAGACTAAGTTTCAATTAAATTTATGGACAATCAATTTA
The DNA here is from genome assembly GCA_963978545.1 of Linyphia triangularis. Taxonomy (NCBI): domain Eukaryota; kingdom Metazoa; phylum Arthropoda; class Arachnida; order Araneae; family Linyphiidae; genus Linyphia; species Linyphia triangularis. Next base: position 3,165,018 of record OZ021728.1, read on the forward strand.
GTAACTGTCTCTAAAAGAATACTTTTGTTAACACCCTGAATATTTTTAACAACAGTTAGTACTGTCAGTTCGATTTCTGTAGTAAGTAAACTAATGGCTTTTCCCTTGGCAAATGCATACACATTTTAAACCATAAGAGTTATTTGGAATTAATATTTAAGTGCCCTTAAAATCAGACCATTAAAATAAATAAACAGAGATAACTTGAGAAAGGAAACAACAAAGGATGATTTGTTTTTTTCCTCTTAACAGGGGTTCTTGAGACAACTCACAATCCTGATTTCTAGTTCTTGGAACAAAGGAGTTTTTACATTTTATTTAAGACAATAGTGGCTGGAAAATATGGAAAAACAATGCTTTAATAATTTTATAAAAGCAAGAAATGAAGTTATTCTCAATTTTACAGGAGATTAAACAAAGTGATAGAAAATTTTCCCTAGAATTTTTAGGGGGGGGGGGGGGAGGTGGATATTTTGGCTAAATTCTGAATTTGGCTTGTATGCTCAATGACCTATTTTTATGCAAAATGATGTCTAATCAGGCCGGGATATAAAACTTAACGTGGATTCGGAACCACACTAAACATTCCCACCCAAACCGCAATTCAAACCAGGTACCTTTGGCATGCAAGGCCAGAGAACACAGCTATTAAATGGGCCTAAATTTTGAATTAATCATTCTGAGGTTATTATTGATAATTATTTCTCAATGAAAACACATGAAACGTACATGAAATATGTTTGTTTTTTTAGTGGGAATAATATTTTAAATGGAGGAAGCACATATTAGAAATGTGTACAGTTCATTTGCTTCTAGCCAATTTATTTTGTATAAAAGGTTGTTCAATGTTTTTGTTGGCTATTTCGTGGTATGAACCTTTGTGGCAGATAACACAAAAGACTAACAAAATAGGGAAAATAAGTACAATTAAATTGCAATGAGAAGTCAAGGAATTACAGATCTTAATCAAATAAAATGTGCAGAAAATAACTTTTTAGGGAATAAAAATGTTTTAAAATTATATGATTGACTTCACAAACACATTAATACCAAATAAGAAACCCAGAAACACATAAGTCACCCTGGCAAAGATATCTGAAAAGGGTTAGTAGCAATGGCACAAATGCAATTGTCTTCACTTGAGTTGGAAGGCTTTATGCAGGTAAGCAACAATCTTTTAATACTAAGAAAAATACATCGAAAGGTTTTCAGATTCGTATTCATTTTCTATCTGAGTCTTCAAGGAATAAACTATATGTTAAAGCTTAAGTTTTTACCATATTTTGAAGCAGTTTTTATAAAAAAAATTTCATTCTTAGCACAACAATGGTAATCATGAACTGTATATCTGAAAGTTAGATATACAAAAATAGAAAAAATTTCTAAATTACAGAGACTTCCACCCCTTAATGTTCTAAAATATATCAATTATAACTTTGGAGACGTTACTTCCGTTTAAGCTTCCAAACTAAAACTTTCAAACAATGTATAATGCTCAATTTGGCATTTGCTGTTTCAAGATACAGAATAATATTTTATGGTTCTTTTCTACTCAGTCAGTAAATTAATCCAATTGAAACATAAAATATTACTGCAGTAAAATAGAAGAGCTGTGAATTAAAATTGCATTTTTACCTCGCGTGAATTTCTGGTGTGTTGTCATTGTACTTGCTGCCTCTTTCCCACATGCCGAAATCAGGAGTACGATAAGCTCTTTCAACATAATACACGAGATTCTGTACAAAGCTCACTTCATCCATGGTGTAAATTATCTGAAGCAAAATTACAAATCAATAAAATGGAACTCAGGAACACAAAAAAAAATTAAACATTCTCTTTTGACAAAAGCAGCACAAAAAAAAAAAAAAAAAAAGAGAGAGAGAGTCAAGAATATTTTTGTTTGTCTCTTCCAGATACTTAGCCCAGAGAGAGTTTTGGGTTCCTGGACATCATAGGATTCTTGGTAATGAACATGCTGATGAGCTGACCAAGCTTGGATACTCCAACAAGCCTTTAGGGCCACCACCATTTGTCCCAGTACCAAGATCAGTGGATTAATTAGATCAAGTCTTAACAAAGAAATTGATCTAGAATCGAAAAAGTCACAGGGTATGTGACAATCCAAACATATTTTAAAAGGAAGTTCAAACCAAACAAGATTTATACTGGGACTGGACAGGAAATCCTGTAGAATCATGATTGGGTTGTTAACCAGTCATTGTCTTGGGTATCATCTTAAAACAATGAAAGTTGTCACATACAACCTTTGCAGAGGCTGTGGAAACTCGAGAGGAACAGTAGAGCATGTTTTTGGCAAATGCCAATCATTCATGGGCCTGTTGTGTTATTGACATCAAATCTGATGACTTTTGCAATGTCCCCCTTTCAGACTGTCTGTGAGGTCTCTTCAGCATGCCATAAGCAGTTTTCTTCATAGTATGATATTAAAGAGGTACAATGGGCCAATAGGCCTAAGTACGTATGGCTTTGCTACTCTCCTTTTTAAACTAATCTATCCCAGAAAGATATTCATTGACTTAAGAAAACAAAAGAAATTATTTTTACTACAAGCAGGGATGAGAGTGATCAGAGCAAAAAGGAGGAAATCCAAAATTTGTTGAAAACCAAGAGGAAGGGACAATACCCAAAAGTTTCGGCGAAAAAGCTTGAGGAAAGAATACACAAAAATTCAACAAAAAAAGTAAGCAGGAAGGATGATTCAATAATTTTAAAGATACAATGAAATGTCTCATACTATATAATAATTACATTTTAAATATTAGGAGCTTGTGAAGTAATCTGAGAGGAAAGGGGAGCTAAGAGGCAAAATCTTTTGTTTAGACATGAGGATAAGTATACTTTTTGCAGGAAAAACTGGTTTAGATCAGAAAAATGTGCATTCTCAAAACAGGGACTATAAGAAGGGAAATGTTACAGAAAAAACAAAAAAGGAGGACATCCTCCAAAAGGAGGAAAACTCTCATCCCTATACAAGTCACCATTCCTTTAGCTCCTTGGGGCTAGGTGGGTTAAAATTTGTCCCACTTTTTGTTTAGCTTTTTATGCATGGCTTTTTATGTATCCCATCTCCAAAAGTTGAAGTTACTCATAGTCATATAGTTTAATATTTTATTTAAAGTTTTTCATCCAGTGAGCAATGCTATACACCAATGGTAAATGCGTAAATAAGAGGGGAAAAATTTATCAGTAAGTTGTGTATGCTGCTGTGATTAAGGTTGGTGCAGTGTGAAATGTAGTACATTTTTGTCCTTCAAAACGACATGTGTTATTTCGTTAAATTTATTACAAGTGAATAAATTGCTACATAGTTAAAAAAAAACATGTTATTTGATGTTTTATACTAATTTTAAAGTTATGAAGTGGTGGGATTGTATGTGTCACCACTATGCAAGTAATTAAAAATCATAAAATAAACTATAAATTCTTTTTTTTTACTATATAAGCTAATAAATTTATTATTTGCTGTTTAAATAAAGTTATTTGCCCTTGCGCTGTACTGCCAACAAAGTTCCACTGTGTTTCAGTAAAAAGTTGTGTTTTAACGAATATAATTTTGAGAACTGTATTACCAGGAGTCGACCCTACTCATCTCTGAGTGTTTCGTTGAGTTTTCCTTATTTCTCGGGTTTGAAATCACGCATTAAGTTTAGAATGGGTTCACCTAAACAAAGCACACATTTACAGAGGGCGCAGTGAGTTTTCTATATAATTTAAGTACGAATTCTAGAGATAATTCCAAAAATTTTAGGAATATTTTAAGGATAATTCCCAAAATTTTAGGGATGATTCTAAAAATTTTTAGGGATAATTTAAAAACATTTTTATTGAAGCTGATATAGGCTCCTAAGACAGACATTCTTTCCAAAGCTTGTATCAATACCGGCAAAAAACTGCCAATTTTCAAAAAATTTAACTATGAACAACTTTTTAGCAAAATAGCATATTTATAATTAAACAATTATACTATTTTGGCCAAACATACAAATTTAATTAAATTAACTTTTCTCAGTTGGAGGAATACAGTGAATACAGGTTTTGGAGAGAAATCGGGGATATTTCACAGTTTTAATTTTTTTTAGGAATTGTCGAAAAATTTAAGAGGAATTTTAGGGCTAATATGTATCAGTTTAATCTTAGGGCGAGTTAGAAGAGTCGCAAATATCCATGAGAAGATCCGCATGTGATTCCGAAGCCATCTGACCCCTGTGATAGGACAATATATCTTCAGTCTTGCTCAATTAATTAGCTTGGTAAGTTAATCCTAACATTGAGGCTCTTAAAGAAATTTCAAATTAGGTAGACTAACAGACCACAACATAGTGGTTTTTCTTTTGCCCAATGAGCGTTTTTGATCTTCCTGCCTAACCATGGTTCCCACTAAAATCACAGAATGAAAATCAATGACTTTTAACCCATTGACGGTCATGCACGTATATATACGTCTTAGGATCCCCAGTTTTTCTAGCAATACACAACATTTTTAAGTTTATAAATAAAATTTAAAATAAGATATATTTTAGATATTTTTATTAGCATCATAGTCTATAACCTATCTAAAACAAAATAAATAAAAAAAAAAAAGTTATGTATTTGAATTAGAAATATAATTTAAAAATTATTCCAGGGAAAACAACTGGGGAAATTCGCCCATTCCCATGACCGTCGACCAAACGGTATGGTGGTTAGCGTGCTAGCTTCTAGACCGCGAGGTTCCGAGTCCCGTGTTAGGCATGGGTGTTTGTAAATGTATGTTGGCTTGTCTACTGACGAATGTTTCAGCGCATTATAGCCCTCGTGTTGCTGACGGCGCCAGATAATCTGAAAACAACCAACCAACCCATGACCGTCAGTGGGTTAACGACCTTCAAAAATTTGCTGTCATGCATCGGGTCTTTTAATGTGTGACTTTCCAGCTGCTTCGCTCAGAAAGTTAATATCGAAATCTTTCATGAACAATTTGCATCTTGCCTTAGAAACCGACTTTGAAGATGGATCTTTTGACTCGCAAAGCGTAAACACTAATCTCGCGTGTTTGTTGCACAGCGACTACTTCACCAATTAGCAAACACGAACCAAACGATGTACAGGTTGATGCATGCTTAATGCAATTAACACAAAAAAAATAATTGGTGCAGTGCGAATAAGTGAAAAAAAATTAAGGACTTTTAAGGACCTAAAAGCCTTTCGTGTACTTTTAAGGACATTTAAGCATTTTTGAGTAAGTTTAAGGTCTGGAAAACCGGTTAAAAAATATTAAACACTTTTAATGACAGTGAGTATCCTGCTAACAGAAACATTTAAAGTTCTGTATCAGGGTGGCTAAAAACTTTTTTTTCAAACTTCCCCAATTTTTCCAAATGTGTTGACACCCTGATCAAATAGAGCATGCACGCTACAGAGATAACACACCAATTTTTTAAAAATAGTTTTGGTGGTAATGAAAAGTTTAAATTATTCCGTAACATACACATTTTTGGGAGAAAGGAGCCAAAATACGGAAATACGTGCCTAAAAATTTCCCTGATTTTTGTGACATTTTAAAAAATTCCTCGACATTTCCCTGATTTTTTCCAGAATCAGAAAGCTCTCTGACATTCCCATGATTTCCAGTTTCTTTGGCCACTCTGTGTATAATTCAAAATAGTGTTGCCCGTGAAGCCACAAAATCAAAATAAATGGAACTAAAATTGAAATTAGATACAAGCCTTAAAATTCTGTTACAGAATAAAAGTTGTGTAATTATTGACAAGAGATGGGATGGGTTAAACAATACATTTAGAAAAAACAACAAGAAATGAACTGACCCTTTTATTTTCAATTAAAACATGAAAATAATTAAAAAGTTGTAAACAACTAAAATATGCATACAGAAAATTAAAATGTATTCAAAACAAAAGAAATCACTTACCTGTAAACCTGACATAATCATTTGAACTAGAAACAACAAATAGAGAGAAACGACATCAAGCTGCAAAAAAGTAATAGTAGCCATTGCAATAAAACATCTTAATAAAATAAAAATTACATGATATGTTGTAATAAAAGACTAATAGAATACTAAAGTCTGAGAGGAATGAAATTTAAAATAGCAAGAGACAAAACCTGGTGGAGCCGCTGCATAGGCATTGACGTACAGATTTTAAATACAAAATAAAATATACAGGGATGAGAGTGATCAGAGAGCAAAAAGGAGGAAATCCAAAAATTCATTAAAAAAGCTCCGGGAAGGAATACACGAAAATTCAACAAAAAAAGTATGCAGGAAGGATGATTCAATAATTTTAAAGATACAATGAAATTTCTCATACTGTATAATAATTATATTTCAAATATTAGGAATTAGTGAAGTAATCTATGAGGAAAGGGGAGCTCAGAGGAAAAATCTTTTGTTTAGACATGAGGAAAAGTATACTTTTTGTAGAAAAAACTGGTTCAGATCAGAAAAATGCGAATCTTCGAAACAGGAACAAAGAGAAGGAAACTGTTACATAAAAACTAAAAAGGAGGAAATCCTCCAAAAGGAGGAAAACTGTCATCCCTGAATATACTAGAAGCTATCTTTTAATTTTTAATTTGTCATTTCACGAAGTGATCATTTTCTTACCTACTTACTAAATGTCTAGGAGGTTTTATATAAAGTAGTTTCTAAATGCACTGGGCTAGAAGATTGTTAACACAGCAAGTATAGGGAATGATCCTTACTAGGACTTCCTCTTAAGTGGGTGCATTGGACACAAAAACATAAAATCTCGGAAAAAGTATTTCTAATTAGGGATTAAGTTGTGGGTGCTTTTTTAGCAAAATACTTATAGTCCAAAAGGCAGGCGACTGCAATTTTTGGACCCCATCAAACATCATTCTGAATTTTTTATAGAAATTGGAGAAAAGTGAGTAGATTGCGAGTCCACTGGTCTGCCGTGGAAAATATGGCCGAAACTGATCAAAAGTCGACTTGGAGTGAGTTGAACTAAAATCTGATTGCCAAATATGTCATAACTTGCCAAAAATAGAACAAACTTTTTTGTCTGGCAACCCACTGCATTTTGATTTTTAATGAGAAAAAGCGCCAATGATATCTGATCTCTGGCTAGGAAAACTTGTATCTTTTAAAAGTAAGCCAAATTGGCGACATCAGTTACGTCATCAGTGACGTAATGTTTATTGCCAATTTGGCTCATTTGTGAAAGATGCAAGTAAGCCATAGCCACACATCCAAATCGTCTGCAACCTTCTTAATTGAAAATTAAAGAATAAGGGTTACCAAAAAAAAAAAAATGCTCATTATTGGCAAGTTGAATTTAGTTCAACTTATTAAAAGTCGATTTTTGCCCAGTTTCGGTCATCTTTGCCACAGCAGACCAGTGGATTCGTAATCAACTCACTTTTCTCCATATTCTATAAAAAATTCAGAATGATGTTCGATGGGGTCCAAAATTTGCAGTCGCCTCTCGGACTATTAATACTGCTTTACTTTTTTAACCATGGTTACTATAAGAGTTTTAACGAATGATATGGCTTTGACCGAGCTATTTCATGACGTCACTCACTTGGAGAATCACCATTGGCTAACCCTGTCTCCTCTCCGTTCAAGACGTCACATGTAAGATTATTGCACCGCCAATCAGCGTGTAGTAGAACCGGATCACACACCGCTGTAGCGTTTTCAATGAGATCAAGATAAGTTGTCTTTGACTGTAGATTATTATTTATTTTTTTTAATTTGCAAAATTAAAGGTGCATAGAACACAAATATATAAAATCTCCAATTATAAAGGGATCATTCTGAAGTTATTTTAAGTTTGTATTACTTAATTGTATTTTTGAAATATTGTAATTGTATAAACTATTTCATATTAAAAATCCTTTTATTAAAAATTTAAATTTTTTTGTAAAATGTCGCATATTTTCATTCCCTGATATTAATCCAAAACTTCTTAATCAATTTACAATTTTTTTACACTAAATAAGTCGCAAAACTTTATAAAAATACATTATCCTTAATTTTTGTCAATCACCATTAAAAATATTTTTGATAAAAGTTTAACTCTAAAATTTCTATTCATTTGTAATTTTCTTATTTTTTTTTTTTTTTTAAAAATTCTCACGTCCATAATTTCAAAAGACCAACTAAAGACATGTATTTAAATACATTGAAAATTTTCAAGCATTTAAAACATACTGTATAAAGTTGTATCGATTCAACTTCAAAAGAAGGGGAAATTATCATAGCTAAGAAAACAGGGCTTGCAAGTTTTACAGTGAGCATAAAGAGTTTTCTAAAAAAAATTAGGTAGGAATTTTAGGGATGATTACAAGAATTTCAGGAACATTTTAAGGATAATTCCAAGAATTTCAGGAACATTTTAAGGATAATTCCTAAAATTTTTTGAGGTATTTCTAAAAATTTTAGGGATACTTCTTTTATAGCTGACATAGGCTCGTATTGCAGATATTCTTTTCAAAGCATATTTCAATGCCGGTAAAGAATTGCCTATTTTCAAAACATTAAATAATTAATAATTCAAATCTCAGAAAAGATTTTCTCCTCTGAAGGAATATCTGGGGTGTTTTTTTGTCAGTTTTGGAGAAAAATTAGGGAACTTTTAAGGTTTTTAATTTTTTTTTTAAAGAATTATCGAAACATGTAAGTACAATTTTAGGATTTTTGGGGAGAAACAAAAATGTAAGGAATGTTAGGGCTATGGCGACACCTGGATATAGAATAGAATGGTTGAGAAACAGCTGTTATGTTATTAATTATTTAGTATTAAAAGTTATAATTCAGGCAATGCTTAACTTCTTTCAATTCAGAACCATCTATATTGTTTTTTTAAAATTTGGCAAATTTACTGTTCCCCTTAAGAGGGATGCTATTATATTAATAGGTGGCGCAGTGAGTTTAAAAAAAAAAAAAAAAAAAAAAAAAAAAAATTATAGGAATTTTGAGTATAATTCCAAAAATTTTAGGAATAATTACTTAAAATTTTAGGGATCATTCCAAAAATTTCAGAAACATTTCAGGGACAATTCCTTAAAATTTTAGGGATAATTAATTCAAAAAATTTGAAGGATAATTAATTTCAAAATTTTAGGGATAATTCCAAAACTTTTAGGGGAATAAAGAAAAATATCAGGATATTTCATTTGAAGTTGACACAATAATTTTTTTCAAAGTATATTTAAACACTGGCAAAAAATTGCCCATTTTCAAAAAATTTAATGATTAATAAATAAAATGTTGAAAAAGATGTTCTTCTCTAGGGGATTATTTGGATTTTGCAAGAAAATGAGGGAAATTTCGAGTTTTTAATTATTTTTTAGGGATTATGGAAGAATTTAAGTATAATTTTAGGGAGGAACAAAAATTTAAGGAATTTTAGAGAGATTTCGACCCCATGCATTACCTGTAAATGCCCATAGTCTTCTTCTGATGTTAAAGGTTGTCCCGTTTCCAAATGAAATTTGCTATGCAAAGCAAATTCAGGACACTGGTTGGTTTTATACATTTCCAACTGAAAAATAAGACAGATCACAAAGGTTAGACAAAAGCTTTTCAAAATAAAATTTGAAATTTTTCAAAAAAAAAAAAAAAAAAAATGAAAAAATCCCTTAACTTTGATTACACAGGTCTGTGAAAAAAAAAAAAAAAAAAGTTGACTGCATAAGATGTTTTGACTAAATATTATATTTACCAGTCCACCTGAATTAAAAAATGATCTCCATTTCCCTCCATCATATTCAGACTTTCCGCAAAATATAGGGTGTTTGCATAACAAATAATTATTTTAAGGAAGGAACACGTACAATTATGAACGACAAAATTGTACTGCATTAAACACTGCACCAACCTTATTCACATACAAACATACACACAAAATTGAAGTTAAAATATAGGACATAAAAAGTTGCATGTATATCTAACAGCTAAAATCACAATGTAATCTGACCATAACTACAGTAAATCGAAACAAAATGAGAAATTTCTTCACGTTTGAGATAAGCAACCTTTAAGAAACTATAAAAGGATATCTAATCTTCCCAGTAATAATTGATATCAAGATCAATCTTAAATTTTTTTATTTTTAAGTCAATTTAAAAAAAAATAAAAAATTTATGAATGATCCTGCATAAAATAAGCTTCTTTAAAAAGAAAACGTATTGATGTTTAGATACTCTTTTGTTAAATGGGTACCAGATAAAAACATCCAAATTGCAGTGATAACGATAACTCATCCAAACTAACAACCTTCAAATCATTTATAATTCTTATAACAAACCGATATAGTGCAATCCCATTACTAACCGTAAATATATGGGCTTGGTTCATTTAAATGTATAAACATTTCGGCTAGCCAACAACTCCACCAACTGCTACCCATCCAACAAAAGAGTACCAGGATTCCCACTCAAATCACAGAATGAAAATCAATAACTTTTAAGGACCTAAATAATGTTTTTAAGGACCTTTGAAAATTTGTTTTCAGGCATCATGTACATACATAAATTTTTAATAAAGCATATTCTACCAAAAAAGTTAGAAGTTGATGGCTGCATAATACAAATATGTCAGAGAATTCTGATATGGTGCGGATAAGCAGGGATAGCAAATCTGAGTAGTATTTTTATAAATTTTGCAGTTGGACGCACAAAAATTAAGGACTTTTAAGGACCTCTAAGCATCTTCAAGCACTTTCAAGGCCTTGAAAACAAGTTCAAAAATATTAAGCACTTTCAATGACCGTGGGAACCCTGAGTACTGATGTTGGCCTATTTTAACTTTTTGTAAAAATCAAGCATAGGGAACAATATTGGGCTTTTTACGCAATTCACATCATTCCTTTATGCACCAAATACTTCTAACGATGACTTTATACAAAAATCTGGTAATTTGTGGGCCAAATAAATAATGAAATTGTTTCAACCAATCACAGTGAGATGCCATGCTAGTCTTCTTCATAACATTGCCACTTTAATGTCAAACACTATCTACATACAGTTTTGTAGATAATGTTTTCTAAGTACAGGAACATTAAAGTCCTACTCAAAGTCAATAGTTGTAACTCAGATTCAAGTTAATTAAAAATGCTAAGTAACAAAACTAGAAACTGAGTTATAACTATCTGACATTAAACAGGACTTTTCCAGTAGTTATAGAACATTATCTACAAAACTCTTACTGCAGATGGAGTAAGATATTCAAATCCGTGTTTCCGAAATTCGGACCTTTTCCCCCTTTCTATCTTTATAAAAGAAAAAAAAACTTTAATGGAGATTTATCTGTATCTGAATGTGATGACACGAAAACAAAGTGGTTGAGGACAAAGTTCCCATTGACCAGTTAGTTGAAGTATTATTCACTACAGTTAAAGAACTAGAGCAAAGAGACTATTTCAGAATCGGAAATAATGGTAATTCACAAAGTAGGAGATTAGTTTAGTCAAAATTATTAAAACAGCTAACCTTAAGACAAATATTTTTCAAAACCAAATAAAATTATGTAAGGTTTTTTCTTAGTTTATACAATTTATATATTATTTTTTATTTTGTGCATTAATAATGATATGTTCTAAAATTTGTAATTTTCTGGAATTGCAGAAGTCCCGGTGATTTGAGATACTCTAACTGTAAGTGTTATTTGACATTACAGCTATAGAGACAGTTACTATATAAACAAACACAAAACTTCAAGCAACTCCTTACTTTTTCTTCAGCCTGCCTCATCCAGCAAAAAAGTATTCCCCTCATGCATTTCACAGAACTTTGACCCAGTTCGTAGGCTTTACCACGATCGTCGTCAATGCGTCTGAAAAATAAACACACTTGCAATTAGATCTAAACTAGGGGCCAATTACACTATAATATTCATCATTGCATTAAAATGTATAGTGTTATTTACCGTTTTCATATTTTCACTCATTTAAATAAAAATGACCAGTTTGGCAATAATTTTTACTTGGGCAATAAACTCCTGCCAAGATGGCAAAATTGGAGATGTTATTCTATCCACATTAGATTATCCTTTCTTGAGCGTGAAACAGAAAAGAGTCAATCGTTGATAGGCGATGCTAAAGGAAAGTAAAAAGCACTCGTTTTTCAACTTTTTACACTTTTATTGCATATATACAGGAATTTCGAGGGTGGGAATTTAGTCATCATAATTTCAAAACACCATACAGTTTGATTTCTACACAAAAATAGCATTTGAACTACCATGACATTGTACAAAGCAAAAGAAACTAACATTACATGGTAATCAACTCTCTTGTTTGTTCTACTTGATCGGGACAATATATATATTAAATATAATGTACTTAAATATACATGAATATCACGCTATAATGTATTTAAATATATAAGAATATCATGCAAAATGTACTTAAATATATATGCAATAATGCACTTGAATATATATGAATATTATGCTATAATGTATAAATATACATTTTAATATAATGGTACAATGCATTAATACGCATTTGAATATTTTATGGTATAAAGTAATAAAATAAATTTGAATATAAGGGTATGACATACCAGGGTTCGATAATCATATTGCTCAACGGATGTAAAAATTCAAATCGAGTATATATTTTTTCAACTAAAATGCCCAGCTTGGACATTTAAGGTAAATTTATACAGACGCATTCATGTAAATATTTAATCAAAAATGCCTATCCAAAAATATATATATTTTGTGCTTAATTGGATGCTGATGTAAAAATCCTATGCATCCCTCGAACGCAAAAAAGGTTAACATTTTCTATATATGGTGCCCTGTCTTTGATTTATTCTTGAACAAAAATGAAATAAACAATGTCAATGTAGATATAATGATGTTAATGAAAATTCTTTTTTTATAGATCAGTACTAGATACATACATGTGTTATTGTTCATATGCATTTAAGAGAAACTCCTTGTAAGGATCATTCCCTATACTCGCTATGTTCTAGACCAGTGCATTTAGAAACTACTTTCTGTAAAACCCCCTAGACATTTGATGCGTTGGTACACAAGTGATCACTAAATGAAGTGGTATAAATTGTTTTCATTTAATGTCTATCTATTATAAATCAAAATTAAAATAGTAAAAGACTACTACAGATGGAGCCACTGCATATGCACTGATGTAAGGAATGTAAATAAAAAATTAAATACATTAGATGCTCTTTTGGAGTTCTTAATTTATGTCGTTTGATTAAGTGATCAGTTTCGTACCTACTCACCAAATTCAAAGGTGTTAGTTTCTCGGCCAGAAGGTTGTAAAACAGTAAGTGTAGGGAATGATCCTTACTAGAACTTCCTTTTAAATAAAATGTTTAACCATGGAAAAATTTATTCAGGAACGTATTTACTTTTCAAGCCCTGTAGCATACTAATATACATTGGAATATTAGGGAGCATCATTTTGATAAAGCAGTGATTCTCAAATACTGTACCGCCAAATTTTAGAAATGTATATAGTAAAAATTATAATGCTTTTTTATTATTACGAGTAAAGTTTAAATTAAAGAAAAGTACTTATATATATATGAATATTGTAATGAAGATTTGTCACTTTCAACGCTTCGTTACATATTTCTCTGTGTCTCGTTTTTGACCTATTTTTTACTCTAGTTTTTTACATACAACCCCCTGCAGGTGTGTGAGTGTGCGTCTTGTTGCCTGATGTTTGGAAAGCACATCTGTTGAGACTTTGTTTCCTACGAATTCTGCGGGCGATTTCAAAGATCACTTCGCCACTTTCGGATTAGATTTCTACGCAAAATTGTTATTGACCATTTGACAACATTAGAGGAGAGAATTATTCATTATTTCCCAAATTTAGATATAAAAAAATTTGATTGGGTTCGAAATCCATTTGTGATAACGAATACTTCTGTATTTTAATTAACTTTGAATGAAGAGAAAGAACTAATTTCGCTTTCTAATAATCAAGATTTAATTTTAAAATATTCAGAAGAATCAATTAATTCCTTTTGGATTAACATTAGATGCGATTATCCCATGATAGCCAAAAAAGCTTTGAAAATATTATTACAATTTTCTACATCTTATTTGTGTGAATTCGGATTTTCAGTATTAACCAACATAAAAGCGAAAAAAGATCGAGACTGTTAAATGTAGAAGACGATATGAGAGTAGTATAGTCATTTTTACGACCAAATATAATAGTCCAGGGAATAGAGACATTTTGCCTTGCAAAAGGTTATGTAGTTCTGATTTTTTAATATGTTATAATGGTTGGTCTCGTGGTTTATAAACCAATTTTTCGACCTCCTAACCCTTGTGCGTTCTCTGTGGTGCACCAAAAACTGAGCCGTTTTTCAGTTTATACGTCATAACTTTGTGTCAATGCATCTTAGAAACAAACATTATATTCAAAAGTTGTAGAATATTAAATATTCTACAACTTTTGCATACAAAGTTTTTTGTAAACCTGTTAGGGAAATAGTTATGTTGCATCAAAGTCAAAACTTTTTCTTAAAAATGCTACTTTTTTAAGATTTGTGTCAAGTTTTTTGATTATATTTCCATAATGGTACGCCTTAGAGAAAAAGTTTGGGAATAAAAGTTGTAGATCAATAAATTTCCTACAAGTTTTATAATTAACTTATTTTCTAGGACTAATAACAAAGGAGTTACACTGCTTTGTGTATTTTCCGTGGTGCACCAAAAAAAAATATGTTTTTCAGTTTATAGATCATAATTCTTTTGCAATGCATTTTAAAAACAAATATTAAATTTAAAAGTTGTAGAATATTAATTTTTCTACAACTTTTGTGTACAATTTGCTTTTGTAAAGCTATTATGTAAAGAGTTATGTAGCATCAAAGTAAAAACTTTTTCGCAAAAATGCTGCTTTTTTAAGTTTTTTGCCGAGTTTTTCAATTATATCTTCATAACAATAAGTCGTAGGGAAAAATATATTGTACAAAAGTTGTAGATCTACAAATTTGCTATAAGTTTTATACCAAAAGTTACTATCTAGGACTAATAACTAAGGAGCTACTCTTCTTTGAAGGTTTACGAGATGATAACCTATAATATTTTATGTATGGGTAGGGGTTTAAAAATAGCTTCTTACTGCAGAGTCTTACAATTTTAATTAAAAAAATATATATATATATATACTAATGATAATGTAAAATAAAGAGTGGAAATATATTAAATAATGTATATATCTGTAGATAATAATAGTAATGTAAAATTTACCATTTTGCCGTGATGCACCAAAAATTTCTGCATTCAGAAATAAAAATGAGAAATAGACTGCATTCAAGTGGCTAATTCTAAACTACGTGGAGTACAGATCTTTTGAGATAGAATAGAAAAATCTCAAGTCGGGTGGCATAAGTGACTTGTAAAGAAATTCTTTTAAGGGCTCAGTTTCCGCGAAAACATATATACTGCTGATTGAGATTTGCCACTGCTGAATTCAGGGAAGAAGATTAGAAAAACCGAAAAAAAGTTTCTAGTGCTTTCTTTCTCACCCCTCCCCACCACTAACCAGCTCGACAGAATATCAGCCACTCAGAGTAGTTACTTAGTATTGGAATACATGCGTTGTAATGATGGCTGCTTCGTCGTGTCCAATATTACAGCAATTTTCAAAGATCTTCCTAGATCCTAATGCCAGTGTTTCAAGCATCACTGAAGCAGTATCAAGCTTCTTATATAGCATTCTTGTTGCTCTCTATGGTGGTGACAGGGCAACAACTTTAAATGTTTTAAGTTATAAGCAATTTTTCAAATCAACATCTGGCAGCAAGTTAAATCTGTCAAAGCTACCACTGACCCAAGAAGCTGCCATGTCTTTTGCACATACCATCAAGTAAAGACATGGATGGGCCAAATGAAAAATCCTCTGGTCTGGGGGTGGAAGAAGGACAGTAAAGGACTTCTTAATATTACAACCACCAGGGATTCAGCTCCTCAATTAATTCCGACCTACATTTTCTGCCAGTGCGATATAGGATGCTATAAGGCCTGCGGTTGTATAAAAGCCGGTCTCAAGTGCTCCATAATATGTAAAAACTGTCATGGACAAACCTGTGACGATATAGTGGACATCATAATTGATGATGACGACCCAACAGAACTCTTAATTGAAGAAATAGCGGAGGAATTAGCCGAGCCTTCGTGGCTAAGCGAAACTAAATTTAGGAATTTGTAAGTTTTCTAAATTGTAAGTTTTATTGATATTACTATTATTATATATAGATATATACATTTTTATAATATTTATATTTTTTTGTTTCATAATACTATTATTTTAATGCCTATATTGTTTTACTTTTTATCAAAGTTATCAAGCTTTGCAGTAAGAAATTGTTTTTAATATTAGATCTTACCAAGTAGCTCTTTTGTTATTAGTCCTATAAAATAACTTTGTATATAAAATGTAGCAAATTTAGGGTTCTACAATTTTTATGATATACTTTTATGGATATCATCTAAAAACTCGACAAGAATCTTAAAATGGTATTTTTACGAAAGAGTTTTTGCTGTGATGCTTTTCATACAATTAGTTTTTCATACAATAGTTCTACAAAACAAACTTTTCACGTACATAAAGTTGTAGAAAATTTAATACTCTACAACCTAAAATGTAATTTTTTCCCTGCAAAATGCAGTGGAAAAAGGATATGATCAGTATACTGGAAAACATCCAAAATTTCAGAATTCAGAAGGTTTTTGGTGCACCATGGCGAAAATGGTAAAATGATATTACCGTTATTGTATATAGATATATATATTATTTAATATATTTCCACTTTTTATTTTACATTATCATTAGTATTATATATAAATATTGTTTTATTTTTTATTAAAATTGTCAGACTCTGCAGTAAGAAGCTATTTTTAATCCCCTACCTATACATAAAATATTATAGGTTATCATCTCGTAAACCTTCAAAGAAGAGTAGCTACTTAGTTATTAGTCCTAGATAGTAACTTTTGGTATAAAACTTATAGCAAATTTGTAGATCTACAACTTTTGTACAATATATTTTTCCCTACGACTTATTGTTATGAAGATATAATTGAAAAACTCGGCAAAAAACTTAAAAAAGCAGCATTTTTGCGAAAAAGTTTTTACTTTGATGCTACATATCTCTTTACATAATAGCTTTACAAAAGCAAATTGTACACAAAAGTTGTAGAAAAATTAATATTCTACAACTTTTAAATTTAATATTTGTTTTTAAAATGCATTGCAAAAGAGTTATGATCTATAAACTGAAAAACGTATTTTTTTTTGGTGCACCACGGAAAATACACAAAGCAGTGTAACTCCTTTGTTATTAGTCCTAGAAAATAAGTTAATTATAAAACTTGTAGGAAATTTATTGATCTACAACTTTTATTCCCAAACTTTTTCTCTAAGGCGTACCATTATGGAAATATAATCAAAAAACTTGACACAAATCTTAAAAAAGTAGCATTTTTAAGAAAAAGTTTTGACTTTGATGCAACATAACTATTTCCCTAACAGGTTTACAAAAAAACTTTGTATGCAAAAGTTGTAGAATATTTAATATTCTACAACTTTTGAATATAATGTTTGTTTCTAAGATGCATTGACACAAAGTTATGACGTATAAACTGAAAAACGGCTCAGTTTTTGGTGCACCACAGAGAACGCACAAGGGTTAGGAGGTCGAAAACTTGGTTTATAAACCACGGGACCGACCTTCATAACATATTAAAAAATCAGAACGACATAACCTTTTGCAAGGTAAGACACTTTTTCAGTCTCTATTCCGCGGACTATAAATGAAATTATCAAAAAACATCCAGCTCAAATTTCTCATTAAAAGTATTCTTATTATTCATTTGTAATTAATCCCTTAATAAACGTACTGTTGTTTTTGTAGTACATATATTATTTTACATTCCAAATTATTATCATAAACTATTTTACGCAGTGTATTATAGGTAAGTAAACAACTTTTAAACTTATCTATTTCTTTGTGTGCCGCCAAATTTTGAAATCGTTAAAAGTGTGCCGTGACAAAAAAAAAAGGTTGAGAATCACTGGGATAATAAGAACATCCTTAAGGATCCTTCACTCACTTGTACGCTTGATACAGACTCCAGACGGAGACGGCGCAGTAGATACTGTCACGAATGGATGCCACTGTCTGCTCCTGCGACATCTGGGGGAATAGTCCGGTCGTAGAGCTCTGGTGGTTAAGAATCTGTCTCTTCACTGAATAATAAGAGAGACCATAAAACACAAAGTTTTTAATATAAATCCTTTATATACATTGCCAATTTTTATACTTATTAACACAGCGCCAATTCTGTAAACAGAGCGTGCTTTGTATTGGCATCTAATTTTAAATACTAAAAACATCTCTACAGGCAAAACATTCAGTAAAATACTTTTCAAAATTTATTCATTTCAAATTAATGTGAATTTATGCACTCGCATCCAAATATCTTTTATTTATTCTGATTAAAGCAACTTTATTAATTACTTATTAATTCAGTTTTGGCAACAGAAGAGTTTCTTCAATGATCTGTTGAATGCTATTTCAGCTTGACCGGATGACAGCAAGTAGGTTTATTATTAGTATTACGTAAAAACAACCTTTTAGTGACAGTGAGAGCCCCCACAATTTGATAGAATGCATTGCCATCGACATCAAATCTATCTGCCAAGTTTTAGCCTGAATGGATGACGGCAAGGAGGTTAGTTAGGCCTCCGCAGATTTGCCCGTCATCAACAAAAGCAAAGTTAATATAAAGAATTTAAAAACAGGGAAATGACATTTCAAGTATTGAAGAGACCAAGACCAAATATGTTACAACTATCAAGCAAAACAATATAACCCATAAAAACAAATTTTTAATATAAATCCTTTAAATGCATTGCCAATTTTTATATTTTTTAATATTAACACAGCACTGATTCTGTTGTCGGCATGTGCTTGGTCTTTGCCTCTAATTTTAAATATTAAAAACATCTCTATCGGCAAAATATGTTGCAAACTATTTTTCAAAATTTATTCCTTAAAAAAGAATGTGAATTTATCCATTCATGTTCAAATATCTTTAATTTATTTTAATTGAAACAATTTTGGCAACAGGAAAGAGTTTCAACAATCATCAGTTAAACAGCATTTATTAGTATTCTAAAACAGTTCTAGAAACGTGTGACTTTTTTGCGACAGCCTCTAAAACTTAATAGAATGCACTGCCATCAACATCAAATCTATCTGTCAAGTTTCCACCTGATCTAATGACGACAAATGGGTTAATTAGGCTTCTGCTAATTTACCGGCGGTCACACACACAAACAAATACTATACAATATTGATTAACAGGTGAATCTCATTCAACCCAGTATTCTAATTTTTTAAGTGACATCAAAGTAATGAAATTTTAGACAAAAAAGCAGTGTTTCCACTAAACTGTATCATGTCTGACAAAGAAAGTCATGATAGAATTAGTGCTATCTTTTAATGTCCTTTTGAATAAATTATATTTATTTTCCTTTAAAAAATTCAAACTGAGTCAAGACTTTTACAGTAAATCACTCCCTCATTCATATTTATGTGACCAAAGTGCGCATTATTAAAAAAAACATACCCATATTTGACTGCCCAGTCTGATAATTTGTTTACATTGTCTTGTTGCCGCGTAATTTGTTCCTCACAATTTACACATAATCTCCAAGTCAGGTAAAAATATACTTTCCCATTAAATCAATGCAATTCTTCTCAAGGATATTAGAATTATGACCCCAAGACCACACAGCAAATATTTGCAATAATTGTGTTGATTCATGCACATGATAATTCAATGAATAAAAAAACTATAATAAATAAACTATTCATCAGCATGGAGGGCGAAAGGGGGATCGGCACAAAAAATAATAAACTGAGAGGCAATTTTTGGACCCCATCAAACATCATTCTGAATTTTTTATAGAAATTGGAGAAAAGTGAGTAGATTAGGAATCCACTGGTCTGCCATTGCAAAAATGGCCGAAACTGGTCAAAAATCGACTTTTAATAAGTTGAACTAAATCCAATTGCCAAATGTGCCATAACTTGCCAAATAATGAGCATTTTTTTACTTGGTAAACCTCACTCTTTAATTTTCAATTAAGAATGTTGCAGACGATTCAGATATCTGGCGACGGTCTACTTGCATCTATTGAAAGGGAGCCAAGTTGGCAAAAAATATTACGTCACTTATGACGTAACTGATGTCGCCAATTTGGCTTAATTTTAAAATATATAAGTTTTCCGAGCCAAAGATCAGAAATCGTTTGTGCTTTTTCTCATTGAAAATCAAAATGAAGTGTGTTGCCAGACGAATAAGCTTGTTCTATTTTTGGCAAGTTATGACACATTTGGCAATCGGATTTTAGTTCAACTCATTCCAAATCGATTATTGATCAGTTTCGGCCATATTTGCCACGGCAGACCAGTGGATTCCTAATCTACTCACTTTTCTTCAATTTCTATAAAAAATTCAGAATGATGTTCGATGGGGTTCAAAAATTGCAGTCGCCTCTCGGACTATAACAGTCACAGAATGAAAATCAAGGACTTTTTAAGGACCTAAATAATATTTGTTAAGGACCTTCTAAAAATTTTTGTCATGCATCTGGTCTTTAATGTGCGACTTTACAGCAGCTTTGTCCAGAGCGTTAAAAACAAAACCTTTCATGCACAATTTGCATTTTGCCTTATAAACATACTTTGATTTTTTTGACTCACAAAACGTAAACTCTAATCTCGCACGTTCGTCTCTCAGACGAATCAAGAAAAAATTAAGAGGCGTAACTAACACCATTCGATTTCTTTTCCACCAATCAGCAAAGACGAACCAAACTACAAGTTGATGCATGCTTCTTCTTCTTCTTATCAAGGACTATGGGGACTAAGGCACCTCTGCTTAAGCATTTTGTACCAACACCATATTCGGTACAGATCGGTAGTGGGCAGTATTGCACAGGATGTAAGAGCACACTCGCGAGTGGGAGTGTGCAAGTCTACCTATAGCCACCGAAGAGTTCATTTCTACCTCTTTCAGTAGCTAACCGATAGATGGCAGCACTACCGACCGTATGTGGAACTTCTTAATTTAGAGGCAATACCAAGCAGAAGATTCCACCAGAAGACTTGGCTTTGCCAACCCCAGAGGTATTGATTTGTATGGGAACTTGGAGGACTTTGCGACAATGACTGATTTAACGTTCTCCAGTCACCATTAGCGAACACGGCGGTCTTTAGTCGGTCCCAGGCCCGAACTCGCAATCTCTGGGCTCGTAACCTCCTAGTTGCGAGAACGATACTCTCCCGACTGCGCTACGCGGCCCTTGATGCATGCTTAATACAAATATACCAAAAAATGTTGGCGCAGTGCGGATAATTGACAAAAATTCAGGATTTTTAAGCATTTTCAAGTACTTTTAAGGCCTGGAAAACAAGTTTAAAAATGTGTAGCGCTTTTAATGACCATGAGAACCCTGAATAAAAAACATGGTAAGGAAATATCTGATAGGATGAGAAACCTTGTCCATAGTAGGCATCCAGCTGTTTGACAGTGTCTGCATAGTTGGCGATCTTCACCTGTTCCACATCATACTCGGACAAGCTCGCAAGTCTACTGCGATACTGGATGACGGCGGGGTGGGAGTTGGGCGAGAGCATTCGATTCGGCCCCTCCAGAAGACTCTGTCAAAAAATTAACAAGTTTAAGGAAAAGGAAATATTTTCAGCTTTTTTTCATTAAAGACTAGATATTAACGGACAATATTAAAAATTATCAAATAATTTAAATATGTTTTAGTTTACTCTTTCTAAGCAACAATTAATTACAAGAAATAATTTGCCCAATAGATATTATTACTGAGCAACTTATAATAAATATCTGTGTACCCATATTTTGGGACCAACTGAATGCTTTGACATCGGATTTTTATTGTGTCTTTGATTCTGGGGGGGAGATGCAGGGCAGCCCGGTAGCAGAAAATGCGAGACGGGAGATAGACGTTGTAGATTTTTCAGTAGCCTGCAAATCATTTTACAAATTTAAATTTAAGAAATTTTTTTTTTTTTTATTTTTTTTTAGTCCGATGTCTAAGTTGGGTGATTTGAGTCAACGCACAAGCGCGATACTTGATTTCATAAAAGAGGAATCAGCGGGCTCTCCATGCGTGATTTTAAGGAGATTGTATAGAAACATAATGAGTTCTATGTGCTTTCGCACGTTGGTGTGTAGTAGTTTCAGAGTTCATCCTAGAAATGAAAAAGGGCAGGGTGCTATTTTCCAAAAAAAGGGCACTTCCTGTTTACGAGGGCACTTTTATGGCAAATTGCAGAAATACGCGTTTTCTGCCACAATTTCAATATTGTTATACTTTTCTACCACGATAAATAATTTTCAATATTCTAAAGAAAAAAAAATTATAATGCAGAAATACGCGTTTTCTGCCACAATTTCAATATTGTTATACTTTTCTACCACGATAAATAATTTTCAATATTCTAAAGAAAAAAAAATTATAATGCAAAAATCCGTGAATCAAAAACTCGCTCAGAAACTTAAAGATATCAAAATACTGATAAAATGCTTCAGTCCTAATTCTGCTGGAATGAGACTGAGAAAATTATTAAAATTAAAGTGCAATATACACAGTAAAATTTTCATCAAATAGTAATTTTTATAAAATTATCAATTTATAATACAGTAAAATTAAGATAAGAATGTTTTAGTATAATGAAAATGTCACTTTTCACTCTTTCAAAATTTTCTAAAGTCTGAATGAATCAACCTTAAACTTCATCTCTTTGTTTTGCTATTGTCAGATAGAGAATAGAGTTTCTCCAAATTTAACATTATTCATTGTGGGATATCACAAGGAGTATTCCGACTACAGAACTTGGACTATGTCCTGAAATTTTTGCATTTTTTTATTTTCAAAATCGGATCAAATTTAGCGTCAAAACGGCGATTTTTTTGCCGTGCATGCCGCTATTATGTAAGCTATAATAGAAGTTTTTTTTTTTTTAAATCGGAAATAATCTGGGATTCTGGTTGCATTCCTGTTATGTTTAATTTTAAATATGAAACTGATGTTTAGAAATTAATTGGTAACAGGCAAATTACCAAAAACACCCCCTAAATTTAACAGGAGGACATCGTGATTACGCGTGTCCAAACGGAAATATTCTTTTTAATTCTCAGTGTAAACATTTGATAGTTATAAATCTTTAACTAAGTTATTCAAGTCATTCAAATTCTTTTCTTCACTATTTTGAAGGAGGCATGGTAAAAATCCAGCGAAATACACTTAATCAAAACACGTACGAAATGGCCATCAGAGTTTACTAATGTGCACTTGGGAAATTGTAAGACGGCGCCCTACAATCCACCTACAAATGAAGCACTTTATATAGACATCTACTCAATGGTTTCAGTCCCTGATTGCACGTTTGAACATGAATGCGCATGCGCGACAGCCGATTTCAGTAGGGATGATCCACATATTGCGTACTGTCGGGAGGGAAAAAACGAAAGTTTTTCGAATTCTTTCAAGAGGAATTTTTTTCTGAAAAAGGGCAGGAAGGGCGCCATTTTTATAAAAAAAGGGCAAGAAGGGCACTATTTTTATAGAAAAAGGGCAGGCAGGGCGCGCCGCCCCTCGTAAAATGCCTAGGATGAACTCTGGTAGTTTAGTTAGCTTCGCTAAAAGTTACGCTGATGTGAGGACCGCTGTTGCTGAGAATCACGCTGCTAAGACGGAAGATATCGCCGATATTTACGTCGTTGCGATGTTCCTTTTCGGCAAGTGTTACGCCGATATAATAACTACTATTTCGAGAGTTTGCGCCTCAATAATTGTCACCATTGCCGAGATTTACGTGGATGTGATAGTCAACTTCGCAGAGTGTTACGTCGATAGTGTAATCGTCCCTATTGCATAAATTTCCAGATTTCTACCGGTATATTAGGCGCTAATGCCGATACTTACGTTGGTATAATGGTCCTTTTTGCGGATTGTTACTTGGATGTAATTGCCAAGATTTGCGCCGATATTTGCGTTGGAGCAGTGATAATTTTCACCTAGGTTTAACCGTTTTAGTACAAGCTATCGGCGAGAATTGCGATGACGTTTTGATGTCATCCGCTTAGACATGAGCTGATGTGACGGCCGTTATGTGTGAAGATCGCTTTCGCCGTTTGGTTTGAATTTATAAGGAATGATTAGAATTTTAATTTAAGATACAATAATTTTAAGCATTTCCGTTTCAATATTGAATTTATTTTGCTAAATTTCTATATTTATGTAAAACAGGAATTTTTGGTAAAATTGAGGGATTAGGTGCTTAAGTATTTTATGCAAACTTAAAAAAAAATAATCATTACGCTGCAGATTATTTTCCAATATCCAAATTAGTGTCGCAGACAGGCAGAAAAGTTTCTGCTACTGCGCAGGGCAGTGCATCTTACTCTGCTAACGTGACTATCACATGCATAGCAGTCCGAGAGGTAAGTGAAAGTTTAAAATGGCCGAAACCGTCCAAAAATTGAATTTGAACGAGTTGAACTAAACCTGATCGCCAAATATGTCATAACTTGTTAAATAATGAGTCTTTTATATTCTCATTGCTCATCGTTTTTTAATTTTCAATGAGGAAAGGTGCATACGATTTCACCACACTAGTGAAAAAAAATCACATCTTTTCAAAGTGAGCCAAGTTGATGATAAATATTACATAACGGATGACATAATATTTATGGCTAACTTGGCTCATTTCTAAAAGATGAGAATATCTGGAGAAAGAGAAGTTGGATAGTCTGCGCCTTTATTAATTGAAAATTAGAAGTGGTGGGTTAACAGGCAAAAAAAAAGGTTTAATTATTTTCCAAATTACATATTTGGCAAGTCAGATTTAGTTTAAATCATTCGAAGTCAAATATTGGCCAGTTTCGGCAATTTTTACCTTGGCAGACCATTAGATTCATATTCTACTAGCTTTTCTCTATATTCTATAAAAAATACAGAATGATGATACATGGGCCTCTCCTCTATCAGCCAACACATAGCTCCCAAGTTCTATGCACGATATTTAAATCAGAATTGCCAACCCTAACTATAGAAACAAATCGGGCTGCCTGTGATTCCGGCATGCTTGAGGAGAACCACTTTTCAAAATTTGACGTCCGTTCCAGAGAAAAACGCCAAAGAGGAACTTTCATGTTTTTATTTTTAAATAAAAGTAGAGAAAAAATCAAGAAAAACAATACCATTCTTTAAAAAATTTGAGCTCGGATAGATAGTTAAAAAAAATATTTAGTTTTTCACTTTGCGATTTAGTGGGAAAAAGGCACTTTTGCGTGAAACGTCAACACGCAGATAATGAACCAGTCTAAAACCTGTTTTAGACAAGGAATGACTAAGGTTTCTCCTTCTTTTTGCGACTTTATCCCTACGTAACCACGTCACGGGTTTTTTATTCGTTTTTGGTCACGTGACTTTTGCTTTGATTTCGGCTACTTTCAAACTCGATTTTTGATTAAAGATTAAAAATAATTGCACTGCTCAAATATATTCGTTGGATAACACAAGAAAATACAAAAAATATTCATTTTCCTCACTTGTGCAAGTTCCTCATTAATGGCGCAGCTGTTTTAGTATAACAAAAATATGTGCTTCTCCCTCTCCACTTCCAGTTCCCAAAAGATTAATAACTATAAATATTTCCAATCATATTAAAAGAAAATAAAAACATTGCTCGCTTCCACCGTGGTCGCGGAAACCAAAATAATCACATTGCGGAAAATAACTAGGGGTATGGAACATTACACTATAATACTGACGTGGATTTGTGTCTTACAGTTTTTATATTTTTATCACTCATTTAGCAAAAATGGCTAGTTTAGGGCTATTTTTTGCAATAATTCTTGAATGGATCTTTAAAAAAAACTCCGCCAAAATGATGATTTTGGCAATATGTTAGAGATGCACCGAATATCCAGTCATTAAGCCGAATATTCGGTTTAGTTGAATATCTGGATATTTGGCGACCGAATACTTTCTTTCTATTTATTATTATTGAAGAACACCACTCTATAAAAATGTGATGTTATTTTCCTTATAAAATATTTTAAAAAATGCCAAAACTTATAAGGTGCATGCACCCACAGCAATTTTAAGATGTTATTTTTCTTTTTATGAATTTCAGGAAGTGCCTGGGCCCTTAAATTTACCTACAATATAAGATGTGTTGTTTTGAATATTTTTAAAGACCAGAACAGTAACTTTTTTTCATGTAACCTTTCTGAGATAAGACAATCATCATTAATGAAGGCATAGTCCTAAGTTTCTATAATATAAAATAATCCTATTTTTTATTATAAGTGGTAGTTAAGACAAGTTTTATAGGAAACAATGCATCAGATATTCAGCCGGCCGAATATACCGTCATTTGGCCAAAATCACTATTCAGCGCATTTCTACAATATAGTCTTCAATAATTCTTATATTATTTTTTCTTGCAAGTGAAACTAAGGAGAGAAGAAAAAACGATTGTTGATAAGGTATGCTCGAAGAAAGAGAACTATGCGTTAAAGGCATTTGATTTTCCACTTTTTACGCCATTAGAGCATTTTTCCGTAATTAACGGAGGTGGGAATGTTTAGAACAGCTTAAGAGGCATAACTACAGTGATTTTGAACAAAATGATTAGAGATGTTTTTAAGCAAATACTGAAAAACAAGTTTTTTTTTTAAAGGCAAGTACGATTTTGAAGAATTTATTGAAAAGTCGCCAAGGGAGAGCGTACAATAAATCTTACCCAACTTTTTTTGTCAATTTGAGCCTGCCCCAATTATTGACAGTATACTAATATATTATATCTTTTGTTTCATTCCAAGCCAGGACAAAAGCTAATTTTCGCCAACAAACGGCAGCCACCAGTATTTAGAAGAGAATGAAGTTTCTGTTGTTGACATAACTTGGCGAGCCTAGTTTAAACAACCCTAGGCGCAGAATTCGCACCGAATTTACGAGTTCCTACCAAATATAATTTCAATCGTTCCCGAGATTTTCAACTACGGTCAAATTGATTGATGATTTAATATCATGGAAGGAGTCCATATCGATATCTAATTTTTTTATTGATAGAATAGTAGCTGCTCTTACCACACGACGTTCGACTTTGCTTATACGTCTTATACTATCCATTTGATAAATTTAACATCAGATTAAGAAAAAGATCAAGGAAGACAAGAACTGAATATAAAAGAAATTATTAAAAAGTTTTGTTTGTATCTTGCACAATGATGTGTATTTATATCATGAAAGATCGAGTGTGTAAAAAAATGTTCAAAAAAGCACAAGGCCATGCTTATTTGTAAATAAATAGATAAGACCATGCCACTAAAGATAACAAAATAAAGATATAATTCGATTATCTAACCTCTTCTTCAGTCATTTTGGTTTGAAGGACACTATGCTACAATTATTCCATCATCTTTTCAAAGCTTAATTTAAATTTAAGGTGACCGCTGCCGCTAAAGTTTACAACTAAAAATTAATTTAAGTCTCCGGCTCCAGCTCCGGGCTCCGGGTGTCTAATCAGGAGACCGAGGAAATAATTGGCTAGCCTGCTCCAATAGAGACTGCAAAAGATGACGTCATAACCAATTCCATTATTTAGAAAAGAAAAAAACACCCATTATGGTTGACTAAGAAATGCAGAAATATGAATTTATCTTTTAAAAAAGGGTTGTGCGTACGTCACAAGCGTTACCGTATGATGAAATTTAATTCCTATTCCTATTTTAAAAAATGTTAAGTGTTTGGGCGCAATTTGAGTTGTCTCGTCGGAACTCGGTGAAGACCGTTTTGCTATGGACCACGATGCATTGAACCGAAACGTAGGAAATTAAAATTTAGGTATTTATGTATTAACGTCACCGCAGACATATTATTCTTGGAAATGACTCAATATGTAATGTCATTTTACACTGAGCTGCTAGTAGTTGTTTAGTATTCTGGGTTATCAATCGACATTTTACTTTTTTTCTCTGTTAATAAATTGTGGTTCCACTTAGTGCTTTTTAAAAATCATAAAAATTAATTTTTTTTGAATTTCAAAAATGCAAAATATACTTTAATCTATAGAAATAGACAAAGTAAAAGTTAAAAATATTGAACGGTTATCCTTTTCAAAGTCGTCTTTAATGGGTTGTGACTAAACTCAAGATCAAATCAAAGTTTTAATTTTTATAAATGAGAGAGAAAGAAAACACTTATTTTTTGAAAACCAAATCAATCCTCCTTTCTTTTTAACTTGAGAATGAGTCTATGAGACAACGCTTGATGGTAGTTAATCCATTATATCTCCAGCACTATATTCCGAACTCCCTTTTGGATTCCAACGATAAACATGCCCAATAAAAAAAATGTTGTAAACAAAAATTACCACATTACTTCGGGAAAAGCTCAAACGCTGAAACTTACGATCATGTTAAGATGTGGCTCCTTTATTTCCACTAACACTCACTCCCGCTTATTCAAAAGAACCAATCAGTTCATCGGATTCACATGTTGGAACCAGTGAATGTAGTTAACCCATCATATCCAGTACTATTTTGAACTCCCCTTTTGATTCCAAAGATCAAACATGCCCAATAAAACAATTTTGTAAGTAAAAATTACCACATAACAACGGGAAAGGCTCACACCAAGACGACCGAAACTTACGATCATTTTGAGATGTCGTAGCTCATTTTCCACTACCACTAACATATTCACTCATGCTGATTCAAAAGAGCCAATCAGTTCATCGAATTCTAAGTACATCTGAAGTTGAAAAGGTCTGAACAAGCTGTATATCCCTACATATACCGTATACATTGTGTGGAAAGACTCCATTGGGTTGCATCGGATACCATATGGCAAAGTTGCTGCCGAAACGGGATTTCTTGAACTGGCTGCAGTTCGGTGGAAGATCGCCAGTTTGGGTTAATTA
This sequence comes from Linyphia triangularis, assembly GCA_963978545.1. Lineage (NCBI taxonomy): Eukaryota > Metazoa > Arthropoda > Arachnida > Araneae > Linyphiidae > Linyphia > Linyphia triangularis. The sequence goes on from OZ021728.1 coordinate 3,194,046, forward strand.
GAATGTTTCTTTCCTCTCCTGAATTGAGTATTGAGGCAACAGGTTTGCGATTTATTGGATTTCTTTATACTTGCAGTAGAAATCCAATCTTCATTTAAGAAAATTAGTAAAATATATAGTAGTTTTGAACTAATAAATTTAGTGCAGGGCGGCTTTACTTGCTGTACCTCACGGGCTGCCACTGGACCAGACATCAGGTGGGCCTAAAGCATTAACCCATAACAGACGAATTTGAAATGGATAAAAAGTCATTGATTTAACTTTTACTTATGATTTTTAAAGAAAAAACACTAACACAATCGCAATTTATTTGCAAAGGAAAAAAAAAACCTAAAATGTTGATTGGCCAATTTTCTTACCAACCATCGTTAATGGGTTTAAACTTCTGCTTTTAGATTAGATTATTAATGTTACTATTCCAGGAACTCTTAGAACAGTTGGCAAAAAAAGCACAGATCCGGTAGCGTATTTTCAATAGAAGAGGAGTATTAAACACGTAAAACAAGAAAATAGGCACCGACTATACTCAAGTAATTTCCGTATTGCTGAATACGCTCAATATATAAATAACAGTTTTATGAATTGAAGATCGTGGTATTGAGTCAGTGTGCTGGCATAACGGTACAATTAATGGTGGCTGCTGAGCTATAATCCTTCGATATCTTAATTTGAGTTGGTGCGGAGAAAAGTGCTAGCTCTGGTTTTAGTGCCTCTTTATCTAACCAAGTTCAAAATTGTTAGGTGTAATGTGGACGGTAGAAACTATAGTTCAGTAATTTCAGACTATTAGGTCAGTTTCTCAAAAAGTCTTCTCAGACAGTAATTGTCATTTCAGTTGATTAGCTTAATCACCCTTCCTACCGTTGTTCAGCCTGACTAATAGTTGCAGTTACGTGTCGTTTAAAATGACAATGAGAAATTTTTAATGTATGGGGAGAGGGGGTACAGTGGTGTAAGTCACATTTTCAAAAATTCTGATTTGAATTCCGAAATTCAATCAAGAATCTACTAACACTAATCTGTTGACGAAAAAGTGAACTAAGTCACAGCCCCAAAGTCAGCCAAAAAGCTGTAACCGAATACATACAAGATTACAACCTTCATAAACAAAGAAGGTGGTTCGCTAAGAACAAAATATTTGGTTTCTCAAGATAAAGACTGATCTACTTATGTCACTCCCACCTCTTATAGATTTATTTAACTTTTCTTTGCGAGGAAATGAATCAGAAAGAAAACATTTTTTACTATATGCCAAATTATAAGGGCAATTAAACTTTTCGAAAATAAAAAGACTCTTCGTAAAGTTAATATTAAATTGCATGGACTATTTGTTCGAAACAGTGAGTCATTCTATCTGGAATAATGCTGACAAGTTTTTTAGAATATTGAAATATGAAGCCATTCTTTTCAGGATCAAATATTTATTTCAAGCTATCAGGATCGATCAAGGGCTAAATGGTTATAGGGTTATCAGGTGCAATCACTGGGCAAGTCAGCGTCAGTAAAAAATAGACTAGTCTGGTACAGATTTTTTTTTTTTTTAAATTTTGTAATATAAATAATCCCAATGCATTCAAATACCAATTACTTCCACCGGCTCAGTCATAGGGTCGGTCCTGTATGGAAGTTTTTTTTTTTTAATCTTTTGGAATTCAAATTCCAATCACTCTCAACAGCTCTCACGAAAAGGCCAAAATGGCCAATTTGGGGATATACTTTTAGGTAAAAATGTACTGTAAGGAGAAAAACGGCCATTGATGAACGATGCTCAAGAGAAGAGAACTCTTTGTTAAAGTCATTCGTTTTTCAACTTTTTACTCCTGTACAGCATTTTTACGAGAATTTTGAAAGTGGGGATGCTTAGACCACTTCCAGTGGCAAGTGGCATTCCCACAGCAGTTTTGATCAAATCTTTTGAGCCGTTTGTTAGCAATTGCTAAAAACATGATTTTTTCAATGGCAGTTATGCGCGTGCGCAATATTGACGAAAGCCTTAATGACAGGTCCCATGATCACCAATAACCCGTATATCAAATTTGAACATCGTAGATCAATTCGTTCGGAAAATGTGCTGACCACGTACACAAACGCACACAGATATTTTTTTCTTTACCACTTTTTTGAAGTCAAAATATTCCAATACGTGGAGAAATGCACACACACACACAAAAAAAATCGATTTTTAATCAATAGTTTTATTTGAAAGCAAGAAATACAGGGTAGTCATAAAAATAACTTTGCCGATTTATGGACCCCTAACTTCCATTCCGTTCAACAGATCGAGATGAAATTCCAGATATAGAAATTCAGAGGTATGAGCTCGGGATTCTGTAAATGGCAACAAAATGGAGGTTATAGTTAAAGGAGCTCGAAATTTTAGTATGACAACACTTACTTTTTCCTGTCGCAAAATACTCAGCACATGCGAAAACCCTAAAGAACGTTGGAACAAAGGCGGCCCTAGGTTTATTTTTCAGGGGGGGCCATTTTAAACTTTAAGTTCGTAAAATGTATGCACTATGTAACCTAATTATAATAAACTAACTGCTGATTAAATGCTTGATTGCAATGATAAGTGTAGAATTTTCTAAATTAGTAATTTTCATTTGATGCAGAATTAAAAAAGTTAATTTAAGCTTGAATTGCTCTGCTGAAAAATAAGAAAAGAGTAAAACAAAGAAATTACAAAAAAATAAAAATAGTTAATAATTGTTTTACAATCACACTTCTTTACTCTTTGAAAGCCTAAAGAACAAAATACAATTTCCTCTGCTTTGTTTTGGCAAATCTGCCTATGACACAGCTCACATCAATGTTTATGTCTCTGTGAGTATGCAGCAAGCTAAGTCCTGCTAACCTTTCTTCCCCCATTCTAGCTCTTAGCCACGTTTTCAAGCGTCGAAGGGTAGAGAAACTTCATCAGCAACTTCATCAAGCTTCTTCAGCAGAGGCAACGCTAACTGGTAGTGTTGCCAAAATTTTAAGTAACTCGTAAATAGTAGGATATACATATTTGTCACAAGCTCTCATTGTATCTATGGCAGAAGTGGGGAGCTATTCTTCTTTTTTCCATTTCTCTCTCCATAGTGCTAGCTCACTTTCAATCAGAATAACACTCATTTGTGTCAGTCCTAAAATTGGTATGAACTTCTTTAATAAGTTTTAAAGCTCGTTGCTTTCTGATTCTGTTGGCTTTTCCATATCGGAGGTTGGAATCAGTAATCGAAAGCCAAAACAATCCAAATTTTCTTTTGGAAATCTTCCTATTAGGTCTTCAATTATATTATCCAATAAAGGTATGTAAACCGAGATTCTAAAATACTCTCATTTTTTCTTTTTGAAGACATATTGTAGATATTCGTCACTAATTACTCGAGGTAAAATGATCACGAAATCTTTAAACAACGAATAAAAGTGTTGCTAGTTCAACAGATATTTTCACAATAAATGGCCTGTCTAAACTAGTTATAACAATAACACAGTACCGATTCCATGCCCAAGTGACAAAAGTCACACACTAGTCCAGACATCACGTGTTGAAATTACCCTCGGCGCCATGGTTGCTTAGAAGAGCATGGTTGTTCCAAAAAGGGGCAGAGGCCCCCGGGAAAAAGGAAATCGTCTTTTAGGAGGGGGATGGTCACTACCTGTGTACTTGTGTGTTGTGTACCGGGTATTGTGTCGTGTGTTGTGTACGTAAATACATTTAAAACCAGGGTTTTTTCTGAGGGGGGGGGGGGCTATAATTTTTTGTACTGTAAAGAAAAAATTTACGTTAATGAAATTGTGCTTAAAAATCTGTATTTTCACCGTTTTTTAAACTGGAAATTCTCAAAGAGTTTTGGGATATTTGAAAGGGCTAGGAAGGAAGAGGGAACCCTTCAAGGAGGGGGCCATGGCCCCCATGCCCCCCCCCCCTTGAAGCCGCCAATGCGTTGGAACGGTACATGTATCACGAAAAACGAACTCGTTGTGCACATAACAAAAAAAAAAACAGCTCTGCGAACGGCCAACAAAAACACAATCGGTGCTCACGGAGGCCGCTCGTCAAATATTCATCTTAGAAAACCGATAAAATTGCCCTAGTGATTGCACCTATATAAACATTGTCTCTGCCATATGCAAATTTCCACCGATCGTCGTGTATGTAAGATGCCTTTAATCCCAATCTAGTTGAATATCTCACTACAGTGAAGGCGTTCTGTTGCATCACATTTAAGCAAGCTCTTCTTGCAGTCATATCAAAATGATCGAAGTGTGAGTAGCCTCTTAGCCACCGGACAAAGAGTCACGGCGTTGCCTGGGGAACACCACGAAGAGGTGGGCTACTTTCGCTCCCCGTCCCGCCTCCCACCCTTCCATGTCACACGTGATGAACTATCAAATACTACCTGGAGACATCGTTTTCGGCATATTAGTGGGAGGTTGTCTCATTTAGTTCTTAACGAGTGTCTTCGCCAAAAGTCTTCTTTCCCAAATCTTCTACAAGAAATAAGAACAGTCATTTTTCATGATTCTTTATCAGGAGACATCGTTCACGAACCGTCAAGCAGAATCTACTTTTCATTAGTTGTCGCCGCAATGAATCGTTTATTACCAGTCATCAACATTTGTAACTTTGTACTAGTAAGAATCATCAGGAATTAGTTTTTACTCGTCTGCAGCAGGTACAAACTTTTATAAAACATCAGGAAACCTTTCCATGAGTCTTTATCAGGAATTATTTCTTTTGAATACAGAATTCGCTTTTCATAAGTTGCCACGCAGAGAAACTTCTCAGAGCTCTTCAGCATTTGTCACTTTATACGAATCTGTACCAGGAATCATTGTTCCCGGGTGATCAACATTTTATGACATTACTAAGAATCATTATCAGTAATAACTTTTGGTGATAAGCAGATCGGTCCAGAGGAAATTTTCAAGGACCTTCAACTTTTCTGAAGTTGTTAGAAGGGGTCATTTGCCACTTTGCATTAGTCTTTTTCTGGAGTCATTATCAGGAAGCATTTTCATGAGGCATAATAGAGAATCATTTTCGGGAGTCAACATCAAGAGTTATTTTCATGATTCATTATCAAGAGTCATTTTCGAGAGTTGTTGTCGAGATTCATTATCGAGAGTCATCATCAAGAGTCACGTGTATGAGTAATTCATCGGAGTTGTTTTTTTTCAACGAGCTATCTGCTCAGCCACCACCGAGCCCTGACTCTTGACTGTCACTGTCCTCAGCACCAGTCCTCCATTGTGCAAGAGGTACTGACGCCGAGGCGCCAACCGAGTTGGCGTCGCGCTGGGAGCGCTGGAAAATATGGCTTTAAGGTGGGGCGACCCGGAGAGGGCAGGATTCTGAAAAGAAAAATGTGACATTTTAATTTAAAATGAAATACTTATTCATAAACTAATTTGATCTTTCAATTCTCTTGAAGATTAGTAAGAAATCTACTAAATATTGCATCTGCAAAAAATAATGGAAATCAAAATCAAAATATGTCGTGACTTGCTTTTATTATTTCGTTATATTATAGCATGATTGATGGCTCAATGGTATGTGACTAAGTTATGTAATCTACGGTTTGCATATCAAATAGCAAACATATATGGGTGAGTTCTTCTTGAAAGGGTGTCTTCCCCTCTTCTAACAGAATACAGAAGAATGTAGTCCTAATGCTGCAGGATTGAATGGTTTAAATCAACTTTTTTTTTAAATAGAGAAGTGATGGCCTTTGGTCAAACATTTTAGTGCAGTCGGAGCAAAGATGGTCCATAATAAAAAAACACACACAATTAAGTTAACTTATCTTCTAAGTATAGAAATCACATATGATACTGAGTTCAAAATCAGAAATGATGTTTTAAAATTTAACAACTTCATGTAGTTGATACTAATTTTTTAATTGAATAAATTAGTATCAAATAGATGAAGTTGTTAAATTTTAAATGATAATTTTCACTTGATACTAATTTATGGATTAATTTTTTTTATGCTTTTAATGAAGATGCAACCATTAAAACTTATACAGAACAAATTGCACGGAAGCTTTATAAGAAATTAAAAAAAAAAAAAAAAAAAAAAAAAGTAGGAAGAAAGAAACAGAAGAAAAGCTATAAAGTTTTTTTTAGATAAGACGGTATATTTGAAATACAACTATTAGACGAGTGAAGGGACAAAATGGCCTATGTTGATGAATCAAATGCCTTCAATGGAAGGATAATGTTATGAATTTTTCCACTGAGGCAATGATGGCACAGTTTTCACGGTTTAAAAGTATTTATTCTCTCTTCAGAAAACTCACAAAATCTATTCACAGGCAACAGTTTAACTACTCTCAAGCTTCAACACAAGCTTCAACAAAAATAACTTCGAATTCAGCGATTATACAAGCGCACTCCAATAGGTCAACAAAGCAATCAGCTTTTAACGAAATCCGAAGTACATCTGAAAACTTTCCCGTTCCCCAGTCGTTTATATACAAGCGCGTGAGACATTCTCGAAATTTCCAGCCAATTCATCGGAAAGAAATTTCTCGAAACGTCTCGATTACTTCAGGTGTTGCCACCTTTTTTTAACTTGTATAATCGCTATTAATTACTAAATAAAATTGGATAAAAATAAATTACAATAGAATTTTGAAATAATACGTCACTATTTACAATATATACAGACAATTTGTGCAACAATAAACTATTATTCCGTTTGGTCAATATAAACTAGAACAGAAAAAAATATTCTGAATTTAAGCCAAATTGTCCCTAGCAACACTGCAAATTAGAGACCACTAACGCGACGATGAATACCCCCTCCCCCCCAATATTGTTGCGTGGATGGTTTCGAAAGATTTGAAGCAAAAGCAGATCAACACTTGCAGAAATTTATTCCAATATAACTCTTCACAGATTCCTTTACAACTCCAGAACTTCTCGTTCTAGTAGACTCAATACATCTCTTTTCCCAAAAACAGAGCACAAAAAAGCAGTAAAACTTGACACACAACTGCTAAATCACCACAAAAGACAATGCAATACAGTTCGCTTTCGGAACTCTCTGAACGCTCGCTGAGACTCAATATCTCAACTCAGTAATTCCAGTAAACTCTCTGACTAACTCCAGTCAACTGACGGACTCAACTAACTGACTAACCCACTCTCTTGAGCTTTTATAGGGGAGGCGAACATACGTGAATCTTCTAGAGATAGACATTTGGAGAACTTTCCAGATAGTAGTCGAAAAGTCCTATACATGTACATGGGGACCGAAAATATCACCAAATGGTCACCAAGTTTGGCGACATTTGGCTATTTCTCGACAAAATTAGTCGCCAAAACCGTCGTCAACTTGGCTCTATCTCGCCAATTTGGCGAGATTGTCATTACCATAATGTTAAATGCCCTGCTCCTTGTAAAACTCGTTTCCCAGCGTTACCTCTGTAAAACCCGTTATCAAGCATTAAAACACACATTGCGGGGAAGAAAACTAATGACGAACTATTGCACTGCCTTATGCGAAATGTACATAAAATTTACTATTTACAAAATTAACACTACGAAATATTTACAAATATACAAAAATTCGTAACAATTTAAATATTCTAATGACGTTGCGGCACAGTATGTCTCATGGAAATTCATAAAACAACTAACTTAATTAAAATATAAAATTTAGTTTACTGCTTACATTTCTCTGCTAACTCTCCGTCGAAAGACACGACTAAATAGAGTCGGCTGCTTGGGTGAGGGTGGCGTTGGCGATTTAAAAAACCAACGTATAATTCCAGCCATCACCGAGATACAAGTGCTTCAAAAATTACTATATGAAACAAATTTGCTTTCTTAAGCTCGCAGTGAATAAAAGACAGATGCTTTGTGCTCAAGTTTTTACTCACAAATGACTGAATAATGTTTTGTAACAGTTTGAAATGCAGAGACACATTGTTGATGATACACTATCGGCTAATCATTGTTTAGTGCTACATTGTGTTTAGTACTGTTAATTTATAAAATGGCTTCTAACAATATAATCTAGTTGCAGCAATGAAATACGTATGGAAGATATTGTTTAGAACAATAAAGGAACTGCGTTTTATAATTTGAATACTATTTAAGGGATGCATATAGGACTCGGAAATTCTGTCTACTTTAAAGCTTGTATATATGCTTGTGTGGAAGAAACAATTTTAATATTGAATAATGGAATAAAAAAAAATCCTTGTAAAAACCAGTAGAAAATATCCAATCGTACAGATAATATGAATCCAACGGAAGGTTCAGGATTAAAACTTATGTCGTGTTAATTCCTGCTGCTCGCAAAATTTTACGTTTCAATACCAAATCTATCATATAGATGAAAAAAAAACTCTAAATATCAGTAGCTTGAGTTTGAAATGAGCCAGTTGAGAAAACTAGTTCAATTCGCGGGAATTGACATTTGAATTCGCGGGGGCACACTTGAAGTGGAAGCCCGAAAATACAATAACATATTGATCGAATTTATTCTTGTACGAATGATGACACGGTATTTTTCAAAATTAACTGTTATTGCTTTTCCAGTAATACTACAATTCTTAAAATAACAAATAGCATACATGCTCACACAAGATTTTCAGTCGTTCAAGACTCTACAGCAAAAAAAGAAAGAAGAAGAAAAAAAAAAGCATAGTCCTGTTGTTCAAGAAAAAACAGAGCTCAATTATCTCCAGCTCAATCCCGAAATATGAATTGACAGAACTAAATTGGTCCCCAACAAAGTCTCACGCCAGATTGGAGACTTCCTCCAACATTTTAAAAACACTCACCCCCCCCCCCCTCTCGTTCCTCCCCATCCATATGCACTTAACCGTTGACACTATTTTAAACATTTGTATGATTTAACACTTGCATTTTCATTACTATTTGCAATTATAGCTCTTACGCAAGTCGTTGAGTATAGTTTAATCGTTTTGGCGGGGACGTATGTGACGAATCACAATGTTCCTTAAAAACCAATTCGAATTTTCAAGTTCCTTTGCCAATCCCCATGCTCATTTTATTTTCCCGGGAACATAACAGAACAAAATTAACTGATTTTACGATTCTATTTACTAAGGAAAATTGATTTTTGCGTAATTACAAAATTTATGAATGTCTTTTTTGATAATCAATTGGTTTTATCCTAATTTTTTTTTTCTTTTTTTTTTCTTCTTTTTTTTTCTTCTTCTTTTTTTTTTTTTTTTCTTCTTTCTTTTTTTTTTTTTTGTGATAGACTGAATGGTCATGTTACTATCGAGAAACGCAAAAACAAATGGGGGTGCTTTTCTTTGCGCATTACACAACTAATGGGTGTCTTAAAAAGAACTAGGGTATCTTAAAAATGACTAACGGTGTCTTAAAAAGGACTGAAACATATGCCGAAATAGTTACAAAGTTAACCAGCAGAGAGTTCTGCGCTGAATGAGAAATTAAAAATATAATCAGTCTAAACACGTTACAAAAGGATGCTTAACGCATACTCTATAAAACGATGTTTCAATTTTGCCATGTTGCTGCTAGAAATAGTGGTTATTTTGCTAACATAGTTTTGTACAACATTTTCTGAATTTTTTTTTTTTTTTTTTTTTTTTTTTTTAGTAAATAAAAAGAGTCTTCTGTTGGTGAACGAACTATGTAACTGTTTTAAAAAAATGAGTGAGATAAAATTCTGTAGATTTCCAAATAGAATACAGAAATGGTAAATGCACCAAAAAATATCTAATAATTGACAAGCAATTTCAAAAAACTAATAAGAGATATTTATGGTAAAATATAGGTATCGATTCTAAAAGGGAGAAATTTACGTTACCTTTATTGCAGCTCTATGCCTTAATTTCAACGGGTGTAGAAGAGGATTTTTTTTATGACAGTAACCATTTACCTTTTTTTTTTTTAAATTTGGAAAACGAAAACAAAAAGTGAGAAAAGTGAGGAATTTTATTTCAAATGATACTTTTACAAACATAAAGTATCTGTAAATGTTGTTTCATTTTCACTGTACAATTGAAGCCAAAACGCGAAAGTTACGTTACAATTTGAAGGACGATAAGTGAAAATAGACTCCCAAAAATTTAAAAAATTAGATATGGATACATCCAGATAAATTTTCATACACTCTACCTATAATTTAAATAATTTTTACAAAAAAAAAAAATTCTGTAAGTAAATTGTGATAATAATATAACCTATAAAAACAGAGATTTAAAAAAAATGCTTTATATGCATTATCGATTTTTATATTCCACAGCTCCGATATCAGAAACATTTATATAAGCAAAATGTGGGGCAAACAATGTTTCCAAATTTATTTATTTAAAATGAACGTGAATGTCATCCAAATATCATTTATTTATTCAGATTGAAATAATTTTTGTATTTATTTATTTAAAAAATTTTGGCAACAGGAAAGAGTTTCAACAATGGTCAGTTCATTGCATTTTTAATGAGACTGAATGACGGCAAGTTGGTTTATTAGTATACCGTAAAAGCAACCTTTAAGTGATAGTAACAGCCCCAACATTTTATAGAATGTATTGTCATCGACATCGAATGAATCTGCCAAGTTTCAGACCGATTGGATGACGGCAAGGGGGTTAATTAGTAGGGTATAGCGAAAATATAGGCACACATATTTTTTTCGAAAATCAATTAGTAATAGTGCGGGAAAGTTGTCATTCGATACCATAAAGATTAGTCTAAAAAGGTTTTATTCTATCTTTTCATCTTGAGGTTCCACTCAGAGCTTGTATTTTTACAAAACTAGCTGAATATTTGTAATATTTTGTAAGAATAATTTTCTTAATAGGGTTTCAATTTTACCGAGCCAAAACCAGCTCGATCAAAACAGTCAACAAAATCTGTAAAGTCAAGGAGCACTACCGTTTCTGTGGTTATCGTGAGGTTTCTGCCAAATAGTTGGCGTTGATAGATCATCGCTATATCCCGTACAGGTTGGCGTGATTTGCGAGAAACTTGCAAAACTTATTTCCGCTGCTGCATTTCAAGCCAAGATGTTTGGGAACTCTTTACGTCACGTTCAATTCGAGCCAGACTGATAGTTTTCTCGCCAACAGGGGAAAAACGCAGGTCAAAAAAGGGGAATTTTGATTGCAAATCAAAAAAAAAAAAAGAAGAAAGAAAAGGAAGAAACAGCGCATTAAGTAGAAATGTATGTGTTTATAGCCTTTTCGAAACACTTAGAATTGAATACAAAAAAAAAAAAAAAAAAAAATTGAAAAAATGCGGGAATTGTTCATTGGCATGGAAATGAAACGATATAATACGTCCGTGAAAAACTATAATTTGCTTTTCCCTAAAATGAAACACGACTAAAAAAGACTTCAAGCACGGTTTCGAAAAGGAACAAAGCACAATAAACGAGAGGTGTAGAACAACGCACAACTTTCAATTACACAATATAAATCATTGCAGTAAAATTTGACATGGTGTTATTGAGCATTTTCTTATTTTCACTCATTTAAATAAAATTGTTTAACGCCAGTTTGGTGATATTTTTGGCAATAAATTTTACATAAAAAAAAATGACAAAATTGGTGGTTTTATTCGATAGACATTATGTTGTCTTTGTTTGTGCTTGAAACGCAAAAAAAAAAAAAAGACAGAAAGAAAAAAAAAGCAAATTTTTGATGGGCGATGCTCAAGGGCAGACAAGGCACTCGTTTCTGAACTTTTCAAGCTTTTATCACATTTTTATGGGAATTTCGGAGGATGGAATGTTTAGAATACCTTTGATCAAAATTGGTAAAGCCATTTTTTAGCAATTACTGAAAAACATGATTTTTTTCAATGTCAGCTACCTTATGGGCATGCTCGATTACGACGAAAACCTTAATACCCTGTGCCACCAAAATCCCGCACATCAAATTTTAACATCGTAGGTCAATTCGTTCGTAGTTATGCTGACCACGTACACCCAGATACACACACACATTTTTTTCCTTCTAGATCACTTTTTTGAAATCAGGATGTTCCATAACGTGGAGTAAAGCCAAAAAAAAAAAAAGGGGGGGGGGGGGGAAAGAAGGAAAAAAAAAATTGATTTTTTTTTTTTTTACGGAATTTAATTAACCTATGATACGGATAATTGAAAGTAAAAACCTAACATAGTTTTTGCGTTTATGGAAAGAAAATGTTGCCCTCGTTAAACGAAGATGTTGAAAAAAATATTGTTATTTTCATAATGAGAGGTATGCTTATTTACTTTGATATCCTTGGCTCATGAAATTCTCAGTAAAATTGATTGGAATCTGCTGTGAGTGGATATAAAAGAATAATGGCAGTGGAACGCAATAATCGAAAAGAAATTCAGCTAAAAAATTCCGACTGGTTTTGAATTTTGGAATTACGAACTTCTGTAACTTTGGGTTGTTTTCCAATGCACCCTTGGAGTTGCTAGAAAAATCAATGGTTTATGCATATTTTTTTGTTTAAAAAAAAAAACTATCTTTGTGGGGAAAAAAAACTAAGGCACAACGCACAAAAACTATATCGCACAACTTTGAATTACACTATAATACTGACGTGGATTTGTGTCATTTACCGTTTTTATATTATCATCATTCATTTAAAAAAAATTGCCAGTTTGGCGATATTTTTAGCGGTTTATTCTTGTACGGGTCTTAAAAAAAAAAAAAACTCCACCAAAATGGGGATTTTGTCGATATACTTTTCGATAATCATTCTATTATCCTTACTTATAAGTGAAACTGAGCAGAGAAGGAGAAACGATCGTTGATGTGGTATGCTCTAATGAAAAGAATTATGTGTTAAAGCAACACCTCATATATAAGAAAGCCTTCGCACTGTGTGACGTCACATAGAGTAGTCAATCATACTTCGCATTTGTAGCATAGGAATTATCCTTTTCTTAGTTTTGCTAGTTAATTTGAATAGGAGAGCATTTAGAAAACATTTCTTTTTTATTGACAGAGATAATTGAATTTTTTTTAATATTTATGTTCAGCTATTATTTTGAATTTTATTCCGAAATAAAACACCAAATCTAAATAAACTATTTTTATTTTATTCACAAATCATAGTTATTATTAATCAATAAAACATTTCAAAGCAAAATAGTTTAGTGTTGCTATTCATTAACTTCAAAATTACTTTAATATTTGAAGTTTTTTTTTATTTTTTATTTAACATTTTTTTGCTTGAACAATTTTTTTTCCACTGACAGGTTGTCATTTTGCTGCCTACTATAACTATTTCGATATATGTTTGCAGCATCCCTTAGAATACTTTCTACAATAATTTTAATATTATGTTCTTTACATTCATGCGGAATGTTATATATTTCTTTACCATTAATAATATCTAAAGTTAAACTTGTTGAAAGTAATCTCTGACCTTCAAAAATTCTAAAACAACTTCACATATATTACAGAAATGAACTTTTGAATTACAACATATAAATACAAAATAATATTTAAAACCTCAAGTTTTGGATAGCATAAACCATCTTTATCCAGATTCAAAATATAACTATTCTTATCATTGTCAAGAAAATCAAAAGCATCATCGATGTTTTCAAGTGTCAAAATATTTTTAGAGCTAGAACATTTGTTGAATTTCACAATGGAATGGTCACAATAACCAGCACTATAAATTAGTAATGGCAATAAAATCTTCTTCGGAAAGTGTAATTTCTTTAAAACAGGATATGTCGACTTTTTTAAATTGACCACATTCTTTTAAATCAGTGAATGGTACATTTCAATCCTTTAGAGTCCGTTAGATAGCTTTACTGATATTTTGTTCATTCGCTATTACCATCTTTTCGGCAGGACTTGGGTCTTGATACTGTTGCTTTAGACATGTAGCTCGGATAGCTTTCAAAAATAGAAGGAACTACTCCATCTCTCAGCTTACCTTTGAACTAGAAGTAACTACGAAAACTTATATCGAAACAGCAGTTATCCATCTTCTTTTAAGTTCATGATCTGTGGGAAATATAAATACCGGAACTCTTGGCCCATTTTTAAAAATTCCTTTGCAGTTTACCACAGAGCATTGAAATGTCATTTAATATAATTTATAGCACTCTTAATGCAATAATCTTTACGTTTTCAGAACAAAAAATACTGCAAACTATACGTGTTCGAAACAGAAAATGCAGCAGACTTAACGTATTCGGTAAACAAAATGGCGATGTTAATTTTTGCTATCGTCCGTCGTTCGCCAGAGTTATGCGCCAAAATAAATCTTGACGAATCACAAGCGCGCAAGACGTCGCCAAACCATATCTTGACGAATCACAAGCAAGTAAAACGTCTCCAAACCATTTATCGCCAAATCGAAAAGATAGCTTCTTCTAAATGGCACCCCGTATGGAAGAAGTTCGTAGTTTTCAAGTTTGACTATTTTAACGACGTCATATTTAAAAGTGGTAACCCGTGAAAAGGCTTTCTTATATAAGAGGTGGCATTCGTTTTTCAACTTTTTACTCCACTAAAGCTTTTTTACGGAAATTTCGAAGGTGGGGATGTTAGAACACCGTTTTTTAGCAATTAGTGAAAAACGTGATTTTTTTTAATGGCAGCTACCTTATGCGCATGCTCGATTTCGACGAAAACCTTAATAGTAGGTCCTTTTGCCATCACCAACCCGCACATCAAATTTGAACATGGTAGGTCAATTTGTTCGGGAGTTAGGCTGACCACGTACACGCAGACACACATGCAGATATTTTTTCTGGATCACTTTTTGAAATCATGATGTTCGAAAACGTGGAGATTTTTTTTTTTTTGGACCGAATACTACTTTCATTACCCTATGTACACATATGGGAAATTGAAAGTAAAAATATTCATGATAGATACAATAGATGTCAGCACGAAGCAATCACCATTAGACTGCGCGTTCCCACTTCAATTATACAACGAGAATGAAACCAAAATGAATCACATGAGTAGGGATTTTTTGGCAGATTTGGCGGGTTTCTCCTCACTCGGGCGATAAACAAAAACATATTTATGAGTGTACTGCAAAACCTTAACTAAATAGAAAATTTAAAAAATAGCACTTACTTGTGAAAGGAGCCTCCTTTATGGAATTTTTCTTTGCAACCAAATGCAGAACAATATTTCACCATTTTTCTTGTATTCACGTACTTTCCATCAGACGCATTTCGGCGTTTTCCATTGGAATGAGTGATCTTCTTCGTTCTCCTTCGTTTATCAGTCACGTGGTTTTTAATTTAGTTACACGAGGTTACTCTAAACATGCGGTCTAGCAACCAATAATTTAACATACTACGCCGTCAAATTAATCCTTTATCTAATAATCTTATTATCCTTTATCGCCTGAGTGAGGAGAAAGCCGCCAAATCTGCAACCCTGCTCCGAAAAAGTCCCTACTCATGTGATTCATTTTGGTTTCATTCTCGTTGTATAATTGAAGTGGGAAGTCTATTGATAATAATAAGGCCACCACCGATGATCACCACACTGAAAATAAAATCTTAAGTTTGGTGCTGCCATCTCTAATTTAAATGTGTTTCTTGTAATGCAAGAGTGTTACCAAATGTTCTGATATTTGGTGCAAATGTTAAGAAGGGTCCAATTTAGAAAAATAAGATATTCCAATATCGATTAATGAATTTTTAAGGGATGAAAATCGACGCAAAATTTAAACTATACGAGGAATATCTTAATGTCTCACTTCCAATATATTTACAACTTTTAAATTTAGAGCTAAAATTAAGCATAAGTACAATAAAACTATTGCAAATTGTCCAGTGAGGTTAAACGTTTTAAATAAGGGATATTCAGTTGTTTCCTTCCCAATATATTCGCAATTTTAATTTTGGAAAAAATGTCAACAAAGCAAAATTCCTATTTTGATACATCAATTCGTTGGGATCGAAATGGGAACAAACGTCTTTTGATTGTTAAGATGCACATGGTAAAATTTCGCAGCGCAGCACGGGAATTCAGCTAGATACATTGTTAAAAAAAAATTTCCACCTTGCACCAAAAATTGGTTCCCATTTAGCTGCCACCAACATTTGGTGCTTAGTTTCGCGATTTAATGGTGCTTACGGTCCGAGGTTGCACCATTAAATCGTGAAACTAAGCTCCACATGTGGCAGCTAAATGGGAACCAATTTTTGGTGCAAGGTGGAACAAAATTTTTAACAGTGTATATATATTTGGAAATAAAAATCATAAAATTTTTGATAATCAGAAAAATATGCCTCAAAAATGCTGCGCGCATGATTATGAAATAAATTATGACCCAAAGTGTCTCAAATTGGTTTCAAATAACACATATACTAATAGCTATCTAGATGTTATATATCATTTTAGTATGTTTCATAAGGCTTAAGTATATTTGATTTAAATAAAAATTCAAAATTTTTAATTTTTCGTTAAAGTTTCCACACAAAAAATGACCCAATTTTTTTTGTTAATAAAATTCTTTCCAAATTGAAGTATAAGTTATAGAGAAAGTTATGAAGAACATGTGCACCAAATTTAAAGTTCACATAATAAGTACTTTTTTTAAAATCATGTGCGTAAACTCAAAATTTACATTTTAAGAAAAATGAAGTTAAAGTTAAAATTTTACATAAAGTAAATAAAATAAGATTAATCAAATTCTCCTGCGCTCTAAAACATTCCTTCCTTTACCTGCAGAGACTCTTTTACCGCAGCATTTTTTAATTTTTGGGGCTTTCCGAGCCTCTAACGAAGCACTGCTGGCCCCACAGCGATACGCGTTTTACTACTTGAAATACAAGTAGTTGCACATTTTATTTTATGTTCGTATATTTTGAGTCTAAAGCTTTCAATATAGCTAATGTTGACTTCTCTCCATCATCGTATATGTAAGTAGCTAAATATGCAGCCAATTTAGCTACTGTTATACCCGACCCAATAACTTTCAGGTTATATTTTCAAATGAAGGAATTCAGGGATTCATTGGCATTCTGCGTTCGACCGCCAAAGCATTTCCGAAATAGAACCACATGGGATAAATCTTTAAAGATAGGCTTAATAGTGACAATAACAGCATTTGGTAAAGAGTTCTTATGCCGAAAAACCCTCAGTTTACAGTTAGCTTATGCAATGTTATACTTACATCAAGTCTTTTCTTCTTTCAGGTAAAACCAGTGCATACACTCTTGGTTAGAGTTGCTGATTTCTTGGTCAGAGCTCTTGATGTTCATATTTCTTACGAAAACTTACTAAAAGTTCACCATTACTGGAATATGCTGTAAAAACCCCAAATCTATTATTAGGATTCGTATTTCATTACAGGATGGAACTTTTGCTATAGTGGTTCAATATAAAATTAATATTGCTCAAAAAAAGTATTCAATTATCTTAGTTAAAAATATAAATTAACATAAATTTGGTTGAATGTGTAAATTTTTCAAGTGAAAATTTAATGAGCTTGGCAGATTTGTTCTCTTTTTTTGGATAAAAGATTTCTGGGAAACCATAAAATTTAATCGCCAAGTGAAACAAAAAAGAGCAATTAGCTTACCAATGGTGAAACCCTGCAATGACGTCATATGCTATCAACTATTTTACATTATCTCTATGGAAGCTTGCTTTTTTCTGGCAGCTCCTCCAAATTGTTGAATTTATTTCTGAATTAATTGAAGAGCAGGTGTAGAACAATTTCTGAGTATTTAAGAAGTGGAAGAACTTTTTGAGTGTGACATCTAGATAACTAGATTGTGTTGTGTGTGCTTTTTTATGATCTCTTGTGTAGTGAACATATCGACATTTTGTGTAGTTACAATGCTTGGACTATTTTGAATTCTCATTTAATTTGAATTTAAAGTTTGAAAGTTTCATCCAAATATGTGAACTTTTCGATTGTGTTGTGTGTGTGTTTTTTTTTTTTTTTTTTTTTTTTTTTTTTTTATGATCTTCTGTGCAGGTGACATATTGTTACAATGCCTGGACTATTTTGATTTCTCATTTAATTTTAATTTAAAGTTTGAAAGTTTCATCCTAATATGTGAACTTTTCGAATGTGACATCTAGATTGTGTTGTGTGTGTTTTTTTATGATCTTCTGTGCAGTGGTGTAGTGTAAAATAAAAAGGTGTGGGAACGCTGTGTCGCGTCTTAACAACAAACGTACACTCTTTTTTAATGTGGGAGGGGGGGGGGGAGTAAAAATTACAACTAAGAATAAATAACTTTACTAATACTATTTTAATAATCTCAAAACAGATTATGAGCACCTCAAAAATTTAAAAGAAAATAAATTGTGTTTTGACATTTTTGATTTAAATAATTTTTTTAAAAACTATTAAGTTATAGGATTTTTAAGCAATTTGCTTAGCACAGCCCATTTTAATAGATAATTTAAGACTTTTTAAATGGATTATCAAGAAATTTTCAAACATATTACTGGCACAATACCTACAAAATCTTTTAAACAGATTATTTTCATGATTTTTTTTTTTAGCAATTTTCAAACAGAAAGATTTCCATGAGAAATCGAGTTTCTATACAGAAACATTTGACTTAAAATTCCTTCTGATAGGGTCATCACCTGATCTGTGTTTTCGTGGCCTAGATTTAATATAAACATCTGACTTCCATAATTCTGTTAAGATGCAATGGTTCGGATAAATTCCCAGACTCTGCAGCTCCTCGAAATATATTTTCAAAATGAATTTAAAAGATTGCGATTGTTGCAGATGTCAATTAAGAGTTTTATGGTTTTTCTCCTTCTCGAGCTGAAAATGTAGATATATTTATATTATAAATTAATATGAAATTTTTTCGTTTATTTAAATGCAATTACAGAAGGAGTAATAGTTTTCGGTTAAAGAACAAACACCAATATCAGGCTGATTTTACAAAATATTTTTGGAGCCTTAAATACAAGGTCATGTAGCGTTTATAACAACGTTTGAAGTATACATAATTTTACATTTCCTTTAAACCCCCCCCCCCCCCCCGACACTTTATATTGAATTTAAATAGACAAAAAATAATGCTTAGTGATTTTTTTGATGCTAGGAGATTTACAAATCCCTTATTTATTTCCAAGTTCTTGTACGTAATAGCTACTTGATTGTGATACGGTAGGCAAACTCTGTATGAATAATGATATTTTAAAAAGTATTATTTTGCAATTATTTACGATTGCTAAGAGTTTCTTATTTAATTATTATAAAACACCAGGATGTTAGGGATCCTAGGGGAGTCTGACCCTAAAAACCCTCCCCTTGGATGCGTGTTTACTTGATAGACCCTTTCTTTTCAAAATTTGCTCCATGAATTAAAATGAAATTAACAGCTAGAAGAAGCTCAATTGGAAAGTTAAAATCCATCAGTCGATTTAAAATTTCTTGATAAGATATTAATTTGTGTAGCATTCCAATCATCTCTAATTTTAAGGGGGATAACCAAATGTAGACCCATCCGGGTGCAACTTGTTCTCCTTATCGTCTCCAATGCACATTCAGTGTTGATTTTTTTAAACTTGAGAAAACAGATTTTTCTTAAAGAATGTCTGCTGCATTTTTGGAATAAACTCTCCAATATCTATAAATGTTTATTTCTAAAAATCCATTTCCAAATTGAAAAGTAATTTACTTCTACGTTTAAAAATAAAATACATTTGAATAGATTTCCTACTATTTCACAGTCCAATTTCGATTTATTATACCCATTTAAAACCATTATAAATTTATATTAAGGAAAACGAAATATATAACCCATCAACAAATGTGAATACTTTCACTTTTTGGAAAAGACAGACTCATTAGCATGAGTGCCGGCAGCATTGTTTGTGGAAGTTTGCAAAGGGAAAAAAATTGTTTTTGTTCAAACCGTGATTTTTCAAAATATTTTGCTTCTTACAATGGCAAATATAAAATCTATTATTAAAAGGCACATAGTTTATTTTTTTTCGGTGTATTTTGTCTTTTCTCTACTTTTATAAAACTTTAAGCAACTAGGGGAATGCCAAGCATCCTCCCATGCACCTTATTCCTGATTCCACCCAATTTCATTATTTTTACATATTAAGTTAAAGTAACAGTTAAAAAATCAATACAGTTATGAATATATTTTTTCATGTTCAAACAACGTATCAATTTGATTTTCCAAATATCTGGCGAACCAATATGAATGCATAATTTCGTGATCTCAAAACACCCTAAAAGCTCATATAAAATATCAACATTCTACACTTATCTATCTGGATTCTTAGGGCCCAAGTAGTTCATTCCGTCAGAATCGCAGGTTTACTTCGCTTTTTTGGATTGTCCAAAAAACAGATCTCTTATTGTCATTAATTTTATCCTCTTGTACGAATTAATTTCTTAGGTACGAAGCAAAGTTTACAAATAAATTATGAAGTGGGTGATATAAAAAAAAAGTGACATAACTTTATTTGATTAATCGGTTAGCTTACCCGTTAAAATTAGAGGAGAAGATACATTCTTCAAGGAGAGGACGCAAAGATCTGCATATGCCAGTTATTTAAAAATGGAGAGAGTTGGCGTCAATTTGTGAGTGGAAATTGTAGACCGTATTCATAAAGAACCATACAAATTTAACGCCTGGAATTCATCCACAAACACAAATCATTCCTTGAAGATGATAATTGACATTGGATGAATCATAGTTAGATGTAAACATACGTCAGTTCATTTCTAAAGAAGTAGCATAGAAGCATTGAAGGAGAGGAAGGGGTGGGCATGTATCGGATTGTTGATGGAATGGCCATGTGCGGGTTGCCACTTTCAAGTGTTTTACAAACACTTGAACTTCCTTTCTCAGCTCTGAAGTTGTGGATCGTAAACGAAAGTATATTTCTCACGAAAGAACTTTTTCATTTTCTTGAATTTTCGTTTAGTGTCACGTAAAGAAAAAAAAAATGTAAAAAAAAAAAAATTAATTGCAAATGTAAAAAATTTTAGGTGAGGGAACGCCGTTCCTCCTTCTAAAAAGGTAAAGGATCGCCGTTCCCACGCGTTCCCGCTCCACTACACCCCTGCTTCTGTGCAGTGACATATTGTTACAATGCCTGGACTATTTTGATTTCTCATTTAATTTTAATATAAAGTTTGAAAGTTTCATCCAATTCATAATTGAGAAATCAATTCATTTTCGCTCATGTAAGTGCCCATTTATTTATTTATTTTTCTACATTTTATTTATTCAATCTGGTGTTTTTCGAAAATTTGAGACCTTGGTTACCTCAAATCAACTAAATCTAATGATAGCCGAGTGAGTACTGCCAAAGATTGAAAGTTCTAAAAAAACTGTAACTTTGCCTTGGAAACAACTGCTATACTAAACTTCAAATTAACTAGACATAACTTAGACGATAGATCATCACAGTGCTCAAAGGTATTTAATCCATTTTAGCGGCGTGAAAGCATAATGTTCGCCAAACCACAACCCTGTAGAGAACAAAAGGCTATAAGGTATGGCGAGAATTATGTCTTCACTCCGCCAAAATGGATTAAATATCTATGAGCACTGTGACGATCTATCATCTAAGTGATGTCTAGTTAAGTTGAAGTTTAGTATAGTAGGGAGATTATCAAAATGTGGGAGCAATGAATGTTAACTTTTATAAATATTTTTTTTTTAAATTCCAATTTAACCCCAATTTTTTACACTGTGTAGGTTTTTCATGTTACAATATAATATATAAGCATTATAAGACAGGAAGTGTTCTGAAAAATTACTAATTAAAGTATTTGATCAAATGATCTGTAGATTACAGATATTGTACTTCTACTGTAGGTTACACAGTTTTAGACATAATGTCCTGTAGGTTACACAATTTTGGAAATAGTCGTCCTGTAAGTAATTGTCTTGATTCTTCTAAGATTCAATAAGTTTTTGTTTCTTATTTTATAGATGCATTAATGACTTTTAGCAAGAGATTAAGATTATATAAAATTGATAGTCCACTTATTTATCTGATAAGTAAAAAAAAATTCAATTTACATAATAACAGAACTTTTTTCTTGATATGTACTAATATTTTTAAGATTTTAAATCATCTTTAATTAGGTTCATATTTAATATATACACTACAACACTGTCGTAGCGAAGCACGGGTATTCAGCTAGTTATATACATTGTTCGAATTTGCATCTGCTATTCAAAAAATCGTATGGTAAGTTAAAAATCATGATTGACATGTTCGTTAAGCAAATTAGAGCAAATCGTTTTCAATTCTCTCGTTGGATATCGCAATCGTATGATTCTTCTTTCGGTAGGTTTGCCAACTATTTTATTGGCGATTCTCTGGTTGATGCACGAACGTTTTGAGTCCCCCCCCCCCCCTATTCGTAAATAGATACGAATTATCAAATTAAGATTAATTAAATAGTTATGTTTTTATTTTACATAATATTACGTTGACAAAATTATATGGTGAAATACTTTTTATAACAACGTTCAAAAAATTAAACATTTTTTAATCATTTTGAATCAAAAATCGTGGCGAAAGTAGAACTTTTTCGAGAGGAGTGCAGAAAAGTAACTTATTTGCACGCCTCGTGCTCAAATATTATACAGTCTTGGTATTGAAAAGATATTTTCTTAAAAGAAATTCATTGACTGGAATTGCTAACATTAATAAATATCGATATTAAAAAAAATCTGTAATATATATAATAACAGAGTGGCCACAAAACAGGGAAAACCTGGAAATCAGGGAAATGTCAGGGAGCTTTCTGATTCTGGAAAAAATCAGGGAAATTTTGTATTGTTTAAGACACATTCATCCATATTTTGAAGCTATTTACGTGGAGTTTTGTAGGGGTAAGCCATTAGAAGTTTAATGTTACGGAATAATTTAAACTTTTCATTACCATCAAAACTATTTAAAAAAAAAATTAAAAAAAATTGCAAATTATCTTTTTAGCATACATGTTCTGTTTTATTAGGGTGTCTAGACATCGGGAAAACCTAAGAAAATTTGGGAAATTTGAAAAAAGTTTGCTCTAAAATCAGGGAATTTTTTTAAAATCTGTCAGGGAATTATCAGGGAACTTTTTTTCCTGAATTTTGTGGCCTTCCTGAATAATATATATTACATAATAATATATTCTGTATTAAAAATATTTATAAAAATTTTACTGTGGGAAAATACTTTTTTAAAATCAGTAAATTATTTTACTCGTGATAACGCACTCGTCAAATAAGCATTTTACCTTGTTTGAAAAAGTATTACTTTCACCACTAGTTGCATAAATAACTATTTTTTAATATAACTTTGACACCATCTAGAGTTATATATATATATATATATATATATATATATATATATATATATATATATATATATATATATATATATATATATATATATATATATATATATATATATATATATATATATATATATATATATATATATATATATATATATATATATATATATATATATATATATATATATATATATATATATATATATATATATATATATATATATATATATATATATATATATATATATATATATATATATAAATAATAATAATAATAATAACTGCTAGTTTCATTATAATTTTAGAATTCTAATTTGTTTTCGGATAGAAAAAAAGAGCGAAAATGCCTCGTGCTAATATTTTTTTTCCTTCGTTCATATATTATATATTCTTATTTTTTCATTCTCAGTGAAACTAAGGAGCCAATTTTGTCCACGTATAATAATTTGGCAGGCGAGAGTTTGTATAGATTTATTCTCAATTCAGTGTAATGGGTACTAAGTAGCTCAAACTTATGGAATTATCGACGCAATAACTTAAGCCTGTCAAATACTTGCACATAGTAGCGACGGAACCTAGAAATCAGGAAAATGTGAGGGAGCTTTCTGATTCTAGAAAGAATCATGGAATTTATTCATCTATTATTTTTAAAGTACGTTTTCACCGTTTATCCATATTTTGTTGCAGGAGAATAGTGGTAATCATTAGAAGTTTCATGTTACCGTCTAATTTAAACTTTTTATTAATGCCGAGACTATTTTTTTTAATCGGCTTATTTTCTCTTTGACATACATGTTCTATTCTATTTGATCAGGATGTCTGGAAAAGCTGGAGGAAATTTGAAAAAAAAAAATTTGCCGTAAATTTTAAATATCAAAAGCATTTCTACCAGCAAAATGTGAGGCAAACTACGTTTTAAAATTTATTTCTAAAAAATGAACGTAAATATATTCTTATTAAAACTTATTAATTATAATCTTAAAATTATAATCTTATTAAAACAATTTTATTATTTATTTACTAAAACAATTTTGGCAACAGAGGAAAGAGTTTCTTCAATGGTCGGTTAAATATAATTTTAGCGGGATGGATGGACGACAAGTTGGTTTATAAGTATTCCGTAAAAACGAACTTTTAGTGACAGTGACAACCACCAAAATTTAATCGAATGCATTGTCATCGACATCGAATCTATCTGCCAAGTTTCAGCTCGATTGGATGATGGCAAGGGCGTTAATTAGACTTCCATCGACAAACATGTACACAAAATCGAAGTTAAAATAAAGGATTTAAAAACCCAACTTTTTTTACGGTACTTTTATAAGGTAATGAAAGTATTGCTTTCGGTAAAAAATAAAAAATTGTTTGGGGAAGGGGAGAGAAAAGCCTGTATCTATACGGAATGGAACTTAAAATGAAGCGTCCGTTCTTTTTAGATGAATTTCGGATGGCTTCAGAGTTTCTTCACGTCTTAGTTGTGAGGTTTTCACTAAATTAAAAGAAGATTTTTTTTCTTTTTCTTTTCATTTCTACACGTCTTGAAACACAGCCTTACTTCCAAAGAGTGGTCTAGAAAAAACCTTCTGCCTGTGTGTACGTAACTCTCGAATTTGGTATATGGGTTAGTGATGGCCATGGACCAACCTACCATTTAGGTTTTCGTCAACTTTCCGCATGCACATAAGGTAGCTGTCATTGAAAAAATCATATTTTTCAATAATTACTAAAAAACATCTGACGATATTGATTAAAATTGCTGTGCTAATGCCTCTTAAGGTGTTCTAAACATCCCAACCTCCAAAATTCCCCTAAAAATGGTACAAAGGTTTATAAAGTTAAAAAATGAATGTCTTCAAAACAGCCTTCGCTTGCACATCAACGACCGTTTTTCTTCTATCCTCTGTTTCACTTACAAGAAAGGATAATGTAAGAATTAACGAAACGTATATCGCCATTTTTGCGTTTTCCCATATAAGAATTATCGCCAAAAATATCGCCAAACTCTCTATTTTTCTAAATGAATGATTACAAATATAAAAGCATAAATATCATTAATCCACGTCAGTATAAAGTCATGATAGAGTTTTTCGGCTAAATACAAATTTTTAAAAAATTACAAAAAAAAAAAAAAAAAAAATATCAAATTTGAAACACATCCAGAAACAAACCCTCTTCTCCATCCAAATTAAACTAAAATAAAAAGTCAAATGAGGATGATTAAACTTTATTTACTCAATTATCTTTTGAAAACATTTTCCCTTCCATTTGGAGATGATAAAGAACATATGCACACTGTGATTTTGCAGCTGCCATTGAAAATACAGACGAACTCGCGGCCATGTTTATAACATTTAATCGGGTGACAGAATTGTTTTGGGAAACTTTCAAACGGCTCAGAATTGTTTGGAGAGGCTGTTTTTGAAAACTATGCTATCCTCTGTAACTAATGCAGCTGAGCTAGTTCTTTTTTTTTTTTTATTTTTAGGGTTGCCCTCAATCCTACTTCAAACGGAGCATGGCATTTGATTTTTAATTTTATAACAACAAAAAAGTGGTCGCACTCTGAACATAGGCGTCTGCTTTTGATTTCGACTACGGGGAAGAAATTCCCTGGATAAACTCGATAGGGGAGGTGGGGGGGGGGGGGAATTAGCCCAAGATTTCCGGACTCCAATTTTTTCCATGATCTACCTCAGCAAATACAAAATTACTTACTCCCATATCATTCAATACTTTAAAATACGTATGTTTATGAAATTACACAAAATTGATGACATATCACATTTTAATAATTGTAAGCGATAACGTTTCAACATTTATTTATAAAAACTAGCTGAACCCGTGATGATACCCGTGCTTCACCACGAAATTTTGCCATGTGCAATATTTTAGCCAGCTGTGAGGTCCCACGTTGCGGAAATCCGTCATGGGTGTATAGGCCTCTATTTTTGGCGCTTCGCTAGCAGGAAGGTTCATCACAACGCAAAATTGAGCTCGCTTCGCTCGCTGAAAAATTCTTTGATACATAAGCACAGGATTACTTAACTCACTGAAAGGTTCATTGCTATGCAAACATGAGCTCGCTTTGCTCTATGAAAGGGTCATTGCTGCGTAAGAGTAAGGTCGCTTCACACACTAAAAACTAATAGCTACGTAAAGCCTTAATATTAGAAGTATCTTCCTTGACGAGAAACAATAAAAAAAAAAAATCCCTGTTAATAACTATAATACAACACCCGTTTAAGAATATTTTAACACGTGATGTTTGTAAAAAGCAAAATTAAAAGGTCAAAACTACTTATGTTGAAACCTTCAGAGCTCTAGATCTATTAGAAGTCGCTTTTTGTGAAAATATTAATTAAAAATTAATTAAAAAACAAATTAAAATGTTAACCTTCTTTTTGTCTAAAATCCAATTAGAAGGCCAAAACTATTTGTGTTGAAAATTTCAGAACTGTAGCCCAATTAGAAATCATTTTGTAAAATATTTGTTAATTAATTAAATAAAAACAAATAAAATTTCAAATTATGTTTTTCAAAAGTCTAATTTGAAGGCCAAAACTACTTATGTTAAAAATTTTAGAGCTGTAGTGTTATTAGAAATCATTTTGTAAAATATTTATTAATTAATTAAAAAAAATTAATTAAAAAAGAACTAAATGAAAAATTAATATTCTGTTTTTCAAAAGTCAAATTAATGGGTAAAACTACTTACGTTGAAAATTTTAGAGCTGTAGCCCTATTAAAAATCGTTTTGTAAAATATTTATTAATTAATTAAAAAAATTAATTAAAAAAGAACTAAATAAAAATTTAATATTCTGTTTTTCAAAAGTCCAATTAGAAGGATAAAATTACTTATGTTGAAAATTTCAGAGCTGTTGCCCTATTAGAAATCGTTTTGTAAAATATTTATTAATTAATTAAAAAATTAATTAAAAAAGAACTATATAAAAATTTAAAATTCTGTTTTTTAAAAGACCAATTAGAAGGTCAAAACTACTTATGTCGAAAATTTCAGAGCTATTCTATTAGAAGTCGTTTTGTAATTTTTTTTTAATTAATTAAGAAAATTAACTAAAAAATAACTAATTAAAATTTTAACATTCTGTTTTTTAAAAGCCCAATTAGAAGGCTAAAACTACTTATGTTGTTTCCATACTTATGTATGTTTCCCTTTGTAAAAAATAAATTAATTAAAAAAATTAATTAAAAAAGAACGAATTAAAATTTTAACATTCTGTTTGACATACATAAAATAAGAAAGCCAAAACTTCTTATGTTGAAAATTTCAGAATTCTACTCCAATTTTAAGTAGGTTTCTATAGATCCACAGACAGACAGACACACAGCTTGTTTTATTACTGTAGATGAATGAGAAAATATGCATTCAAGTCCAAATATCTTTTACTTATTTTACTACGCAACACAAGGTTGAACTTGACCACACTCCATGATAATTTTATGCCCTTCACGTTCTTTTATTAATTCTGACTAAAATGATTTTGGCAACAGGAAAGAGTTTCAACAATGATTGGTTAAATGAGATTAATTAGTATTCCAAAACGTTTACAGAAGCAGGTTTAAAAGGGACCGTTTAGTGACAGTGACAGCCCCCAAAACTTGATAGAATGTATTGTTAGACTTCCACGAACAAAAAAAAAAAAAAAAAATCGAAGTTAATATAAAGATTTAAAAACGTGCTTTTCGAATGCTCTTGTAGTTCTCGTGATTGGTTGCTATGGTGAAAAAAATTTTTGAGCAATTTTCTAAATCTGACCCCGCCGTTTATTTCAAATACAGAGATTTTTTTCCCCAAGAAGGGTGATCCAATCTTTTCGAAGGCGCACAGACTAAACATCATATAAATTGCAAGAGGCACCAAAAAAACAAGATTCTTGAAGGGATTCGAACTTCCCAACGGAAATTCAACCATTTTTGAAAAGAAAGACTACACTCTGGTTCGAGGTGGTCTGTCTCCTCGTTATTTTATGATGGCATAATCCAGAGGGGAGGGGGGGGGGGGGAGAGAGAGAGGCTGATACGGCTGTTGCATCTCCCGAAAAAATACTCACCTTAATTTCATAGTTCTAAATAAAATTTCAAAAAAAGCTAGAAGGTTGAATTAATATTGTAAACGATTAATTAATAAATAGAGTTCTCTGAAAAAGATAATATATATATCTTTCTTAATTTGTTCTTCATTTATAAATTAAAGATTTAGATAAATTAAAATGTGTGTTTGTTAAAAAAAAAAAATCGTTTTTATCTATTTCACTTTTATCAAACATTCAAAAATGACTATCCTTCAAAAAGTAGCGTTGTGAATTTTTCTCGGAGACAATAATTGCAGTTTTTATCAGGCAAAATCTATTATTTATTCTCTCTTTAAATGTTCACCAAATTTATTCGAAGAACAGTGCAATCAATCTTCAACACAAGCTTCAATAAAAACAACTTCGAACACAGCGATAATTCAGGCGTAGTAAACAAAGCGTTCAGTTTCTTTCAATTCAACATCCGAAATTAAACTGATCCCCGCTCTTATACTGCTGTCTAATTTATAGGTGCGCGTGAGAACTTTCTCGAAATATCGAGTCAAACGGAAACATCTCGAAATTTCCCGATTGCCACCTTTTTTATAACCTGTATTCTCGCTGTTAACAAATAAAATAAGATAACATAAAATTCAATAGAACTCCCTCGATATGATGTATCTGGTTAAGCCACTGGCTAAACAAAAAAGCGATTGCGCTTTAAAAATACTTTTCATATCTTTAATTAACACATTACATGTATCCGAATTTTTCGAAAACATTTTATAAACCTGAATTTGCTTGTGTATTTGTGACGGGCAACATTTTTGGAAGTTGTAATTAAAAACTTTCCAAAATTCAACCTATCTGAAACTTGTCAGATAGATTCTTTGTCGATGATAATGCATGCTATTAAGTTTTTCGGAAGTCGATTGGGCGGTATGAACGTTTTCTTCGTAGAAACACTATGCAGTGGCGCAACCAGAAAATTTCTGTGAATTAAATGACGAAAAACAAATCCACAATCACGTACTATTATTTTTTTTAAAAAACGAGCTTTAAAAAAAATAATAATAATAATAATAATAATCATCCAAAAGTCTCGAAAATAATTAAAGCAGAAAATGAGTCGAAGAACGTGAAAAAAAATCGCATGAATTTTTTTTTATTTGTCTTAAAATATCCAATCGACAAAACTTAAATTTCTATCGCCAACACTTTCCCAAAAATTGCCAAATGGGCAAACATTTGCCAAATCCGGGAGATGTATTAGTGTGACATCATAAATAAGCCCCACCCCCTTCTACGGGGAGGAAAACTTTTCTTTGGAGTTCAGAGTTTAATTGTCTTCACTCTAGTTACTGGATATTTTTTTGCGTTCTTCGCTAACAACATATTTTCTATAGAGTAAAATAATTGAAAATTTTTAATTATGTAAAATTTGGATAGAATTATGTGATTTCCCTGACCTGAAAATATTCTTCTGATTTAATTATGTGACCTTCTGACAACACCGGGTAAGTTCATATGCTAGTTTTATTTTATTTTTTTGTGTTGCCTTTTTTTCGAATTCTGTGTTTGTGGTAGGCCTAAGTTATTTACTTAATTTTATTATTTTTTAATTAAACTGAATTCATAGTGGCCCCAGAACCTGAAAAACCTGGAAATCAGGGAGCTTTCTGATTCTGGAAAAAATCAGGGAAATGTCAGGAAATTTTTTAAAATATAACGAAAATCAGGGAAATTTTTAGGCATGTTTTCCCGTTCATCTGTGTTTTGCCGCCATTTAGACGGACATTTGTGGTGGGAATCGTTCTAAGTTTAGCGTTTGCCAAATAATTTTAATTTTTCATTGCCCCCAAAACTATTTTTAAAAATTTGGAATGTTATCTCTTTATCATACATGTTCTATTTGATCAGGGTGTCTACACATCTGGAAAACCGTGAAAAATTGGAGGAATTAAAAAAAAAAAAAAAAAATTGCCGTGTAATCAGGGAATTTTGTAGAAATCTGTCAAGGAATTATCAGGGAACTTTTTTTCCTGAGTTTTGTGGCCACCCTGGAATTGATTATCGCATATACCTATTCCATTTTTAGAGGAGTGACCATAGAACCTGGAAATTCAGGAAAATGTCAGGGAGCTTTTCTGACTGGGTGGAAAAAATTAGGAAATGTACGGGATTTTTTTTTAAATGTCATGAAAACCAGTGAAATTTTCTGTCGTGGTTTTGAATTTTGAAGGTACGTTTCCCTGGTCATTCGTATTTTCGCGCCATTTACTCCGAGAATTGTTACGGCAGTGATTCTCAACCTTTTTCTTGTCGCGGCACACTTTTAAAGATTTCAAAATTTAGCGGCACACAAAGAAAAAGATAAGTTTAAAAGTTGTTTACTTTATCAACCCTATAATACTACCTATAATACACTGTAATACACCTATTATACACTGTGTAAAATAGTTTATGATAATAATTTGGAATGTAAAATAAAACAATATATGTACTACAAAAACAACAGTACTTTTATTAAGGGATTAATTACAAATATATATTTATAAAATTTGGCGGCCCACTTTAAGAATTTAGCGGCACACAAAAGTGCCGCGGCACAGTGGTTGAGAATCACTTTGTTACGGAATAGAACGAGAAAATTGTTACGGAGTAATTTCAACTATGCAATACCGCCCAAACTATTTTTTTTTTAATTGGAATATTATCTCTTTAGCATACATGTTCTATATGATCAGGGTATCTACATATTTGAAAAAGTTATGGAAATTTGAAATAAAGTTTGCCGTAAAAACAGGGGAATTATATAGAAATTAATCCGGGTACTTTTTCCCCTGAATTTTGTGTCCACTCTGATAATGGATGGAATTGGTTATCCCCTATTCCATGTAATGTAAGTAATGTATTGTTAACCTTTTAAAGACGAATTTGAAATAGGTAAAAACAATGACTTGTTCTCCTATACTTTGTTTATTTAGATAGTTTAAAGTATATTTTGAATTTTTCCAATATTTTTTTTTTTTTTTTTTTTTTTTTTTTTTTTTTGTGAAAATTATTATTATGATGTTTAAAAAACACTTAATGCAATCGCTATTTATTAGCAAAGAAAAAAAAATCTAAAATGTCGATTTTCAAATTTACCTACCAACAGTCGTTAATTGGTTAATGGCCCATGAGTTATGCACCATTAAAATTTTACTAACCAACCATAATGTTAAGACAGGGTTTTTGTACGATCGTTGAAAGCACTTAGAAACTTTAATTTTGTTTGTTGTCCTTTAGAAACTTCGACCAAAAACATAAAATATAAAAAATCCTGACATTTTTGCTCATTCATATTTAATTTCTCTCTTTGTTAGTTGAAAAGTAGGTATAATAAATTATGTGCAGACTGTAAGTCTCAATTGCGAAGGGTCATCATAGCAATAAATTTATTTGTGATGAAATGAAGCATCTGTTTAATTTTTTTTATCTCAGGGTGCTGTATATTAAAATGTACCTGTCTTTATAAAAGTTTTTCATGGCTTGTAAGTGAAAGTCAGTCTTGCTAACTTAAGCTTTATTGGAATAATTTTTTGTTCTTTTTTACATGCACGCAATCAGCGGGTAAATAAGAGCCTTGTATGAAAATTCGAACATGAAAGTAGCAAAAATATAGAGCTCTCAAAATTGAAAAAAGAAACCTTCCAAATTCCACAGTGTGGTTCGAACAACAAATTCGAATTAACCTTAACCCATTAAAAACGACTTTGAAATGACATTGTTTTTAAATATTTCCTTTTTTTATATAGATCATATTGGGTATATTTTAAATTTTCTAGATTTTTTCGGAAAATTATTTTTATGATTTTTTTAAAAACACTAAGTAGAACCACAATCGCAATTTATTAAAAAAAAACACTAAAATTTCGACTTGCCAATTGCCGTTAATGAGTTAAACTGCTGTATGCGGTCTGACAGACCGCGAATCATTTTTGTGGAACGCTTCCATCCCATATAAAATATATTTCTTCCACTTTTATATTATACATTTTTTCTATACACTATGTTTATAAATTTAGAGACATGTTCACCAATTTGTTTGATCTATGTGCTGCCCTTGCGCCAGAAATATTTAACCAACCACAGAAATTTACTCTAATATTCGAATTCTAATAGACATCCAGTTTAGAAGATTATACAGATAGTGTTAATTCCTTCTCACATACCGAAACGTTAATTTGTGCTCTTTTTTTTAAATCCTTTATATTTACTTCGATTTTGTATGTCTGTCTATCTGTATGTATATTTGCGAGTCTATTTGTCGATGGTAGACAAATCTGCGGAGGCCTAGTAATTATCCTACTTGCCTTCATCCAATCGGGCTGAAACTTACAGATATATGTGATGTCGGTGAAAATGTCTTCTTTCAAATTTTGTGGTGTAACTGTCACTAAAAGATCTCATTTACGGAATACTAATAAACCAACTTGCCTTCATCCAATCGCGCTGAAATAGCCGAGCATTGAAGAAACTCTTTCTTGTTGGCAAAATTGTTTTAATCAGAATAAAAAAAAAAAAAAAAAAAAAAAAAGATATTTGGATGTAAATGTATAAATTCATATTCATTTTTAATAGATACATTTTGAAAAGAAGTTTACTGCCTATTTTGCTGATAGAGACATTTTTAATATTTAAAATTAGATGAAAATTTCAGGCACACGCTGGAAACAGAAACGAATGACTACTAATAAATGGTCTTATCTTTCCATTACATTAAGTTTTCTTTTTAGTTAGAGTGCCATTTTAATTGTCTCTCAGCAAAATCCAAACTTTAATTTTGGAAGTTTTTGAAAAGGGAATAAAGAAATTCGAAAAAACACATGTAACTACAAAACGATCATCAAAAAACTAAAAATGTTTGAAAATATCGATATATCGGTGATTTGTATCGATATTTCTAGTATCGATATTTTAAAAAAGATATCGATATTTTGCTGATAGAGTTGGTGTTTGCATCTAATTTTAAATATTAAAAAGAAGCACACGTTGGCAACAGAAACGGCGCTATGTTAATGAATATGAAAATTGGCAATGCATAAAAAGGATTTATATTAAAAAAAATCGTTTTTATGAATTCTGTTAATATTTATTAATTAAAATATTATAATGCTTCTCTAAAAATGCACTTATTTGTTTGAAATCAGTAAGGGGAAAACCTTGTTCTGGTAAGTTTTAAGTTGATTCAATAAATGCAATTGCATAAAAAAAAATAGTATATATCACGGAGAATTTGGCATAGCTGCAATAACTTCCTTAAAGTTTGAAACGCTTTTTTCTTAGTTCCTGTTTTTTTAAATTGAAAAATGTGGAGTTTTTTTCCGTTTTTTTACCTATAGGTAGAGTATTTATTTTCTCCAAAACTATTTT
This sequence comes from Linyphia triangularis, assembly GCA_963978545.1. NCBI lineage: Eukaryota > Metazoa > Arthropoda > Arachnida > Araneae > Linyphiidae > Linyphia > Linyphia triangularis. The sequence goes on from OZ021728.1 coordinate 3,227,740, forward strand.
AATTATACGAATTCTATAGGTAGAATAAATTATAATCTATTTTCAAATAAATTTTTTAATTAAAGATTGTTGAACACAAAGTTTTTCTATCAATCTAATTGATTTATTAATGTTTTATAATTATTCAAAATTATTAATTAAGTTTTAATTATAGGCTGCAGTTAAAATTTGTTTCCAAAATAGAGGTTTTGTGTTGTAGCAACTTGCTTCTAAACCTTAAAAATATCACATTGAACAACTTATCAACCATTACTGATGAATCTATGGGCAATGTTCCATGTATTATGTAGTAAACAATTACTATTGTATGATATTGTATACATTGAATTTAAAAAATGGTATCTCTAAATATAACATCAAAATTTAATATTATTTGAATGTCCACTTAAGTAGCAACAATTATTTACTTAGTTTAAATTATTTTCAGAAGGAATATAAATTGTTATTTGTACATCAATTATTCTAGATAATGTTAAATTTTATTTATAAATATGTATACATGTAATTAGAAAAGGATTAAAAAAAAAATCCGGTTTAAACAAAAAGAAAACAGTTTATTGGGGGGGGGGGGGGGGGGGATTCTTAAAAAAAAAAAAAAAAAAAAAAAAAAAAATTCCAACACTGATATTCATAAACCAACTTGCCGTCATCCAATCGCGCTGAAATAGCATTTAACCGATCATTGAAGAAACTCTTTTTTTGCGCCAAAATTGTTTTAATAATGGGTCATTTTACGAAAAATCAGAAATTTGATCAATATTTAAAAAACAAAAAAAAAAAAAAAAACACTTTCTTCAAAAAATTTTATATAGGTATAATTAAGAGTAATAACAGTATTATAGTGGTTGAGTTAAAAAATAAGATTTTATATTTTTATAAGTATTATAAAAGTAATGTTAACGGATGTTACATGAGGTACAAAACCGTGTGTTGAGAATTATTTCATGAAGTTAAATTTTAAATAAAAAGTTGTAAAATTTAAGTAATTTTACTTTTACAAATGGTTAAACATTATACAACTTAAAAAGAGACCAACTATATATATAACTGTGATAACTGATATAACTGTGTAAGTTATCACCAAAAAAATAAAAAATTATCTTATTTCTTTCAGTTCTAATATTTCAATAAATTAATTATAGAGTTGTCTTATTTCACCTCTTAATTGATTCCAATAAAATTTAGTAATAACTAAGAATGTTAATTGAACTCCACTTGATTTGAAGAAAAAAAAAAAAAAAAAAAAAAAAAAAAAAATATATATATATATATATATATATATTTAAAAACTTGGGAGAAAGAATTCAATTTTGACACATTTGCAAAGAATAATATTTAAAAATTCAAATTTCCTTAATTCCAACTTCAAAGCAATTTAAATCAAATATACAAAGCAAAAATAAAAAGTGCCTTTAATTTATGTTTTTTATTGTTTTAAGATGCATCTTATAAAACAATATATTAGGCTGTTTAATATGTTCAGGAATATACATAAGCACAAAAGTAATGTACCATTATCTTTCACCCATGGATAACATGGATGTGACATCCACGGAAGTGACGAAACGATAATTTTTTGCACCTGGGGAATTCTCCGTTAGTTTTAATTTCATGTTATTTACAAAACAAAGCTATTTCATCATATCTCTATATATATAAGGCAAAGCCCTCACTCACTCACTCACTCACTCACTCACTCACTCACTGACTCACTGACTCACTCATCACTAATTCTCCCACTTCCCACATAGTCACAACTCTGAAAATCGGCACAAATATCAACAATGGTAAAAATAGAAAAAGTAAACTATTCCGATCTCGATTAACACACTTTAAGGGGTCGAAAAGGGGTCAAACGTTCCAAACGGGGGACATTCGAAAATCCTACTTCCCACATAGTCACAACTCTGAAAATCGGCACAAATATCAACAATGGTAAAAATAGAAAAAGTAAACTATTCCGATCTCGATTAACACACTTTAAGGGGTCGAAAAGGGGTCAAACGTTCCAAACGGGGGACATTCGAAAATCCTACTTCCCACATAGTCACAACTCTGAAAATCGGCACAAATATCAACAATGGTAAAAATAGAAAAAGTAAACTATTCCGATCTCGATTAACACACTTTAAGGGGTCGAAAAGGGGTCAAACGTTCCAAACGGGGGACATTCGAAAATCCTACTTCCCACATAGTCACAACTCTGAAAATCGGCACAAATATCAACAATGGTAAAAATAGAAAAAGTAAACTATTCCGATCTCGATTAACACACTTTAAGGGGTCGAAAAGGGGTCAAACGTTCCAAACGGGGGACATTCGAAAATCCTACTTCCCACATAGTCACAACTCTGAAAATCGGCACAAATATCAACAATGGTAAAAATAGAAAAAGTAAACTATTCCGATCTCGATTAACACACTTTAAGGGGTCGAAAAGGGGTCAAACGTTCCAAACGGGGGACATTCGAAAATCCTACTTCCCACATAGTCACAACTCTGAAAATCGGCACAAATATCAACAATGGTAAAAATAGAAAAAGTAAACTATTCCGATCTCGATTAACACACTTTAAGGGGTCGAAAAGGGGTCAAACGTTCTAAACGGGGGACATTCGAAAATCCTACTTCCCACATAGTCACAACGCTGAAAATCGGCACAAATATCAACAATGGTAAAAAATGAAAAAGTAAACTATTCCGATCTCGATTAACACACTTTAAGGGGTCGAAAAGGGGTCAAACGTTCCAAACGGGGGACATTCGAAAATCCTACTTCCCACATAGTCACAACTCTGAAAATCGGCACAAATATCAACAATGGTAAAAATAGAAAAAGTAAACTATTCCGATCTCGATTAACACACTTTAAGGGGTCGAAAAGGGGTCAAACGTTCCAAACGGGGGACATTCGAAAATCCTACTTCCCACATAGTCACAACGCTGAAAATCGGCACAAATATCAACAATGGTAAAAATAGAAAAAGTAAACTATTCCGATCTCGATTAAGGTATACGAACACCTTTCAAAAGTCATTTTCGGTCAAATTTTCCATTTTTCAAATTGTGGTTTATTTCAAAGTAGAAATCATTAGCTTTCCAATGGTGTCTAAATTAAGTCTCTATCATTTTTAGAAGAAAAGTTATTGGTATTTAAAAAATACATGAAAGACGATTTCGAAACCGGAAGTGGCTGTCAATGGCACCGGAAGTTCATTTTTAATCCTTATAATTTTTATTTTGAGCCTTTTAAAAAATACTTTTTAACTGCAATTGATTGTTTTAATATTTCACTTTAATATTTCGAGCATGAAGAATCTGGCAACATCTTATGTTGCTTACAATCTGGCAACAACTTTATGTTCTCTGAATATTTCTACATGCTGTTTTGATTTTGTTTCCCTGATTTCATAACTTTTTAGCTATTAATTTTAAGATTTCTGTCTGTGAGGATAAATTTGTTTAAATTCCAATTTATTATACTATTAATTTTTGTTATAAAAATGGGAAAATCGCTAGTTACAAAGAAAAAACGTCGTTTTCAAGGCAATAGATACATGAAACGTGTTTCACAAAACGTAGTACATAATAACTCTGTTTGTCCTTCTGTAACTGAAGCTAAAGAGACGGGAGAGACCATTGAAAGAGAAACCCCAGTTTCAGGAAATAGGATTTTCAATATCGAAACTCTGGCAAGCTTGTTTTCAGAGCTATTGTGCCCAAGCTGTTCAAATGCAGGATTGCACTTGTATGAGAAAACTAAGTATGGCCTCTGCTCACATTTTGCCTTGACATGCAGTTGTTGTGATTTTGTAAAGAATTTTGTGTCGACAAATAAATCTGGACAGGCACCTGAAATAAATACCAGGTTGGTGTACGGAATGCGCCAACTGGGCAAAGGTTATTCTGCTGCGAATAAACTGTGCGCCACATTGAATTTGCCTTCACCTCCATGTAAGAATGCATACAACTCGCACAAAAAAAGGATACTTGGTGCAGTCACTGAAGTTGCCCAAGAATCCATGAACAAAGCAGCAGCTGAGCTAAATGGCGGAGAAGATCCTGCCGAGTGTGGTGTATCTGTTGACGGGTCATGGCAGCGTCGAGGATATACTTCTTTGAATGGTTGTGTCACAGCTATTTCTATCAACACAGGGAAAGTGCTCGACATTGAGGTTATGTCTTCATTTTGCACTGCTTGCAAACGCCTCTACAAAATGAAGGAAGACAATATCTATCAGTCGACGAAAGCAGACCACATATGTCAGTGCAACCACAAGGGGTCAGCTAAAACAATGGAAGCAGTTGGGGCAAGGAGAATCTTCAACCGATCCATTCGCAAAGGTCTGAAGTATACTACATACTATGGTGATGGAGATTCCAATGGCTACGATGTTGTGAAGGACACATACGGGAAGGATAGTGTGGAGAAGCTTGAGTGTATCGGGCACATCCAAAAAAGAGTTGGCGGGCGTCTTCGAAAGCTGAAGAAGAAAGTGAAAGGTCTCTCTGGCAGAGGAAAAGTAACAGACACCTTCATCGATCGTCTGCAAAATTATTATGGATTAGCCATACGAAGTAATGTGGGTGATTTGCCAAAGATGCAGCAAACTGTCATTGCTGTGCTTTTCCACTGCGCATCATCTGAAGAAAAGCTGATGCATCGACAATGTCCAACAGGAAAAGATAGTTGGTGCTACTACCAACGAGCAGTTGCAAACAACTCCCAACCAACTACAAAGTACAAAGGACTTCCAGATACAGTTCTGAAAGAGGTAAAGCCAGTATATATGCAGTTGTGCTCAAGGGAACTGTTGAGCAAGTGCTTGCATGGGAAAACCCAGAATGCCAATGAATGTTTCAATGGCAACATTTGGCAAAGAGTGCCGAAAACCGTTTTCGTTGGACTACAAGCTTTGCGCTTAGGGGCTTATGATGCGGTAATTCAATTCAATGATGGGTATGAGGGTTGTTTACATGTATTTTCAAAACTCAATATTGAAAATAATGAGAACTTTACTGTGAAAGAGTACTTACGCCTGGACGAGACGAGGAAGAAAGAGTCTGTGCGACATTCTACCCCTGTAGCGCAGAAGCAAAGGAAAGTCTTGAGGGCAATACGCAAAAAAAAAATTTCTGTAATTGAAACACAAGAAGGTCCCGCATATGAAGCTGGGAATTATTAAAACTATAAATAGTCTATAACTATATATAGAATGTCGCAAGGTGAAATATTTTTCTATAATTTTAAAAAGATTTTTGCAATATTTATATAAAATATCACATGTTTATAAATTTTAATTTAAATAACAAAAAAAATATTATTTCTTCACCCAATGTATATATATAATTTATGTATGACAAATTAGTTATCAATTTCAAGTAGAAAAGGTGTTAATTTGATCCAAAACATGTAATTCAAATTTTTTTCAAATTTTTTTTTTCACGTTCTTTTGTATAAAATAGAATATTTTCAAAAGTTTTCATTTAAATTGCAAAAAAATTATTTGCAGTTGTTCCCAAGATGCAGCTCAATTAAAGAAACCAGAATTGTGCAATAAAAATATATGCATAAAAATTAAAGTGAAAAATAAACTTTCATTTGGCTTTTTCTCGGAAAAGGTTTTTTTTATATTTTACATCACGCATATTACAATAGTTTCCAAAGTTCTAGTTCAAATTGAAAAAAATTTTCCATTTATGTCATTGAAGTATGTATGATGGCTGGGAACTAGGATGACACTAAAAACATAATAACAAAATGATTTATGCCTTTATAAAAACTTAAACATGTGCTGCTTTAGGGCATTTGTTTAAGCGTTGATTTCAAAAGTTTATAAAATCCTCAAATATTAATGTATTGATAAGTTTCTAGTATACAGCCTTCTTTGTCCATTACTCTTTCTAATTCAGTTTAAAAAATTGAAAAATATTGAATAGGTGTCATTTTATTTCAATATGCGGAACAGTGTATTTTATGACTTTTTCAGCAGTTTATTGTATTTTAAACTAATAAAAAATATTTTATTTTACAAATTTTATCATTAAACACTTTTTTTATTTATAGTTGATAGAAATATACCAATAAATTAAATTTTTAATAGAATTTAAAAAAAAATCTATCGAAGGTGTTCGTATACCTTAAGACACTTTAAGGGGTCGAAAAGGGGTCAAACGTTCCAAACGGGGGACATTCGAAAATCCTACTTCCCACATAGTCACAACTCTGAAAATCGGCACAAATATCAACAATGGTAAAAATAGAAAAAGTAAACTATTCCGATCTCGATTAACACACTTTAAGGGGTCGAAAAGGGGTTAAACGTTCCAAACGGGGGACATTCGAAAATCCTACTTTCCACATAGTCACAACTCTGAAAATCGGCACAAATATCAACAATGGTAAAAATAGAAAAAGTAAACTATTCCGATCTCGATTAACCCACTTTAAGGGGTCGAAAAGGGGTTAAACGTTCCAAACGGGGGACATTCGAAAATCCTACTTCCCACATAGTCACAACTCTGAAAATCGGCACAAATATCAACAATGGTAAAAATAGAAAAAGTAAACTATTCCGATCTCGATTAACACACTTTAAGTGGTCGAAAAGGGGTTAAATGTTCCAAACGAGGGATATCCGAATGTTCCTCTTCCAATGTAGTCATTTTTCTGATATTTTTTTGCAAATGTTAAAAAAATAAGTCATTCCAATATCGATTAACGAATTTTTAAGGGATGAAAAGACGACGCAACATTGAAACTATACGAGGATTAACTTAATGTCTAATTAACTTAATTCCAATACAGCTACTACTTTGAAATTTAGAACTAAGAGCAAACATAAACACAATAAACTATTCCAGTTTACTATTCACAATTATAAAGTTCGTTTAAAATGTCAACAAAGGAAAGTTCCTATTTTGATAAATCAATTTGTCGGGATCGAAAAGGGAGCAAACGTCTGAAGTGTAGAATACATGAATGTCTTTTGATCGCTAAAATGCTAATGGTAAAATTTCGTAGCGCAGCACGGGTATTCAGCTAGTCTATATATATAATTCTCTTGCGTAACGTCCAAATTCGGCTGTATTTCTGTGAGCAGAATGGCAATGACTTCGAACAAATCTTCTCAATGTACTTTATGCACGAATTTCCAAATTCAGCAATCCAGCCAATCACAATATATCTTTTGAAATTTGACTAATACGTCTGGCAACAGCAACAACTTGGATTCGCTATATTTTGTTTTTCTTATTATAACCTACAGATAGAAATTATTGCCTATTTAAAACATATTGATTTAATAGTTACTATGATGCAAGAATAAATAGATCCAAGATATGTATATTTCTTTTGGATTGGAATTCCGGGTAAACCAGACTTTTTGGAAAAATTATCTGCTGGAACATGTTCCGGAGGTCACCGGGTCGCATTCAGCGCTAAATCGCCAACTTTCTAAAAGTCGCTAAGAGGCATTATGCAGTAAACCTGAAACTATATTCATTTCTAATCAGTGCAAATTCAGCTATTACGAATTGAAAGCTATCAAAATAACAAATAAAACCACTCACTCAACTTCAAAATCTCATATGAAATTTAAAAAAAAAAAAACTTTTGGCAAAATTGAGCTAATTTTCTCGCCAAATTTGATTTTCAAAAATTCCTGTTGATTGAATGCCGGATATTTGGATTTTCACTGTTTTATTTTATTTTCTAAGTATCGCAAAAAAAGATTATGCGAACATATGATTGCTCGTTAAGAAATTTCGATAAACAACTTTAATTATTTTAGCGCTTCATACGTTACAAGCCCGTAAATTTTAATTGTTCCATGAAATAACCGATCTTTTTTAAATATATGTACGATACTGTTTATTTTTGTTGTTTTCCAAGAAATTTCTACTACGTTGCCACGCTGTCCCTGCTTAACGCGTCTCGGCAGCAGTAACAAAACGTTTTCAATTTCATGGCATTAGGCAGCTGAAATAGCTTTTTGATAGGGCATATTTTAAATGCTTCACTTTGAGGCGAGCAAAGCGAGCCAAGGGGATTGCATAGCAATCCAGGGGGTTGACGAGCGTCAGCGAGCAGGGGCGGAGCACCCTAGTATTATAGATTTTAACAATTATTTTATAAATTTAATTGATAATCTAAATTATATTCAGCATGTGACATCTCATCTCAACCTTTTTTCTGTAAAGTCCAATAACTTGATAAAACTATTCATAAATGACTTAGTCTGTAGCTTGTTCTTTGCATCTAAGCCAAACATCTGATTAACACCTAATTTCTTTATCAAAGCAGTATATTACTACCAACTGCAAGGATTTAATGACACTTTTTTGGGTGTCCACGGATGTGACCTATTTGCCTTGGTTACAGCCATAAAAATTGGAATAAAATTAGCACAAAACTTAAAAATGACTTTTAAGTGTATTCTGGGGCATTTTCTTAACCTAAAAATATAGTCTAAAGAATTTTAAGTTAGTTTAATTTATAAAATATTAGCTGAATACCCGTGCTTCGTCCCGAAATTTTACTAAGTGCAATATTGTAACCAGCTGTGAGGCCCCGCGTTGCAGAAATCTCAATTGCAATTTTTGGCTCTTCGCTCGCAGGAAGGTTCATCGCAAAAAAAAAAAAAAAAAAAAAAAAAAAAAAATATTAATTAAAAAAGGACTAATTTAAATTTTAACATTCTGTTTGACTTGCATAAACTTAGAAGGCTTCTTGTGTTGAAAATTTAAGAGCTGTTTTCCAATTTTAAGTAGGTTTCTATAGATCCACAGACAGACATGACACACAGCTTGTTTATAGATTACCCTGGTAAAAGTCAAAATAGTGAGTGGTGGCGTTATGTAATATTTCACTGTTTAGGAGTAAAATTTGAGTGGTAATCAAAATATTTTATTCCAATTTGAAATTGCAATTAATTATATCCGTCATACTAAGGTTGTTTATACCTAAAAAAGTATTTTTTATTTGATTACTTTTTGTAATAAATGACAATTACACAAATTCCTGTTTATCTGTAGAATGACCCTAATATAAGTAATAAAATAAATTCTTTTAATCAAAATAAATAAAAGATATTTGGACGTGAATGCATAAATTCACATTCAATTTTAATAAATAAATTTTGAAACGTAGTTTGCCGAGTATTTTGCTGATAGATATGTTTTTGATAATTAAAATTATATGTAAACACCAAGTACATGCTGACTACAGAATTGGCTTTATATGTAGGGAACAGGGTACTCAAAAATTTTCAAAATATGGAATTTCTAGTTCTATTTGCATTCCATAGAGGGCGCTACGCTGAATCGTTTAATATATCACTTTTTATTGTAAACCAATTAGAACTTTATTATTTTTTAGTAATTACAATTACTAATTTTAGTTTCGGTTTCCATTTTCTAGTTTCGATTTCAATTTAACTTTAGTTGTTACAATTTTTAATTATTTTTTAATGTTTTTATACATTTATTGAGGAAATACATTTTAACTGTAACTGCAGATATCTTTTCCGCGTGTAATTTAAAGTAAATATTTATTTTTTACTAAGTTAGATGACTTCATTTGCGAAAATGTTCGTAGTTGAATCCCAAGCAGAAAAGGTTTGGCTTCTAAAATTGTATCAGAGTTTTAAGTGGCTTTTAACATGTCAGCTTCAACGACAAATAACAAGCGTGATGGCAAATATAAAAATGCTGTGGATACATTATATGGTACATTAATTTATTGTAATATTGTTTAGTTGTGATTAAGAACCATATAAAGTACATATTAAACCAAAAAAAATTATTTAAATATGTGTAATTTATTTTTTTAAATATTACTTTAAAAAATTGTAAATTTTCCTACCTTCAACAAATAACTGCATAAAAAATCTTTTTTTTTTGTATTATTTTATAAGATATGATATTTAATGCATTTAATAAACATTTCTAAGCAATATAAAGCAAAAAAAACTTTATTTTAGTTTAAAGATTTTTGTACGAGCGTACCTCAAATAAACTCACTGCAAATTTTTTTTTTAAATAAGTGTTTATTAATGATTTATTAGCCTATTTAATGATATTCGACATATGTACACAATTTTTTTTCATTTGGACCAATATTCAATACAAGTGTATTTTAAGTGTTGTATTTTATTTAATTTCTGCTATTCTATTTATTTAAGCGAAAGTAACGATCATTCCCTATGCTCTCAATGTGTGCATTCAGAAACTACCTTGTATACATGGGCGCCCGCAGAAATATTTGCAGGGGGGTGCAAGACTAGATTCTTATCAAAATCATTAATTTTTTAGAAATTTTAATTAATAGTTATGGATTTTAAATTATGTTCTTTGAGAAAAGTTTAACAAAATTCATGGTACATATGTTTGAAAGCGCAACCCTGTTAAAGAGAAAAGAAAAAATATTTAAAAAATATATTTTTAACAATTTTTTATCATCCAACTAGATCTCACGGCATTCAAGAGGCAGTGTTTAGAACAGTGGAACACGAAGATGCAAAAATACAGAGGAGTAATATTATATTTTTTCCAAGTTTTGGAAATAATTAAAAAAAAAAAATTAAAAATGAAATACATAGGTAGTATTGGATATGTTTAATTGAATTTTAAAAATAGATTTCAAGATAGTATATCTGATGAAAAAAAATATTTTTCCTAGAATTTTGAGAACTACACAGGAAATAAATGATTATACAGTAAAAGAAAAAAAACAAAAACTTCTACTCAGCCTCCAATAATCGTAGACAATAGGCGCCAGTAGCTATGAAAAACGACATAGAAAAGAAACAAGACTAAAATTAGCGAAAAACAAAGGCTTATTGTAAAAAAAAAAAAAATCGAAACAGCATATGTGCTTTTCTTTTTATCTTGGAATTTACACCTTTTCTCTCATATATATATTTTTTAATTTTCAAGAGCTAGGGGGTTGCAAGTGCACGGGGGCGCCCATGCTTGTATAAAACCTTAACATTTGGTGAGTAGATACGAAAAGGATCACTTAATGAAAGGACATCAATTAAAAACTCAAAAATAACTTTCTAATATACTATATTTTATGTTTGAAATCCTTAAGTCTGTGTAGTGGCTTCATCTGGTTTTGTTATTTCCTATTTTAATTTTCATTTACAATAGATCGACATTAAATTAAAACATTTTATGTAATTTCAAGTGTTATTTTTCGTCCCTACTCACCAAATGTCAAGTTGGTTATAGAAAGTAGTTTCTAAATGCACTGGGCTAGAAGTTTGTAACATAGTAGTGAGTATTGGGAATGATCCTTATTAGGTCTTCCTCTAAATTAATTAAATTTATGTAATTTATTTTAACCTGTTTATTTGATTCAATATCATTTATTTAGTTATATTATTATTTATATTTCAACTAATTTTATTATATATATTTTATTATTTATATATTTTACTTTCCTTTGTGTGCTTTTGATTTTGGCAATTTTTCCGATCGTCAAGTTTTCTATACTATATATTTTCCAAAATCTTTAAAACTTATTTATACGCCTAATATTATGTAATCTCTTCAGTAATTCAATATTTTCTTCCCACCCTATAGAATGTACTACATTACTTAAAGTTGAAAATTGAAAAAAATGAAGGAAAAAATGAAGAAAAAAGAGTAAGTTTTCAAAAATCCTATTTTTTTTTTAAAAAAAAGGTTCCTTTATGGTTAATTTCGATTCTGTTTGTTTGTGGATAAATTAACCTTCTTACGGTTATTCAATCACAGGGTTCCCATGCTCAATAAAAATGCTTAATATTTATAAACTTGCAGAAGTTGCATTCACCCTAAAATTCCTAATATTCCTTAAATTTTTGTGTCTCCCTAAAGTTCCTGAAATTGTACTTAAATTTTTCAATAATTCTTAAGAAAATGAAAAATCTTGAAAATTACCCAATTTCCCCTTTTTATCCCTAAAATGTTCCCAAAATTTTTGAAATTATTCCTAAAATTCATACTTAAATTTTTTAGAAAACTCACTTGCTAAACTTATTTAAATATAAAGTGTGTGTCTCAATACAGCATGATGTACAGTTGACGTCATAAATTCATCAAATTAAAAATAATTTAAAGTGGGGGAAAAGTGGTTAAGTTCATAGAAACATTTAGAATAATACCGTTTTTAAAATTTTGAGTAGGAAAAAAATGCCAATTATAAATTTTTGATAAATCAAGGTTGAACACAAACTTATACAAATTTTTTTCTCCCTGTATTCTGTATGTAATCTGCACATCTCTGTAAATTAATCCTAGCGATACCCGCACATAAATCCTTACTTTCCTTATTATAAGTTTTAAATGCAATCTAAAACTAAGTGTTAATTTATGAATTACTAGCTAAATACCCGTGCTTCGCTACGAAATTTTAACATGTGCAATATTTTAGCTAGCTGTGAGGCCTCGCATTGCGGAAATCTGTCATTCGTGTATAAAACCCAGTTTTTGGCGCTTTGCTTGCAGGAAGGTTCATCGCTGCGCAAAATCGAGCTCGGTTCGTTCGCTGAAAAGTTCATGGACACATAAACACAGGCTTAATTCAGTCGTTAAAAGGTTCATTACTATGCAAGTATAGGCTCGCTGAAAAGTTCATTGCTGCGTAAGCATAAGCTCGCTTCACTCACTAAAATCTAATTGCTACGTAAAGACTTAATATTTGAAGCCTCTTCCTTGTCAAGAAAAAAAAAATTCTCCGTTAATACAATAATTCAACACCCCTTTAAGATTATTTTAACACATGTTTGTGGAAAGCAAAATTAGAGGCTAAAACTACTTATGTTGAAACTTTCAGATCTAGGCCTATTCAAAGTCGTTTTTTGTGAAAAAATTAATTGAAAAACAAATTAAAATTTTAACATTCTTTTTGTCAGTTCAATTAGAAGGCCAACACTACTTTTGTTGAAAATTTCAGAAATGTAGCCCAATTACAAATCATTTTGTAAAATATTTGTTAATTAATTAAAAAAAATAAAAATAATAAAAAAATTCTGTTTTTAAAAAATCCAATTAGAAGGCCACAACTATTTATGTTGCAAATTTCAAAGCTGTTTGAAATTGTTTTGCAATATATAAATTAATTAATTAAAAAAGAACAAAATAAAAAATTTTCAATTAAAAGGCCAAAACTACTTATGTTGAAAATTTCAGAGCTGTAGCCCTATTAGTAATCGTTTTGTAGCATATTTATTAATTAATTAAAAAATAACTAATTAAAATTTTAACATTCTGTTTATGATGCATAAAATTAGAAGGCCAAATCTACTTATGCTGAAAATTTCAGAGCTCTACTCCAATTTTAAGTAGGTTTCTATAGAGCCACAGACAGACAGACACACAGCTTGTTTTATTATTATAGATAATTTCCGACTTACTGCAGATTTACTTTTATTCATACGATTCTTATTTTGTGCGTCTTTGATTATATTATGATTTTCAACAATTTTCTCATTTTTCTTTGATGCAGGCAGCCTCCCGTAAAGCGCCCCAGGAGGTTGGAAATATGTGCCGTTAGAAATGCGGGAACGACCGATGCGACTGTTATCTGGAAGGATTCGAAATATGAGGAAGAAAAAGAGAAGAAGTGTCAAAGGATACACAGGTTTCACTTTTAATTTTTCAAGTATACAAATGATCTAACTGTTCAGGGATCTGTGTAAAAAGAAATTTGTGTCCTATTACTGATCCTTTACCAGGGTTCCCACGGTCATTGAAAGTCATTAAAAGTGCTTAATATTTTTGAACTTGTTTTCAAGGCCTTGAAAATGCTTAGAGGTGCTTAAAAGTCATTGGAAATGCTTAGAGGTCCTTAAAAGTCCTTAAATTTTGTGGATGTTGTGTGCCCAACTGCAAAATTTATAAAAATACAATTTAGACTTGCTATCCCCACATGACCGCCACTTATCCACACCATATCGGAAATCTCCGACATATTTGTATTACGCATGCCCTAACTTGTAACTTTTTTGGTAAAATATACTTTATTAAAAATTTATATATAGACATGAAGCCCGAAAACAAATTTTCAAAGGTCCTTAAAAACGTTAATTAGGTCCTTCAAAGTCATTGAAAAGTCATTGATTTTCATTCTGTGATTTGAGTGGGAACCCTGTTCGCAAAATGTTATTTTTTTAAAAATGGCCCTTTACGAAATTTCATTTCTGAAAAAAAAGAACACTTCATAAAAGTGTATGTTTCAAGAAAAGCAATTTTTAAATTTATACTTGATATATATTTGCATATTTTGCTGAATTTCATATAGGAAAGTTTTTCTAGTGTTATATTCTCCATTTGCTTTTGTTTGAAAGAAAATATTAAATTTGTCATTAAGTTATTTTTTATATACTTGATTAAAGTTCATGGAAACAGTGTTCTGTTAAAATAATCTTAGACCGACCCCTACCATTTGTTTGTGAAACTATTTCATTTATATTTCAGCAATTTTTTTTTATTGTTATATTTAGAAATTTTTTTTACAAAGAATTCGATGACTAAAAGTTCCACTTATTTGAGTTATTAGTTAAAGTTAATAAAGTAAACAAAAAGTCTTCAGGTATAATCAAATATAATTTTAAAATTATTTTATTTAAATTAAATAATCAAAATTCTCCTTTTTGTTAATATTTTACTACTTAAATAGTTCTTGTAGATGGTTATTCTTATTTTATTTGCTTATTATTTCTGTTATATTTTTAATTGTACTGTAACTTAAAAGCGTGGCCACCAGTAGCCTTATGGTTAAAAAAAAATCTCAAAGTTTTATCTGACTGCATCATCCCTTACAGGCATGATTATTTTTCTTCTTCTTGCGTTTTTTGTCGACAGAATATATTAGAACCCTAAATTTCTTAATATTTCAAATTGATTCCGTCAGATTTTTTCATTTTTATTAACCCTGCTAGTTATACAGTTTCTTTCATTTATTATTTGTCTTCACGTTTTTCCCAACCTGTGAAGGCATTGTCCTTGCGACAATAAAATCCAATCAACCCAACCTGTGATTCATCCCACTTTTTAAACTATTGTTTATCTTTTGTATCAGCTGAACCTAAGGTTGAGATTTAATTTTCCTTCATGAAAGGTTTGTTAAATAATATTTTGTGTTGGGTTATTTATTTTCCTGGATTTGATTGGTTAACTTATATTTTAACATGCTTTTACTAATTTTGTATGTATCTTTATAACGGAATTTTGTAACTCAATTTTTGACCACTTCAAAATGTAGGATTAATTTGAAATTTTGCACAGTTATCAAAGATCGATGCCAGTACAATAATTCAATAAGTTTGTAGCATTATCACAAAGATTAGCTTGTGTTGCCCTTGCGCCGTTAAACTCCAACCAACCTTCTCTGGAATTGAACCCTGGTGTCCCATTACAACTCCAGTAATCACAGAACCTACCATCGACAGTTGATAAGGCAGACATTTGAAAGATCTGTCGTGTGCACTACGCTTATACTATTTACAAAAAGTTATTCAGATTTATCATGTAATAATGATAGACGAGCCACCGATTGGTTTTGATGTAATATTAGAGCGTTTCTTTTTTATCTGGTCGGAACTCTGGATTGCAAGGATTAGCTCTAGAAATACCACAGTTTTCCATGTAAATGTGGACACGATCTATAGGCCATAACCGAGTTAATGAGCTATTTGCGGTTTCACCTTAATATGACGTGTACTGAGATATGCATGGGTTAATCACTGAGACAAGCATATGACTACTGGCCGGATCAACTAATAGGAAGTTTCATTCACGTTTCACAACTGAATAATTAATTGTTTAAAAAAACTAAAAAATCCCTCTATAATTGAAAGCATGTTTTTTTAGTCCAGGATCTTCAGGATTAGTTATTTTTCATATTCAGAGACACTGTAGTATTTTGTGCCAAGTAATACTGTGTGTACTAAGGCATACACATGATTTAAATTTGAGACAAGCATATGATTATTGGCAGGAACAACTGGAGATTTTTGCACACTTAACAAAAAAAAAAAATTACAGTTTACAACAAAAATAATTAATAGTTTAAAAAACTCGCTTTAATACAAAAGTGAACTAAAAAGTAGAAAATATTTTTAAATAAATTTGAAATAAGAATAGAGTGATTAACAAAAAATATTTATTTTATCGTAAAAAAGCGTGGGTTGCTTGATGTCAATTGTGATAAATATTTAATGACAGATATTGGTAAAAGTAGAGCCATTATGAAAATATCTTAAAAAGCACCCCACGCTTTTTTACGATAAAATAAATTTATCTTGTTAATCACTCTATTGTTATTTCAAACTTATTTAAAATTATTTTCTACTTTTTAGTTCACTTTTCTATTAAAGCGTGTTTTTTAGTTTTTTAAACAATTATTTTCATGATGAAATGAACCATGGTTAGTGGAGGATGAATCAGAGTTCCATTATGCAAATATGTTGGTTAGTGAAGAAAAGTTTCTTGTGAAAGACAGCAGAGAATGTTTGACTGCCTTGGAGTTAGGAGTTTTGATTATGTGTTAAATGAATTTTAAGATTTTATTTCAAGCCCTTGTCCTCAATTATGTTCCACTGCAATTTCTATTGTAGACTAATTAAATTATAGACAGAATTTTTAAACCCTTGCCTGTGACGCCCAAACCCAATTTGGGCAACGATAAATGCGCCAATTTCGGAATGCCCGACCCGAGTTTGGGCAAAATGAAAATTGATGCTTCAATTCCGTGAAGCTTGAACTCAGTTTGGCAGTATGGCCCCTGTGTTGCCCTTGCACTGTTAAATCTCATTCTACTCAAATTTGTTGTCTCCATTTTTAGAGCGTTTTTTTTCCAAATATATTCCACAGGCAAGGGGTTAATCTTATGAGATTAGATTAAACACTTTACAGTGCTATGTTACAGATATGCTACAAATCCATAGGTGAAAAAGCTTAGATCCTGTACTTGATTTTTTTTTACTTTCATTGATGTTTTATTAAACACAATTAACTTAGATATGTGTTTTTGATTTATATATTTAATGAAAATCAAATAAAGAATTGAAATATCCTCCTCTAAAAAAAAAATCTGAATGCGCTGCTGCATACATTCTGGTAAGAGGTAAAACCCCAATCTCCCCTTTCCTGGCTGCGCCACTGGTCGAAAGAAAAAAATCTGCGATGAACTGGCTACTAAACTAGAAGCGTCTACCGGCCACTGGCTACTATTTGAAAATTTAAATTTTCAGGTCTAGTTAGTGCTCTGGCTTCACATGCCAAAGGTTCTGGGTTTGAATCACGGGTTAGACATGGATGTTCGTTGTGGTTCAGAATCCACTTCAGCTGTAGGTCCCGTCCTGATTAGCCGTTATTGTGCACAAGTATATGTCGTTGAGTGTACCAATCAACCCCAGAGTACAAGAAAGTAAAAGTTTCAACTTTCCTTTTAATTTTTTTTTACCTTTCTTGAACTGTCTCTAATATTATATGACGATAAACCTAAATTTATTCTAAGTACTGGACATGGAAGTATGCTTAATTCGAAATGTATCTGATGTAAAAACACCATTTCAAATTATTCCATTTTTTTTTTTTCAGGCAAACAGTATTTGCTAATATTTAAATCTGTTTTTGCATTAAGTTTGCAATTTAACTCTTTAAGTTTTTTTACCTAAATATATGTTGCTTCAATTTTATTTTGGTTTTAAACTGGTGTTCTTCCTTTAATATTTTGTCAATTTAGTTTACATCTAATTTGTCTTGTTATGTTTAGAAAAATATCTGCTGAAAGAAAACGCTTGCCTTCTAATGATGATACCAAAGAGAAGAATTCCGATTCGGTTCACACAAGTACAAGAGATTCTGTGGAAGTTAGAGACAAAAAGAATAGAAATCGAATAATATATCTCACAGAGTCCTCTAGTGAATCAGAGAAAGAAAAAGAAGCAGTAATAATTTGCTATAACTTCTATTAATTTACTTAGCACAAAAATTTATCTTATACATTCCAAAAATTTATTTTGTGCATTGTCGGAATCGCCAACAAAAAAAACACATTCGATTGAATAGTAGATTTTATGAACTACCAAGACAGATAGCTGCAGTTTAAAAAGTAGACTTTAATTGAATAAAACAATAGAAAATAGTTACAACAGCGCATGACGGACTTTTATACAACCTTCACCGTCGGCGATCCAACATAGTTCTCCCTTCTTCCCTTCTCCGCTCGTCGCGCTACAAGCGGCCAATTCGCAGCGCCCTACACGCCGCCGCCAAGAGGAAAACAAGTCTCTCGAAAAGACCCGCTTTTTCTCTGACCTAAAAACTTAATGATAAAATGAAAGTTCAGACAGTTCAGAAGAATAGTCCACATTCCTAAAATAATGTTCAACAGTCCTGAGTGGCTGCCCATTACACCATTGGGATCCAATAAAATTAAAACTTATACTAATCTAAGAACAAAATATTATATGAAAACACATTTTTGATTTTACATTCTATTTACATCTTTCGCTCTCCGTATCAAGCCGTGAAAGAGCGTCTGCACCCTGATGACTCACCCCTGGTCTGTGAGTTAACTTATAACTCCACCGTTGTAGGGCTAAAGCCCATCGGGTTAATTTTGGACTTTTTGGCGTCGTCTCGGCTAAGTACCGTAACGGGTTATGATCCGTCACGATCTCAACTGAAGTGCCGTACAACCACTTGTCAAACTTCTTCAGCCCGAACAACACTGCATATGCCTCTTTTTCAATTGTTGCCCAGTTTTTCTGACTGTCGTTCAACTTCTGACTGGCAAAAGCAATCGGCTTATAGTTGCCCTTATTGTCCAACTGAGTTAAACAACAACCCACGGCGTAGTCAGACGCGTCTGTGTGTACCTGGAATGGTTGTTCACAGTCAGGTGTTGATAGAGCGGTTGCACTACTTAACAAGTCTTTCAATTTTCGAAAGGATTCTTCCTCTCGTTTGCCCCAGAGAACATCCCCTGATTTTTTACCTTTGGTCAGTTCGGTCAAAGGCAAGGCTACCTCAGCATAATTTGGAATATAAGACCTATAAAATCCCATCAACCCCAGGACGGATCTAACCTCCTTCTTATTGGTCGGTCTCTTCAACTGCCTTATAGCGAGTATCTTATCACTCTGAGGTGAATGTTTCCCCCCTCCTATTTGATGACCAAGATACTTTATCTCATCAGATGCAAAAGTGCACTTCTTAAGTTTTATTGAAAACCCAAACTCCTCTAAATCAGCAAGGACAACTCTTATGTGGCCTACATGATCAGACCAATTTTCAGAAAATATTATGATATCATCAATATAAGAATGAGCATATTTACAATGTTTAAACAACACCTGGTTCATAATCTTTTGAAAAGTACCAGAAGCCCCAGACAAACCAAAAGGCATAACTTTCCACTGATAGGTACCACTGTGTGTGGAAAACGCGGTCAACAACTTACTTTCCTCATTCATTTTTATTTGATAATATCCTCTTAACAGGTCCAAACAAGTTAACCATTTCGCAGACCCTGCCGTAAATATCAATTCTTGCATGTCCTTCATGGGATAGGACGGCACTTTAGTAACTATATTTAGGGCTCTATAGTCGACACACATTCTAACTGATGCATCCTTCTTTGCTACACAAACCACCGGATAAGTCACTTCGGCCTCGGAAGACTCCAATAGACCCAACTCGAGTAATTCTTGAACTTGCCTGTCAACTTCATGTCGGTAGGCCATAGGCACGCAGTAGCTGTGGGGTCTTCGTCGAGTAGAATCTGGTAATAACTCGACTTTATGCTCCCCTATTTTCACAGGTTGCAAAGTTCTGGTAAAGAGAGTCTCGAATTCTCTCAACAGTTCTTTGAGCTCTACACTTTGCGTGGCGTTCAACCTTGGAGTAGGTATAGCTTCGACCTCTTGCTCAAAACTATCCTTCGTTTCTACGATAGGAGCATCCTCTACGTCACCGAATTCTTCTTCTCCTTCAAAAATGACGTTCACCGCCCTAGAATTCACCACGAATTCTCTTATTTTGTTCTGGTGAACATGCTTTACAGCACCGTCTGGCATTTTGACCAAGAAGGAATGTTCATTTTTTAGGGACTTTATCACTCCGGGACCTTGCCATCTCGCGAGTAGCTTGTTGGACGAATCCGGCAGTAGGACGATGACTCTGTCCCCCGGCTTGAACACTTTCCGCCTCGATCTCAGATTGTAATGATGGGCCATTTTTTCTTGCTGCACCAGCGCTGTCACTCCTGCTCTCTCGGCTGCGTCTTCTAGCTGTGTCTTTAGCTTCTGTAAGTAGACGGATGTTGGCATGGTGCTCAACTGTAGACCCTTTGTTTCTCCAGTCCACGAGTCCTTCAGTATTGACAGAGGACCTTCTGGTCGACGTCCATACAGTAACTGAAAAGGCGCGACTCCTGTTGTCCGGTTTGGGACTTCTCTATACGCCCACAGTATGAACGGGACCTTGGTGTGCCAATTCCTTGGCTCTTCTCTGATGGCATGACGCAACATATTCTTTAATGTTTTGTTGAACCTTTCCACTAGACCGTTGGACTGAGGGTAAAGTGGAGTAGAGAATCTTGGACTAGAACCCATTCGCTTCTCAAACTCTTGGGTTAACTGCGCGTTGAAGTTCGTCCCATTGTCGGAAGCGATGACGTTGGGAATTCCCGTTCTCATGAAAATGGTAAGTAGTGCTTCACATGTGGTTTTCGCTGTGAGACTAGTTATTGGAACAGCTTCCGCCCACCTCGTGTGTTGGTCGACCATACATAAGATATATTTATGTCCCTTAGAACTAGGAGGATCTATTGGTCCGATGAGATCCACATTAACCACTTGGAATGGCAACCCTGGTCTGGCCACTGGAGTAATCGGTGCTCGATCTTTCAATGTACCTTTCCGTACCAACTGACAATCTTCACAGGCTAGACAAAAACGCCTGACGTCCTTCGAAAGCCCATTCCAGAAGAAAGAGCATCTGATCCTCTCTGTGGTCTTCTTAGCCCCCATATGTCCTCCAAACACCGAGGAGTGTGCTAACCTCAACACTTCTTCCCTCCGACACTTGGGTAGTACCAACTGACTGATCCTCTCCCCTAGGATCTTATCCCTATGAAATAGCAGATGGTCCTTGATATAGAATCCCCCTTTCCCTTCTCTTGCATGTCTTCGAGATGCCTCCAGATCGGCACATTCTTCTTGATTCTTACGGAAGACTTCCATCTCGGACGCCTCAACCTCATCTTCCCCTTGGACATCGACACTGGCCAGATCAGTTAGCTCTTCATGTTCCGACGCATCCGTCTCAGATTTACTCTCGTTAGTATTTTGTTTCGACTCGTTTCCTTCTGCAGGTTGTTCCACCCTGTTGACTTCAGCCGGTTTTTCGAGAGTTAATCCTTGTCGTTCTCTCAGCATATCTCTGATATCAGGTGGCAACAGGATATCCTCGCCCAGTGAAGGTACGACGGCGCACAACACCTCCTGATGGGTTACCTCACCCTTTCCTCCTAATATCAAGCTTAGAGGAATATTGACCACCGGGCATTTTATGGCTGGACCGAATATCCCTTGTAAAAGGATGGACGACCTTTCTCCGTCTGGTAAGGATCCTGCTACATCTGCCCGAACCACCGTGATTTCCGTACCCGAGTCGATCAGTGCCTTGGCCTGTCTTCCGTTAACGCTGACTGGGACCCTTTCCAACTTCCCTAAGTTGGGTCTCCAACTTCCTTCTTGCAACGATGTAACTCTGGCTACGATCGCCGCTCCACTCGTACTCCGGGTAGCTCCGTCTTCGTGGACGTCATCTTCTTCGGTCACCGCCATATTTACATTTGCCCTTCTTCGGGAATCATGATCTGGCTTGGGTTTTTCCAGTTTTGGGCAGTTTCTTTTTATGTGCCCTTCCGATTTGCAAAAATAGCAAATCACTTTGGAGTTAACCCTGAGAGATTCGTTTCCTCTTGGAGGATTTAGCCTACTGTTCTGCCCTTGATGCTGATATGCGTGGACCTTAGAGTTTGCCCCTGAATATTCCGTATCCTGTTGATTCCTGCCTCCAAAAGGAACCTTATTGAATGCGTTGTTACTGATATTCTTTTTTCTGAAGCCTCTGACGCTTTCATACTTGTCTAACAGCTCAGCCATAACTATAGGTGATGTTATGGAGCTCCACTCATCTACGAAGTGTTCTTTTACTTCCAATGGTACTTTCCTCTTGATCTGATCCACCACCATAAGATCCTTCAGTCCCTCCAAGTTAGAAACTTTGAGCCCATTAATCCATTCCTCGAAGTAATTTTTCAATTCGAATGAAAAATCCTTCCAAGTCTTCTCCTCGATACGTTTATGCTGAACAAATTTCAAACGAAATGCTTCCGGGCTCAGCTTAAACCGTTTAAGCAATAACTCCTTTATATGAATATAATCGTACGCTACTGTCGCATCCTCTCTAGCTATCAGCTGCGTTATATCGTACGGCAGCAAACCTAGTAAGTGGGATACCCAGTCTTCCCTCTTGATGTGAGCATGCTCAGCTTGGCGTTCGAAAAGTACCAACCATAAAGATATATCACCCTCTTTAGGATCAAATTTTTGAATTAATTTCTGAAGGTCCTGAAAGCCTCTATGGTTCCTCGGGTCCTCTACATTGGTAGTGACAGTCAGCCCATGTACACCCGACGCAATCCGCAGTTTTTCCAGCTCAAATGACCTTTCCGCTTCCAAAGCCAGTTGCTTCCTCTCTTCTTCAGCTATCCGTTGAGCCGCATCTAGTGCACGTTCAGCTGCCTCTTCTGCATGCTTCTTCGCCTCTTCTTGTTCAAGCCTTTCGGCGATGATATTGTCCAGAAACCCTTCTGTAAACTCGGGATCATACCCCTCACTTTTCAAAATCAGATTCCTCAAATCCACCACTTTGTGTCCTGGCAACACCTTTAAATTAAGTTCCTCGCAGAGAACTTGAAGATCTACTTTACGACCCTTATTGAGATAAGCCATTTTTAATAACAAAAAAAAAACCTCTACAATTATTTTCCCTTTCTCTATTTTTTTTTAATGACCCAAAAAATGTACTTTTCCCTCAAACTAAACAAATAAATTTATTTCCATTCATTGTTTTTCATTATTGTTGACCTAATATATATAACCTTTTAAATGTTCACACACGTATCCATTATAACAATTATACCTTTCAATTAAAACAACAAATTAACAAATTTATAATGAAATACACTCCAATATAGCAACTATAAAACTGGTTTAGCAGCACTGTAAACACATTATGTATAAATGAAAATACAATTTATTGATATAACACTATGGCTACGGAAAAAAAAAAAAAAAAAAAGTATGTTCTTATCCAAAAATCATTAATTTCCTAGTAATCAAAATATCACTATTCCAGATTTTACTTCAATATTATCGATATGTTGATATAATGTACCATTATCATACATATAAAAATGTTCAACTTGAAAACCAAAAAAAAAACAAAAAAACATCAATGGTTCGGTTTATACTTCCCAAGACTTTTCAAAATCGATATGACATACCTATACATTCAGTGGCTATAAATATAAAACCATATTACAAGAGGCAAAAATAAAATAAAAAAATCCTTGCACTCTTTCCATTCCATAAAATAGAGCAAGCAAAAGTAATACCACAAATTACAAACTACAGCAAGGGCATAGGAAAAAAAAAAAGAAGAAAGAAAAAAGAAAAGATCTCGCTTATCTTACTCCCCTTTTCCCTCTATACCAAACCATATGGCGACACCGTTTCCCTTCGAAACCCGATACTTTCAGCCATGCCAATTCTGCTCTATTTTGAGGAGCTAACCATCGTATAAATAACAAGGTTTGATAATATTTTTAAACTAATAAAATAACGTGAAAATATTCACACTATTGCATAATAAATTAATCATAAATTTTACAATAGACAGAAAAAAGAACAATTTTTCCTCATAACTTGACGTAATATAAATTTCCGTACAAATTACACAAGGTATGTTACCTTAACTCTCATTTCCAAACTGGCAAATAAAACTAAAATTGACCAATTTAATATTATATGTACAAGAAACAGTGGATCCCAATTTACTGGATAATACAGGCAACCACTCACCGGAATACTTTTTACTGGACACTTCCATTCAGATATCCCGATCCTTCTAGGGTGTGATCACAGGGTGTGACCCACAGCTCTCCCGGAACTCTTTTTCCAACGATCACAGGGTGTGACCAACAGCTCTCCCGGAACTCTTTTTCCAACGATCACAGGGTGTGACCCACAGCTCCTGGTATAGGATATACCACACTGCTTTCTATTTAGGTACGGGGTGTACCAACTCCAGCCGATTCAAGATTTCCACTATTTGTTGCTTAATCAAAGTAGTTCCATCAGGCACGGATTCTTAACATCTCTCTCGCTGCCACCATTCAATGTCGGAATCGCCAACAAAAAAAACACATTCGATTGAATAGTAGATTTTATGAACTACCAAGACAGATAGCTGCAGTTTAAAAAGTAGACTTTAATTGAATAAAACAATAGAAAATAGTTACAACAGCGCATGACGGACTTTTATACAACCTTCACCGTCGGCGATCCAACATAGTTCTCCCTTCTTCCCTTCTCCGCTCGTCGCGCTACAAGCGGCCAATTCGCAGCGCCCTACATGCATCACAAAAATTTGTTTTATATATCACAAAAATTCATTTTATAAAAGTAGCACTGAAATAAAAAAATATACATATATATTTAAAAATTATCTTTACCCATAGTGTTTAAATGGAAAAATGATTGTTTGAATTAAGATCAATTACTTGTAAATTTTTTATTTCAACTATAATGACTAAAATGGAGAAACAAACCTTCAAAAATTAAACACTGAGGTTTCAACCCGTCAACTCATCAGTGGTTTTGACAGGTCTACTACTGCAAAGAAGGTGTTTCTGAAGGAATAGCGGGAAAAATCTCCAAAGCACAACCCTAAAACCACGACACCTCTCGAAAACCTCATGGTGGAAAGTGACATAAGAACAATTTCAAATTTTAGAAATGTTAAAGATATAAATTTCTTATCCAAAATGAACCAAGAGGAGACTTCAGAAACTGAATTAAAAACACCAACTTTATTCAGGGTTCCCACGGTCATTGAAAGTCATTAAAAATGCTTAATATTTTTGAACTTGTTTTCAAGGCCTTGAAAGTGCTTGAGAATGTTTAGAGATGCTTAAAAGTCCTTGAAAATGCTTAAAGGTCCTTAATTGTAACAGATGTTATCCAACTGCAAAATTTATTAAAATACAACTCGGACTTGCTATTCCCGCGTGACCGCCATTTATCTGCACCGTATAGGAATTTTCCGACATATTTGTATTACGCATCCACCAACTTGCAACTTTTTTGGTAGAATATACTTAATTAAAAATTTAAATACAGACATGATGCCTGAAAACAAATTTTCATAAGTCCTTAAAAACATTAATTAGGTCCTTAAAAGTCATTGATTTGAGTGGGAACCCTGTTATTTAAATCCGCAGTAAGAACAGTTACACTGAAAAGAATAGACTAAAAGATTAATTTACTCTTATGGCTCAATCTATAGATAAAAAATACTGACATTTATTTTATAAAACTAGTACTGAAATCAAAACCAAAATACACACTTACCAATAGTGGTTATCCATGGGACTTCAATATTACCAACAAAAATGGAAAAATGAGGTTTAATTTGTGATGATGAGGTTAAATTTGCAAAGAAGATGAGGTTTAATTTGCATAATTTGCCACAAATGGAACTTTAAGAAAGACTAACATATTAAGCAACTGAACTGATGCTGTGAGCATATGTAAGAGCAGTCACTACAATAGCATATTTACACATAGTATATTTTAACATATTTACTCGGCACATAATTTTACATTATGCTATAGCTAAATTTTAACTGAATGAATTTGGGGCATTTAAGTTTTTATGCAGTTCTTTGCATAAAAACCATATAAATATGAAATTTGGTTAATCCAGAGATGTATGTCAATATAACATAAACGTTTAAATGCATATAATGTTTTCAGTTACTAAGTTGTTTGACTTGTCACTAAAAATTAGTATGTTTTTTTTTGCTGATTTGTACTGTTTTCAAGCAATGTTTTTGTTTGCGAGGTATACTTTGCCTGCTTTTTATATCGAATTACTCTAAGCCTTATTTATAATTTTCACTTAAATATAAATTTTTCAGAAACAAGCTTAATATTTTATGAATCATTTTAATGCTGATTTGTCATACATAATTTATATTGTAATTTAACTAATATTCTGGATGAAATGTGATGAAACCTGAAAGCAGAATCAGGTCAGCATAGAACAGATTAAGTAGTGCAAATTTTAAATTGTATCTTTATTTTCCTAATTTGTTTACATAAAAAAAAAAATGTTTAGTATGTTCTTTTTACAAATTATTTTTACAGTTTTACCATTGTTTCTCCATTTTATTTTTTAAATATTTTTTTAATGTTCTTTTTAGTATAACGTTATTACTGACATTTCAAGTGATATTCATGTTGTGGAGAGTTATCCTGATTTTTTGCCCCACCAAGTGAAAGGTATTGGCTTATAAGTTATTTTTGATTGCATGATAATTTATAAAGAAAATTATTGTAGTTTTATGTTTTTCTTGTTAGTTTTATTCCTCTCAATTAAACTTTAAAACACCTATCCCAATCAAATGCATTTAATAGTATTTTTTGGAAAAATATTTTTTCAAGACAAGTACTCTGAATAACTTGATTTGAATAAATTAAAATTTTCAGAGCTTCCACAGGCGACTATTTTCGAGATTAGGCTACTATGGGGACTTTTTTCGCTTAAATTGGCCCAAAAGCGACCTTTTTAGTGTATACTGATATTTTTTCAAATTTTCGGCGACTATTTTGAAAAAAAAAATACAAGTAAAACACGTAAGGAATGGAAACGTATTCAATCATCCATGTTTGGTTGTGACGTCAAAAGTAAGCCGTCTTTCTGTAGGTCTGTGGCTTCTACTAATGATGTTGCACTTAAAGAGCTTGATTGGATCTGAATTGAAGAGGATCAAATGTTTTTATTCAAGAGAACTTATTTTCTTTTTTATTGGTTCTGTGGTGAATAACTGTAACTTTTCCGAACCAATGCATATTCAGCAGTTACACAGCGTTTAGATCAAACCAAAACTTAACAATCACGTGTCCCTCTGACTCACTGCTACAGATGGGACATATTTATATAACTTTGAACTAGAAACCAGAATTGGTTTTTATACAGTTGCAGCTCAGATATCCATAGTAATGAAACAGAGTCTGTTTCTGTCTGCCCCTTAGAAGAAAGCTACTTAAATTAGGCATAGAACTCTGAAATTTTCAACATAAGTAGTTTTTGACCTACTACTGTGAGTTTTGATCTAATTTGTCTTTTAACAAACAGAATGCTAAAATTTTAATTAGTTTTTTTTTAATTGGTTTTTATAAAACAATTGCTACTATGTGTACAGCTCTGAAATTTTCAACATAAGTAGTTTTGGTCTTCTAATTGGACTTTTGACAAACAGAATGTTAAAATTTTCATTAATTTTTTAACAAAGCCATTTCTAATCAGCGTACAGCTCTGAAAATTTTACCAGAAAGTACTTTTGGACTTTTAAAAAACATAATGGTAACATTTTAATTAATTTTTAAAAATGAATGGAAGGAATAAAGCTCTGAAATTTTCAACGGACTTTTGACAAACACACTGCTAAATATTGTTTTAGGGGGTTTGTGTTGTTGTATTAACGGGGAATATATTCTTGGTTCTCGATAGGAGATGGAACACTAATATTAAGGGTTTTTGCAGCAATTAATATTTTAGCGAGTGAAACAGGCTTATGCTTTGGAAGCGATGAACCTTAGAGCAAGCATGTTATTGAATATTGTTTAATTTTTTACAAAGCAACTTCTAACAGGCGTTAAGCTCTGAAATTTTCAACATGAGTAGTTTTAGCCTTCTAATAAACAGAATGTAAAAATTGTATTGATTTTTTAAAAAATATTTTTTCATTAATTTTTTACAAAGGAAATTGTAATATCTGTACAGATCTGAAATTTTTATGTGACGTGTCAAAAGCTGTGTTCTATACACATTGACAAGTTTCTGCTATGCAGGGTCAAGCAGCTAGTTCAAAATATAGTTTTTTAGAATTGTCACGCTATTAGTTTTAGTATTTGAACTACTACTTTGGCTACTATTTTTTACACCCAAGGCTACTAAAGCAACTATTTTCAATGCCATTAAGCTGTGGCAGCCCTGTGATTGTTATGCCGATATAATGGCCGCTATTGTCGAGATTTAGGCCTATATGCCGGGTGATCGCTTAGATTTACGTTGTTGTGACGGCCATTTTTGTAATAGATCCAAATAGGTGTAATAGACCCATTGCGAGATTTGTATCAGTATTAAAGGCACTATCGTTTATATTTACATTGAAATGATTGTCATTTTTGCAAAGGTTACCCTGTTTTAAGGATTGTTTTTAGGATGTTAACTTGTTTTAAGGATTGCTTTTCCCGGTATTTGCGCAGCTGATGCTATTACTGCCGAGTTTTACGTTGTTGTAATGGGGCTTTCATCAAGGCTTCCGTTGATTGTATGTTTGTGATGTGTGTCGTTGTGAGGATCGATTTCGCTGTGTAGGTCAGTCGATCAAGAACGACTAAAATTTTAATATCGTAGTAAGTTTATAAAAAATAACATTTAGTTATTTCATTTCTTATTCTAATACATTTTACTTCAAATAGAAATTATAGGTTAGTTTGTCCTACATGCCATTAAAAAAGTTGTGTTGCATTTTATATCTAATTTTGGTGGACATTTTGATTTAAAAAAAAAAAAAAAACTAATTTATCTTCCTTGTTTAATAGATTCTGAACAAGAAGTTGTAAACAAGAAAGCCAAAAAGGGTGGAAAACCCAAGAAGGACTATTCAGACGATTTTCAATCACGGAAGAAAAAAAAATTAAACAAATTATTGACAAAAAGAAAATTAACAGATGATGATCCATCTAATGAGAAAGAGAAGGACGAAGAAAAGCAATTTGAAAGGTATTTAAAAAAATGCATGCATGTTCTCAGAAATACAGGTTTCACTTTTGAAACTTCTTTTTTCAAGTATACAAATCATCTTGACTGTTCAGGGATCTGTCTAATAAGAAATTTGTGTTCTCTCATGAGATTAGATTAAACACTTTACAGTGCTATGTTACAGATATGCTACAAATCCATAAGTGAAAAAGCTTAGATCCTGTACTTGATTTTTTTTTACTTTCATTGATGTTTTATTAAACACAATTAACTTAAAAATGTGTTTTTGATTTATATATTTTCTACGTATCAAATAAAGAATTGAAACATCCTCCTCTGAAAAAAAAAAAAAAAAAAAAAAAAACAGGCTCTGCTGCTGCATACATTCAGGTAAAAGGTAAACCCCCTTGGCTGCGTCACTAGTTAAAGAAAAAAAAAAATCTGCGATGGAGTAACTACTAAACTAAAACTGTCTACTTGCAACTGGTTACTATTTGAAAATTTCTATTTTCATGTCTAGTTAGTGCTCTGGCTTCACATGCCAAAGGTTCTGGGTTTGAATCACGGGTTAGACATGGATGTTCGTTGTGGTTCAGAATCCACGTTAAGCTGTAGGTCCCGATTAGCCGTTATTGTGCACAAGTATATGTCGTTGAGTGTACCAATCAACCCCAGAGTACAAGAAAGTAAAAGTTTCAACTTTCCTTTTAATTTTTTTTTTTTTTTTTTACCTTTCTTGAACTGTCTTTAATATTATATGACGATAAATCTAAATGTATTCTAGGTACTGGACATGAAGGTATGCTTAATTCAAAATGTATCTGATGTAAAAACCACCCATTTCAAATTATTATTTTTTTTTTTTCAGGCAAACAGTATTTGCTAATATTTAAATCTGTTTTTGCATTAAGTTTGCAATTTAACTCTTTAAGTTTTTTTACCTAAATATATGTTGCTTCAATTTTATTTTGGTTTTAAACTGGTGTTCTTCCTTTAATATTTTGTCAATTTAGTTTACATCTAATTTGTCTTGTTATGTTTAGAAAAATATCTGCTGAAAGAAAACGCTTGCCTTCTAATGATGATACCAAAGAGAAGAATTCCGATTCGGTTCACACAAGTACAAGAGATTCTGTGGAAGTTAGAGACAAAAAGAATAGAAATCGAATAATATATCTCACAGAGTCCTCTAGTGAATCAGAGAAAGAAAAAGAAGCAGTAATAATTTGCTATAACTTCTATTAATTTACTTAGCACAAAAATTTATCTTATACATTCCAAAAATTTATTTTGTGCATCACAAAAATTTGTTTTATATATCACAAAAATTCATTTTATAAAAGTAGCACTGAAATAAAAAAATATACATATATATTTAAAAATTATCTTTACCCATAGTGTTTAAATGGAAAAATGATTGTTTGAATTAAGATCAATTACTTGTAAATTTTTTATTTCAACTATAATGACTAAAATGGAGAAACAAACCTTCAAAAATTAAACACTGAGGTTTCAACCCGTCAACTCATCAGTGGTTTTGACAGGTCTACTACTGCAAAGAAGGTGTTTCTGAAGGAATAGCGGGAAAAATCTCCAAAGCACAACCCTAAAACCACGACACCTCTCGAAAACCTCATGGTGGAAAGTGACATAAGAACAATTTCAAATTTTAGAAATGTTAAAGATATAAATTTCTTATCCAAAATGAACCAAGAGGAGACTTCAGAAACTGAATTAAAAACACCAACTTTATTCAGGGTTCCCACGGTCATTGAAAGTCATTAAAAATGCTTAATATTTTTGAACTTGTTTTCAAGGCCTTGAAAGTGCTTGAGAATGTTTAGAGATGCTTAAAAGTCCTTGAAAATGCTTAAAGGTCCTTAATTGTAACAGATGTTATCCAACTGCAAAATTTATTAAAATACAACTCGGACTTGCTATTCCCGCGTGACCGCCATTTATCTGCACCGTATAGGAATTTTCCGACATATTTGTATTACGCATCCACCAACTTGCAACTTTTTTGGTAGAATATACTTAATTAAAAATTTAAATACAGACATGATGCCTGAAAACAAATTTTCATAAGTCCTTAAAAACATTAATTAGGTCCTTAAAAGTCATTGATTTGAGTGGGAACCCTGTTATTTAAATCCGCAGTAAGAACAGTTACACTGAAAAGAATAGACTAAAAGATTAATTTACTCTTATGGCTCAATCTATAGATAAAAAATACTGACATTTATTTTATAAAACTAGTACTGAAATCAAAACCAAAATACACACTTACCAATAGTGGTTATCCATGGGACTTCAATATTACCAACAAAAATGGAAAAATGAGGTTTAATTTGTGATGATGAGGTTAAATTTGCAAAGAAGATGAGGTTTAATTTGCATAATTTGCCACAAATGGAACTTTAAGAAAGACTAACATATTAAGCAACTGAACTGATGCTGTGAGCATATGTAAGAGCAGTCACTACAATAGCATATTTACACATAGTATATTTTAACATATTTACTCGGCACATAATTTTACATTATGCTATAGCTAAATTTTAACTGAATGAATTTGGGGCATTTAAGTTTTTATGCAGTTCTTTGCATAAAAACCATATAAATATGAAATTTGGTTAATCCAGAGATGTATGTCAATATAACATAAACGTTTAAATGCATATAATGTTTTCAGTTACTAAGTTGTTTGACTTGTCACTAAAAATTAGTATGTTTTTTTTTGCTGATTTGTACTGTTTTCAAGCAATGTTTTTGTTTGCGAGGTATACTTTGCCTGCTTTTTATATCGAATTACTCTAAGCCTTATTTATAATTTTCACTTAAATATAAATTTTTCAGAAACAAGCTTAATATTTTATGAATCATTTTAATGCTGATTTGTCATACATAATTTATATTGTAATTTAACTAATATTCTGGATGAAATGTGATGAAACCTGAAAGCAGAATCAGGTCAGCATAGAACAGATTAAGTAGTGCAAATTTTAAATTGTATCTTTATTTTCCTAATTTGTTTACATAAAAAAAAAAATGTTTAGTATGTTCTTTTTACAAATTATTTTTACAGTTTTACCATTGTTTCTCCATTTTATTTTTTAAATATTTTTTTAATGTTCTTTTTAGTATAACGTTATTACTGACATTTCAAGTGATATTCATGTTGTGGAGAGTTATCCTGATTTTTTGCCCCACCAAGTGAAAGGTATTGGCTTATAAGTTATTTTTGATTGCATGATAATTTATAAAGAAAATTATTGTAGTTTTATGTTTTTCTTGTTAGTTTTATTCCTCTCAATTAAACTTTAAAACACCTATCCCAATCAAATGCATTTAATAGTATTTTTTGGAAAAATATTTTTTCAAGACAAGTACTCTGAATAACTTGATTTGAATAAATTAAAATTTTCAGAGCTTCCACAGGCGACTATTTTCGAGATTAGGCTACTATGGGGACTTTTTTCGCTTAAATTGGCCCAAAAGCGACCTTTTTAGTGTATACTGATATTTTTTCAAATTTTCGGCGACTATTTTGAAAAAAAAAATACAAGTAAAACACGTAAGGAATGGAAACGTATTCAATCATCCATGTTTGGTTGTGACGTCAAAAGTAAGCCGTCTTTCTGTAGGTCTGTGGCTTCTACTAATGATGTTGCACTTAAAGAGCTTGATTGGATCTGAATTGAAGAGGATCAAATGTTTTTATTCAAGAGAACTTATTTTCTTTTTTATTGGTTCTGTGGTGAATAACTGTAACTTTTCCGAACCAATGCATATTCAGCAGTTACACAGCGTTTAGATCAAACCAAAACTTAACAATCACGTGTCCCTCTGACTCACTGCTACAGATGGGACATATTTATATAACTTTGAACTAGAAACCAGAATTGGTTTTTATACAGTTGCAGCTCAGATATCCATAGTAATGAAACAGAGTCTGTTTCTGTCTGCCCCTTAGAAGAAAGCTACTTAAATTAGGCATAGAACTCTGAAATTTTCAACATAAGTAGTTTTTGACCTTCTACTGTGAGTTTTGATCTAATTTGTCTTTTAACAAACAGAATGCTAAAATTTTAATTAGTTTTTTTTTAATTGGTTTTTATAAAACAATTGCTACTATGTGTACAGCTCTGAAATTTTCAACATAAGTAGTTTTGGTCTTCTAATTGGACTTTTGACAAACAGAATGTTAAAATTTTCATTAATTTTTTAACAAAGCCATTTCTAATCAGCGTACAGCTCTGAAAATTTTACCAGAAAGTACTTTTGGACTTTTAAAAAACATAATGGTAACATTTTAATTAATTTTTAAAAATGAATGGAAGGAATAAAGCTCTGAAATTTTCAACGGACTTTTGACAAACACACTGCTAAATATTGTTTTAGGGGGTTTGTGTTGTTGTATTAACAGGGAATATATTCTTGGTTCTCGATAGGAGATGGAACACTAATATTAAGGGTTTTTGCAGCAATTAATATTTTAGCGAGTGAAACAGGCTTATGCTTTGGAAGCGATGAACCTTAGAGCAAGCATGTTATTGAATATTGTTTAATTTTTTACAAAGCAACTTCTAACAGGCGTTAAGCTCTGAAATTTTCAACATGAGTAGTTTTAGCCTTCTAATAAACAGAATGTAAAAATTGTATTGATTTTTTAAAAAATATTTTTTCATTAATTTTTTACAAAGGAAATTGTAATATCTGTACAGATCTGAAATTTTTATGTGACGTGTCAAAAGCTGTGTTCTATACACATTGACAAGTTTCTGCTATGCAGGGTCAAGCAGCTAGTTCAAAATATAGTTTTTTAGAATTGTCACGCTATTAGTTTTAGTATTTGAACTACTACTTTGGCTACTATTTTTTACACCCAAGGCTACTAAAGCAACTATTTTCAATGCCATTAAGCTGTGGCAGCCCTGTGATTGTTATGCCGATATAATGGTCGCTATTGTCGAGATTTAGGCCTATATGCCGGGTGATCGCTTAGATTTACGTTGTTGTGACGGCCATTTTTGTAATAGATCCAAATAGGTGTAATAGACCCATTGCGAGATTTGTATCAGTATGGAAGGCACTATCGTTTATATTTACATTGAAATGATTGTCATTTTTGCAAAGGTTACCCTGTTTTAAGGATTGTTTTTAGGATGTTAACTTGTTTTAAGGATTGCTTTTCCCGGTATTTGCGCAGCTGATGCTATTACTGCCGAGTTTTACGTTGTTGTAATGGGGCTTTCATCAAGGCTTCCGTTGATTGTATGTTCGTGATGTGTGTCGTTGTGAGGATCGATTTCGCTGTGTAGGTCAGTCGATCAAGAACGACTAAAATTTTAATATTGTAGTAAGTTTATAAAAAATAACATTTAGTTATTTCATTTCTTATTCTAATACATTTTACTTCAAATAGAAATTATAGGTTAGTTTGTCCTACATGCCATTAAAAAAGTTGTGTTGCATTTTATATCTAATTTTGGTGGACATTTTGATTTAAAAAAAAAAAAAACTAATTTATCTTCCTTGTTTAATAGATTCTGAACAAGAAGTTGTAAACAAGAAAGCCAAAAAGGGTGGAAAACCCAAGAAGGACTATTCAGACGATTTTCAATCACGGAAGAAAAAAAAATTAAACAAATTATTGACAAAAAGAAAATTAACAGATGATGATCCATCTAATGATAAAGAGAAGGACGAAGAAAAGCAATTTGAAAGGTATTTTAAAAAATGCATGCATGTTCTCAGAAATACAGGTTTCACTTTTGAAACTTCTTTTTTCAAGTATACAAATCATCTTGACTGTTCAGGGATCTGTCTAATAAGAAATTTGTGTTCTCTCATGAGATTAGATTAAACACTTTACAGTGCTATGTTACAGATATGCTACAAATCCATAAGTGAAAAAGCTTAGATCCTGTACTTGATTTTTTTTTACTTTCATTGATGTTTTATT
Organism: Linyphia triangularis; assembly: GCA_963978545.1. NCBI lineage: Eukaryota > Metazoa > Arthropoda > Arachnida > Araneae > Linyphiidae > Linyphia > Linyphia triangularis. The sequence continues at coordinate 3,262,832 of OZ021728.1, forward strand.
AAACACAATTAACTTAAAAATGTGTTTTTGATTTATATATTTTCTACGTATCAAATAAAGAATTGAAACATCCTCCTCTGAAAAAAAAAAAAAAAAAAAAAAAAAACAGGCTCTGCTGCTGCATACATTCAGGTAAAAGGTAAACCCCCTTGGCTGCGTCACTAGTTAAAGAAAAAAAAAAATCTGCGATGGAGTAACTACTAAACTAAAACTGTCTACTTGCAACTGGTTACTATTTGAAAATTTCTATTTTCATGTCTAGTTAGTGCTCTGGCTTCACATGCCAAAGGTTCTGGGTTTGAATCACGGGTTAGACATGGATGTTCGTTGTGGTTCAGAATCCACGTTAAGCTGTAGGTCCCGATTAGCCGTTATTGTGCACAAGTATATGTCGTTGAGTGTACCAATCAACCCCAGAGTACAAGAAAGTAAAAGTTTCAACTTTCCTTTTAATTTTTTTTTTTTTTTTTTACCTTTCTTGAACTGTCTTTAATATTATATGACGATAAATCTAAATGTATTCTAGGTACTGGACATGAAGGTATGCTTAATTCAAAATGTATCTGATGTAAAAACCACCCATTTCAAATTATTATTATTTTTTTTTCAGGCAAACAGTATTTGCTAATATTTAAATCTGTTTTTGCATTAAGTTTGCAATTTAACTCTTTAAGTTTTTTTACCTAAATATATGTTGCTTCAATTTTATTTTGGTTTTAAACTGGTGTTCTTCCTTTAATATTTTGTCAATTTAGTTTACATCTAATTTGTCTTGTTATGTTTAGAAAAATATCTGCTGAAAGAAAACGCTTGCCTTCTAATGATGATACCAAAGAGAAGAATTCCGATTCGGTTCACACAAGTACAAGAGATTCTGTGGAAGTTAGAGACAAAAAGAATAGAAATCGAATAATATATCTCACAGAGTCCTCTAGTGAATCAGAGAAAGAAAAAGAAGCAGTAATAATTTGCTATAACTTCTATTAATTTACTTAGCACAAAAATTTATCTTATACATTCCAAAAATTTATTTTGTGCATCACAAAAATTTGTTTTATATATCACAAAAATTCATTTTATAAAAGTAGCACTGAAATAAAAAAATATACATATATATTTAAAAATTATCTTTACCCATAGTGTTTAAATGGAAAAATGATTGTTTGAATTAAGATCAATTACTTGTAAATTTTTTATTTCAACTATAATGACTAAAATGGAGAAACAAACCTTCAAAAATTAAACACTGAGGTTTCAACCCGTCAACTCATCAGTGGTTTTGACAGGTCTACTACTGCAAAGAAGGTGTTTCTGAAGGAATAGCGGGAAAAATCTCCAAAGCACAACCCTAAAACCACGACACCTCTCGAAAACCTCATGGTGGAAAGTGACATAAGAACAATTTCAAATTTTAGAAATGTTAAAGATATAAATTTCTTATCCAAAATGAACCAAGAGGAGACTTCAGAAACTGAATTAAAAACACCAACTTTATTCAGGGTTCCCACGGTCATTGAAAGTCATTAAAAATGCTTAATATTTTTGAACTTGTTTTCAAGGCCTTGAAAGTGCTTGAGAATGTTTAGAGATGCTTAAAAGTCCTTGAAAATGCTTAAAGGTCCTTAATTGTAACAGATGTTATCCAACTGCAAAATTTATTAAAATACAACTCGGACTTGCTATTCCCGCGTGACCGCCATTTATCTGCACCGTATAGGAATTTTCCGACATATTTGTATTACGCATCCACCAACTTGCAACTTTTTTGGTAGAATATACTTAATTAAAAATTTAAATACAGACATGATGCCTGAAAACAAATTTTCATAAGTCCTTAAAAACATTAATTAGGTCCTTAAAAGTCATTGATTTGAGTGGGAACCCTGTTATTTAAATCCGCAGTAAGAACAGTTACACTGAAAAGAATAGACTAAAAGATTAATTTACTCTTATGGCTCAATCTATAGATAAAAAATACTGACATTTATTTTATAAAACTAGTACTGAAATCAAAACCAAAATACACACTTACCAATAGTGGTTATCCATGGGACTTCAATATTACCAACAAAAATGGAAAAATGAGGTTTAATTTGTGATGATGAGGTTAAATTTGCAAAGAAGATGAGGTTTAATTTGCATAATTTGCCACAAATGGAACTTTAAGAAAGACTAACATATTAAGCAACTGAACTGATGCTGTGAGCATATGTAAGAGCAGTCACTACAATAGCATATTTACACATAGTATATTTTAACATATTTACTCGGCACATAATTTTACATTATGCTATAGCTAAATTTTAACTGAATGAATTTGGGGCATTTAAGTTTTTATGCAGTTCTTTGCATAAAAACCATATAAATATGAAATTTGGTTAATCCAGAGATGTATGTCAATATAACATAAACGTTTAAATGCATATAATGTTTTCAGTTACTAAGTTGTTTGACTTGTCACTAAAAATTAGTATGTTTTTTTTTGCTGATTTGTACTGTTTTCAAGCAATGTTTTTGTTTGCGAGGTATACTTTGCCTGCTTTTTATATCGAATTACTCTAAGCCTTATTTATAATTTTCACTTAAATATAAATTTTTCAGAAACAAGCTTAATATTTTATGAATCATTTTAATGCTGATTTGTCATACATAATTTATATTGTAATTTAACTAATATTCTGGATGAAATGTGATGAAACCTGAAAGCAGAATCAGGTCAGCATAGAACAGATTAAGTAGTGCAAATTTTAAATTGTATCTTTATTTTCCTAATTTGTTTACATAAAAAAAAAAATGTTTAGTATGTTCTTTTTACAAATTATTTTTACAGTTTTACCATTGTTTCTCCATTTTATTTTTTAAATATTTTTTTAATGTTCTTTTTAGTATAACGTTATTACTGACATTTCAAGTGATATTCATGTTGTGGAGAGTTATCCTGATTTTTTGCCCCACCAAGTGAAAGGTATTGGCTTATAAGTTATTTTTGATTGCATGATAATTTATAAAGAAAATTATTGTAGTTTTATGTTTTTCTTGTTAGTTTTATTCCTCTCAATTAAACTTTAAAACACCTATCCCAATCAAATGCATTTAATAGTATTTTTTGGAAAAATATTTTTTCAAGACAAGTACTCTGAATAACTTGATTTGAATAAATTAAAATTTTCAGAGCTTCCACAGGCGACTATTTTCGAGATTAGGCTACTATGGGGACTTTTTTCGCTTAAATTGGCCCAAAAGCGACCTTTTTAGTGTATACTGATATTTTTTCAAATTTTCGGCGACTATTTTGAAAAAAAAAATACAAGTAAAACACGTAAGGAATGGAAACGTATTCAATCATCCATGTTTGGTTGTGACGTCAAAAGTAAGCCGTCTTTCTGTAGGTCTGTGGCTTCTACTAATGATGTTGCACTTAAAGAGCTTGATTGGATCTGAATTGAAGAGGATCAAATGTTTTTATTCAAGAGAACTTATTTTCTTTTTTATTGGTTCTGTGGTGAATAACTGTAACTTTTCCGAACCAATGCATATTCAGCAGTTACACAGCGTTTAGATCAAACCAAAACTTAACAATCATGTGTCCCTCTGACTCACTGCTACAGATGGGACATATTTATATAACTTTGAACTAGAAACCAGAATTGGTTTTTATACAGTTGCAGCTCAGATATCCATAGTAATGAAACAGAGTCTGTTTCTGTCTGCCCCTTAGAAGAAAGCTACTTAAATTAGGCATAGAACTCTGAAATTTTCAACATAAGTAGTTTTTGACCTACTACTGTGAGTTTTGATCTAATTTGTCTTTTAACAAACAGAATGCTAAAATTTTAATTAGTTTTTTTTTAATTGGTTTTTATAAAACAATTGCTACTATGTGTACAGCTCTGAAATTTTCAACATAAGTAGTTTTGGTCTTCTAATTGGACTTTTGACAAACAGAATGTTAAAATTTTCATTAATTTTTTAACAAAGCCATTTCTAATCAGCGTACAGCTCTGAAAATTTTACCAGAAAGTACTTTTGGACTTTTAAAAAACATAATGGTAACATTTTAATTAATTTTTAAAAATGAATGGAAGGAATAAAGCTCTGAAATTTTCAACGGACTTTTGACAAACACACTGCTAAATATTGTTTTAGGGGGTTTGTGTTGTTGTATTAACGGGGAATATATTCTTGGTTCTCGATAGGAGATGGAACACTAATATTAAGGGTTTTTGCAGCAATTAATATTTTAGCGAGTGAAACAGGCTTATGCTTTGGAAGCGATGAACCTTAGAGCAAGCATGTTATTGAATATTGTTTAATTTTTTACAAAGCAACTTCTAACAGGCGTTAAGCTCTGAAATTTTCAACATGAGTAGTTTTAGCCTTCTAATAAACAGAATGTAAAAATTGTATTGATTTTTTAAAAAATATTTTTTCATTAATTTTTTACAAAGGAAATTGTAATATCTGTACAGATCTGAAATTTTTATGTGACGTGTCAAAAGCTGTGTTCTATACACATTGACAAGTTTCTGCTATGCAGGGTCAAGCAGCTAGTTCAAAATATAGTTTTTTAGAATTGTCACGCTATTAGTTTTAGTATTTGAACTACTACTTTGGCTACTATTTTTTACACCCAAGGCTACTAAAGCAACTATTTTCAATGCCATTAAGCTGTGGCAGCCCTGTGATTGTTATGCCGATATAATGGCCGCTATTGTCGAGATTTAGGCCTATATGCCGGGTGATCGCTTAGATTTACGTTGTTGTGACGGCCATTTTTGTAATAGATCCAAATAGGTGTAATAGACCCATTGCGAGATTTGTATCAGTATTAAAGGCACTATCGTTTATATTTACATTGAAATGATTGTCATTTTTGCAAAGGTTACCCTGTTTTAAGGATTGTTTTTAGGATGTTAACTTGTTTTAAGGATTGCTTTTCCCGGTATTAGCGCAGCTGATGCTATTACTGCCGAGTTTTACGTTGTTGTAATGGGGCTTTCATCAAGGCTTCCGTTGATTGTATGTTTGTGATGTGTGTCGTTGTGAGGATCGATTTCGCTGTGTAGGTCAGTCGATCAAGAACGACTAAAATTTTAATATCGTAGTAAGTTTATAAAAAATAACATTTAGTTATTTCATTTCTTATTCTAATACATTTTACTTCAAATAGAAATTATAGGTTAGTTTGTCCTACATGCCATTAAAAAAGTTGTGTTGCATTTTATATCTAATTTTGGTGGACATTTTGATTTAAAAAAAAAAAAAAAACTAATTTATCTTCCTTGTTTAATAGATTCTGAACAAGAAGTTGTAAACAAGAAAGCCAAAAAGGGTGGAAAACCCAAGAAGGACTATTCAGACGATTTTCAATCACGGAAGAAAAAAAAATTAAACAAATTATTGACAAAAAGAAAATTAACAGATGATGATCCATCTAATGAGAAAGAGAAGGACGAAGAAAAGCAATTTGAAAGGTATTTAAAAAAATGCATGCATGTTCTCAGAAATACAGGTTTCACTTTTGAAACTTCTTTTTTCAAGTATACAAATCATCTTGACTGTTCAGGGATCTGTCTAATAAGAAATTTGTGTTCTCTCATGAGATTAGATTAAACACTTTACAGTGCTATGTTACAGATATGCTACAAATCCATAAGTGAAAAAGCTTAGATCCTGTACTTGATTTTTTTTTACTTTCATTGATGTTTTATTAAACACAATTAACTTAAAAATGTGTTTTTGATTTATATATTTTCTACGTATCAAATAAAGAATTGAAACATCCTCCTCTGAAAAAAAAAAAAAAAAAAAAAAAAAACAGGCTCTGCTGCTGCATACATTCAGGTAAAAGGTAAACCCCCTTGGCTGCGTCACTAGTTAAAGAAAAAAAAAAATCTGCGATGGAGTAACTACTAAACTAAAACTGTCTACTTGCAACTGGTTACTATTTGAAAATTTCTATTTTCATGTCTAGTTAGTGCTCTGGCTTCACATGCCAAAGGTTCTGGGTTTGAATCACGGGTTAGACATGGATGTTCGTTGTGGTTCAGAATCCACGTTAAGCTGTAGGTCCCGATTAGCCGTTATTGTGCACAAGTATATGTCGTTGAGTGTACCAATCAACCCCAGAGTACAAGAAAGTAAAAGTTTCAACTTTCCTTTTAATTTTTTTTTTTTTTTTTTACCTTTCTTGAACTGTCTTTAATATTATATGACGATAAATCTAAATGTATTCTAGGTACTGGACATGAAGGTATGCTTAATTCAAAATGTATCTGATGTAAAAACCACCCATTTCAAATTATTATTATTTTTTTTTCAGGCAAACAGTATTTGCTAATATTTAAATCTGTTTTTGCATTAAGTTTGCAATTTAACTCTTTAAGTTTTTTTACCTAAATATATGTTGCTTCAATTTTATTTTGGTTTTAAACTGGTGTTCTTCCTTTAATATTTTGTCAATTTAGTTTACATCTAATTTGTCTTGTTATGTTTAGAAAAATATCTGCTGAAAGAAAACGCTTGCCTTCTAATGATGATACCAAAGAGAAGAATTCCGATTCGGTTCACACAAGTACAAGAGATTCTGTGGAAGTTAGAGACAAAAAGAATAGAAATCGAATAATATATCTCACAGAGTCCTCTAGTGAATCAGAGAAAGAAAAAGAAGCAGTAATAATTTGCTATAACTTCTATTAATTTACTTAGCACAAAAATTTATCTTATACATTCCAAAAATTTATTTTGTGCATCACAAAAATTTGTTTTATATATCACAAAAATTCATTTTATAAAAGTAGCACTGAAATAAAAAAATATACATATATATTTAAAAATTATCTTTACCCATAGTGTTTAAATGGAAAAATGATTGTTTGAATTAAGATCAATTACTTGTAAATTTTTTATTTCAACTATAATGACTAAAATGGAGAAACAAACCTTCAAAAATTAAACACTGAGGTTTCAACCCGTCAACTCATCAGTGGTTTTGACAGGTCTACTACTGCAAAGAAGGTGTTTCTGAAGGAATAGCGGGAAAAATCTCCAAAGCACAACCCTAAAACCACGACACCTCTCGAAAACCTCATGGTGGAAAGTGACATAAGAACAATTTCAAATTTTAGAAATGTTAAAGATATAAATTTCTTATCCAAAATGAACCAAGAGGAGACTTCAGAAACTGAATTAAAAACACCAACTTTATTCAGGGTTCCCACGGTCATTGAAAGTCATTAAAAATGCTTAATATTTTTGAACTTGTTTTCAAGGCCTTGAAAGTGCTTGAGAATGTTTAGAGATGCTTAAAAGTCCTTGAAAATGCTTAAAGGTCCTTAATTGTAACAGATGTTATCCAACTGCAAAATTTATTAAAATACAACTCGGACTTGCTATTCCCGCGTGACCGCCATTTATCTGCACCGTATAGGAATTTTCCGACATATTTGTATTACGCATCCACCAACTTGCAACTTTTTTGGTAGAATATACTTAATTAAAAATTTAAATACAGACATGATGCCTGAAAACAAATTTTCATAAGTCCTTAAAAACATTAATTAGGTCCTTAAAAGTCATTGATTTGAGTGGGAACCCTGTTATTTAAATCCGCAGTAAGAACAGTTACACTGAAAAGAATAGACTAAAAGATTAATTTACTCTTATGGCTCAATCTATAGATAAAAAATACTGACATTTATTTTATAAAACTAGTACTGAAATCAAAACCAAAATACACACTTACCAATAGTGGTTATCCATGGGACTTCAATATTACCAACAAAAATGGAAAAATGAGGTTTAATTTGTGATGATGAGGTTAAATTTGCAAAGAAGATGAGGTTTAATTTGCATAATTTGCCACAAATGGAACTTTAAGAAAGACTAACATATTAAGCAACTGAACTGATGCTGTGAGCATATGTAAGAGCAGTCACTACAATAGCATATTTACACATAGTATATTTTAACATATTTACTCGGCACATAATTTTACATTATGCTATAGCTAAATTTTAACTGAATGAATTTGGGGCATTTAAGTTTTTATGCAGTTCTTTGCATAAAAACCATATAAATATGAAATTTGGTTAATCCAGAGATGTATGTCAATATAACATAAACGTTTAAATGCATATAATGTTTTCAGTTACTAAGTTGTTTGACTTGTCACTAAAAATTAGTATGTTTTTTTTTGCTGATTTGTACTGTTTTCAAGCAATGTTTTTGTTTGCGAGGTATACTTTGCCTGCTTTTTATATCGAATTACTCTAAGCCTTATTTATAATTTTCACTTAAATATAAATTTTTCAGAAACAAGCTTAATATTTTATGAATCATTTTAATGCTGATTTGTCATACATAATTTATATTGTAATTTAACTAATATTCTGGATGAAATGTGATGAAACCTGAAAGCAGAATCAGGTCAGCATAGAACAGATTAAGTAGTGCAAATTTTAAATTGTATCTTTATTTTCCTAATTTGTTTACATAAAAAAAAAAATGTTTAGTATGTTCTTTTTACAAATTATTTTTACAGTTTTACCATTGTTTCTCCATTTTATTTTTTAAATATTTTTTTAATGTTCTTTTTAGTATAACGTTATTACTGACATTTCAAGTGATATTCATGTTGTGGAGAGTTATCCTGATTTTTTGCCCCACCAAGTGAAAGGTATTGGCTTATAAGTTATTTTTGATTGCATGATAATTTATAAAGAAAATTATTGTAGTTTTATGTTTTTCTTGTTAGTTTTATTCCTCTCAATTAAACTTTAAAACACCTATCCCAATCAAATGCATTTAATAGTATTTTTTGGAAAAATATTTTTTCAAGACAAGTACTCTGAATAACTTGATTTGAATAAATTAAAATTTTCAGAGCTTCCACAGGCGACTATTTTCGAGATTAGGCTACTATGGGGACTTTTTTCGCTTAAATTGGCCCAAAGCGACCTTTTTAGTGTATACTGATATTTTTTCAAATTTTCGGCGACTATTTTGAAAAAAAAAATACAAGTAAAACACGTAAGGAATGGAAACGTATTCAATCATCCATGTTTGGTTGTGACGTCAAAAGTAAGCCGTCTTTCTGTAGGTCTGTGGCTTCTACTAATGATGTTGCACTTAAAGAGCTTGATTGGATCTGAATTGAAGAGGATCAAATGTTTTTATTCAAGAGAACTTATTTTCTTTTTTATTGGTTCTGTGGTGAATAACTGTAACTTTTCCGAACCAATGCATATTCAGCAGTTACACAGCGTTTAGATCAAACCAAAACTTAACAATCACGTGTCCCTCTGACTCACTGCTACAGATGGGACATATTTATATAACTTTGAACTAGAAACCAGAATTGGTTTTTATACAGTTGCAGCTCAGATATCCATAGTAATGAAACAGAGTCTGTTTCTGTCTGCCCCTTAGAAGAAAGCTACTTAAATTAGGCATAGAACTCTGAAATTTTCAACATAAGTAGTTTTTGACCTTCTACTGTGAGTTTTGATCTAATTTGTCTTTTAACAAACAGAATGCTAAAATTTTAATTAGTTTTTTTTTAATTGGTTTTTATAAAACAATTGCTACTATGTGTACAGCTCTGAAATTTTCAACATAAGTAGTTTTGGTCTTCTAATTGGACTTTTGACAAACAGAATGTTAAAATTTTCATTAATTTTTTAACAAAGCCATTTCTAATCAGCGTACAGCTCTGAAAATTTTACCAGAAAGTACTTTTGGACTTTTAAAAAACATAATGGTAACATTTTAATTAATTTTTAAAAATGAATGGAAGGAATAAAGCTCTGAAATTTTCAACGGACTTTTGACAAACACACTGCTAAATATTGTTTTAGGGGGTTTGTGTTGTTGTATTAACGGGGAATATATTCTTGGTTCTCGATAGGAGATGGAACACTAATATTAAGGGTTTTTGCAGCAATTAATATTTTAGCGAGTGAAACAGGCTTATGCTTTGGAAGCGATGAACCTTAGAGCAAGCATGTTATTGAATATTGTTTAATTTTTTACAAAGCAACTTCTAACAGGCGTTAAGCTCTGAAATTTTCAACATGAGTAGTTTTAGCCTTCTAATAAACAGAATGTAAAAATTGTATTGATTTTTTAAAAAATATTTTTTCATTAATTTTTTACAAAGGAAATTGTAATATCTGTACAGATCTGAAATTTTTATGTGACGTGTCAAAAGCTGTGTTCTATACACATTGACAAGTTTCTGCTATGCAGGGTCAAGCAGCTAGTTCAAAATATAGTTTTTTAGAATTGTCACGCTATTAGTTTTAGTATTTGAACTACTACTTTGGCTACTATTTTTTACACCCAAGGCTACTAAAGCAACTATTTTCAATGCCATTAAGCTGTGGCAGCCCTGTGATTGTTATGCCGATATAATGGCCGCTATTGTCGAGATTTAGGCCTATATGCCGGGTGATCGCTTAGATTTACGTTGTTGTGACGGCCATTTTTGTAATAGATCCAAATAGGTGTAATAGACCCATTGTGAGATTTGTATCAGTATTAAAGGCACTATCGTTTATATTTACATTGAAATGATTGTCATTTTTGCAAAGGTTACCCTGTTTTAAGGATTGTTTTTAGGATGTTAACTTGTTTTAAGGATTGCTTTTCCCGGTATTTGCGCAGCTGATGCTATTACTGCCGAGTTTTACGTTGTTGTAATGGGGCTTTCATCAAGGCTTCCGTTGATTGTATGTTTGTGATGTGTGTCGTTGTGAGGATCGATTTCGCTGTGTAGGTCAGTCGATCAAGAACGACTAAAATTTTAATATTGTAGTAAGTTTATAAAAAATAACATTTAGTTATTTCATTTCTTATTCTAATACATTTTACTTCAAATAGAAATTATAGGTTAGTTTGTCCTACATGCCATTAAAAAAGTTGTGTTGCATTTTATATCTAATTTTGGTGGACATTTTGATTTAAAAAAAAAAAAAAACTAATTTATCTTCCTTGTTTAATAGATTCTGAACAAGAAGTTGTAAACAAGAAAGCCAAAAAGGGTGGAAAACCCAAGAAGGACTATTCAGACGATTTTCAATCACGGAAGAAAAAAAAATTAAACAAATTATTGACAAAAAGAAAATTAACAGATGATGATCCATCTAATGATAAAGAGAAGGACGAAGAAAAGCAATTTAAAAGGTATTTTAAAAAATGCATGCATGTTCTCAGAAATACAGGTTTCACTTTTGAAACTTCTTTTTTCAAGTATACAAATCATCTTGACTGTTCAGGGATCTGTCTAATAAGAAATTTGTGTTCTCTCATGAGATTAGATTAAACACTTTACAGTGCTATGTTACAGATATGCTACAAATCCATAAGTGAAAAAGCTTAGATCCTGTACTTGATTTTTTTTTACTTTCATTGATGTTTTATTAAACACAATTAACTTAAAAATGTGTTTTTGATTTATATATTTTCTACGTATCAAATAAAGAATTGAAACATCCTCCTCTGAAAAAAAAAAAAAAAAAACAGGCTCTGCTGCTGCATACATTCAGGTAAAAGGTAAACCCCCTTGGCTGCGTCACTAGTTAAAGAAAAAAAAAAATCTGCGATGGAGTAACTACTAAACTAAAACTGTCTACTTGCAACTGGTTACTATTTGAAAATTTCTATTTTCATGTCTAGTTAGTGCTCTGGCTTCACATGCCAAAGGTTCTGGGTTTGAATCACGGGTTAGACATGGATGTTCGTTGTGGTTCAGAATCCACGTTAAGCTGTAGGTCCCGATTAGCCGTTATTGTGCACAAGTATATGTCGTTGAGTGTACCAATCAACCCCAGAGTACAAGAAAGTAAAAGTTTCAACTTTCCTTTTAATTTTTTTTTTTTTTTTTTACCTTTCTTGAACTGTCTTTAATATTATATGACGATAAATCTAAATGTATTCTAGGTACTGGACATGAAGGTATGCTTAATTCAAAATGTATCTGATAGTTGATATAATAATTTGAGTTATAACTGATAGTTGATGAATAATCTGATAAAATAATAATAATTTGAAATGGGTGGTTTTTACACCACCCATTTCAAATTATTATTATTTTTTTTTCAGGCAAACAGTATTTGCTAATATTTAAATCTGTTTTTGCATTAAGTTTGCAATTTAACTCTTTAAGTTTTTTTACCTAAATATATGTTGCTTCAATTTTATTTTGGTTTTAAACTGGTGTTCTTCCTTTAATATTTTGTCAATTTAGTTTACATCTAATTTGTCTTGTTATGTTTAGAAAAATATCTGCTGAAAGAAAACGCTTGCCTTCTAATGATGATACCAAAGAGAAGAATTCCGATTCGGTTCACACAAGTACAAGAGATTCTGTGGAAGTTAGAGACAAAAAGAATAGAAATCGAATAATATATCTCACAGAGTCCTCTAGTGAATCAGAGAAAGAAAAAGAAGCAGTAATAATTTGCTATAACTTCTATTAATTTACTTAGCACAAAAATTTATCTTATACATTCCAAAAATTTATTTTGTGCATCACAAAAATTTGTTTTATATATCACAAAAATTCATTTTATAAAAGTAGCACTGAAATAAAAAAATATACATATATATTTAAAAATTATCTTTACCCATAGTGTTTAAATGGAAAAATGATTGTTTGAATTAAGATCAATTACTTGTAAATTTTTTATTTCAACTATAATGACTAAAATGGAGAAACAAACCTTCAAAAATTAAACACTGAGGTTTCAACCCGTCAACTCATCAGTGGTTTTGACAGGTCTACTACTGCAAAGAAGGTGTTTCTGAAGGAATAGCGGGAAAAATCTCCAAAGCACAACCCTAAAACCACGACACCTCTCGAAAACCTCATGGTGGAAAGTGACATAAGAACAATTTCAAATTTTAGAAATGTTAAAGATATAAATTTCTTATCCAAAATGAACCAAGAGGAGACTTCAGAAACTGAATTAAAAACACCAACTTTATTCAGGGTTCCCACGGTCATTGAAAGTCATTAAAAATGCTTAATATTTTTGAACTTGTTTTCAAGGCCTTGAAAGTGCTTGAGAATGTTTAGAGATGCTTAAAAGTCCTTGAAAATGCTTAAAGGTCCTTAATTGTAACAGATGTTATCCAACTGCAAAATTTATTAAAATACAACTCGGACTTGCTATTCCCGCGTGACCGCCATTTATCTGCACCGTATAGGAATTTTCCGACATATTTGTATTACGCATCCACCAACTTGCAACTTTTTTGGTAGAATATACTTAATTAAAAATTTAAATACAGACATGATGCCTGAAAACAAATTTTCATAAGTCCTTAAAAACATTAATTAGGTCCTTAAAAGTCATTGATTTGAGTGGGAACCCTGTTATTTAAATCCGCAGTAAGAACAGTTACACTGAAAAGAATAGACTAAAAGATTAATTTACTCTTATGGCTCAATCTATAGATAAAAAATACTGACATTTATTTTATAAAACTAGTACTGAAATCAAAACCAAAATACACACTTACCAATAGTGGTTATCCATGGGACTTCAATATTACCAACAAAAATGGAAAAATGAGGTTTAATTTGTGATGATGAGGTTAAATTTGCAAAGAAGATGAGGTTTAATTTGCATAATTTGCCACAAATGGAACTTTAAGAAAGACTAACATATTAAGCAACTGAACTGATGCTGTGAGCATATGTAAGAGCAGTCACTACAATAGCATATTTACACATAGTATATTTTAACATATTTACTCGGCACATAATTTTACATTATGCTATAGCTAAATTTTAACTGAATGAATTTGGGGCATTTAAGTTTTTATGCAGTTCTTTGCATAAAAACCATATAAATATGAAATTTGGTTAATCCAGAGATGTATGTCAATATAACATAAACGTTTAAATGCATATAATGTTTTCAGTTACTAAGTTGTTTGACTTGTCACTAAAAATTAGTATGTTTTTTTTTGCTGATTTGTACTGTTTTCAAGCAATGTTTTTGTTTGCGAGGTATACTTTGCCTGCTTTTTATATCGAATTACTCTAAGCCTTATTTATAATTTTCACTTAAATATAAATTTTTCAGAAACAAGCTTAATATTTTATGAATCATTTTAATGCTGATTTGTCATACATAATTTATATTGTAATTTAACTAATATTCTGGATGAAATGTGATGAAACCTGAAAGCAGAATCAGGTCAGCATAGAACAGATTAAGTAGTGCAAATTTTAAATTGTATCTTTATTTTCCTAATTTGTTTACATAAAAAAAAAATGTTTAGTATGTTCTTTTTACAAATTATTTTTACAGTTTTACCATTGTTTCTCCATTTTATTTTTTAAATATTTTTTTAATGTTCTTTTTAGTATAACGTTATTACTGACATTTCAAGTGATATTCATGTTGTGGAGAGTTATCCTGATTTTTTGCCCCACCAAGTGAAAGGTATTGGCTTATAAGTTATTTTTGATTGCATGATAATTTATAAAGAAAATTATTGTAGTTTTATGTTTTTCTTGTTAGTTTTATTCCTCTCAATTAAACTTTAAAACACCTATCCCAATCAAATGCATTTAATAGTATTTTTTGGAAAAATATTTTTTCAAGACAAGTACTCTGAATAACTTGATTTGAATAAATTAAAATTTTCAGAGCTTCCACAGGCGACTATTTTCGAGATTAGGCTACTATGGGGACTTTTTTCGCTTAAATTGGCCCAAAAGCGACCTTTTTAGTGTATACTGATATTTTTTCAAATTTTCGGCGACTATTTTGAAAAAAAAAATTCAAGTAAAACACGTAAGGAATGGAAACGTATTCAATCATCCATGTTTGGTTGTGACGTCAAAAGTAAGCTGTCTTTCTGTAGGTCTGTGGCTTCTACTAATGATGTTGCACTTAAAGAGCTTGATTGGATCTGAATTGAAGAGGATCAAATGTTTTTATTCAAGAGAACTTATTTTCTTTTTTATTGGTTCTGTGGTGAATAACTGTAACTTTTCCGAACCAATGCATATTCAGCAGTTACACAGCGTTTAGATCAAACCGAAACTTAACAATCACGTGTCCCTCTGACTCACTGCTACAGATGGGACATATTTATATAACTTTGAACTAGAAACCAGAATTGGTTTTTATACAGTTGCAGCTCAGATATCCATAGTAATGAAACAGAGTCTGTTTCTGTCTGCCCCTTAGAAGAAAGCTACTTAAATTAGGCATAGAACTCTGAAATTTTCAACATAAGTAGTTTTTGACCTTCTACTGTGAGTTTTGATCTAATTTGTCTTTTAACAAACAGAATGCTAAAATTTTAATTAGTTTTTTTTTAATTGGTTTTTATAAAACAATTGCTACTATGTGTACAGCTCTGAAATTTTCAACATAAGTAGTTTTGGTCTTCTAATTGGACTTTTGACAAACAGAATGTTAAAATTTTCATTAATTTTTTAACAAAGCCATTTCTAATCAGCGTACAGCTCTGAAAATTTTACCAGAAAGTAGTTTTGGACTTTTAAAAAACATAATGGTAACATTTTAATTAATTTTTAAAAATGAATGGAAGGAATAAAGCTCTGAAATTTTCAACGGACTTTTGACAAACACACTGCTAAATATTGTTTTAGGGGGTTTGTGTTGTTGTATTAACAGGGAATATATTCTTGGTTCTCGATAGGAGATGGAACACTAATATTAAGGGTTTTTGCAGCAATTAATATTTTAGCGAGTGAAACAGGCTTATGCTTTGGAAGCGATGAACCTTAGAGCAAGCATGTTATTGAATATTGTTTAATTTTTTACAAAGCAACTTCTAACAGGCGTTAAGCTCTGAAATTTTCAACATGAGTAGTTTTAGCCTTCTAATAAACAGAATGTAAAAATTGTATTGATTTTTTAAAAAATATTTTTTCATTAATTTTTTACAAAGGAAATTGTAATATCTGTACAGATCTGAAATTTTTATGTGACGTGTCAAAAGCTGTGTTCTATACACATTGACAAGTTTCTGCTATGCAGGGTCAAGCAGCTAGTTCAAAATATAGTTTTTTAGAATTGTCACGCTATTAGTTTTAGTATTTGAACTACTACTTTGGCTACTATTTTTTACACCCAAGGCTACTAAAGCAACTATTTTCAATGCCATTAAGCTGTGGCAGCCCTGTGATTGTTATGCCGATATAATGGCCGCTATTGTCGAGATTTAGGCCTATATGCCGGGTGATCGCTTAGATTTACGTTGTTGTGACGGCCATTTTTGTAATAGATCCAAATAGGTGTAATAGACCCATTGCGAGATTTGTATCAGTATGGAAGGCACTATCGTTTATATTTACATTGAAATGATTGTCATTTTTGCAAAGGTTACCCTGTTTTAAGGATTGTTTTTAGGATGTTAACTTGTTTTAAGGATTGCTTTTCCCGGTATTTGCGCAGCTGATGCTATTACTGCCGAGTTTTACGTTGTTGTAATGGGGCTTTCATCAAGGCTTCCGTTGATTGTATGTTCGTGATGTGTGTCGTTGTGAGGATCGATTTCGCTGTGTAGGTCAGTCGATCAAGAACGACTAAAATTTTAATATTGTAGTAAGTTTATAAAAAATAACATTTAGTTATTTCATTTCTTATTCTAATACATTTTACTTCAAATAGAAATTATAGGTTAGTTTGTCCTACATGCCATTAAAAAAGTTGTGTTGCATTTTATATCTAATTTTGGTGGACATTTTGATTTAAAAAAAAAAAAAACTAATTTATCTTCCTTGTTTAATAGATTCTGAACAAGAAGTTGTAAACAAGAAAGCCAAAAAGGGTGGAAAACCCAAGAAGGACTATTCAGACGATTTTCAATCACGGAAGAAAAAAAAATTAAACAAATTATTGACAAAAAGAAAATTAACAGATGATGATCCATCTAATGATAAAGAGAAGGACGAAGAAAAGCAATTTGAAAGGTATTTTAAAAAATGCATGCATGTTCTCAGAAATACAGGTTTCACTTTTGAAACTTCTTTTTTCAAGTATACAAATCATCTTGACTGTTCAGGGATCTGTCTAATAAGAAATTTGTGTTCTCTCATGAGATTAGATTAAACACTTTACAGTGCTATGTTACAGATATGCTACAAATCCATAAGTGAAAAAGCTTAGATCCTGTACTTGATTTTTTTTTACTTTCATTGATGTTTTATTAAACACAATTAACTTAAAAATGTGTTTTTGATTTATATATTTTCTACGTATCAAATAAAGAATTGAAACATCCTCCTCTGAAAAAAAAAAAAAAAAAACAGGCTCTGCTGCTGCATACATTCAGGTAAAAGGTAAACCCCCTTGGCTGCGTCACTAGTTAAAGAAAAAAAAAAATCTGCGATGGAGTAACTACTAAACTAAAACTGTCTACTTGCAACTGGTTACTATTTGAAAATTTCTATTTTCATGTCTAGTTAGTGCTCTGGCTTCACATGCCAAAGGTTCTGGGTTTGAATCACGGGTTAGACATGGATGTTCGTTGTGGTTCAGAATCCACGTTAAGCTGTAGGTCCCGATTAGCCGTTATTGTGCACAAGTATATGTCGTTGAGTGTACCAATCAACCCCAGAGTACAAGAAAGTAAAAGTTTCAACTTTCCTTTTAATTTTTTTTTTTTTTTTTTACCTTTCTTGAACTGTCTTTAATATTATATGACGATAAATCTAAATGTATTCTAGGTACTGGACATGAAGGTATGCTTAATTCAAAATGTATCTGATGTAAAAACCACCCATTTCAAATTATTATTATTTTTTTTTCAGGCAAACAGTATTTGCTAATATTTAAATCTGTTTTTGCATTAAGTTTGCAATTTAACTCTTTAAGTTTTTTTACCTAAATATATGTTGCTTCAATTTTATTTTGGTTTTAAACTGGTGTTCTTCCTTTAATATTTTGTCAATTTAGTTTACATCTAATTTGTCTTGTTATGTTTAGAAAAATATCTGCTGAAAGAAAACGCTTGCCTTCTAATGATGATACCAAAGAGAAGAATTCCGATTCGGTTCACACAAGTACAAGAGATTCTGTGGAAGTTAGAGACAAAAAGAATAGAAATCGAATAATATATCTCACAGAGTCCTCTAGTGAATCAGAGAAAGAAAAAGAAGCAGTAATAATTTGCTATAACTTCTATTAATTTACTTAGCACAAAAATTTATCTTATACATTCCAAAAATTTATTTTGTGCATCACAAAAATTTGTTTTATATATCACAAAAATTCATTTTATAAAAGTAGCACTGAAATAAAAAAATATACATATATATTTAAAAATTATCTTTACCCATAGTGTTTAAATGGAAAAATGATTGTTTGAATTAAGATCAATTACTTGTAAATTTTTTATTTCAACTATAATGACTAAAATGGAGAAACAAACCTTCAAAAATTAAACACTGAGGTTTCAACCCGTCAACTCATCAGTGGTTTTGACAGGTCTACTACTGCAAAGAAGGTGTTTCTGAAGGAATAGCGGGAAAAATCTCCAAAGCACAACCCTAAAACCACGACACCTCTCGAAAACCTCATGGTGGAAAGTGACATAAGAACAATTTCAAATTTTAGAAATGTTAAAGATATAAATTTCTTATCCAAAATGAACCAAGAGGAGACTTCAGAAACTGAATTAAAAACACCAACTTTATTCAGGGTTCCCACGGTCATTGAAAGTCATTAAAAATGCTTAATATTTTTGAACTTGTTTTCAAGGCCTTGAAAGTGCTTGAGAATGTTTAGAGATGCTTAAAAGTCCTTGAAAATGCTTAAAGGTCCTTAATTGTAACAGATGTTATCCAACTGCAAAATTTATTAAAATACAACTCGGACTTGCTATTCCCGCGTGACCGCCATTTATCTGCACCGTATAGGAATTTTCCGACATATTTGTATTACGCATCCACCAACTTGCAACTTTTTTGGTAGAATATACTTAATTAAAAATTTAAATACAGACATGATGCCTGAAAACAAATTTTCATAAGTCCTTAAAAACATTAATTAGGTCCTTAAAAGTCATTGATTTGAGTGGGAACCCTGTTATTTAAATCCGCAGTAAGAACAGTTACACTGAAAAGAATAGACTAAAAGATTAATTTACTCTTATGGCTCAATCTATAGATAAAAAATACTGACATTTATTTTATAAAACTAGTACTGAAATCAAAACCAAAATACACACTTACCAATAGTGGTTATCCATGGGACTTCAATATTACCAACAAAAATGGAAAAATGAGGTTTAATTTGTGATGATGAGGTTAAATTTGCAAAGAAGATGAGGTTTAATTTGCATAATTTGCCACAAATGGAACTTTAAGAAAGACTAACATATTAAGCAACTGAACTGATGCTGTGAGCATATGTAAGAGCAGTCACTACAATAGCATATTTACACATAGTATATTTTAACATATTTACTCGGCACATAATTTTACATTATGCTATAGCTAAATTTTAACTGAATGAATTTGGGGCATTTAAGTTTTTATGCAGTTCTTTGCATAAAAACCATATAAATATGAAATTTGGTTAATCCAGAGATGTATGTCAATATAACATAAACGTTTAAATGCATATAATGTTTTCAGTTACTAAGTTGTTTGACTTGTCACTAAAAATTAGTATGTTTTTTTTTGCTGATTTGTACTGTTTTCAAGCAATGTTTTTGTTTGCGAGGTATACTTTGCCTGCTTTTTATATCGAATTACTCTAAGCCTTATTTATAATTTTCACTTAAATATAAATTTTTCAGAAACAAGCTTAATATTTTATGAATCATTTTAATGCTGATTTGTCATACATAATTTATATTGTAATTTAACTAATATTCTGGATGAAATGTGATGAAACCTGAAAGCAGAATCAGGTCAGCATAGAACAGATTAAGTAGTGCAAATTTTAAATTGTATCTTTATTTTCCTAATTTGTTTACATAAAAAAAAAAATGTTTAGTATGTTCTTTTTACAAATTATTTTTACAGTTTTACCATTGTTTCTCCATTTTATTTTTTAAATATTTTTTTAATGTTCTTTTTAGTATAACGTTATTACTGACATTTCAAGTGATATTCATGTTGTGGAGAGTTATCCTGATTTTTTGCCCCACCAAGTGAAAGGTATTGGCTTATAAGTTATTTTTGATTGCATGATAATTTATAAAGAAAATTATTGTAGTTTTATGTTTTTCTTGTTAGTTTTATTCCTCTCAATTAAACTTTAAAACACCTATCCCAATCAAATGCATTTAATAGTATTTTTTGGAAAAATATTTTTTCAAGACAAGTACTCTGAATAACTTGATTTGAATAAATTAAAATTTTCAGAGCTTCCACAGGCGACTATTTTCGAGATTAGGCTACTATGGGGACTTTTTTCGCTTAAATTGGCCCAAAAGCGACCTTTTTAGTGTATACTGATATTTTTTCAAATTTTCGGCGACTATTTTGAAAAAAAAAATACAAGTAAAACACGTAAGGAATGGAAACGTATTCAATCATCCATGTTTGGTTGTGACGTCAAAAGTAAGCCGTCTTTCTGTAGGTCTGTGGCTTCTACTAATGATGTTGCACTTAAAGAGCTTGATTGGATCTGAATTGAAGAGGATCAAATGTTTTTATTCAAGAGAACTTATTTTCTTTTTTATTGGTTCTGTGGTGAATAACTGTAACTTTTCCGAACCAATGCATATTCAGCAGTTACACAGCGTTTAGATCAAACCAAAACTTAACAATCACGTGTCCCTCTGACTCACTGCTACAGATGGGACATATTTATATAACTTTGAACTAGAAACCAGAATTGGTTTTTATACAGTTGCAGCTCAGATATCCATAGTAATGAAACAGAGTCTGTTTCTGTCTGCCCCTTAGAAGAAAGCTACTTAAATTAGGCATAGAACTCTGAAATTTTCAACATAAGTAGTTTTTGACCTTCTACTGTGAGTTTTGATCTAATTTGTCTTTTAACAAACAGAATGCTAAAATTTTAATTAGTTTTTTTTTAATTGGTTTTTATAAAACAATTGCTACTATGTGTACAGCTCTGAAATTTTCAACATAAGTAGTTTTGGTCTTCTAATTGGACTTTTGACAAACAGAATGTTAAAATTTTCATTAATTTTTTAACAAAGCCATTTCTAATCAGCGTACAGCTCTGAAAATTTTACCAGAAAGTAGTTTTGGACTTTTAAAAAACATAATGGTAACATTTTAATTAATTTTTAAAAATGAATGGAAGGAATAAAGCTCTGAAATTTTCAACGGACTTTTGACAAACACACTGCTAAATATTGTTTTAGGGGGTTTGTGTTGTTGTATTAACAGGGAATATATTCTTGGTTCTCGATAGGAGATGGAACACTAATATTAAGGGTTTTTGCAGCAATTAATATTTTAGCGAGTGAAACAGGCTTATGCTTTGGAAGCGATGAACCTTAGAGCAAGCATGTTATTGAATATTGTTTAATTTTTTACAAAGCAACTTCTAACAGGCGTTAAGCTCTGAAATTTTCAACATGAGTAGTTTTAGCCTTCTAATAAACAGAATGTAAAAATTGTATTGATTTTTTAAAAAATATTTTTTCATTAATTTTTTACAAAGGAAATTGTAATATCTGTACAGATCTGAAATTTTTATGTGACGTGTCAAAAGCTGTGTTCTATACACATTGACAAGTTTCTGCTATGCAGGGTCAAGCAGCTAGTTCAAAATATAGTTTTTTAGAATTGTCACGCTATTAGTTTTAGTATTTGAACTACTACTTTGGCTACTATTTTTTACACCCAAGGCTACTAAAGCAACTATTTTCAATGCCATTAAGCTGTGGCAGCCCTGTGATTGTTATGCCGATATAATGGCCGCTATTGTCGAGATTTAGGCCTATATGCCGGGTGATCGCTTAGATTTACGTTGTTGTGACGGCCATTTTTGTAATAGATCCAAATAGGTGTAATAGACCCATTGCGAGATTTGTATCAGTATGGAAGGCACTATCGTTTATATTTACATTGAAATGATTGTCATTTTTGCAAAGGTTACCCTGTTTTAAGGATTGTTTTTAGGATGTTAACTTGTTTTAAGGATTGCTTTTCCCGGTATTTGCGCAGCTGATGCTATTACTGCCGAGTTTTACGTTGTTGTAATGGGGCTTTCATCAAGGCTTCCGTTGATTGTATGTTCGTGATGTGTGTCGTTGTGAGGATCGATTTCGCTGTGTAGGTCAGTCGATCAAGAACGACTAAAATTTTAATATTGTAGTAAGTTTATAAAAAATAACATTTAGTTATTTCATTTCTTATTCTAATACATTTTACTTCAAATAGAAATTATAGGTTAGTTTGTCCTACATGCCATTAAAAAAGTTGTGTTGCATTTTATATCTAATTTTGGTGGACATTTTGATTTAAAAAAAAAAAAAACTAATTTATCTTCCTTGTTTAATAGATTCTGAACAAGAAGTTGTAAACAAGAAAGCCAAAAAGGGTGGAAAACCCAAGAAGGACTATTCAGACGATTTTCAATCACGGAAGAAAAAAAAATTAAACAAATTATTGACAAAAAGAAAATTAACAGATGATGATCCATCTAATGATAAAGAGAAGGACGAAGAAAAGCAATTTGAAAGGTATTTTAAAAAATGCATGCATGTTCTCAGAAATACAGGTTTCACTTTTGAAACTTCTTTTTTCAAGTATACAAATCATCTTGACTGTTCAGGGATCTGTCTAATAAGAAATTTGTGTTCTCTCATGAGATTAGATTAAACACTTTACAGTGCTATGTTACAGATATGCTACAAATCCATAAGTGAAAAAGCTTAGATCCTGTACTTGATTTTTTTTTACTTTCATTGATGTTTTATTAAACACAATTAACTTAAAAATGTGTTTTTGATTTATATATTTTCTACGTATCAAATAAAGAATTGAAACATCCTCCTCTGAAAAAAAAAAAAAAAAAAAAAAAACAGGCTCTGCTGCTGCATACATTCAGGTAAAAGGTAAACCCCCTTGGCTGCGTCACTAGTTAAAGAAAAAAAAAATCTGCGATGGAGTAACTACTAAACTAAAACTGTCTACTTGCAACTGGTTACTATTTGAAAATTTCTATTTTCATGTCTAGTTAGTGCTCTGGCTTCACATGCCAAAGGTTCTGGGTTTGAATCACGGGTTAGACATGGATGTTCGTTGTGGTTCAGAATCCACGTTAAGCTGTAGGTCCCGATTAGCCGTTATTGTGCACAAGTATATGTCGTTGAGTGTACCAATCAACCCCAGAGTACAAGAAAGTAAAAGTTTCAACTTTCCTTTTAATTTTTTTTTTTTTTTTTTACCTTTCTTGAACTGTCTTTAATATTATATGACGATAAATCTAAATGTATTCTAGGTACTGGACATGAAGGTATGCTTAATTCAAAATGTATCTGATGTAAAAACCACCCATTTCAAATTATTATTATTTTTTTTTCAGGCAAACAGTATTTGCTAATATTTAAATCTGTTTTTGCATTAAGTTTGCAATTTAACTCTTTAAGTTTTTTTACCTAAATATATGTTGCTTCAATTTTATTTTGGTTTTAAACTGGTGTTCTTCCTTTAATATTTTGTCAATTTAGTTTACATCTAATTTGTCTTGTTATGTTTAGAAAAATATCTGCTGAAAGAAAACGCTTGCCTTCTAATGATGATACCAAAGAGAAGAATTCCGATTCGGTTCACACAAGTACAAGAGATTCTGTGGAAGTTAGAGACAAAAAGAATAGAAATCGAATAATATATCTCACAGAGTCCTCTAGTGAATCAGAGAAAGAAAAAGAAGCAGTAATAATTTGCTATAACTTCTATTAATTTACTTAGCACAAAAATTTATCTTATACATTCCAAAAATTTATTTTGTGCATCACAAAAATTTGTTTTATATATCACAAAAATTCATTTTATAAAAGTAGCACTGAAATAAAAAAATATACATATATATTTAAAAATTATCTTTACCCATAGTGTTTAAATGGAAAAATGATTGTTTGAATTAAGATCAATTACTTGTAAATTTTTTATTTCAACTATAATGACTAAAATGGAGAAACAAACCTTCAAAAATTAAACACTGAGGTTTCAACCCGTCAACTCATCAGTGGTTTTGACAGGTCTACTACTGCAAAGAAGGTGTTTCTGAAGGAATAGCGGGAAAAATCTCCAAAGCACAACCCTAAAACCACGACACCTCTCGAAAACCTCATGGTGGAAAGTGACATAAGAACAATTTCAAATTTTAGAAATGTTAAAGATATAAATTTCTTATCCAAAATGAACCAAGAGGAGACTTCAGAAACTGAATTAAAAACACCAACTTTATTCAGGGTTCCCACGGTCATTGAAAGTCATTAAAAATGCTTAATATTTTTGAACTTGTTTTCAAGGCCTTGAAAGTGCTTGAGAATGTTTAGAGATGCTTAAAAGTCCTTGAAAATGCTTAAAGGTCCTTAATTGTAACAGATGTTATCCAACTGCAAAATTTATTAAAATACAACTCGGACTTGCTATTCCCGCGTGACCGCCATTTATCTGCACCGTATAGGAATTTTCCGACATATTTGTATTACGCATCCACCAACTTGCAACTTTTTTGGTAGAATATACTTAATTAAAAATTTAAATACAGACATGATGCCTGAAAACAAATTTTCATAAGTCCTTAAAAACATTAATTAGGTCCTTAAAAGTCATTGATTTGAGTGGGAACCCTGTTATTTAAATCCGCAGTAAGAACAGTTACACTGAAAAGAATAGACTAAAAGATTAATTTACTCTTATGGCTCAATCTATAGATAAAAAATACTGACATTTATTTTATAAAACTAGTACTGAAATCAAAACCAAAATACACACTTACCAATAGTGGTTATCCATGGGACTTCAATATTACCAACAAAAATGGAAAAATGAGGTTTAATTTGTGATGATGAGGTTAAATTTGCAAAGAAGATGAGGTTTAATTTGCATAATTTGCCACAAATGGAACTTTAAGAAAGACTAACATATTAAGCAACTGAACTGATGCTGTGAGCATATGTAAGAGCAGTCACTACAATAGCATATTTACACATAGTATATTTTAACATATTTACTCGGCACATAATTTTACATTATGCTATAGCTAAATTTTAACTGAATGAATTTGGGGCATTTAAGTTTTTATGCAGTTCTTTGCATAAAAACCATATAAATATGAAATTTGGTTAATCCAGAGATGTATGTCAATATAACATAAACGTTTAAATGCATATAATGTTTTCAGTTACTAAGTTGTTTGACTTGTCACTAAAAATTAGTATGTTTTTTTTTGCTGATTTGTACTGTTTTCAAGCAATGTTTTTGTTTGCGAGGTATACTTTGCCTGCTTTTTATATCGAATTACTCTAAGCCTTATTTATAATTTTCACTTAAATATAAATTTTTCAGAAACAAGCTTAATATTTTATGAATCATTTTAATGCTGATTTGTCATACATAATTTATATTGTAATTTAACTAATATTCTGGATGAAATGTGATGAAACCTGAAAGCAGAATCAGGTCAGCATAGAACAGATTAAGTAGTGCAAATTTTAAATTGTATCTTTATTTTCCTAATTTGTTTACATAAAAAAAAAAATGTTTAGTATGTTCTTTTTACAAATTATTTTTACAGTTTTACCATTGTTTCTCCATTTTATTTTTTAAATATTTTTTTAATGTTCTTTTTAGTATAACGTTATTACTGACATTTCAAGTGATATTCATGTTGTGGAGAGTTATCCTGATTTTTTGCCCCACCAAGTGAAAGGTATTGGCTTATAAGTTATTTTTGATTGCATGATAATTTATAAAGAAAATTATTGTAGTTTTATGTTTTTCTTGTTAGTTTTATTCCTCTCAATTAAACTTTAAAACACCTATCCCAATCAAATGCATTTAATAGTATTTTTTGGAAAAATATTTTTTCAAGACAAGTACTCTGAATAACTTGATTTGAATAAATTAAAATTTTCAGAGCTTCCACAGGCGACTATTTTCGAGATTAGGCTACTATGGGGACTTTTTTCGCTTAAATTGGCCCAAAAGCGACCTTTTTAGTGTATACTGATATTTTTTCAAATTTTCGGCGACTATTTTGAAAAAAAAAATACAAGTAAAACACGTAAGGAATGGAAACGTATTCAATCATCCATGTTTGGTTGTGACGTCAAAAGTAAGCCGTCTTTCTGTAGGTCTGTGGCTTCTACTAATGATGTTGCACTTAAAGAGCTTGATTGGATCTGAATTGAAGAGGATCAAATGTTTTTATTCAAGAGAACTTATTTTCTTTTTTATTGGTTCTGTGGTGAATAACTGTAACTTTTCCGAACCAATGCATATTCAGCAGTTACACAGCGTTTAGATCAAACCAAAACTTAACAATCACGTGTCCCTCTGACTCACTGCTACAGATGGGACATATTTATATAACTTTGAACTAGAAACCAGAATTGGTTTTTATACAGTTGCAGCTCAGATATCCATAGTAATGAAACAGAGTCTGTTTCTGTCTGCCCCTTAGAAGAAAGCTACTTAAATTAGGCATAGAACTCTGAAATTTTCAACATAAGTAGTTTTTGACCTACTACTGTGAGTTTTGATCTAATTTGTCTTTTAACAAACAGAATGCTAAAATTTTAATTAGTTTTTTTTTAATTGGTTTTTATAAAACAATTGCTACTATGTGTACAGCTCTGAAATTTTCAACATAAGTAGTTTTGGTCTTCTAATTGGACTTTTGACAAACAGAATGTTAAAATTTTCATTAATTTTTTAACAAAGCCATTTCTAATCAGCGTACAGCTCTGAAAATTTTACCAGAAAGTACTTTTGGACTTTTAAAAAACATAATGGTAACATTTTAATTAATTTTTAAAAATGAATGGAAGGAATAAAGCTCTGAAATTTTCAACGGACTTTTGACAAACACACTGCTAAATATTGTTTTAGGGGGTTTGTGTTGTTGTATTAACGGGGAATATATTCTTGGTTCTCGATAGGAGATGGAACACTAATATTAAGGGTTTTTGCAGCAATTAATATTTTAGCGAGTGAAACAGGCTTATGCTTTGGAAGCGATGAACCTTAGAGCAAGCATGTTATTGAATATTGTTTAATTTTTTACAAAGCAACTTCTAACAGGCGTTAAGCTCTGAAATTTTCAACATGAGTAGTTTTAGCCTTCTAATAAACAGAATGTAAAAATTGTATTGATTTTTTAAAAAATATTTTTTCATTAATTTTTTACAAAGGAAATTGTAATATCTGTACAGATCTGAAATTTTTATGTGACGTGTCAAAAGCTGTGTTCTATACACATTGACAAGTTTCTGCTATGCAGGGTCAAGCAGCTAGTTAAAAATATAGTTTTTTAGAATTGTCACGCTATTAGTTTTAGTATTTGAACTACTACTTTGGCTACTATTTTTTACACCCAAGGCTACTAAAGCAACTATTTTCAATGCCATTAAGCTGTGGCAGCCCTGTGATTGTTATGCCGATATAATGGCCGCTATTGTCGAGATTTAGGCCTATATGCCGGGTGATCGCTTAGATTTACGTTGTTGTGACGGCCATTTTTGTAATAGATCCAAATAGGTGTAATAGACCCATTGCGAGATTTGTATCAGTATTAAAGGCACTATCGTTTATATTTACATTGAAATGATTGTCATTTTTGCAAAGGTTACCCTGTTTTAAGGATTGTTTTTAGGATGTTAACTTGTTTTAAGGATTGCTTTTCCCGGTATTTGCGCAGCTGATGCTATTACTGCCGAGTTTTACGTTGTTGTAATGGGGCTTTCATCAAGGCTTCCGTTGATTGTATGTTTGTGATGTGTGTCGTTGTGAGGATCGATTTCGCTGTGTAGGTCAGTCGATCAAGAACGACTAAAATTTTAATATCGTAGTAAGTTTATAAAAAATAACATTTAGTTATTTCATTTCTTATTCTAATACATTTTACTTCAAATAGAAATTATAGGTTAGTTTGTCCTACATGCCATTAAAAAAGTTGTGTTGCATTTTATATCTAATTTTGGTGGACATTTTGATTTAAAAAAAAAAAAAAAACTAATTTATCTTCCTTGTTTAATAGATTCTGAACAAGAAGTTGTAAACAAGAAAGCCAAAAAGGGTGGAAAACCCAAGAAGGACTATTCAGACGATTTTCAATCACGGAAGAAAAAAAAATTAAACAAATTATTGACAAAAAGAAAATTAACAGATGATGATCCATCTAATGAGAAAGAGAAGGACGAAGAAAAGCAATTTGAAAGGTATTTAAAAAAATGCATGCATGTTCTCAGAAATACAGGTTTCACTTTTGAAACTTCTTTTTTCAAGTATACAAATCATCTTGACTGTTCAGGGATCTGTCTAATAAGAAATTTGTGTTCTCTCATGAGATTAGATTAAACACTTTACAGTGCTATGTTACAGATATGCTACAAATCCATAAGTGAAAAAGCTTAGATCCTGTACTTGATTTTTTTTTACTTTCATTGATGTTTTATTAAACACAATTAACTTAAAAATGTGTTTTTGATTTATATATTTTCTACGTATCAAATAAAGAATTGAAACATCCTCCTCTGAAAAAAAAAAAAAAAAAAAAAAAAACAGGCTCTGCTGCTGCATACATTCAGGTAAAAGGTAAACCCCCTTGGCTGCGTCACTAGTTAAAGAAAAAAAAAAATCTGCGATGGAGTAACTACTAAACTAAAACTGTCTACTTGCAACTGGTTACTATTTGAAAATTTCTATTTTCATGTCTAGTTAGTGCTCTGGCTTCACATGCCAAAGGTTCTGGGTTTGAATCACGGGTTAGACATGGATGTTCGTTGTGGTTCAGAATCCACGTTAAGCTGTAGGTCCCGATTAGCCGTTATTGTGCACAAGTATATGTCGTTGAGTGTACCAATCAACCCCAGAGTACAAGAAAGTAAAAGTTTCAACTTTCCTTTTAATTTTTTTTTTTTTTTTTTACCTTTCTTGAACTGTCTTTAATATTATATGACGATAAATCTAAATGTATTCTAGGTACTGGACATGAAGGTATGCTTAATTCAAAATGTATCTGATGTAAAAACCACCCATTTCAAATTATTATTATTTTTTTTTCAGGCAAACAGTATTTGCTAATATTTAAATCTGTTTTTGCATTAAGTTTGCAATTTAACTCTTTAAGTTTTTTTACCTAAATATATGTTGCTTCAATTTTATTTTGGTTTTAAACTGGTGTTCTTCCTTTAATATTTTGTCAATTTAGTTTACATCTAATTTGTCTTGTTATGTTTAGAAAAATATCTGCTGAAAGAAAACGCTTGCCTTCTAATGATGATACCAAAGAGAAGAATTCCGATTCGGTTCACACAAGTACAAGAGATTCTGTGGAAGTTAGAGACAAAAAGAATAGAAATCGAATAATATATCTCACAGAGTCCTCTAGTGAATCAGAGAAAGAAAAAGAAGCAGTAATAATTTGCTATAACTTCTATTAATTTACTTAGCACAAAAATTTATCTTATACATTCCAAAAATTTATTTTGTGCATCACAAAAATTTGTTTTATATATCACAAAAATTCATTTTATAAAAGTAGCACTGAAATAAAAAAATATACATATATATTTAAAAATTATCTTTACCCATAGTGTTTAAATGGAAAAATGATTGTTTGAATTAAGATCAATTACTTGTAAATTTTTTATTTCAACTATAATGACTAAAATGGAGAAACAAACCTTCAAAAATTAAACACTGAGGTTTCAACCCGTCAACTCATCAGTGGTTTTGACAGGTCTACTACTGCAAAGAAGGTGTTTCTGAAGGAATAGCGGGAAAAATCTCCAAAGCACAACCCTAAAACCACGACACCTCTCGAAAACCTCATGGTGGAAAGTGACATAAGAACAATTTCAAATTTTAGAAATGTTAAAGATATAAATTTCTTATCCAAAATGAACCAAGAGGAGACTTCAGAAACTGAATTAAAAACACCAACTTTATTCAGGGTTCCCACGGTCATTGAAAGTCATTAAAAATGCTTAATATTTTTGAACTTGTTTTCAAGGCCTTGAAAGTGCTTGAGAATGTTTAGAGATGCTTAAAAGTCCTTGAAAATGCTTAAAGGTCCTTAATTGTAACAGATGTTATCCAACTGCAAAATTTATTAAAATACAACTCGGACTTGCTATTCCCGCGTGACCGCCATTTATCTGCACCGTATAGGAATTTTCCGACATATTTGTATTACGCATCCACCAACTTGCAACTTTTTTGGTAGAATATACTTAATTAAAAATTTAAATACAGACATGATGCCTGAAAACAAATTTTCATAAGTCCTTAAAAACATTAATTAGGTCCTTAAAAGTCATTGATTTGAGTGGGAACCCTGTTATTTAAATCCGCAGTAAGAACAGTTACACTGAAAAGAATAGACTAAAAGATTAATTTACTCTTATGGCTCAATCTATAGATAAAAAATACTGACATTTATTTTATAAAACTAGTACTGAAATCAAAACCAAAATACACACTTACCAATAGTGGTTATCCATGGGACTTCAATATTACCAACAAAAATGGAAAAATGAGGTTTAATTTGTGATGATGAGGTTAAATTTGCAAAGAAGATGAGGTTTAATTTGCATAATTTGCCACAAATGGAACTTTAAGAAAGACTAACATATTAAGCAACTGAACTGATGCTGTGAGCATATGTAAGAGCAGTCACTACAATAGCATATTTACACATAGTATATTTTAACATATTTACTCGGCACATAATTTTACATTATGCTATAGCTAAATTTTAACTGAATGAATTTGGGGCATTTAAGTTTTTATGCAGTTCTTTGCATAAAAACCATATAAATATGAAATTTGGTTAATCCAGAGATGTATGTCAATATAACATAAACGTTTAAATGCATATAATGTTTTCAGTTACTAAGTTGTTTGACTTGTCACTAAAAATTAGTATGTTTTTTTTTGCTGATTTGTACTGTTTTCAAGCAATGTTTTTGTTTGCGAGGTATACTTTGCCTGCTTTTTATATCGAATTACTCTAAGCCTTATTTATAATTTTCACTTAAATATAAATTTTTCAGAAACAAGCTTAATATTTTATGAATCATTTTAATGCTGATTTGTCATACATAATTTATATTGTAATTTAACTAATATTCTGGATGAAATGTGATGAAACCTGAAAGCAGAATCAGGTCAGCATAGAACAGATTAAGTAGTGCAAATTTTAAATTGTATCTTTATTTTCCTAATTTGTTTACATAAAAAAAAAAATGTTTAGTATGTTCTTTTTACAAATTATTTTTACAGTTTTACCATTGTTTCTCCATTTTATTTTTTAAATATTTTTTTAATGTTCTTTTTAGTATAACGTTATTACTGACATTTCAAGTGATATTCATGTTGTGGAGAGTTATCCTGATTTTTTGCCCCACCAAGTGAAAGGTATTGGCTTATAAGTTATTTTTGATTGCATGATAATTTATAAAGAAAATTATTGTAGTTTTATGTTTTTCTTGTTAGTTTTATTCCTCTCAATTAAACTTTAAAACACCTATCCCAATCAAATGCATTTAATAGTATTTTTTGGAAAAATATTTTTTCAAGACAAGTACTCTGAATAACTTGATTTGAATAAATTAAAATTTTCAGAGCTTCCACAGGCGACTATTTTCGAGATTAGGCTACTATGGGGACTTTTTTCGCTTAAATTGGCCCAAAAGCGACCTTTTTAGTGTATACTGATATTTTTTCAAATTTTCGGCGACTATTTTGAAAAAAAAAATACAAGTAAAACACGTAAGGAATGGAAACGTATTCAATCATCCATGTTTGGTTGTGACGTCAAAAGTAAGCCGTCTTTCTGTAGGTCTGTGGCTTCTACTAATGATGTTGCACTTAAAGAGCTTGATTGGATCTGAATTGAAGAGGATCAAATGTTTTTATTCAAGAGAACTTATTTTCTTTTTTATTGGTTCTGTGGTGAATAACTGTAACTTTTCCGAACCAATGCATATTCAGCAGTTACACAGCGTTTAGATCAAACCAAAACTTAACAATCACGTGTCCCTCTGACTCACTGCTACAGATGGGACATATTTATATAACTTTGAACTAGAAACCAGAATTGGTTTTTATACAGTTGCAGCTCAGATATCCATAGTAATGAAACAGAGTCTGTTTCTGTCTGCCCCTTAGAAGAAAGCTACTTAAATTAGGCATAGAACTCTGAAATTTTCAACATAAGTAGTTTTTGACCTTCTACTGTGAGTTTTGATCTAATTTGTCTTTTAACAAACAGAATGCTAAAATTTTAATTAGTTTTTTTTTAATTGGTTTTTATAAAACAATTGCTACTATGTGTACAGCTCTGAAATTTTCAACATAAGTAGTTTTGGTCTTCTAATTGGACTTTTGACAAACAGAATGTTAAAATTTTCATTAATTTTTTAACAAAGCCATTTCTAATCAGCGTACAGCTCTGAAAATTTTACCAGAAAGTACTTTTGGACTTTTAAAAAACATAATGGTAACATTTTAATTAATTTTTAAAAATGAATGGAAGGAATAAAGCTCTGAAATTTTCAACGGACTTTTGACAAACACACTGCTAAATATTGTTTTAGGGGGTTTGTGTTGTTGTATTAACAGGGAATATATTCTTGGTTCTCGATAGGAGATGGAACACTAATATTAAGGGTTTTTGCAGCAATTAATATTTTAGCGAGTGAAACAGGCTTATGCTTTGGAAGCGATGAACCTTAGAGCAAGCATGTTATTGAATATTGTTTAATTTTTTACAAAGCAACTTCTAACAGGCGTTAAGCTCTGAAATTTTCAACATGAGTAGTTTTAGCCTTCTAATAAACAGAATGTAAAAATTGTATTGATTTTTTAAAAAATATTTTTTCATTAATTTTTTACAAAGGAAATTGTAATATCTGTACAGATCTGAAATTTTTATGTGACGTGTCAAAAGCTGTGTTCTATACACATTGACAAGTTTCTGCTATGCAGGGTCAAGCAGCTAGTTCAAAATATAGTTTTTTAGAATTGTCACGCTATTAGTTTTAGTATTTGAACTACTACTTTGGCTACTATTTTTTACACCCAAGGCTACTAAAGCAACTATTTTCAATGCCATTAAGCTGTGGCAGCCCTGTGATTGTTATGCCGATATAATGGTCGCTATTGTCGAGATTTAGGCCTATATGCCGGGTGATCGCTTAGATTTACGTTGTTGTGACGGCCATTTTTGTAATAGATCCAAATAGGTGTAATAGACCCATTGCGAGATTTGTATCAGTATGGAAGGCACTATCGTTTATATTTACATTGAAATGATTGTCATTTTTGCAAAGGTTACCCTGTTTTAAGGATTGTTTTTAGGATGTTAACTTGTTTTAAGGATTGCTTTTCCCGGTATTTGCGCAGCTGATGCTATTACTGCCGAGTTTTACGTTGTTGTAATGGGGCTTTCATCAAGGCTTCCGTTGATTGTATGTTCGTGATGTGTGTCGTTGTGAGGATCGATTTCGCTGTGTAGGTCAGTCGATCAAGAACGACTAAAATTTTAATATTGTAGTAAGTTTATAAAAAATAACATTTAGTTATTTCATTTCTTATTCTAATACATTTTACTTCAAATAGAAATTATAGGTTAGTTTGTCCTACATGCCATTAAAAAAGTTGTGTTGCATTTTATATCTAATTTTGGTGGACATTTTGATTTAAAAAAAAAAAAAACTAATTTATCTTCCTTGTTTAATAGATTCTGAACAAGAAGTTGTAAACAAGAAAGCCAAAAAGGGTGGAAAACCCAAGAAGGACTATTCAGACGATTTTCAATCACGGAAGAAAAAAAAATTAAACAAATTATTGACAAAAAGAAAATTAACAGATGATGATCCATCTAATGATAAAGAGAAGGACGAAGAAAAGCAATTTGAAAGGTATTTTAAAAAATGCATGCATGTTCTCAGAAATACAGGTTTCACTTTTGAAACTTCTTTTTTCAAGTATACAAATCATCTTGACTGTTCAGGGATCTGTCTAATAAGAAATTTGTGTTCTCTCATGAGATTAGATTAAACACTTTACAGTGCTATGTTACAGATATGCTACAAATCCATAAGTGAAAAAGCTTAGATCCTGTACTTGATTTTTTTTTACTTTCATTGATGTTTTATTAAACACAATTAACTTAAAAATGTGTTTTTGATTTATATATTTTCTACGTATCAAATAAAGAATTGAAACATCCTCCTCTGAAAAAAAAAAAAAAAAAACAGGCTCTGCTGCTGCATACATTCAGGTAAAAGGTAAACCCCCTTGGCTGCGTCACTAGTTAAAGAAAAAAAAAAATCTGCGATGGAGTAACTACTAAACTAAAACTGTCTACTTGCAACTGGTTACTATTTGAAAATTTCTATTTTCATGTCTAGTTAGTGCTCTGGCTTCACATGCCAAAGGTTCTGGGTTTGAATCACGGGTTAGACATGGATGTTCGTTGTGGTTCAGAATCCACGTTAAGCTGTAGGTCCCGATTAGCCGTTATTGTGCACAAGTATATGTCGTTGAGTGTACCAATCAACCCCAGAGTACAAGAAAGTAAAAGTTTCAACTTTCCTTTTAATTTTTTTTTTTTTTTTTTACCTTTCTTGAACTGTCTTTAATATTATATGACGATAAATCTAAATGTATTCTAGGTACTGGACATGAAGGTATGCTTAATTCAAAATGTATCTGATGTAAAAACCACCCATTTCAAATTATTATTTTTTTTTTTTCAGGCAAACAGTATTTGCTAATATTTAAATCTGTTTTTGCATTAAGTTTGCAATTTAACTCTTTAAGTTTTTTTACCTAAATATATGTTGCTTCAATTTTATTTTGGTTTTAAACTGGTGTTCTTCCTTTAATATTTTGTCAATTTAGTTTACATCTAATTTGTCTTGTTATGTTTAGAA
This sequence comes from Linyphia triangularis, assembly GCA_963978545.1. NCBI lineage: Eukaryota > Metazoa > Arthropoda > Arachnida > Araneae > Linyphiidae > Linyphia > Linyphia triangularis. The sequence goes on from OZ021728.1 coordinate 3,297,932, forward strand.
AAATATCTGCTGAAAGAAAACGCTTGCCTTCTAATGATGATACCAAAGAGAAGAATTCCGATTCGGTTCACACAAGTACAAGAGATTCTGTGGAAGTTAGAGACAAAAAGAATAGAAATCGAATAATATATCTCACAGAGTCCTCTAGTGAATCAGAGAAAGAAAAAGAAGCAGTAATAATTTGCTATAACTTCTATTAATTTACTTAGCACAAAAATTTATCTTATACATTCCAAAAATTTATTTTGTGCATCACAAAAATTTGTTTTATATATCACAAAAATTCATTTTATAAAAGTAGCACTGAAATAAAAAAATATACATATATATTTAAAAATTATCTTTACCCATAGTGTTTAAATGGAAAAATGATTGTTTGAATTAAGATCAATTACTTGTAAATTTTTTATTTCAACTATAATGACTAAAATGGAGAAACAAACCTTCAAAAATTAAACACTGAGGTTTCAACCCGTCAACTCATCAGTGGTTTTGACAGGTCTACTACTGCAAAGAAGGTGTTTCTGAAGGAATAGCGGGAAAAATCTCCAAAGCACAACCCTAAAACCACGACACCTCTCGAAAACCTCATGGTGGAAAGTGACATAAGAACAATTTCAAATTTTAGAAATGTTAAAGATATAAATTTCTTATCCAAAATGAACCAAGAGGAGACTTCAGAAACTGAATTAAAAACACCAACTTTATTCAGGGTTCCCACGGTCATTGAAAGTCATTAAAAATGCTTAATATTTTTGAACTTGTTTTCAAGGCCTTGAAAGTGCTTGAGAATGTTTAGAGATGCTTAAAAGTCCTTGAAAATGCTTAAAGGTCCTTAATTGTAACAGATGTTATCCAACTGCAAAATTTATTAAAATACAACTCGGACTTGCTATTCCCGCGTGACCGCCATTTATCTGCACCGTATAGGAATTTTCCGACATATTTGTATTACGCATCCACCAACTTGCAACTTTTTTGGTAGAATATACTTAATTAAAAATTTAAATACAGACATGATGCCTGAAAACAAATTTTCATAAGTCCTTAAAAACATTAATTAGGTCCTTAAAAGTCATTGATTTGAGTGGGAACCCTGTTATTTAAATCCGCAGTAAGAACAGTTACACTGAAAAGAATAGACTAAAAGATTAATTTACTCTTATGGCTCAATCTATAGATAAAAAATACTGACATTTATTTTATAAAACTAGTACTGAAATCAAAACCAAAATACACACTTACCAATAGTGGTTATCCATGGGACTTCAATATTACCAACAAAAATGGAAAAATGAGGTTTAATTTGTGATGATGAGGTTAAATTTGCAAAGAAGATGAGGTTTAATTTGCATAATTTGCCACAAATGGAACTTTAAGAAAGACTAACATATTAAGCAACTGAACTGATGCTGTGAGCATATGTAAGAGCAGTCACTACAATAGCATATTTACACATAGTATATTTTAACATATTTACTCGGCACATAATTTTACATTATGCTATAGCTAAATTTTAACTGAATGAATTTGGGGCATTTAAGTTTTTATGCAGTTCTTTGCATAAAAACCATATAAATATGAAATTTGGTTAATCCAGAGATGTATGTCAATATAACATAAACGTTTAAATGCATATAATGTTTTCAGTTACTAAGTTGTTTGACTTGTCACTAAAAATTAGTATGTTTTTTTTTGCTGATTTGTACTGTTTTCAAGCAATGTTTTTGTTTGCGAGGTATACTTTGCCTGCTTTTTATATCGAATTACTCTAAGCCTTATTTATAATTTTCACTTAAATATAAATTTTTCAGAAACAAGCTTAATATTTTATGAATCATTTTAATGCTGATTTGTCATACATAATTTATATTGTAATTTAACTAATATTCTGGATGAAATGTGATGAAACCTGAAAGCAGAATCAGGTCAGCATAGAACAGATTAAGTAGTGCAAATTTTAAATTGTATCTTTATTTTCCTAATTTGTTTACATAAAAAAAAAAATGTTTAGTATGTTCTTTTTACAAATTATTTTTACAGTTTTACCATTGTTTCTCCATTTTATTTTTTAAATATTTTTTTAATGTTCTTTTTAGTATAACGTTATTACTGACATTTCAAGTGATATTCATGTTGTGGAGAGTTATCCTGATTTTTTGCCCCACCAAGTGAAAGGTATTGGCTTATAAGTTATTTTTGATTGCATGATAATTTATAAAGAAAATTATTGTAGTTTTATGTTTTTCTTGTTAGTTTTATTCCTCTCAATTAAACTTTAAAACACCTATCCCAATCAAATGCATTTAATAGTATTTTTTGGAAAAATATTTTTTCAAGACAAGTACTCTGAATAACTTGATTTGAATAAATTAAAATTTTCAGAGCTTCCACAGGCGACTATTTTCGAGATTAGGCTACTATGGGGACTTTTTTCGCTTAAATTGGCCCAAAAGCGACCTTTTTAGTGTATACTGATATTTTTTCAAATTTTCGGCGACTATTTTGAAAAAAAAAATACAAGTAAAACACGTAAGGAATGGAAACGTATTCAATCATCCATGTTTGGTTGTGACGTCAAAAGTAAGCCGTCTTTCTGTAGGTCTGTGGCTTCTACTAATGATGTTGCACTTAAAGAGCTTGATTGGATCTGAATTGAAGAGGATCAAATGTTTTTATTCAAGAGAACTTATTTTCTTTTTTATTGGTTCTGTGGTGAATAACTGTAACTTTTCCGAACCAATGCATATTCAGCAGTTACACAGCGTTTAGATCAAACCAAAACTTAACAATCACGTGTCCCTCTGACTCACTGCTACAGATGGGACATATTTATATAACTTTGAACTAGAAACCAGAATTGGTTTTTATACAGTTGCAGCTCAGATATCCATAGTAATGAAACAGAGTCTGTTTCTGTCTGCCCCTTAGAAGAAAGCTACTTAAATTAGGCATAGAACTCTGAAATTTTCAACATAAGTAGTTTTTGACCTACTACTGTGAGTTTTGATCTAATTTGTCTTTTAACAAACAGAATGCTAAAATTTTAATTAGTTTTTTTTTAATTGGTTTTTATAAAACAATTGCTACTATGTGTACAGCTCTGAAATTTTCAACATAAGTAGTTTTGGTCTTCTAATTGGACTTTTGACAAACAGAATGTTAAAATTTTCATTAATTTTTTAACAAAGCCATTTCTAATCAGCGTACAGCTCTGAAAATTTTACCAGAAAGTACTTTTGGACTTTTAAAAAACATAATGGTAACATTTTAATTAATTTTTAAAAATGAATGGAAGGAATAAAGCTCTGAAATTTTCAACGGACTTTTGACAAACACACTGCTAAATATTGTTTTAGGGGGTTTGTGTTGTTGTATTAACGGGGAATATATTCTTGGTTCTCGATAGGAGATGGAACACTAATATTAAGGGTTTTTGCAGCAATTAATATTTTAGCGAGTGAAACAGGCTTATGCTTTGGAAGCGATGAACCTTAGAGCAAGCATGTTATTGAATATTGTTTAATTTTTTACAAAGCAACTTCTAACAGGCGTTAAGCTCTGAAATTTTCAACATGAGTAGTTTTAGCCTTCTAATAAACAGAATGTAAAAATTGTATTGATTTTTTAAAAAATATTTTTTCATTAATTTTTTACAAAGGAAATTGTAATATCTGTACAGATCTGAAATTTTTATGTGACGTGTCAAAAGCTGTGTTCTATACACATTGACAAGTTTCTGCTATGCAGGGTCAAGCAGCTAGTTCAAAATATAGTTTTTTAGAATTGTCACGCTATTAGTTTTAGTATTTGAACTACTACTTTGGCTACTATTTTTTACACCCAAGGCTACTAAAGCAACTATTTTCAATGCCATTAAGCTGTGGCAGCCCTGTGATTGTTATGCCGATATAATGGCCGCTATTGTCGAGATTTAGGCCTATATGCCGGGTGATCGCTTAGATTTACGTTGTTGTGACGGCCATTTTTGTAATAGATCCAAATAGGTGTAATAGACCCATTGCGAGATTTGTATCAGTATTAAAGGCACTATCGTTTATATTTACATTGAAATGATTGTCATTTTTGCAAAGGTTACCCTGTTTTAAGGATTGTTTTTAGGATGTTAACTTGTTTTAAGGATTGCTTTTCCCGGTATTAGCGCAGCTGATGCTATTACTGCCGAGTTTTACGTTGTTGTAATGGGGCTTTCATCAAGGCTTCCGTTGATTGTATGTTTGTGATGTGTGTCGTTGTGAGGATCGATTTCGCTGTGTAGGTCAGTCGATCAAGAACGACTAAAATTTTAATATCGTAGTAAGTTTATAAAAAATAACATTTAGTTATTTCATTTCTTATTCTAATACATTTTACTTCAAATAGAAATTATAGGTTAGTTTGTCCTACATGCCATTAAAAAAGTTGTGTTGCATTTTATATCTAATTTTGGTGGACATTTTGATTTAAAAAAAAAAAAAAAACTAATTTATCTTCCTTGTTTAATAGATTCTGAACAAGAAGTTGTAAACAAGAAAGCCAAAAAGGGTGGAAAACCCAAGAAGGACTATTCAGACGATTTTCAATCACGGAAGAAAAAAAAATTAAACAAATTATTGACAAAAAGAAAATTAACAGATGATGATCCATCTAATGAGAAAGAGAAGGACGAAGAAAAGCAATTTGAAAGGTATTTAAAAAAATGCATGCATGTTCTCAGAAATACAGGTTTCACTTTTGAAACTTCTTTTTTCAAGTATACAAATCATCTTGACTGTTCAGGGATCTGTCTAATAAGAAATTTGTGTTCTCTCATGAGATTAGATTAAACACTTTACAGTGCTATGTTACAGATATGCTACAAATCCATAAGTGAAAAAGCTTAGATCCTGTACTTGATTTTTTTTTACTTTCATTGATGTTTTATTAAACACAATTAACTTAAAAATGTGTTTTTGATTTATATATTTTCTACGTATCAAATAAAGAATTGAAACATCCTCCTCTGAAAAAAAAAAAAAAAAAACAGGCTCTGCTGCTGCATACATTCAGGTAAAAGGTAAACCCCCTTGGCTGCGTCACTAGTTAAAGAAAAAAAAAAATCTGCGATGGAGTAACTACTAAACTAAAACTGTCTACTTGCAACTGGTTACTATTTGAAAATTTCTATTTTCATGTCTAGTTAGTGCTCTGGCTTCACATGCCAAAGGTTCTGGGTTTGAATCACGGGTTAGACATGGATGTTCGTTGTGGTTCAGAATCCACGTTAAGCTGTAGGTCCCGTCCTGATTAGCCGTTATTGTGCACAAGTATATGTCGTTGAGTGTACCAATCAACCCCAGAGTACAAGAAAGTAAAAGTTTCAACTTTCCTTTTAATTTTTTTTTTTTTTTTTACCTTTCTTGAACTGTCTTTAATATTATATGACGATAAATCTAAATGTATTCTAGGTACTGGACATGAAGGTATGCTTAATTCAAAATGTATCTGATGTAAAAACCACCCATTTCAAATTATTATTATTTTTTTTTCCAGGCAAACAGTATTTGCTAATATTTAAATCTGTTTTTGCATTAAGTTTGCAATTTAACTCTTTAAGTTTTTTTACCTAAATATATGTTGCTTCAATTTTATTTTGGTTTTAAACTGGTGTTCTTCCTTTAATATTTTGTCAATTTAGTTTACATCTAATTTGTCTTGTTATGTTTAGAAAAATATCTACTGAAAGAAAACGCTTGCCTTCTAATGATGATTCCAAAGAGAAGAATTCCGATTCAGTTCACACAAGTACAAGAGATTCCGTGGAAGATAGAGACAAAAGGAAGAAAAAGAGAAAGCGAATAATAGAGCCCACAGAATCCTCTAGTGAATCAGAGAAAGAAAAAGAAGCAGTAATAATTTTCTATAACTTCTATTAGTTTACTTATCACAAAAATTTATCTTATACATTCCAAAAATTTATTTTGTGTATCACAAATATTTGTTTTATATATCACAAAAATTTATTTTATAAAAGTAGCACTGAAATAAAAATATATATATATATATATATATATTTAAAAATTATCTTTACCCATAGTGTTTAAATGGAAAAATGATTGTTTGAATTAAGATCAATTACTTGTAAAAATTTTATTTCAACTATAATGACTAAAATGGAGAAACTAACCTTCAAAAATTAAACACTGAGGTTTCAACCCGTCAACTCATCAGTGGTTTTACAGGTCTACTACCCCAAAGAAGGTGTTTCTGAAGGAATAGCGGGAAAAATCTCCAAAGCACAACCCTAAAACCATGACACCTCTCGAAAACCTCACGGTGGAAAATGACATAAGAACAATTTAAAATTTTAGACGTATTAATAATATAAATATAAAATACTTTTCCAAAATAGACCAAGAGGAGACTTCAGAAACTGAATTTAAAACACTTGGAAACACTAGCTTTTTAAAATCTGCAGTTAGAACAGTTCCACTGCAAAAAAAAATAAACTAAAAGATTAATTTATTATTATAACTCAATCTATAGATCAAAAATACTAACATTTATTTTATAAAACTAGTACTGAAATCGAAACCAAAACACACAAGGTAAAAATTCGAACCTCAAGACCGACCTCTTAACTTCTCGCATTAAAACACTGTACCTGCATAAGTTGAAACTTCCCAAATCACTGATGGAATGACTACCTTTCCCACTTATTATTCTTTAATGTTTTGGTCTCTATCCGTATTATTTACGTTCGTATGGAATGGCCATTTTCCAGAGCGTTTTGGTGACGAAATGGCCGTTATTTTCGTAATTATGGCAGACGTTATTTCTGTGAATTACATTCTTGCCTGATGCTCATTTTCATGGGGTGTTACAATATACTAGTCCTCTTCTTTAGCACTGCAGCCGATTTCCGGCCAAGGCTGTCTCAGTCAGCTTGAACCATCTTACCCTATCCAACGCCACCTTCCTTAATTTATTCAAGTCTATACTCTTCAAATTCTTTTCCACGTTGTCCATCCACCTTGTACGTAGCCTACCTCTTTTCTTTTTTTTCCTTCTGGGTTTTGAAATGTTATATTTTTTGCTGGATTTTCATCTTCATACCTATATACATGGCCGAGCTATCTTATTTGCGATACTTTAATGACTTTTACTATGTTTGGATCTCTGAATTGAACTTGTAGCTCATGATTATACATTATTCTCCAAAGTCTGTTTTCCTTTACTGCTCCAAAAATTCTTCTTAGGATATTTCGTTCAAAAACCACTAATTTTTCTTCATTTGATTTATTCATTGTCCAGCATTCGCTTCCATATAAGACTATTGGTCTAACCAATGTCTTATATATCTGTATCTTTGTTTCTCTGCTTAGAAATTTGAATTTAAATTGGTTGCATAAACCATAGTAGCATCTGTTAGCCATGTTAATTCGATTCTTAATTTCAGAGGTGTTATTGTTATTTACAATTGTACTCAAATATTTGAACTGGTCAACCTTCTCAAAAACATAATCATTTATTTTCAGCGGCAACCGATCTAGGCCTTTGTTTGTCACAACCATGAACTTAGGGGTTTTTTTTCATTGATTTTCATGCCAATATTTTTGGCTGCTGCCTCAAGGGCAGAAAATGCTTCCACTATTGCTGCCTTAGTTCCTCCTACGATGTCAATATCATCTGCAAAGTCTAACAATTGTACTGATTTTGTAAAAATTGTCTTTTTTGTCTGTATTCCAGAGTCTCTTATTGCTTTTTCTAAGGCAATATTAATAAGTGGCATGAAAGAGAATCCCCTTGCTTCAATCCTTTTTCAGTTTAAAAGGCATCCGATAAATCAGATCCTAACTTTACACTTTACTCTGCTAAGCGTTATTAAGTTTGTCAATTTCTCAGGTATTCCCAACTCTGTCATTGCTTGAAATAATTTTTCCCTATCAATGCTATTGTATGCTGTCTTAAAATCAACAAATAGATGGTATGTATCTATATCATATTCCCTCGTCTTTTCCAGAATTTGTCTAATGCTGTGGATTTGATCAGTAGTTGGTCTACCCTTTTGGAATTCCCATTGATATTCTCCGTTGATTTTACTTGCATAAGTGCCTTTCCGCTAGTATATTTGATAGGATTTTATAGGATGCGTTCAACAGAGTAATCCCTCTATAGTTGTTACATTCTAACTTATCTCTTTTTTTGTATATCGGACATATGGATCCATCTTCCCATACAATAAGCATTTTTTCCAAATTCCATACATTGGAGATAATGACATGTATATTTCTGATAAGTTTAGGCTCTTTTATGTTCAGGAGCTTGGCTTTGATACCGTCCTGTCCTGCTGCACAGTTATAATCCAATTTATTTATCGCTCTCTCTACTTCATCCAAAGATGGTGGTTCTAAGATTTCACTTTGGTTCTGGTACATGCCCCTTGGCATTTCCTCTGTTCTGCATAATTCATTTTTTACGTTAAGAGAAATTTTAAAATGTTCTCGCCATCTTTTGAGTATTTCCCCTCTGTCATTAACAAGCTCACCATCTTTATCGCGACATTTGTGCGTTCTAGCATAAAACTCTCTTCTAGTGTTTACTGTCTGGTAGAATTTTCCTGCCTCTTTCTGCTGCTTTTCTATTTCCTGATATTTCTCCTCTCAATAAATTCTTTTTTTCTACTTGAAGATTCTTTTTTCTTGCCTTATAATTTCTTTATACTCTTCCTCTGAATTTCTTGTATAGTGCTTTTGCACCATCAATCTGTATGCACGGTTTTTCTTTTCATTTATGATTTCACATTTATCATCATACCAAATCCTGTGACTTCCCTCTCGAGCGGACTGGAAGTATTTTCCTTGCTGCCTCCATAATTATAGGCCTAAGTTTTTCCCAACTGCTGTCTTCATTATCCTCGTTTTCGATCCCTACAAATTTATCTTTAATCTTATTCCTATAATTAGTCAATATTTTTGGAGATCTAAGAGCATCTGTGTCTAAAATTTCTTCCTTCTGGTCTTTCTTAAAATAGAAACATTTAGAAATTTTGCCTCTCACCTTCGAGATGACCAAATGGTGGTCCGAATCTATGTTTGTACCTTGATGGCTCCTAACATCAAGAAGACTACTTTTGTGTCTCAATTCAATTGCCACATGATCAATCTGATTTTCCATCTGAGGAACACCATGTAGTTTTGTGTATGTCTCTATGCGCAAACTTTGTGCTCCCAATAACCATTTCAGTTCTAATTGCAAAATCCAATAGCCTATTTTCATTGAACTCTTCGTGCGGGCTGTGTTTTCCAGTATATCTCTGTACATTTTTATCTCTACCTATTTTTGCGTTGAAATCTCCAATCACTAGCTTTATATCATTCATTGAACATTTGTTATATGTTTCTTCTAGCCTATCATAAAAAAATTCTTTTTCAGTATCATCCTTATCTTCGGTTGGCACACAAATGATACTCACATTTTGTGGTTTGGCCTTAACACGCGATTTACAAATTCTCATTAACAGGCTCAAAATGTATAACCTTATCTCTTATTCACAATGAACCCTGTTCCAAAATGGTGTTGTTTCTTTTGGCAGCTATAATACAAGCTGCAGCTCCTCTTGTCCATTTTTCCCTTTCCAGCTAATGTTTTAAGTTTTACTTACTTTTTAAATCTGAGATTTAACACTAGAGTCCTCTTTTCTTGAAATTAGACTGTAAACAATGAAAAAAGTGTGATTTTAAAATATAATTGCACATGCACACACAGTGCAAGTACACTATACTTATTGAAGCAATTTGGTGTTCGTGTCATGAAGATGTAAAGATAAACTGTACATGCATCATAATTTTTTTTTTATGATGGTAAGCCTGAATGTTTTTTATCTGATTGTTTATTATATATATTTGTAACATTCTCCCATATTGGCTTAAATTGATGCAGTGTGGCAATTAAGAAACAATTATTTTTAGTGAATGCATTTATTGAAATAGCACGGAGAGGGAGAGAGAGTCTAAAAAGTTATGTGTTAGCTACATGATTGAAAGGGATAGAATGCATTGTAGTATTGTTAAAGAGAGAGCATTGGAATGTCGAGGTTAAATGGGAATTTTTTGAAAAAATATCACAGCAAACTACTCAATAAAAATGTAATCGGAACTCGTTCCCAAGCAACTTTTTGTTCTATTTGATGAGGGGAGAAGCTACAGTACCCCCACTGGCGCCACTTACAAATTGTTTATCTCTATAATATAAAGTTTGTATACAGTGCTTTTTAATTGCTGGTAAAACTTTCATGTTTTGCAAATTTTAATTTCCCATGAAATCTCGATTAATTATCACGAATTCAAACAATTATAATTTTAGATATATCTAGAGTTTAGAATTTCCTGAATGCTGACAAATTCTGATTTCATACTGTGTATTGCGTTCCTTATTTGGTCTGTACCTTCCAGTATTCTGTTGATATTCCCAGGTATATGTGTAAATGGTTTATATTTCAACAGGTTGAATCTACAGCCACTGCGAGTAATATTGGGAGACCTATAAAAAACACTGCCCGCAAATCATTCAGAATTGAAATGCCCTACTCTATGGTTTCTCATTTGTCAACAGTGTACAAGGAACAAGTGGACAGCTCTATTGCTGATAGAAACAGGGATAGCGTAAGTGATGAAACAAAATTAAAAAAAATGTGAAAACTGATGGTATCTTGAGAGAGAAACCTTTTAAACAGGTTTATTACTTATTCAACTTCCTTTGCTACACAGTTGAAATGCTAATTGGAGAAGTAGAGAGTGGTTAGCACTTTTGTATCTAAGATATTAACAAAAAGTTTTGGTTTGAAATTTGTATTCAAGTATAGGTCCTGCCTTTTTTGTGCACAGAATGGTTGTACAAAACAGACCTTGTTTTTCGGAGATGATCTTACTGAACCCAAAATGGTTGAGCAGGGTTATCAAGGTCGTAAAAATTGCTTAATATTTATTTACTTGTTTTCCAGGGCTTAAAAGTACTTGGAGATCCTTAATTTTTGTAACTTATCTTGGCAGCATCAACATTTTTTAGTATATTTGCTTTACACATGCATCCACATCCTTCAGTTCGTATTTGTTAGTTGATACTGTAAAGATACAATTGTTTTAATGCAAGCAACAATTTATTGAAACATTTCTGCAGAGAGAGTAGTTTTGTACGCCCAACCTTTAGCACGCTGGCAGTAATACAGGCCCGTGTTGCAGAGACCCATCATTGGTGTATAGGTACCAGCCTTTGGCGCTTCGTGAACAGGCTCGCTTCGCTCGTTGTAAGGTTCATTGACACATAATCACTGGGCTGTAGCCTTATTAGAAGCCATTTCGTAAAAAAAAAAAAGAATTCAAATTTTATTAAAATTAATTCCAAATTAGAAGATCAAAACTACTTATGTTGGAAGTTTTAGAGCTCTACGCTTATTTAAAGTAGCTTTGTATAGAGGGACTGACATATTGTTTTATTATTATAGATAAGATAATAAAACAAGTAAAAGTACTACTTAATAACAACAATGTAACAGTTCTATTATAATTCTTCCGCATGGTCTTAAAGTTTTAAAACCTTATTTTCATTGAATGGCAAATAAAATATTTACTGTTTTGTTGACATCTTCAGAGCTATCCCATTATACTGATAACTTGTTTATATTAAAGGCCCGTTCAACCTTTCATTGTTTAGTCAATAATAGCTTTCCAACAGCAAGTTATTGGAACCTCAGCGCATCTGAAAATTATTTTATAACTTATTAATCTGTTTAGCATTATCTGTTATATTTCTTGAATTTCCCTGGCATACTTTTGACATATATAATCATTATGACATTTCTCCAAAATATTTTGCTGAAACTGAAATCCAACCTTTCAGTATAGCTATCATACTCCAGATACTGTCTGTTTATTTCAGCAAAATATTCAGCTTAAAATATTTTAATTTACTTCAGTTAATTTTGCATGACATTTATTTGGAAGTAGTAAGTCCTGATTGAAATGTTTTGAACTTTCAATGATTGCTAAAAAAACGGCACTAACGAATTTGATCAAAATCGCTGTGGTAATGCCTCTTAAGGTGTTTGAAACATCCCCACCTTTGAAATTCCAGTAGAAAGGCGATTAAAGCTTAAAAAGTTGAAAAACGAGTGCCTTTAACACAGAGCTTTCTGCCCTTGAGCATCACCTATCAACGACTGATTTTTTCTGTTACATGCAAAGAAAGGAGAATGTCTATAAAATAACATTGCCAATTTCACTATCTAGTCGTGTTTTTTTTTTTGCCCTTGTAAAAATTATTACCTAAAATATTGCCAAATTGGCCATTTTTACTTAAATGAGTGAATGCATGAAAGTGGTAAATAACACCATGTCAAATTTTAGTGCAATGTCCAATATTATACTGTAATTGAAAGTTGTGCAATGTTCCACATGCCTTGTTTAACTTGTTTTCAAGGCCTTAAAAGTATTTGAATATTCTTATTCGCTTATTCCTTTGAAACTGCGTGTCTGGTATATTTGTATTTCACTTATATTATGGTTACAAGTTATATTATGTCATCGGTTTTTTTAGCAGATGCATTTTGCGAGTACTATGCCTGTGCACATTTAATGTGCCTAAGTAAAGTGCATATGAAAAATGAATTGCAACACTATCGAAATCTGTTCATAGGGCAAATAAAAGACTTGGACACATTAATGACATGCCCGAAAAGTCCTTAAAAATGGCATTGATTTTCATTTCAGTGTGAGCAATTATTTATTCCATACAGACGAGCGATTTTCTAAATCTAACTGTAGGCGTGAAAGTAATCTGTGCTCTGCTATGGGAATGATGCTAAATTCTTGTTTCTATTTATGCTGTGCCTTCTACACAGAGCTGCACAATATCTAAATACATGTGTAATCCTATTTCTGAGCATTGATTATTTTCCTTTTTTATATCTAGGACACTTCCTCAAGGCTCTCTCTTAAAAGGAAAAGAATTGAAGATGCCCTCAATTCTTCACAAAAAAAAGTGGTTAATGGAAACAAAGCCATCCCATTGCCACACTTTCCTTTGACAAACAATACTCCTAAGGTAAGTGTTGAACATAATGACTTTGAAATCTATTTTATTTAATAACTCTTGAAATAGCACAATTACATTCTTTGGCGCTATTCTTTTGGTATGAAGTGCAAATAACTAAGGAGATTTAGTATTATCACTGTTTTTTTGGTGAACATGCTAAGTATTGCTGACATTTGAAAATTAAATGTTCATATCAAGATACTAACTCTTTTCTAAACCAAGTTAATGTTTTTAAAAGACTTGAGGATTTAATATTGAGAATTTAAGAACATCTTAAATATTACATCATGCAGAGTGGCCACAGAACCGGGAAATGTCGGGGAGCTTTCTGATTCTAGAAAATGTCAGGGAACTTTTTAAAATTTCATGAAAATCAGGGAAATTTTGTATCGTTTAAGGCACGTTTATCCATATTTTGGCGCTATTTGCATGGAGATTAGTTGTGGAAAGCCATTAGAAGTTTAATGATACGGAATAATTTAAACTTTTCATTACCAGCAAAACTATTTTTTAAAAAATTGCATATTATCTCTTTAGCATACATGTTCTATTTGATCGGGGTGTCTAGATATCTGGAAAACCTAAGAAAATTATGGAAATTTGAAAAAAAGTTTGCCCTAAAATCTGGGAATATTTTAGAAATCTGTCAGGGAAATCAGGGAACTTTTTTTCCTGAATTTTGTGGCCATCCTATCATGAAAAATCATTTTTTCTTCTAATATCATGATACTCATACAAAATACTACAGAACTATTTAATATCTTTTACTGCTGAGTTCATCTTTTCTAATCCTTTTGAATCCATCAATTGGAACATAAGAAACTATTAGACTGCATTGCTACCATATAAAAATAAGACTTACTGCAGAGCTGAACTAGTGTGCATGTGCAGACAATCAGTTTTGTTATTCCCCTTGTCTTAAGTGTCTAAGAAGGCGACAATTTAATCCGGGTTTTAATTATATAACCCATAAAAACGAAATTTTTAATATAAATCCTTTGTTATGCATTGTTAATTTTTATACTTGTTAACACAGCACCAATTCTGTAGTCAGCATCATTTCTATCAACAAATTGTGCTGCAAATTACGTTTCAAAATTTATTTATTAAAAATGAACATGAATTTATGCACTCGCATCCAAATATCATTTATTTATTCTGATTAAAGTAATTGTATTATTTTATTTATATTATAAAAAAAAATTGGCCACAGGAAAGATTTTCTTCAATGGTCGGTTAAATGCAATTTTAGTTAGATTGGAAGTTGGTTTATTAGTATTCCGTAAAAGCGCCCGTTTAGTGGCAATTAAAGCTGTCAAAATTTGATAGAATGCATTGTCATCGAATCTATCTGCCAAGTTTCCGTGATTTGCGCCGATATGGCGAGCGCCATCACCAAGATTTATGTTGCGTGATGACAATGTAATAGCCACTATTGTCGAAATTTACTCCTGTATATTGAGTATTTAAACTGATTTTTGTATTGGTGTGAAGACATTTTGCTTGAGAGCTGTTGTAAAATACGATATTATGATTTGTGCTAGGCTATGATATTACTGAATTTTGCGCCTGTATGGCCACCGGTGTATATGTTGCTGTGATTGTCATTTTTGCCGAGATTTATGCTGAAGTAATATCGGTTATTGCCAAAATTTGCATTCGCCTAGGCTTTATCTGGTGTGATAGCTATGTCCGTGATTAGTGCTTGTGTATGAAATTTCTATTTAGCTTATATCGATTAATGGTTGCTGAAATTTTAACTTAATATTATGCAAGAAAATTTGTACTAATTGTAAAAATTTTGTATGTAGTTCATATTTAAAATTGTAATTTTTACTACAATTTTATATAAAATTGTTTGTTTATTTTAGCTTGACAATTTTACATTTTATCTATAACTATAAATAATAGTTTAAAAGTTGAAGTAATTTTTTTTATATAATTGTTTAACTTGTGCACCAGGTCATTGTTTATTTATACTTACAAATGTGTAATATTAATATTTTATTCGTGTATTTCTTAATTTTTTTTTATGGGCATTATCTATTCATTTGCTTACTGTTTGAGTAGTAGTTATTTATATGAATATTACTGTAACATAATTTAAGGAGTTAAATGTTCTTATAAAGAAGATTTGCATATTGGTTGTGTAGTAAGTATATTAAATAATTGCAGTAAATGTAGTATCCTTCTAAACAAAACAATAATTCTTAACAAAATGCAAATCTCGATTTAAACTTATTTTAAAAACCTTTTTCAATCAATTCAAATTTTAATTTTAACTTATACAAGGCATAAACAAAATATTATTTTTCCTGTCATGATGGTGATAAAAATACGATTTCAACTGATATAAAATTGAATTTTGGCTGATACAAAGTTGATACAAAATTGGATTTCGGCTGATACGAAGTTGATACAAAATCAGATTTCAACTGATACTGAGCTGGTTGGGTTTTTTTCAGAAATATCGCCAAATTTACCATTTTTTTTTTTAAATGAGTAACGGTACGGTAATAAAATGTTAAATAACACCATAAATTTTAATGCAATGGCCAATATTATAGTGTAATTGAAAGTTGTGCAATGTTACACACCCGTAGTTTTTTAAATGGCATGAATTGCCATTTTGTAATGAGGATTTAAAAAGTGTAAAAATATCTATTAAAAACAAACAAACTTGGATTTGAAGTAATGAGGTTAAGAAAATTAATTATCTTTTGAATGAATAATGAAGAAGCTTTAAGAGTGTTCTACCCCTTTGAACTAACTGAACATTACTAGCTTCTTTTTTGTATTTCTTTATGTTTCGGAACGTTCTACTTCAAAAAAGTGGTTTAGAATGAATGTCTATGTGTCAGTGTGTACGTGATCAGTATGAACGAATTGTCCTACTATGTTCAAATTATGTGTATGAAGATCTACCAAATCGTCAAAATTGCACAAGTTCGTAAGATAACTGCCATTGAAAAAGAATCATATTTTTCAGTATCTGATAAAAAACAATTTTGATCAAAATTGCTGGGGTAGTGTCTCCTAAGATGTTCAAAACATCCCCACCTACAAAATATCTATAAAAATGCAATAAGGGCGTAAAAAGTTGAAAAACAAATGTCTTCAACACACAGTTCTATTCCCTTGAGCGTCGCTCATCCACGACCGTTTTTATCTTTTCGATGTTTCACTTTTAAGAAAGGTTAATTGTAAGGATTGTCGAAAAGTATACTGACGAAATCACCATTTGGGTGGGGATGATTCTTTTTAAAGTAGCATAACAGAATTGTCGCCAAAAATAACTAGTAATTTTTTCTAAATGAATGAGGAAAATATTAATAGGGTTAATAAACACAAAAGCGCGTCAGTGTAATAGTGTAATTGAAAGTTGTTCAATAGTTTTTAGTGGTTTTGTAGGTCTGGTAAGTTAAGATGTTTTTCCTTTCTGAAACACCCTGATAGAACTTTTTGTGAGTTTTGAAATATCCCAGCATGATTACTGATTTGTACTGATTTTTTTTATAAGGGCAAGATGGAATTATTGATGGAAGAAATAAAAGTTTTAAAACAGAAGGTAAGAAACGTGAAAGATTTGGTTTTTAATTCTTATTTATGATTTTGCCTTTTTAGATTGTCAGCCTGTCAATGTGTTAGATTATTATGCTCTATCATTCTTCTCATGTTTATCAACAACAATGTTTGTTTACGTTTTCACTCTGACTTCATACCGATGTCTGGTGACGTCATTGAATCAAAATCATCGCCATTGGATGCTAACGGGGCGGTTTCTTTTCAGGCCCGCACCCGTAGGATATATATATATTTTTTCTCCATGACTGCTGGCATGCAGTGGTGTGATATATAGCTGATGTGTGTGTAGTTGTGTGGGATGATAACGGCAGGTAGCCGTGAGAAATGTTTTGTTTTATTATGTGCCGTCAATAAATATGTTTGGACTTCATCTATTTTTAAAGTTAGCCTTTTATTGGATTAGAGCATCAATATGCCTGATGCTTAAGGGGAAGGACAATAGGGTATTTGACAAATTTTCAAAATATATTTTAAATAAAGCGTTTGCTCAAAATAAAAGACGCATATTTTTTCTTTTTCCAAAATAGTGCTGCAAAGAGCCAAATATTGCATTCTAAAATGCAAGCAGAAGTCCCGCCTCTAAAACGCTGCTCAAAAATCCATCTGACTGTGTGACGTCACTATTGGATAAACAACATCGCGAATAAGTTACAAGCGAGATTGTGAAACCGTAATGTGTTCTTTTCTTTTAATTTCTTTTTTTTTTCCCCTTTCCCCGAGGAAATTTCTTACCGGTATTGTGTTGTACCTCACTGTACAAGTACTTCAATTAACAGCGGAACACTAATTTGGGTAAAACTTCGAAGTACGGAATGGATTCTGCGCCAAAAATTGTTTGCATAAAACCGCTCCAAGTTATGGCGGATTTTTGTTATAGCATTTTTTTAAGATATTCTTGTGTTCCTATTCACTTCAATGTATTATTATTTATTTTTGTAACCCTGTAAATGTTTAAATAAGATCAGACGTAAATTATAACGAGTGTTCCGATTCATCCCTTTCTGCGCGTTGAATCGGAACACCATGAATAAAATCAAAATAAATGCAAGTAATGTTTTTACCAACATTTTCAGGTTTGATTATCATAGAAGAAGGTATGACCCAAGTTTCAAAGTCACAAATTAGTTCGTTAATGATATTATTACACCAGATTTTTACTTTGAAATTTGAAAAAGTTTCCGTTTCACCTCGTTTTTTAACCAGCTGATTATTTTAATCGCTAATAATTTTGCTTATGTTTTTATAATTATTATAACTGTGAAAGTGTGTAGTTCTTGTTTTACAAATTAAAATAACTGGGAGATTTATTTATATACACAGATGGTTTTAACATTTCTTAACACTGCAGAAAAAAACTCTGGGCTTGATTTGAAAAAGAATCCCATCACCATTGCGTCTATTTTGGGTAAATTTTAACTGTCTGGCTTTATGAAACTGTAATACATAATTCCAATAAAGCTTTTTTAAATAAATATTTCCGAAAATTCACCTACAATGGTCATAATTAATCATAAAGTAGGAAGAAAGACGAACCAAGCTTAAAAATTATCGTACGAAGTAGTTTGTTCACAAACTTCCACTCCACAGTAGTGACGTCACACTCTGGGAGGGGCTTAAGGGATCATTTCTGATCACATGACGAAGCGCTCAGAAAACCATTTTTTAAAATTCGATTTATAAAATTTTGAGCAATTATTTCGAGTAGAAAATTCTTGCATTATTATTACTTCTTTAAGTACTATGTATATGCTGCATTTGGTAATTATTTGTTGATGGTGGCAAATACCCTATTCCCTATACTCGTTATCTTCTAACCCAGTTCATTTGGAAACTACTTTGTAAAACGACATTTAGTGAATAGGTACGAAAATGATCACATAATAAAATAACATAAATTGTTTTAATTTAATGTCTATCTATTATAAATGAAAATTAAAATAGCTATTGCAGATGGCTCACCTGCATAGGCATTGACTTAATGATTTCAGGTATAAAATATATTAGACGCTATTTTCGAGTTTTTAATTCATGTCGTTTCATTTAGTGATCATTTTCGTACCTACTCACCAAATCTCAAGGTGGTTATAGAAAGTAGTTTCTAAATGCACTGGACTAGATGATTGTAACATAGCGAGTATAGGGAATGACTTTTACTAGGACTTCCTCTTAAATGTGTTATATATTTCCTGACTGAAATTTTCAAGGAGTTTAGTAAGCACCCCAAAATAATTAGTAAATAAATACAAGCCTAAAAAAAATACGATATGAGTTTTATACCAAGTTTTTTGGATGACCCTTTTTACAGTTTGAATTGTTCTTTTTACTCACTTGAAAGGTAGAATATGCTAATCCTCTTGTAACTGATAGTCATTTTTTAAAAAACATCGAACAGTCTAAAAAAAGGGGAGAGGGGAATTTTTAACGCCAATTTCATCAACTTTGCAACATTTTTGTTCATTAAAAAATCTCCAAATTGGCAGTGCATCATGCATCGTCAGTTTTAAAAAGGGTGATGGGAGAGGTTTCAGTCATATAGTACCTAACATGTATGTCATTCATTAAAAGGCTTATCAAAAAGAACATTCTAAATTTGTTTCTTCTAAAGACACCTATATTAGCACTTAAACTATTTAAACTGGTCTGAGTTTAAATTTTGCTAAGTTTACATTCAGTCCTTGAAACCTTGCAATCCTAATTATTAAGGGTGCAATGAATAGTGATTTTGGTCAAATAACGAATAATCTCCCGGCCGAATATCTGATGCATTGTTACTTACACCACTTAAGATAAAAAAAATGGGGTCATTTTATATTATAAAAACATAGGACGGGACCTTCTTTAATGACGATTGTCTTAACACGGAATGGTTACATAACAAAAGCTTCTCATATCTTTAAAACTATTCAAAAGAACACATCTTGTGTTGTAGGCAAGGGCCCTGACACTGGATGAAAAAAATTCGTAACAAATAAAAAATAACATCTTAAAATTGCTGTGGATGCGCCGTATAAGTTTTGACTCTTTTCAAATATTGTAATAAGGAAAATAAAATCATGTTTTTATAGAGTAGTCAATAATAATTATTTGGCAATAAATAGAAAAAAAGTATAGATATCGAATATTCTGTGCATTCCTACTAATTATCCTACATTTGCAATCTTATATGTCCTATATTTAAAAGTAATATTTTGCTAGTCACTATTTGCCACTCAATGAAACAGAGGGATATTCATTTGTAAACTAAACCCTTTAACAAATGAAAAGTAGTGTTAGCAATTATTAAAAGTTGTGTGTATTTAGTTAGTAATAACAAGGGTCGCATTCTCCATAAAATTCCATATATTCCCTAAATTTTTGTTTTTTCCCTAAAATTGTACTTTAATTTTTTGATTATTCGTAAAAAAAAAAAACCTAAAATTTTTTACGATTTTCCTCCAAAAAACCAAGATATTCCTCCTGGGGAGAAAAATATTTCTGAAATTTTAATCATTGACAAACAATTTTAAATTGTAGCCGTTTAAGTTTTACAGTTGAAGCAATATTCTTTTTGAAGTATATGTACTTTGAATGTTGCTTAAAAATTAAATCAGTGGATTTAACTTTAAAAAAAAAAAAAAACTAGTATAATTTAATGGTTTGATTTTTTGTTTGTTGTTATGTTGAAAAGTTGTTTGACGTTAATTTTTTTTGGAAATTAGCAATTTTTTGCCTGTTTTGAAAAGAATATCTCTCTGTTAGGAATCTATGTCAGCTTTTGCAATTTTGGATTTATTCATAACTTTTTTTAGAATCATCCATAATATTTTCTGAATTGTCCCTAAAATTTTTGAAATTATCCCTAAAATTCCTACCTAATTTTTATAGTAAACTCACTGCGTCCTCTGTGATAATTGTTTACTGTTTATGCTCGATTTTTTGTAAAAAGTAGTGGCAGCGATTGAATGGAGAGGGCACATTGTGCATCATTGATTAGAAATTAGTAATATCTCCTATCCTTCCTCCCCCTTATTCCTCCAATGCTATAAAGTAAAAAAAAAAAAAAAACTACCACTGAAACTAAATGCACTTTTTTTCCTGGGCGTTGTTCATCATGTAGGTTTGTTGTATTTGAGATTTTCTGGTGCAAGGGCTACACAACTGCAACGGAACATCATTAGAGCTAGATCTGGATTACATAAGGATCCATATTTATCAGTGACCTTTTGCGGTAGTTTCTGCCATATGTCTACTCATTTTTACCTTCTACAATATTACAATGATGCAGCAAGAAACTTGTATACAGTCTGTATTAGGCAACATTTCTAGTCGGTACTACAAAAACAAATACAATATGTCAAGTGATAGGTCTTCTCTTGATGAGTTCCCATTACATGTATTGCAAAATTTTTGTTCATTAAAAAATCTCCAATTTGGCAGTGCATCATATTTTGTCATTTTAAAAGGGTGGTGAGGGGAGACGTTTCAGTTACATGTAATTCATTAAAAGGCTAGTCAAAGAGACATTCTATACAATCAGTGTTTAAATTTTGCTGGGCTTGCATTCAGACCTTGAGCCAATTTCTTTAATGATTGTTGTTTGAGATGCTTAGATTTAATTCAATTACTATTATACTACATATTTTTTTCATCACTTCTCTAAAGTCTGTTTATGTGACCAATTTTAGAAAGAAAACCTAAAGTGGAAGGTGCGAAAGGAGAGAGCTCGCAGCAATGCGTTTAAAAGTGCATACCTGTGAGTATTTTAATTTTTACTTTACTTTGTTACCGACACATATTTCATTACAACTGCTAAATTTTAATTATTAAACTAGATTCAGTTGTTTCTTTTAAGTAATAAAATATAACGAAAAAACAAAGAGTCTGCGTATCTGTTCCTCTATTCTATAGAAAGCTACTTCTAATAGGCGTAGGGTTATGAAATTTTCAAGATATTTTTGACCATCTAATTGAACTTTTGAGAAATAGAGACCAAGGTGCAAGAGAGGAATAAATAATAAAAACACTAAACATGTTTCACAAATTTTTATTCCAATAAAAATCAGCCCATCTGATGGCTGTGGGGTTAACGCTCTGGCCTCGCATGCCAAAGGTGCCGGGTTCGTATCCCGGG
The DNA here is from genome assembly GCA_963978545.1 of Linyphia triangularis. Lineage (NCBI taxonomy): Eukaryota > Metazoa > Arthropoda > Arachnida > Araneae > Linyphiidae > Linyphia > Linyphia triangularis. The sequence goes on from OZ021728.1 coordinate 3,319,698, forward strand.
TTTGTCATGGATGTTCGTTGTGGTTCGGAATCTACGATAAGCTGTAGGTCCTGGCCTGATTAGCCTTTATTGTGCATAAAAATAGATCATTGAGCGTACAAACCAACCAACCAATAAAAATCAACAATATTTACAAATGTGATGAAAAGAAAGTGCGACTCTCCAAGCCATTACTTTTGGAACAAGTTGAGTCAATGAAACATATCGTAAATTGTGGTTCCTTTAAATTTCTGTTGACAGCCAAATACAAACAAAGCAATTTTTTTCTAAAAGATGTTTTATTGAATAAAAAATAATCTGTAGTTTATTTTACAATGAAGCGTTAGACATTGCATACATCTTTAAATAAAAGCTATTGAAGCTTTTCGATTGTTTAATATTAGAACAACGATAGAAAAGGAAGGGTATTTCTCTTGCGCAATTCTTTGGTGAATTCATTAGGGCTTCGTTCATTATTATACGTTTCATTTGTATCTCACAGCCTTGGAAACTATTTTCTCGAGTGATTCTTTATTTTAAAAACATAATTACTGTGTAAAAGGAAATTTACTAAAATCCAGCAAACCCATATTTTAACAAATTTCTAGTTCTTTACTATTGCACTCGCAACTACATTGCGAAGAAAAATGTATCTCTTCGTTTAAATAAGAAAGGAAAACTTTGAATAGGACGCTTTAACTCTCATTTATAGAGCTTGTAGGTACTCATAATTTTGTGAATGAGTTTTTTTCATACAAAAAACTGCTGTGTTCATTTTTGTTTGGCATTGTTTGTTTTTGAGTTGTGCAGGAAATAAAAAAAAAAGAAACCTTTTTTTCGAATTTTACTTTGTGAAATCTTTAAAAAGGTTTGAATAAAGTATTCAACATTTAAAAACTTTTATTCAGTATTTTCACCATGCCATCGTAATTTGCAAATAAAAACAAAATTTAAAATCTAGAAATGTAGTTTTGGAATGTGTAGAAGCGGTTATTGAGTTGACTGTCGCAAAACATGTTTACTTACACAGATTCTCTAGTTTGTCTAACTTCTTTGTAAAAATATAAACTTAACCATCATTTATAAAAGCTTTTCTTTCCTTATTATAGCCAAGAAAATAAATTAAACAAAGAGCTCAGACAGGAGGTAAATGCAATGAAGATGGAAGAAGAGAGAAGGGAAGCTTCCCTTGCTGCATTACCACCGTTAGTAAATTTTTAATATTAGTGAGTCAGTGGTGTGCGTTCATAGAAGCAATGCTTGCCTTTAATAAATAATATAATACATTCAAAAAGTTCTGCGTAAAAAATAAAAAAGAAGGGATTTAGATTTTTTTTGCTAAGCCAACAATTTTTGGTTAAAAATAATATTGCTTTTATTAAATTATTTGTAAGATATAAAAGTTGGTATTAGTCTTTATAAAATTTCTTCCTATGAAGCCTTTGTAATTGGGTTATTCAAGCATTTCGGAATTTGCATCTGGTTCCGTAATGACCATAGTACAACAGCGAACTTAAATATTATTTCTTTTCAAGTTGTTTTACACAGAATAAACTTTTTTTTTTCTAATTTAAATCATGAGTAAGGTTCTTTTAAACAATATTATATGCTTTTTTATAGTTTAATGCTACTGTGAGCTATCGAAAGGGAAGCAAAATTAAAAGCTTTCAAACGAGTGCACTGCCATCTATGAGTATAATTATTATCAATATGGAGATTTTAATTTAGCTTTCTTTCTTTTAAATTTCTATTATCATGTTTCTTCTTTAAAAATCTTCTTCGTTAAATGATTATTATTTTAAACTTTTTATATGAAATAAGCTGTACCATTATATTATATCTGTTTCATTTTATAATTTTTTCAAAACACACTTCGGATGAAAATATTCCTTTAAAACGTGAGTTAATTTTCATCGATTGTATAAAAAAAAAATTAAACATTCAATTTATAATTTTTGTCCAATTATATTTTCTAATTCGAATTAAATATCTTTTAAGAGAAAGTCTTAGTAAGGATCATTCCCTATACTCGCTATGTTACAATCTTCTAGCCCAGTGCATTTAGAAACTACTTTCTAATTCCACCTTGAAATTCGATGATTAGGTTAGAAAAGGATCGCTTAATGAAATGACATAAATTAAAAACTCGAAAATGGTGTCTAATATACTTTTATTTTGTATTTAAAATCCTCACGTCAATGCATATGCAGGGCGCCACCTGATTTTGTCTTTTGAAATTTTCATTTTCATTTATACAGAGTGGCCACAGAACTGGGAAAACCTGGAAATCAGGGAAATGTCAGGTAGTTTCTGATTATGGAAAAAATCATTGAAATGTCAGGGAACTTTTTAAAATTTCATGAAAATCAGAGAAATTTTGTATTGTTTAAGGCACTTTCATCCATATTCTGGCTCTATTTACATGGAGATTTGTAGTGGTAAGCCATTAGAAGTTTAATGTTACGGAATAATTTAAACTTTTCATTACCAGCAAAACTATTTTTTTTTAAATATTGCATATTATCTCTTTAGTATACATGTTCTATTTGATCAGTGTGTCTAGACATCTGGAAAAATTAAGAAATTGGGAAATTTGAAAAAAAGTGTGCCCTAAAATCAGGGAATTTTTTAGAAATCTGTCGGAATTATCAGGGAACTTTCTTTCCTGAATTTTGTGGTCATCCTGTTTATAGTAGATAGACATTAAATGAAAAGAATTGATGTCGTTTCATGAAGTTATTTTTTTCGTACCTACTCGCCAAATGTTAATGTTTTATAGAAAGTAGTTTCTAAATGCACTGGGCTAGAAAATTGTAACATAGTGAGTATAGGGAATGATCCTTACTAGGACTTCCTCGTAACTCACTTTCGATATCCTTTTAATGTAGCTTCGACTTGGATGAGCTCAATCCACCCGAAGAACAAGAAGTTGTGTAAGTAAACTAATGATAATTGTCTTTTTATTAAATTTTTTATTATTTGTCGCATAGCGGGGCATATTTTGAACAGTGGCAGGTTGGGTGGGTATTAAGAAAATATGGGCACAAGACGGTGCACTTGCACCAGCTTGGGTTTTGAAAATTAAAAATAATTAGAAGAAAAGTGTTGTGAATCTCTAAAAATAGAAGTATGTTATAAGGTTTTAAAATATTCAATGGATAAGAAAATTCCTACATACTAATAAAATTTCAAGGGTCGCATTCGCCCTAAGATTGAAAATATTTCTTAAATATTTGTTTCGCCTAAAATTGTACTTACATTTTTTGATAATTCTAAAAAAAAAAAAAAATTTAACTTTTCTGAGATTCTAATTATTCAAAAATTGGCAATTTTTTCCCCGGCATTAAAACGCGCTCTGAAAAAAAATGGATGTGCTACATTTTTTAAAGTTATCCCTAAAATTTTTGAAATTACCCCTAAATTTTTTTAGAATTTACCTTAAAATGTTTCCTAAATTTTTTTTTTTTTTAATATCCCTAAAATTCCTACATTTTTTTTTTTTTTAAAAAGAAAGCTCACTGTCCCCCCCCCCCCCCCACCTGAAATTCCATTAAGATATCAAATTGAAAATTAAAATTAAATTAAAACAAAAATTAACTGCCTTGTACCCGTTTGGGTGCCATCTGCACCCGCCTGAAACTAATTCTGCCTGCACTCAAATTAGAGAAAGATAAAAGTTTTCAACTAATTTTTGTCATCCTTACGACTTGCAATGGTTAGGAAGTATCATTTATGTGATTGGATGTAGCTTCTTTCCTCACCAGCAAGAAATAGGGTTAAGATTTGCTGTAAGGTCCCCTTGGCCAGTGGTAGAAAGAAGTGGGAAAAGAAAACTGGGGGGAGGGGGATAAAAGTTGGTAAGTACCCCCCCCCCCCCAAAGATAAATGTTAATATTTTTATTATAAGACACAAAATTTTAACTAGTAAAGAAATAGTTCATACTTTTTAACTCTAATTTTAAACTAAGTTCCAAAATGTATTGTTATTTTAATGAATATTCTGTAACTTTATTTTTGTATTTGGAAGTAAGAGTTAAAATGAAGTAATAATTTAACGTTATATATATAAGTGGTTATTTAGATTTAAGTAGTGCTTCCAAATGTGCATACTTTCATGAAATTAAATTAATGAAAAACTAAAAAAAAAAAAAAAAAAAAAAAAAAAAAAAAAAAAAAAATAGCCGGTCTTTATATGAAACAAGGATAGACATTTAACTTAAAAAATAGTTCATCCAAAGTTAAAAGTTGACCAAGTGTAACTGTATTTGTTAATAAAATAATTATATCTTGATACAAAGTAGTGTGATACATTTTTATAACAGTTTGGTCTATACATTCACCAAAAATAGTTTATTTTTACATTTGAGAACTTTAAATCACTTTTTTTTTATGTCACTACATTTAAAGGTTAATGTTATTTTTCTTTAGTAGTTTTTAGACAGATTGAGAATTTTTAAAAGTGGGGGAATGGATTTCAGTGTTTTTAGAAGTGAGGAGACTCATGGGTATTTTCTTGAAAAGTGGAGAGACGCATCACCCCACGTCTACCGACACTTCTACCACCAGGGTTTCCACGGTCATTGGAAGTCATTAAAAGTGCTTAATATTTTTGAACTTGTTTTCAAGGCCTTGAAAATGCTTAGAGGTCCTTAAAAGTCCTTAATTTTTTAAGATGTGTACCCAACAGTACAATTTTTAAAAATGCAACTCAGACTTGCTATCCCTGCGTGACCGACACTTATCCGCACCATATCGGAATTATCTGACATATTTGTATTATGCATGCGTCAATTTGTAACTTTTTTTGGCAGAATATACTTTATTAAATTTATACATAGAGATGATGCCTGAAACAAATTTTCAAAGGTCCTTAAAAACATTATTTTGGTCCTTAAAAGTCATTGAAAAGTCAGTGATTTTCATTCTGTGATTTGAGTGGGAACCCTGACCACTGCCCTTAGCGACTTTCTGAAAGTTAACAATTCAGTTGCCGAATGTGGCAACTCGTCGCCAAGGTTTTCCGATAACCCTAGTGACTGTTTGGATGATAAAGTCGCAAAGAGGGACCGTACAGTAAATCCTAACCAGAAATATTATTCAGAGTTGTGTGTTCACCTATATCGGAAATCAGTGTTAATTCCTTGCATCCCCTTTTGTTTCTTTTCTTTCCCCCCCCCCCCCCTTGGTTTTTCAACTAAAAATTGGTAACTGTGTTTGGAAAGCATTAAACATATATAATATGGTACTTGCGTATTATCGCAACCAGGTTGGCGCGATTTGACGGCATTCAATTTAACCAGTAAGCAAAATAATTTCCTTACGAAAACCACGTATAACACCTAGGGTTGCCGTAAGTAATGTCGCCAAATTTGCCGATTTTTGCGAATTTTGGTTGCCGTAAGTAGGGTCGCCAAATTTGGTGATTTATGCGAATTTTGGCCTGGTTGCGTTAATACGTAAGTACCTAAAATATCTTGGATTTGAATAAAATTCAACAATTTTATTAATCCATTTTTTTTTTTACTTATTCCCGTTCATGTAAAGTTATTCTGAATTAAAATCAATGAGAATATCAAAGATTGCATTAGAAATGTTAGTAGAGACTTCCTGTAAAATACCATTGTCATTCAACATGTTCGTGCAAAACATCTGGTTTTGGGTAACTTCCTTGTTAAGTATACTTTAAAAATGAACGTGCTATTCATTCTAGTTTTTCTTTAAAGCCAGGAGCAGGATATAGAAAGAAATGCTGAGGAGCAACATGAACAACCCCAGGTGGCACCCGTAGAGGAACGGAGGGGGAGGGGTCGACCCCAAAAAAAAACAAGGGCAGGCGCAAGGCCAAAAAAGACCACCCTTCCTCCACCTCCACCACCACCCAGGATTCCCTTGGGTCCACCTAGAAACACCCATAATATTACAGAGTTTTGGCTTGAACAAGAAGCTCTGAATCTAATAGAGCTAAAACCACATCCCAGGGTAAGATTTTTTCTTTTGTTCAGAGTGGCCACAGAACCTGGCAAATGTCAGGGAGCTTTCTTGATTCTGGAAACAATCAGGGAATTTTTAAAAAATTTGCAATAATCAGGGGAAAAATTGCCATCGCTGTTTCAATATGTTTCCCCGTTCATACATATTTTGGCGTCATTCTTCCCGAAGAATTGCAGAGGGAATCGTTAGAAATTTAGTTTTAACATTCATTCGATCACAAAAAATTCACAAATAAACACATTCAATCGTTAGAATAATTTAAACATTTCATTACTGCCAAAACTATTTTTTTTTTTTAATTTACAAATTATGTCTTTAACGTACGTGGTGTATTTGATCTGAATGTCTTGCATTTGGAAAACTGGGAAATGTTTGGAGAAATTTGATAAGATATGCTTAAAATCAGGGAAATATTTAGAAATCTATCATGGAAATCAGGGAATTATCATAAAACTTTTTTTCTTGAATTTTGTGACCAGCATGCATTTCATTTCTGCCAACTTTACAGAAGAGTTGATCATAGTTAAAAAAAATTATAAAAACAAACTTTCAGCGACTTAGTTTTTTTTTCCTTGGAAGTAGGTGATTAAGTGAAGAAATAACTCAACGTTATAAACGTAACTATTTATTTAGATTTAAATAGTGCTTCTAAACATGCATACTTTCATGAAATAGAGTAAATAGAGGACTCTAAAATGTTTTTTTTTTATTTTTTTAATAATAGAATAGAAATTTAATTTAAAAGAAAATTTCTCCAAAGTTAAAAGTTTACCAAGTGTAGCAAACAATATTGTTAATAAAAAATACTTATATCTGAATACAAAGTAGTGTAATGCATTTGCATAATAGTATGATATGAATATATATTATATATACCAAGAATAGGTTGTTTTTATTACATTTGAAAATTTGTAATCACTTTTTTTTGGTGTTACTACATTTAAAGGTTAATTAAAATTTCTTTAGTAATTTTTAGACGGATTTAGTGTATTTAAAAATGGGAGAATGGATTACAGTGGTTTCAGAAATGGGAGAACGCATGGGTATTTTCTTGAAAAGTGGGGGATGCGTCTACCCTTACTTCTAGCTCTGAGTCCAGCCCTAATTTTCCTTCTGTATTTCTCTGCATAAAAAATTTCTCTACAAAACTTCTTATCCCACTTGTCATCGAACAATATTTTTAAAGTTTTCTAACCTATGACCGAAGTAGGCGGCAAAAATATCTGAATGTGATTTTTTAACTGTTTTCGAGTTATACAAAATGTACCAACATGGGACTTGTGTTGCTTGATTTTATATTACAGATTAATGTGAAATTATTTTACAAGATTTAATCTGAAATTTTTGTTATTGATTTAAATTTAGTGAATATTTTTAGGTGGATGGAGAAACATCATTGTGATTTTATTGGATATTTATGATGCAAGAAATACAATGGCTTTTAGAATTATCCTTAAAATTTTTAGAATTTTCTCTAAAATATTACCAAAATTTTTGGAAATATCCCTAAAATGTTTTTAAAAAATTTTAGATTTATCCCTACTTTTGTGCTATACAGTAAGCTTTCTCTGTTGGAATGTTAGTAAATTACAAACTTATCCTTTTGAAATTATTTACAATTGTTAACTGCCAGGTAGTTTGAACTTTTTAACCCCACCGAAAAGTTAGCCAACCATTGACTGGATAATATATAGGTATAAAATTTTTTCGATAAATGTAGTTTGGAGGAACTAATTTTTGATAATAAATCCAATTTGAAAAAGTTTTTAAAAGATTTTTTCTTCTAGGTGGAAAGAATGCCATATATTTATAAGAGACTGGGTCAGAAAACTCTGCCCCAGGTTCCCATCTCGAAGACCGGCAGAATGGTTACAAGGAGTATGACAAGGAGGCCATAAAATTAAGCAAATATTTCCTAAAGATATTTCATTTTTTTTTTTTAAATTAAATTACGTTTTTTTTTTTTTTTTTTTTTTTTTTTTTTTTTTTTTTATAAATAAATGTAATTATTTTTTAATTAAAGTTCATTATTTTTTTTAATTACATTTCGTTATTTTTTGAAAATAAATGTAATTATTTTTTTATTAAATTTCATTTTTTTAATACTAAATTTCATTTTTTTTTTTTTAATTAAATTTCATTATTTTTATAGCTTTCTTTATTTTTTAAATTAAGTTGTATCTAATTGATTGAAGAACTTAAAAGAATGAAAAATTTCATCTAATGAAACTTATGAAGTAAATTTAATTTAAATTTTAAATTAAGAATCGGCATTTACGACAGTTCAAGCATGGCATAATTTTAATTTATTAATAAAATATATTTTTAAGATTGAATCAAAAGCAATGTCTTTAAAAGACTTACCAACAGTATTATTATTATTATTTTTTCTTTTTCTAAAAAGTTTTCATTTGCAAATATGTGTCTTGTCTGCAAGAGCATTAAAGCTCTTTTAATATAAAGGATGTTTTTTTTTTTGCTAAATTCACATTAAGTTTAGAAAATCTATATTTGAAAAACAAATTTAATTTTTTATTTTGCAATTTAATTTTTTATTTCGTAAAAACTTTATTTTTTATTTTGTAAATTTTTATAAGTCAAAGAAAATGTAAGTAAAAAAATAATATAATTTACTTCTTAATATAAAGAAAGGCGTTTTTTTTTTTTTTTTTTTTCTTTCTTTAAACTATTTTTTTAGTAAATCTATATTTGTAAAACTAACTAAATTTTTTGTTTTATAAATTTTTATAGTAAGTTAAAGAAAATATAAGTAATTTAATTTTGAATATAAAGAAGGATGGTTCTTTTTTAGCTAAATTCACATTAAATATATATTTGTAAAACTAACTTTATTTTGTAAATTTTTAATCGTAAATTTTTATAGTAATTCAAAGAAACAAAATTAAAAAGAAAAAGAAATTAAGTAAAAAAATTTGTTTTATAATTTACTTTTTAATATAAAGAAGAATTTTTTATTAGCTAAATTAATTTTTTATTTTGTAAATTTTTATAGTTAATCGAAGAAAATTTAAGTAAAAAAATGTATTTTACAATTTACTTAACAGATTTATTGCAAGCAGATCCATCCTAATTTATATTTAAATGCATAAAAATTACTGTTTATTTTCACCTCTTGTTGATATTTGTTTATGGCTGATATAAGCTGCTGAAAAGACCACCATCAAAGTTCCAACTTATAGTAATATGATTTTTCTCCCGCAGCTGCAGCCGATTGGTACAGCACCGACCTCACAACCGACATACAGCACTTCTGAACTACAATCCGACCGACGAATGGAGCAGTTGGAGAGGCACCACCACAAATCCACTACTGCTTCTAAGTCTTCCATGTTATATATGCTTGGATAGTGAGATGCCAGCTCAGGTGCTGACCTCCCCTTGAAAACAGCCCACTAACTGCAATACACAAACCACAGCCCGCCCATGCTTCGCGTCATCAGGTAAGTTGGCGTGATTGGGCTCCAGGTAAACCTAAAACCTCTTCTCGTTTTCTCTTTCCTTGCATGTCGGAATGAATGCGAGACCATCTAGTCGCACTTATTTTCCTTCTTTGGGGTGACTCCATTTTATGGATCGTTTCTCGAAACCAGATCGATTTGTGGTAGGGTGTATAAAGTTGAAAAATGCATTTTGTTCTCCTTGTAGCTATTTTGTTCACATTCTGAATACATGAATTGGCGGAGAATATTTTCTTTTGTTTAATTCAATGTTGTAGGAATTAAATGTCGAATAATATTGATTTGAGAATCTTTACAAACTGAAGGTGTTTTGAAGTGAACGTTGTTACATTATTTAAAAATAAGTAATTATGTTTTCTATTGCCAAAAGTGGCATTCTGCATTTTCGTAATCTGTCTGCACAATATTTTAATCTTTTCGCAGGTGCATGAAGTTAATGTTATATGTTATGGTTTTGCTTTAAATGAAATTTTTACCAGTTTTGCAAATAGCTCATTAAAATTTGAAGGAAAATTGATTTTCTGTCTTTTTAATTCGTTCCAAGTTCTGGTCAAAAGGCAAAATCTGATTTTAAGCAAATGTTCAATTCGGGGTTCTCTATTTAAATTTAGATTTATTATTTGTGATACAAAAACAAGTTTATTTAATTCTTTCTCATAAAAAGAATCCCTCTGAATCTCATAACATTTAGTCTGATACCTTTCTATCAGCAGTTAGATTCTTTTCATGTGCATGAATTCGGCTACGGCACTTTTCTGTCGGAAAATAAAAATACAAATTTATGACGTAGGTCGTAAAACACATTAAAAATGTGGTTGCTTTACATTACTGCCATACTCGTTGCCTATAGCAGCTAATTACTTTTTGTAAGCGCCTAATTCAAGACCGAACAAACTCAATTACAATTTGTAGATTAAATAAAGCTATAGTAATTTCAGTTAATGTACGTCAGCATCATGTTTTTCACTGAAACTCCAATGTTGCCCATTTCTAACAGGCTCAAGCTCCTCAGCTCATACAGGATCATGTATTTCCTACCTTCACAGGTTTTGCCACTAGTTTTCACAATCAGTCTCAATTGGAAAGTGTCCTCCTCAGTAAATCAATTAAAATAAGGCTCAAATTCTGCTCGCTTTGAGTCACATATTTTTTTTTTGCATGGATTATATTTGCATTGCAAAATGTGTCCCAATTATACGAATAAAATTTCACAGTCCATTGAGTATTCCAATCCCTTTTAAGTGATTTCTAAGATTGGTTTCCCTTTTCATCTGTCTTACAGTCTTCGAGAAGGACTTCTCACTTTAATCTAAGAACTAATATTGTTAAGTATCTTGTTGCTTCAGCAACATTACAAGATTAGATTAGATTAGATAGAGGGTGATAAAGTCTAGTGTACTAATGCCTGATAGGCCCCATTGTACCAATTGCCCAAGAATAACTCCCAATTTTTCTACCAAATTAAATAGTTTCTGAAATTTCAGTTATTAAAATTTTAACTTTTGACAAACTATTTTAAATTGTAGTGAAACTAATGTTAGTAAGCAATTTTTTTTATTATGTACTTTGAGTATAAATAATTATATAACGGTTGTTTTGCTAAATAGTTGTTTAAAGTTAATTGCTTTTTTTTACATTGTCTGTTTTGTGACTGTAATTCCTATTTTTAAGAAAACCCACGACGCACTCTGTAAGTTGAGGTTTGGTTTGTTGAATGGTCTTTTGATCAAGCATAACTCTAACAAGGAACTGCTTACAAGATTCTGTTTTTTCCTCAGCTTTAGCTCAAGTAACTTTCCAGTTTCATAACGTTTCCTTATTGAATTACTTCTTAGTTGTGGTTAGTAATTTTATTTATTGTGCTGTTTTGCTTTTGACACTTACAGGTCACTTTCTCAATTTTTTTTGCTGGTCTTTGTGCAGTGCTAAAATCAATCTACATTAGTTATTCTTATATGCAATTGAACTAACGTTTCATCAGCAATTCAAAGTGTTGTAATGCTGGTTGATTATCACATGTTAGTTACAGAGTGGCAACAGAACCTACAAAATCAAGAAGCTTTCTGATTCTGGAAAAAATCAGGGAAATGTCAGGGAATTTTTTTAATTTCACAAAAAACAAGGACATTTTTTTTGTTCTAAAAGGTACCTTTCCTCCTTCATCCGTATTTTAGCACCATTCACCCGGACAATTGTAATGGTAATCCTTGGAAGTTTAATATTATATAATAATTTAAACTTTTCAATTACGCCAAACTTATTTTTAAAAAATTGGCTTCTTATTTTTTTTAGCATACTTGTTCTATTTGATCATAACATAATGTCCAAACATCTGGAAAAGTTGGGGAATTTTTTAAAAAAATTTGCATTTAAATCAGAGAATTTTTTAGAAATCTATCAAGGAATTATCAGGGAACTTTTTTCCTGAATTTTCTGGTCACCTTGTTGTTAATAATTTAAATCTGGGTCGCGAGGTCACACTATACATAAATTGAATTTTCCCTGGAAGCCGAGTACCGCAGTTCGCCTTTCTGGGTCGCGAGGTCACTTTACACGTAGCTGCAATTTTCCCGGTCAGTTGAGAACCGCACTGCGGCATTCTGGGTCGCGAGGTCACACTAAACGTAGATTGAATTTTCCCGGAAAGCCGAGTACCGCAGTTCGGCTTTCTGGGTCGCGAGGTCACTTTACACGTAGCTGCAATTTTCCCGGTCAGCTGAGAATCGCACTTCGGCATTCTGGGTCGCGAGGTCACACTAAACGTAGATTGAATTTTCCCGGAAAGCCGAGTACCGCAGTTCGGCTTTCTGGGTCGCGAGGTCACTTTACACGTAGCTGCAATTTTCCCGGTCAGCTGGGAACCGCACTTCGGCATTCTGAGTCGCGAGGTCACACTAGACGTAGATTGAATTTTCCCGGGAAGCCGAGTACTGCAGTTCGGCTTTCTGGGTCGCGAGGTCACTTTACACGTAGCTGCAATTTTCCCGGTCAGCCGAGTACCGCACTTCGACTTTCTCGATCGCGAGGTCACACTAGACGTAGATTGAATTTTCCCGGGAAGCCGAGTACTGCAGTTCGGCTTTCTGGGTCGCGAGGTCACTTTACACGTAGCTGCAATTTTCCCGGTCAGCCGAGTACCGCACTTCGACTTTCTCGGTCGCGAGGTCACACTATACATAGATTGAATTTTCCCGCGAAGCCGAGTACTGCAGTTCGGCTTTCTGGGTGGCGAGGTCACTTTACACGTAGCTGCAATTTTCCCGGTCAGCTGAGAATCGCACTTCGGCTTTCTAGGTCGCGAGGTCACACTAAACGTAGATTGAATTTTCCCGGGAAGCCGAGTACAGCAGTTCGGCTTTCTGGGTCGCGAGGTCACTTTACACGTAGCTGCAATTTTCCCGGTCAGCTGAGAATCTCACTTCGGCATTCTGGGTCGCGAGGTCACACTAAACGTAGATTGAATTTTCCCGGGAAGCCGAATACAGCAGTTCGGCTTTCTGGGTCGTGAGGTCACTTTACACGTAGCTGCAATTTTCCCGGTCAGCTGAGAATCTCACTTCGGCATTCTGGGTCGCGAGGTCACACTAAACGTAGATTGAATTTTCCCGGGAAGCCGAATACAGCAGTTCGGATTTCTGGGTCGCGAGGTCACTTTACACGTAGCTGCAATTTTCCCGGTCAGCTGAGAATCGCACTTCGGCATTCTGGGTCGCGAGGTCACACTAAACGTAGATTGAATTTTCCCGGGAAGCCGAGTACTGCAGTTCGGCTTTCTGGGTCGCGAGGTCACTTTACACGTAGCTGCAATTTTCCCGGTCATCAGAGTACCGCACTTCGGCATTCTGAGTCGCGAGGTCCCACTAGACGTAGATTGAATTTTCCCGGGGAGCCGAATACAGCAGTTCGGCTTTCTGGGTCGCGAGGTCACTTTACACGTAGCTGCAATTTTCCCGGTCAGCTGAGAATCGCACTTCGGCATTCTGGGTCGCGAGGTCACACTAAACGTAGATTGAATTTTCCCGGGAAGCCGAATACAGCAGTTCGGCTTTCTGGTTCGCGAGGTCACTTTACACGTAGCTGCAATTTTCCCGGTCAGCTGAGTACCGTACTTCAGCTTTCTGGGTCGCGAGGTCACACTAAACGTAGATTGAATTTTCCCGGGAAGCCGAATACAGCAGTTCGGCTTTCTGGGTCGCGAGGTCACTTAACATGTAGCTGCAATTTTCCAGGTCAGCTGAGTACCGTACTTCGGCTTTCTGGGTCGCGAGGTCACACTAAACGTAGATTGAATTTTCCCGGGAAGCCGAATACAGCAGTTCGGCTTTCTGGGTCGCGAGGTCACTTTACACGTAGCTGCAATTTTCCAGGTCAGCTGAGAATCGCACTTCGGCATTCTGGGTCGCGAGGTCACACTAAACGTAGATTGAATTTTCCCGGGAAGCCGAATACAGCAGTTCGGCTTTCTGGTTCGTGAGGTCACTTTACACGTAGCTGCAATTTTCCCGGTCAGCTGAGTACCGTACTTCGGCTTTCTGGGTCGCGAGGTCACACTAAACGTAGATTGAATTTTCCCGGGAAGCCGAATACAGCAGTTCGGCTTTCTGGGTCGCGAGGTCACTTTACACGTAGCTGCAATTTTCCAGGTCAGCTGAGAATCGCACTTCGGCTTTCTAGGTCGCGAGGTCACACTAAACGTAGATTGAATTTTCTCGGGAAGCCGAATACAGCAGTTCGGCTTTCTGGTTCGCGAGGTCACTTTACACGTAGCTGCAATTTTCCCGGTCAGCTGAGTACTGTACTTCAGCTTTCTGGGTCGCGAGGTCACACTAAACGTAGATTGAATTTTCCCGGGAAGCCGAATACAGCAGTTCGGCTTTCTGGGTCGCGAGGTCACTTTACACGTAGCTGCAATTTTCCAGGTCAGCTGAGATTCGCACTTCGGCATTCTGGGTCGCGAAGTCACACTAAACGTAGATTGAATTTTCCCGGGAAGCCGAATACAGCAGTTCGGCTTTCTGGTTCGCGAGGTCACTTTACACGTAGCTGCAATTTTCCCGGTCAGCTGAGTACCGTACTTCGGCTTTCTGGGTCGCGAGGTCACACTAAACGTAGATTGAATTTTCCCGGGAAGCCGAATACAGCAGTTCGGCTTTCTGATTCGCGAGGTCACTTTACACGTAGCTGCAATTTTCCCGATCAGCTGAGTACCGTACTTCGGCATTCTGGGTCGCGAGGTCATACTAAACGTAGATTGAATTTTCCCGGGATGCCGAATACAGCAGTTCGGCTTTCTGGTTCGCCAGGTCATACTACACATAGCTTGAAATTTCCTAGTCAGCCAGACGCCAACATTCCTCGGGGACGCATTTGCCATAAAATTCCTATTCTTTAAATTTTTGTTTCTCCCTAAAATATCTAGAATTGTCCTTGAATTTTTGCTAATTCCTATAAAGAATTAAAAACACAAGAAATTCCTTTATTTTTTTCCAAAACCCGCAAACAAACACCTATATTCTTCCCAAATAAAATAGTTTTTGAAATTGCAATTATCAAAATTTTAATTTTTGAATAACTCGTTTAAATTGTTGTGAAACTCATGTTGTTAAGAATTTAAAGTTGAAGCATTTTAAAGTTCTTAGAGTATAATTTAATTGGCATTTTTTTTTTTACCTGTATTGAAACAAGCTTTGGAAAGAATATATTTGTGTTATGAGCTTCTGTCAACCATTAAATAAATGTCTCAAAATTTTTTGTAATTATTCCTAAATATTTTTAGAATTATCCCTAAAACGTTCTTAACATTTTTTTAATTATCTCTAAAATTTCCACATTTAAGATAACCAACTAATCTCTTTGTAAATTGAAGTTTGGATTGTTGAATGATCTTTTACCCAAGGAACTGCTTTTTCGAGATTCTGTTTTTTCCCAGCTTAAGCTCAAGTCACTTTTCTTTTTCATGACGATTCCTTATTGGTACCAAATTTTCTGTTTTCTGTTGTGGGCAGTAATTTTCTTTATTCTCTTTTTTATTTTTGACACCTATGAGTCACTTTTTAAATTTTTCATGCTCTTTGCAGTACTTAAAATCTGAATTAGTTATTCTTCTCTGCAATTGAACTAATGTTCCATCAGCACTTCCATGCTGGTTGACTTCTTCATGTTAGTTGCAGAGTTGCCATAGAACCTGGAAATCAGGGAAATGTCATAGAGCTTTCTGATTGTGGAAAAAATCTCAGAAATGTCAGGGAGTTTTTAAAAATTTCACAAAAATCAGGGAGATTTTCTTTCTTCTGAAAGTACTTTCCCCGTTCATCCTTATTTTGGCGCCATTTACCTGGACAATTGTGATGGTAATTGTTAGAAGTTTAATGTTATGGAATAATTTAAAATTTTCAGTGCTGCCAAAAATATTTAAAAAAAATTGGCATATTATTTTTTTAACTTACATGTTCTATTTGATTTTGGGTGTCTACACATCTGGAAAAGTTGTTGAAATTGGAAAGAAGTTTGCAGTAAAATCATGGAATTTTTTAGAAATTTATAAGGGGACTTTTTTTCCTGAATTTTGTGCAGTTGAAATGTGAATGCATTGTTCCCAAATCAGAAATTCCTTTTTACCATCTGGTCAGTTAATACATTCTGCATTAGCAAAAGCCATTTCTTATTTAAATGGATGTCGTTTCCACCGCTTCTAATTGTAGTCTCTGTTTAACAGCTGTATTTAGGAACTCGGTTTGTTAAATCGTATATTGTCAATGCTATGTTGCCCCAACCTTCTGATAATCCACATGGCCATTACTGAATCTTTATTTTTATCTCTCATAGAGGAAATACCACTTACTACTTGGTTTATCTTATCTAAGTATGAATCCATGTTCTTCAAGCTTGAAATATGCTTGACAATGCAAATGAGTTATTCAAAACCATACTTCAAAAGGTGCATTCAGATTAAGGGCAATTATTCTATATTTTTTACCAACTAAATCATTTGTTATGTGAATAGTTTCTCCCTCATTGACTGTAGTTCAGTTTCTATCCCAGAAATTTCGTATAGTACATCTGTTATTGCAGGTTGGTTGGTTGGTTTCGATTCTTCTGGTGCAAGTGCAACATAAAAGTTATATAGCGTTATTGCAGGTTGTTAGTCTTATGTGAGAGTTTACCTTTCTGTTAGTGTTTCAAAAAATATAAAGCTTAATTTTCATGAAGAACTGTACATTATTTACAATGTGTTGGACCCTTGTTGAAATTATTTCATTTAACAAGATTGTCCTTAAGAATTACTTATTATTGGTAGGTACTTATAAAAGAACCCTCATTTTTCATTTCGTCCTTACCTTTTGATTTTATTTTAATTTGTTTATCTCAAATTTGTACCCACCTTGTATTAATGGAGCTGTTCTTCCGAGTTGCTTCAAATTGTCGATTACTTCATATTTTTTTTTTTTTTTTTTTCATTTTACTTCCAAGTGTTAATGACTTCTGTTAGACATAGAAAAAAGAAGCTCCCCAAGTTATAAATAAAATCCTTTTTTAAGTTATTGAAATTATTTTTTGTTTGTCAATTTCGATGAATTTATAAGTAACATAACTATAATTTTTCGAGTTTTTGTTATTATAAAATTACGATACGTCCTTAAAAAATTTGTAACGTCAATGAAACAGTCCTAAAAAAAACTACTTATTTTTATACTTTTTAAAAGCTGCAGGAACAGAGCATCCACAGAACCCGGAAGGCTTAAAATCAGGGAAATATTAGGGAGCTTTCAGATTCTCGAAATACTCAGGGAAATATCAGGGAATATTTTTAATTTCACAAAAATCAGGGAAATTTTCTTTTTTCTGAAGGTACTTTTCCCCGTTCATACGTATTTTGGCGCCAATTACTCATAGAGTTGTGGTAGTAATCGTTAGAAGTTTAATGTTACAGAATAATTTAAACTTTTCATTACTGGCAAAACGATTTTTTTAAAAATTGGCGTATTACCTCTTTAGTATATATATCTTCTATTTTATCAGGGTGTCTACACATCTGGAAAACTTGAGGAAATTAAAACAAAAAATTGCTGTAAAATCAGGATTTTTTTTAGAAATCTGTCAGGGAAAAAAAATTCTGAATTTTGTGGTCACCCTAGCATCTAGAAAAGCTTTGTTTCTCTAACTTGTATGGAATTTTTTTCATTTTGCTATTGAGTTGAAACTCTTGAATACTTAGCGAAATGTAAAAGTGAAAATAAATTAACGTCATGAAAAAGCTTTTTGTTTCAGCTTAAAAATGCTTAAAATTTTTGCTTAAAATTTTTTATTCTGAACCACAAGTTGTACTTTTAATCTCATTTTTGTTACACGAGTAAACTATAGGTGCATGTGTGTCAAGTTATATATTGCAACGAATAATTTATTTTTCTGGATCAGTCTGCAAAAATACACTGCAAAATCCAAACCAAAATCAGAAATATCTTTAGTTGGATTTTTATTACTGACCTTGAAAAATTAACGTACTTTCCAAAAATCTTTATATAAATTCCACCAGGGAGGAGTTAGGGATTTCTCTCTCCTCTATGGCTTTTAGAAATCAAAAATTAATTGCAAACAAAACAGGTTTTTTATTTATCTGTTTAAGCAGAAAATTACTGCATAATTATTAATATTTCATCAGAAAATTCAATTTCCATTAAACAATCAAAAGGCCTTTCAAAACTAAACTCTGGTCATCTTGTACCTTCCATTGC
The DNA here is from genome assembly GCA_963978545.1 of Linyphia triangularis. Taxonomy (NCBI): domain Eukaryota; kingdom Metazoa; phylum Arthropoda; class Arachnida; order Araneae; family Linyphiidae; genus Linyphia; species Linyphia triangularis. The sequence goes on from OZ021728.1 coordinate 3,337,879, forward strand.
AAATAATTCTGCTGGCATTCATGCATGTAATCTAGTATAAAGATGTTTCATTCGTGTTTCGATGCACACAGGTTATTCATTGCTAAGTTGTGTGTGTGTGTTTGTTTGTTTGTTGGGTCTGAATGTATTTGTTGGGTCTAACTTTGTGCTTTTATCGGGTCTGAATGTGTTTGTAGGATCTTTTTTTTTTTTTTTTTTTTTGTTGGGTCTGAATGTGTTTTGGTTGTGAATGTGTTTGTTGGGTCTGAATGTGTTTTGGTTGTGAATGTGTTTGTTGGGTCTGAATGTGTTTTGGTTGTGAATGTGTTTGTTGGGTCTGAATGTGTTTTGGTTGTGAATGTGTTTGTTGGGTCTGAATGTGTTTTGGTTGTGAATGTGTTTGTTGGGTCTGAATGTGTTTTGGTTGTGAATGTGTTTGTTGGGTCTGAATGTGTTTTGGTTGTGAATGTGTTTGTTGGGTCTGAATGTGTTTTGGTTGTGAATGTGTTTGTTGGGTCTGAATGTGTTTTGGTTGTGAATGTGTTTGTTGGGTCTGAATGTGTTTTGGTTGTGAATGTGTTTGTTGGGTCTTAACCCACTGACTGTCATGGGAATGGGCGAAATTCCCCAGTTGTTTTCCCTGCAGTAATTTTTAAATAATATTTCTTATTCAAATACATAATTTTTTTAATTATTTTCTATTTATTTTGTTTTAGATAGGTTATAGACTAATATACTAATAAAAATATCTAAACAATATTTTATTTTAAATTTTATTTATAAATTTAAAAATGTTGTGCATTGCTGGAAAAACTGGGGATCCTATGACATATATATACATGCATGACCGTCAACGGGTTAATGTGTGCTTTTGTGGGGTCTGAATGTGCTTGTTAGGTCTGAATGTGAGTTTATGTTGCGTGTGAATGTGCTTATGCGTGAGTGTGGAAGCAATGATAACCTGTCTGCAGCAAATCCACGAGAAACAAGATCTTTATATTTTTAAGGGCTCCCACTTCCATCCTCATCTATGCTGCTCTCAGTTCATCTAAGACTGTCCCCAATTATTAGTATGCAAAAGCTGGCGCATGAGCAAATGGTTACTATCTTGTACTGTCCCAGAAGGCACTCATGTACTGAACATAGCCTTGGATGACACTTCAACATAACTTGCCAACCTAGCATGGTAAAGTAATCAAAATGTCCATTATAAATGTGTCAGTGACATCATTCCCTACCCAAAATTTGCTCTGTTGGGTATTACGGATGTACAAAACAAAAAACTATTGAGAATTGCTCAGAAGTACTCTTGTGGTTCAACCAAATATCCTTTCTCAATGTGCTTCATTCAACACGAGCTCATTCTTTGCTCTTGAGGATCGTTAGTAAAAAAAATGATAAATGAGCCATTGCTTCCAAAGTTAACAGAGTTGCTTTTTCATTGGTAGAGAACATATAAAAACTGCAGTTTGATATTGTCACGAAAATGTCCTTCTGAAAGATAATTAAATGCATCAAATCCGTTTTCTGCATAATTACCCTGTCAGACGCAAACATACATGGAATAAATAATTTCGCACTTCATATTCAGGTTTTTCTAAATATAGCTTTTTATTGCATGCATTATAGAATTTTTTTAATCAGAATATTCGTTTGATTGTGCATTTTACTCATTAGAGTTGTCAAAGATTCACCAATATAACTATAATATAAAATATTGTATCCGAGAATAGGAGCGTGGTTTTTTTTTTTTTTTTTTTTTTTTTTTCCCTTCTTCTTACTATTAAATTCAGCCTTTGCTTGCATTGCTTTCTCAGAAATGAATAAAAATTTTGAGTAAAAAATAAATAGCCTATCATTAGTTTGAACGATTTGCAAAGACATCACAATTCGGCTATTTGAAAATCATTAGGATTCATATTTTCTATGTACAAAACAATATTATTTCTAGAATCCCTCCCCCCCCCCTTTTTTTTTTAGAATTCATACAGAATATAGAGAACATTCTTGGCCAAAATTCATTTGTTAAAAAAACGATAAATGAGCCATTTGTGAAGTCATTATCGCTTTCCAAACTTAGCTGAGTTGCTTTTTCATTGTTAGAAAACACTTAATAAACTGCAATTTGATATGTTCATGAACATGTTCCATTAATGTTTTGCTTATTGCAGTGCTGAAATATGTTTTCTTATCAAAAGTTAAATCATCTTTCAGCCATTTTTTTTCCCTTGTGTATCAGGATACTAAAATTTTATGTACTCTCACAGCGTGACTTTAAAGCTTACTTTTTAGGAAACTTTCTTTGAAGTTTGTTATATTGATTAAAATACTCGACTGCTTTTGACATGCATTGTTTGTTAAACCATTTAGCCTCTTGATAAAATAAATAAAAAAATTATTACTATTACACTTTCAACTTTTCACTCCTAGGTAGCAAGAGTCACTCATTACATTTGTGGCTTTCAATATCCTTTTCCAACTCGACCATCCGAGGAGTTCTTGATCACAATATTCTCGCATATTTTTGTCTTTTTTCTGTCATCTTAAAGGGTTTTCTCCCATTCTAGACACAAATGTGTGGCTTTTATATCTGCATAGATCTTTCCAAACAAATGCCACTTTTGTACAGACATTGATCTACCAATGTTGTTGCATTATAGAATGTCCAATACCAACCAACCATTAAGAGTACTATGTTATACATTGAGACAGGCTTACTTGAGCTCATTGAATACGCTACAACGATGTGTGAACCGGTATTACTACACTCTGACTGAGTGGCCGATTCGTCTTATAGCATCCGTGGTTAGGTTAGAAAAGTAAAATATTAATTAAAATTTAAAAGCGCTTATTTTCTTGACGTTATATTTAAGTTTGATACAAAAGTATGTGTTATCAATATTACTATAAAAGTTTTGATTTGTGCAGAATTATATCCGGAAGGATCCATCCTACAGCTTACACTCAAGAAATGTTGTCTCGAGGTATAGTTGGGTTGCTGCGGGAATTCGCTTCTTTTGTTTCTGGAATTGTGTTTGATTTATTTTGACATGTAACTTTGATGCTTTGTTAAATTATAAATTTTCTCCAAAATTAATTGGTTTGAAGGCGTCTATCTCACTTTGTTGTCTATAATGAATGATTCATCAGTGACAGTAAGATTAGGAAGACAATACATAGTGTCCACAGATCCTGGAAATCAGCAAATTGTCGAGGAATTTTTTTTAAATTTTGCAGAAATCAGGAAATTTTTCTATTGTTTTGAAGGTACGTTTCCCCGTTCATTCGTATTTTGACGCCATTTTTCCAGTGAATTGTGGTAACCGTTAGAAATTTCAAATTAAAGTACAATTTAAACTTTTCATTACTGACAAAACTATTTTTATAAAATTGGTATATTATCTCTTTGGCATAAATGTTCTATTTATCTACACATATGGAAAAATTGGGGAAATATGAAGAGAGAAACAATGAATCCGTGAGTTTTTTAGAATTCTGACAGAATTTTTTTCCTGAATTTTGTAGCCCCTCTTGTAATAAAACTCTGAGATCAAGTAATTGAAAGTGATCTGTTATGAGTTTTTGCATTTTTGTCTCTTTAATTTGAAAAAGTTATCCAATCATTGAATTTATAATTCTTGAATGCTTCTGCATTTTCATCATAATATTTGTGGTGGTCTCGTGTACAAATAACAGATACCAACACCTAGACACTAGAGATCTCTTTTGTATAGTAGTTAATACGCCTGACTACTGATCTTGGAGTCTGGTTCGACTCCCCGTTAGCGCACATCACTACATATTCAAAGTGTAAAGTTGAGGAAGTATTTTCAATTTTATTTTTAAAAATTTCATACAGTACTTTTTTAGTATACTTTCCAGCTGTGAATTTTGACCATTATGAACTGGCTCTGTACTCTAGTGTTATTTTGAAAGTTAGTGACTATATTGAACGAGAAAGATAATTTGAAAACAACCTTCGAATTTCAATGATTTTTAGTTTGTCATTCAAAAATCAGACTATTAACTTGTAGGCTGATCCATAGATTGCAGAGTACCTACTTTTTATGGATATAAACGAGGGGCTTTCACATATTTTTATTTTCAATTACCCATGTGATAACATAGAATAATGAATGTATTGGATTGGATTCAGTAAAAAAAACGTTTTTTTTTTTTTTTTTTCATTTGCGTTTTTCCATGTTTGGGAATGTGCCATATTCAAAAATGTATGTGGTTAGCATAGTTCCCGAAAAGATAAACCCATTATGTTCAAATTTAGTGTACAAGTTATATTGGTGGCCATGGGACCTAGCGTTAAGGTTTTCTTCAAAATTGCGCATGTTCATAAGGTAGCTTACACTGAAAAAAAAAAATTCTCAGCAGTGGCCAAAAAAATGCCTCTAGCAATTTTGATCAAAATCACTATTATCGCCTTTTAAGTTGCTCTAAACAACCTAACCTTTGAAATTTCCGTAAAAATGCGGAAAGGCGTAAAAAGGTGAAAAACAAATGTCTTTAACACAGAGTTCTCTTTCCTTGAGCGTCACCAATCAACGTTTGTTTCTTCTCTGTTGAACTTTCCAGAAAGAATAACGTAATGTTTGTTGAAGAACATTTCACTGTTCTAACAGCGTTTTTTCCCCTTCTGCTCCAATATAAGAATTATAGTCAAAAAATCGCCAAACTGGCATTCTTTTAAAATAATGAAAATTTTAAGTCCAAATTTCAATACAGTGATCAGTATTTAAGTGTAATTGAAAGTTGTGTGATGTTCCTCACTCCTTGTTAACTTTAAAGAGTGCAAATGTTTTGGAATACTGTCCAACAATGCCTCATTTACCAGTGTAAATTTTGATATCATTACAATGTACGTTAAACACATCCTGTATTGTGTGATCAATCCTTTATGAGTTTCATTTTAACTTAAGGGTTGGAACTTTTTTGGTACAACTTTTTGTATGACTTCCAATATTACTCCACCATTTTTTCTTAAAACTAGTAATATGGTTAGAGAAGATTTGCTGTTAACACCTAACGTGTTTTGATACAAGTTTTAACTGACCTCAAACATATCATTTAACTTAAGTCAAAATGCTTGTGTTTGTTTCATCAAGTGCGAGTAGCTTTTACATCCTTTTTTTTTTGTGCGTGTGTTTTCTGCGTATTTTCTTTTTCTATAAATTTTCCATGGTTCAGTCAAATGACTTATTTTCATTGGAGTTTTCCGTGATCATGACTGGCTGTTGGTGTTAGAAATAAAAGTGTTTCTTACTATCTGGTGAGTCTCTGTCGCTGTGGTCACTTCTGTTCTGAAATAGCTATTTCTAAATTATACGAGATGAGTATTCTTAAGATTAGGTAGGTTTTTTTTGTCGGCAACTGCCTTGAGAACAAAATAAATAAAATTAGGAATGGTTTTGAAAAGTGAATTAGCCGATTTTGCCCAAGTAAAAGACAAAAACTTCCAAAAATAAAAATAGCTGCCTACGTACTATTTATTCTACTTGATTAAGTTTAGGAGCCTACTGATATTCTGCAGCCTTTTTAAGTTCAGCAAAAATATCAAAATTCAGCATTTGTGCTCCATAATTTCGCCATCTCCAGAAATAAAAATACAAAATTTCATACTAAATGTACAAATTAAGGAAATGTAGTCGGTACAGAACCTATTTAATGTAATAAAAGTTATGGAAAAATGGTCCAAGTTTTAGGTAATTTGCCACTACATAGATGATATGTACGATTTTCAAACACTAATATATGCTGTATACACTGTACAACATTGTATATGCTGTAAAGTTTGAGAAAGAATAAGCATTTTGGCACTTTGCTTTTATCAATCACATGGCAGAATTTCCGACTTTCGTGCAAAATTTAGCAATTGCAAGAATACTTAATCGATATTCTCTAATTGCTTTTTGTGAGTAAAGACTTTGTATGTGCTGTAAAGTTTGAGGATAAATAAGCACTTTGCTTTTGCAAATTACATAGTGGAATTTTCCGACTTTCGTGCAAATTGTGCACTTGCAAGAAAAGTCATTGAATATTCTCTAATTGCTCATTTTGAGCTGGAAGATTATCGTATATACTGTAACACTTTGATTTTGCTTTCTACATATATGAAATTTCCGATTTTTATGCATGTTTTGCATAAGTTAGTAATATCAGTTGGTTTCTCTATTTGCTCATTGTGAGTAGGAAAATTATGGTAAATGCTGTAAATTTTGAGATAATAAGTATTTTGGCATTTCAATTTTGTTTTGTCCCCTTGAATATCCGCCTTTCGTGCAAATTTTGCACCACTTAGAGGAGCCAGTGGATATTTTATAATTTTAAATTGGGGAATTATTGGGTATGTTATAAAGTGTCAAGAAAAATTAGCATTTTGGCTCCTTGATTTCCCAACTACACAGATTAAATTTCCGACTTTTATGGATTTTTTTTCTTTTCTATTCACTAATTACTCATTGTGTGGGGCAGGACATTATTGTATATGATATGAATGAAGCTTAGGCAATAATAAGCATTTTGACACTTTGCTGTTGCCAATTACAAAAGATTCGCTAGCTAATCTCTAATTTCTCATTGTGAGCTGGTCAAGTTATCGAATTTGCTCTTCAAGTTTGACAAAAAATAGGCATTTTGGCTTTTTGCCAACTATAAAGATGAATTTCCCATCTTTCGTTCACATTTTGCTCATGTTGGAAGAATAGTTATGAAATAATCGTGTATGCTGAAACCACTCTATACTGAAGTTTGGGGTACATTTTGGCACTTTTACAACTACATAGATGAAATTCCCGACATTCATTTTGAAAAGGTTGGAAGCGTCAGTAGGTATTCGCGTATATTAAGTCAGAAAATTATCGTATATGTTAAGTTAGAGGAAATAGGCATTTTGGCACTTTTGTTAGCTCATGAAAAGGTCTCTCTTTGATGCAAATTTTTGCACTACTTAAAGGAGTCGCTAAAGGTTATATAATTGATAATTTTTTATTGTAAAATTATTGTATGTGCTGTAAATAAAAAATTGGCATTTTAGCGGCTTGATTTTGAATGCTATATAGATAAAATTTCAGACTTTTCATGCAAATTTTGCACAAGTTGGTAGTTTCTGTATTATCTGGTTGCTCATATTAAGTTGGGAAATTATGGTATATACTTGTAACTACTCCATACTGGTTTCAAAGTGTGAGGGAAAATAAGGCATTTTGGTACTTTGAATTTTCTGTCACCACGAATTAGCTTTCTCAGAGGGACTTTGTTAATATTTTGTGCAAATTATCAAATCTTCATGCGTGACTGTGAACTCAAGTGTTATAGGCTGCAGACAATCAGTACTGGCTACTAAATTTTGAGAAAAAAATAGGCACTTAAATATTACCATACCCATGAGTCTCGACTTACGATCAAATTTTGTACTATTTTCAAATCTTTAAGAGCTCAATTGAATCGAGTTATTTCTTAATGAGAAAGAATTATATACATTTTTAGTACTGTCTTTTTTCCAAATAAAAGGTTTGAATTCGTATAGAGAATCTCAATCTTAAAAGTTAGCATAAAGTGTGTGAATAGATTACAAAAATGCTGATTGTTTTGTAGTAACAATCAGTTTGTTTTCGAACTGAAAAAAATAAGTTTGTAAATAAACTGTTTGTTTCGGTTTGTTTGTAGTAACAACCAGCAGTAGAAAACACGCCCTACGACTTTAATAAAATTAGAAAAAAATCCCTAAAATGATTTCCACGTCATCTTCAAAACCCTTTCAGTGCTCGGAGGATCCCATCTCAATATTATTCGTCGCTTCATTCCTTCAGTGTTGAATTCGACAGAAGAGAAAATTCATGCCCAATTCATGTTACACGAATGCGAATGAAATAGCTACAAAGATAACAAATGTAATTCTTCCACTTTATACACCCCATCCCAGATCTCCCTGGTTCGCGAAACGACTCATAAAATGAGAAAAACCCCAAAGAAAGAAAAGAAGTGAAGACTCGATGGTCTCGTACTCATTCCAACATGCAAGGAAAGAGAAAATGCGAAGAGGTTTCAGGTTTGCCTGTAGCCCAATCACACCAACTTACCTGATGGCGCGAAGCATGGGCGCGCGTGGTTTGCGCATTGCAGTTAGTGGGCTGTTTTCAAGGGGAGGTCTACACCTGAGCTGGCACCTCACTATCCAAGCATCTATAACATGGAAGACTTTGAAACAGTATTGGATTTATGGTGGTAACTCTCCAACTGCTCCATTCGTCGGTCAGGTTGTAGCACAGACTTGCTGTTGGTCAGCTGCGGGGCCGGAGCTCTACCAATCGGCTGCAACCACAAGAGAAAAATCATATTACATGAAGTTAAGCTCTGACGATGGTTCTTTTAGCAGTTTATATTGTCCTCAACCAATTATCAACTGGTTGTGTAAATTAACTGTAATTTTTAGGTGTTTAAATGTAAATTAGGTTGGATGGTTTACTAGACAGAAAAAATACTGCAGTCAGTTATTTGAATTATTGATCAGATCAGATCCTTAAATTTATATTTAATATGAAGTCAATTTTTTTGTGTGGAGTTTATTGGTTAAAATATTTATTGTTTTTGTTTAAAATCGGACATAGATTAAAAATTAAATTTTGTAAATAAATTGGAGAATTTTTTTTCTATGTATTAATATGTATTTCGTAAGTAAATGGTAGAATTTTTCTTAAGGTTCAAGTTTATTAAATTTTAATAATTGTGTATGCATTTTAAAAATGATGCAATAAAGAAGATAATATAGTAATTTGAATTAATAAAAACTAGCTGTTTCACAAAATATTTCTTTAAATTTAATATGAAGTCAATTTTGTTTGACTAAAAAAAAATTTGACTTGGCAATAAATGTCGTAAGTAAATTGTAGAATGTTTTCTAAAATTTCAAGTTGTTTAAATTGAAATAATTTTGTATACATTTAAAAGATAAAAATGTTTAAACCCTTTAAAATTTCAAGTTGGTTAAATTTAAATCATTTTTGTAAATGCAGTTTAAAGCTATTTTGCATTTTAATATTTATTTCGTAAGTAAATTGGAGAATTTTTGGAAATTTACGAGCACTACAGTAATTTGAATTAATGAATTATGACAATGATCACTTAACATTGTCGTTAAGTATATGGAAGAATTTTTTTAAAATTTTGAGTGGATTAAAATTAATTTTTTGCATTTTTGAAATAAAACAGTTCAAAGCTATTTCCAATTGTAATATTTATTTCGTAAGTAAATTGGAGAATTTTTTAAAGTTTCAAGTTGATTAAATTTAAATAATTTTTTAATACATTTTAAAGATAAAGCAGTTTAAAGATATTTGGCATAATAATCTTATTTTGAGTTTTTAATAGAAATTAATAATTTTAATTGTGTATTAGGATGTTTCACTGACTTGACACATAACTGTAACTGTTAAGTTCTCGTGCTTTCATTCCCAATTTAAATAGACTTTTTTTTAATCTTGAATACATTTTTTTTTTTTGTTAATTGAGATTTAATTAATTTAATAATTTATAGTTTTTAATTGAATACAATGTTTTTCTTTTCGTTCTTAATTTTTTTTTTTTTTTTTTTTTTTTTTTATTAATTAAAACAAATATTAAAAAATTTATCCAGCCACTTTAACATTTTCCTAATATTATGCCTGCTTGAACTTAAATTCAGATTTTAAACTATAAGATTTTTTTAAACTTGAATCTTTTTTTTTTCTTTATTGCAATTCTAAAAACCTAAACTACGGCCTCCTTGTTTTCATGACAAATCCTAATTCATGAACTGCAATTTTGACTGTACGCTCCTTTTCATTATCATTACTTCCACCCAGACCTCACTGGTGACTTTAACACTGGTGGAATGGAATACACGCAAAATACAGCGAAAACCGAACAGCGGCTGGCTTAGGTGACTTTATCGCTGTTGGAATGGAATACACGCAAAATACAGCGAAAACCGAACAGTGGCTGTCTTAGGTGACTTTATCGCTGGTGCAATGGAATACACGCAAAATACAGCGAAAACCGAACAGCGGCTGGCTTAGGTGACTTTATCGCTGGTGCAATGGAATACACGCAAAATACAGCGAAAACCGAACAGTGGCTGTCTTAGGTGACTTTATCGCTGGTGCAATGGAATACACGCAAAATACAGCGAAAACCGAACAGTGGCTGTCTTAGGTGACTTTATCGCTGTTGGAATGGAATACACGCAAAATACAGCGAAAACCGAACAGTGGCTGTCTTAGGTGACTTTATCGCTGGTGCAATGGAATACACGCAAAATACAGCGAAAACCGAACAGCGGCTGGCTTAGGTGACTTTATCGCTGGTGCAATGGAATACACGCAAAATACAGCGAAAACCGAACAGTGGCTGTCTTAGGTGACTTTATCGCTGGTGCAATGGAATACACGCAAAATACAGCGAAAACCGAACAGTGGCTGTCTTAGGTGACTTTATCGCTGTTGGAATGGAATACACGCAAAATACAGCGAAAACCGAACAGCGGCTGTCTTAGGTGACTTTATCGCTGGTGCAATGGAATACACGCAAAATACAGCGAAAACCGAACAGCGGCTGGCTCAGGTGACTTTATCGCTGGTGCAATGGAATACACGCAAAATACAGCGAAAACCGAACAGTGGCTGTCTTAGGTGACTTTATCGCTGGTGCAATGGAATACACGCAAAATACAGCGAAAACCGAACAGCGGCTGGCTTAGGTGACTTTATCGCTGTTGGAATGGAATACACGCAAAATACAGCGAAAACCGAACAGTGGCTGTCTTAGGTGACTTTATCGCTGGTGCAATGGAATACACGCAAAATACAGCGAAAACCAAACAGCAGCTGACTTACTCAATGTGAAAATGGGATGTCTCTTCAAATGTATGTTGAATAGAAGCCCCAAAAGAGGGATTTCCTTCCAGTTTTGGGGGTAACTCTCCAACTGCTCCATTCGTTGGTCAGGTTGTAGCACAGACTTGCTGTTGGTAAGCTGCGGGGCCAGAGCTCTACCAATCGGCTGCAACCACAAGAGAAAAATCATATTACATGAAGTTAAGCTCTGACGATAGTTCTTTTAGCAGTTTATATTGTCCGCAACCAATTATCAACTGGTTGTGTAAATTAACTGTAATTTTTAGGTGTTTAAATGTAAATTAGGTTGGATGGTTTACTAGACAGAGAAAATACTGCAGTCAGTTATTTGAATTATTGATCAGATCAGATCTTTAAATTTATATTTAATATGAAGTAAATTTTTTTGTGTGAAGTTTATTGGTTAAAATATTTATTGTTTTTGTTTAAAATCGGACATAGATTAAAAATTAAATTTTGTAAATAAATTGGAGAATTTTTTCTATGTATTAATATGTATTTCGTAAGTAAATGGTAGAATTTTTCTTAAGGTTCAAGTTTATTAAATTTTAATAATTGTGTATGCATTTTAAAAATGATGTAATAAAGAAGACAATACAGTAATTTGAATTTCACAAAATATTTCATTAAATTTAATATGAAGTCAATTTTGTTTGACTAAAAAAAATTTTGACTTGGCAATAAATGTCAATAAATTTTTTCTAAAATTTCAAGTTGTTTAAATTGAAATAATTTTGTATACATTTAAAAGATAAAAATGTTTAAACCCTTTAAAATTTCAAGTTGTCTAAATTTGAATCAAATTTGTAAATGCAGTTTAAAGCTATGTCGCATTTTAATGTTTATTTCATAAGTAAATTGGAGAATTTTTGAAAATTTACGAGCACTACAGTAATTCGAATTAATGAATTATGACAATGATCACTTAACATTGTCGTTAAGTATATTGAAAAAATTTTCTAAAATTTTGAGTGGATTAAAATTAATTTTTTGCATTTTTTGAAATAAAACAGTTCAAAGCTATTTCCAATTGTAATATTTATTTCGTAAGTAAATTGGAAATTTTTTTAAAGTTTCAAGTTGATTAAATTTAAATAATTTTTGTATACATTTTAAAGATAAAGCAGTTTAAAGATATTTTGCATAATAATCTTATTTTGAGTTTTTAATAGAAATTAATAATTTTAATTGTGTATTAGGATGTTTCACTGACTTGACACATAATTGTAATTGTTAAGCTCTCGTGCTTTCATTCCCAATTTTAATAGATTTTTTTTTTTAATCTTGAATACATTTTTTTTTGTTAATTGAGATTTGATTAATTTAATAATTTTTTCTTTAATATCTATTTTTTCTGTATGGTTATTTATATTTTCCAATTTAAAGAAATAATGCATAGGTTTTCTTTAACAATCCTGCGTTTCCTCGCATTATTTTGAAAACTATTTGGTCATAAAAATAAAAAATTATACATAAAATTAGTAAAAAAAAAAAATTTGGACTCAAAATTAAAATTTCCATTTCTCCATGTTTTGATTATTAGTAAGAAATGTTGTTCATATTTGTATATATTTTTTGTAAGTGTAAAGTGTAAGAAATTAAACTTTTTTATCAAGTTAATTTACCAATACATTTAACATCTTATATCAATTAATGCAGAAAAAAGGCGGTAGATCTTTTAACAACTTTAGACAACATTGCAGGTACGTAAAACTCTATATTCATAAGATTTTAATAATTTCCAAAGTTAAACAATGCTTTTCAACTGTGTTTGACATCACATTAGTAAATTAAAATATAATTTACATAAACTTGAGACTATACACTATAATATTGATCACTGCATTCAAATTTGATATGGCATTATTTACTGTTTCCAAATTGTCCTTCATTTAAGTGAAAATGGAGATTTTGGAATTATTTTTGGCAATAATTTTTACGTGGGACAAGAAAAAAAAATAATAAAATTAAAAACGCCGAACCGGCGAAATTGGTGATGATATTCAATAGACATTACACTTCTTGAGCGAAAAGCAGAAAGATATCAATCATTGATGGGCGATGCTCAAGGGCAGAGAGCTCTTTGTTAAAGACACTCGTTTTTCAACTTTTTACTCTTTTATCAGGTTTCTACGGAAATTTCGGAGGTGGGGATGATTAAAACTCCTTAAGAGGCATTAGATTCACGATTTCCCCCTTATGTGAATGCTCAACCTTAATCGTAGGTCCCATGGTTACCACTAACCCGCTCACCAAATTTGAATATCGTACGTCAATTCGATTAGGAGTTATGCTGACCATGTACGCATAGACATTTTATCTAGACCACTTTTTTGAAATCGGGATGTTTCAAAACCTGTGGAAATGAAAGAAAAATCGATTTTTTTTTTTTTTTTTTTTTACTGAATGCTATACATTTTCATTGCCCTATGTAAACATATAGGTAATTGAAAGTAAAAACGTGTTTGGCTATGATTTTCAATATTTTAAAAAGAAGTATAATACAACATGGAACTCACTTTAAACTGTTAAAGATAAATAACTTTTTAATACGCTTTTATTAGCTTCAGATGTATGTATGTAACGGAATCTTTGAACATGATTTTGACACAAAACGTCGGATTAACTCGAAATTTGGCATACTTATTAAGGACCGATGACAATTTAATAATTCAATAAGTTTGTCGCTTTATCACAAGGATTAACTCGTGTTGCCCTTGCGCCGTTAAATTCCTACCAACCAACCTTCTCCGGAATCGAATCCTGGTGTGCCGTTTGAACGACAGTTATGCAAAGCGTGTTTTTTTTAGTCGCATTATCCTTACCAGGATCTTCAGGATTAGTGATTTTTCATATTCAGAGACACGGTAGTGTTTTGTGCCAAGTAATACGGTGTGTCCAAATCATACACATGACATAAATTTGAGACAAGCATGTGACTATTGGGAGAAACAACTGGAGAGTTTTGTACACTAACTAAAAAAAAATTATAGTTTACAGAAAAAGTAATTAATAGTTTAAAAACTAAAAAAACACGCTTTAATAGAAAACCAAACTAAAAAGTAGAAAATAATTAATAGTTTAAAAAACTAAAAAAATACGCTTTTATAGAAAAGTGAACTAAAAAGTAGAAAATAATTTTAAATAAGTTTGAAATAAGAATAGAGTGATTAACAAGAAATATTTATTTTATCGTAAAAAAGCGTGGGGTGCTTGATGTCAATTGTTGAAAATATCTTAAAAAGCACCCCACGCTTTTTTACGATAAAATAAACATTTCTTGTTAATCACTCTTCTTATTTCAAACTTATTTAAAATTATTTTCTACTTTTTAGTTCACTTTTCTATAAAAGCGTATTTTTTTAGTTTTTTAAACTATTAATTATTTATAATTTAAGAAAGTAATTTTGTTTGACATTGACAAAGGGTATTTACGATTTTGCATATGAGAGGGCTTATTCCTGTAAAATCAGTTTATTTTTATAAGAATGAAATATTTTATTATAATCTATTAAAATATTATGTTGATAATTTCATACAATATCGAATACCAATGTGTACGATAAGTCCCTTCTTTGGATTGTTCGGATAAAAAAGAAATATTTAAACATTTTTTGGAAAAAAAACAATGTCTAAACAAATATTGTTAATAAAATATTACATTTTGTGAAATAAGAAGAAAATTAAAAAAAAAAAATCTTACCCAGGTTTACTCACATTAACACTATATATTGATGCACTAAGACTACTCTAACTAAATTAACATATATTCGAACTTAACAGTAAGAAAAAGAGTCAAGGTGTGTGTGTGTGTACAGTTTTTTATTAAAAAAAAATTATCTTCGAATATAAGATAGTTTTTACTATGGCTCTCTCAAGATTTTTTTTATTTATTATGTAAACTTTCTTTTCTTTTTATTGGTTAAATGCGTATCAACAGTATTAGTATCAAAATCTATAAAGATTTTCTGTATTATTATTCAAGGATTACTATAATACCAAACGGTACGTGTGCTTTATTTCTGACACCTTCGAAGGTTTTTAAGGTGCAGGCAAGCCATAATTAAACTGGTGTTATTTAGATCAGTCCGAAGTCTGTAGAAATTAGTAAATATTTTTGAAATTTTGTATGAGTGCTGCTGGGAAAATCTGGAAATGCTGTTTAAACGTAATCATAAAAAATTTTAAATGAAAAATTTTTGAAAGAAATAACTGTTCGGATTTTTGCTAATTACACTGCAAGAACAACAATATATTTAGAACTTCATTGGATTGAATTCATTTTGGTTTATTATTTCATTTATAAGGAATACCATGTAAATCGAACAGCCATATAAGCCCTTTTCATCTTAAAGTTTTATATTTTCTTTGTTGCAAAAATTCTCTAAAAAGATGGATTTTAATCATACCCAACCTGTACTTTAATACAAATTTTAAGATTAGTTTAAAATAACTGTATATTTTCTCTTATATGATTTAAAAAGAACTTAAATTAGGAAAATGTACTCAAAGCCCATCTTAAACCGTCAACACACAAATCCTTTTATTAAAAAAAAAAAAAAAAAAAGCAGATTTTTCAAACAATCAACTTTACACTATCTGAAAATTGGTTTGTTTAACTCCCTGCGTTATATTCAAATAAAATTCAAGCTAAATTAATCACAGATTTACGATTTTGTTCAAAATCGCTGTGGTAATGTCTCTTGTGGTGTTTTAAACATCCCTACCTCCGAAATTCTCGTAAAAATGCTTGAATGGCTTAAAAAGTTGAAAAACGAATGCCTTTAACACAAGTTCTCTTTCCTTGAGCATATCTCATCAACGATCGTTTTTTCTTTTCTCTTCAGCTCCACTTATAAGCAAGGATATTATGAGCATTATCGAAAAGTATATTGCCAAAATCATCATTTTGGCAGGTATTATTATTATTTTTTTTAAGACCCACACAAGAATAATCGCCAAACTGGCCATTTCTCTCTAAATGAATGATAAAATGACACAAATCCGGTAAATGACACAAATCCACGTCAGCATTATTGTTTAATTGAAAGTTGAACACCCCAAGCTTTCTTTTGGATACAAAATTACAAAACAAAAAATTTTCTTTATCAGATTATTAATAACAAATAAATATTTGCGATGTCTCTCGATTTTTTTAACTAGTTGAACATAAATATTTATTTTTAATATATATATATATTGTTACGAATTTTTGTATATTTGTAAATATTTCGTAGCGTTAATTTTGTAAATAAGAATGTTTATATACATTTCGCTTAAGGCAGTGCAATAGTTCGTCGTTAGTTGGTTTCCCGGCAATAGGGGTGTTATCGCTTGATAACGGGTTTTACAGAGGTAACTCTGGGAAGCGAGTTTCAAGGGGCAGGGCATTTAACATTATGGTGATGGGAATCTCGCCAAATTGGCGAGATAGAGCCAAGTTGGCGATGGTTTTGGCGACTAATTTTTGTCGCCAAATTTGGCGACATTTTAGGTACATGTATCCCATGTACATGTATATAGGACTTTTCGACTACAATCTGGAAAGTTCTCCAAATGTCTATCTCTGGAAGGTTCACGTATATTCACCACTCCTATATAAGCGCGGCCTGAGTTGGTTAGTAGTTAGTTGTCTCTCAACGTTCATTGTGAGAGCTGTATTCCTGACTTGAGTAGTTCTTGGATTTTGAGTCACTGAATTAGTCGACTGGAGATACTGAGCGAACTGTATTGCATTGTCTTTTGTGGCGATTTAGCAGTTGTTGGTCAAGTTTTTAACTGCTGTTTTGTGCTCTATTGAGGTGAAAAGAGCTGTATTGTGTCTACTAGAACGAGAAGTTCTGGAGCTGTAAGAGAACTGTGAAGAGTGATATTGGAATATATATCTGCAAGTTTTGATCTGCTTTGGCGTCAAATCTTTCGAACCCGTCCACGCAACAACTGGTGTCAGAAGTGGGGTTTGATGCCGATTACCAGAGCAATGGCGGAACAAGATGAAAAATTTCAACAGCTTTTTGCTTTCATGCAAGAAATGAAGAAAGGCCAAGAAGAGATGGAGAAGAAAATGTCCGAAGGGCAGGAAGAGATGAAGAAAGACATTTTCTCTGGTCAAGAGCAATTGCAGAAGAATATCTCTGCCGGACAGGAGGAATTAAAGAGTCGTTTAGTAACTATGGAGGAAAGCGTTAAACAAATCGAAGACAAATTTATTGGAAAATTCGAGAATGTCGAAAAGAAATGCAATAGTTTAGAAGGGAAAGTCGAGAATGTAGAATTCAAGTTTAATGATTTGGAGAGAAAGATAGAGATTCTGGAAAAGAAGAATTTAGAAGAAAATTTGGGTGAGATAGAAGAAAAGATAGACCAAATGTTAGAGAAGAGACTGTCGAGCAGAACTATTTCGGAAGATTTGAAATGTGTACCAATTACCACCCGACCTTCAATCAAGCTTTCGACTTACGATGGAAAATCTTCCTGGCAAGTGTATAAAACTCAATTTACAATTGTCGCCAACGCCAACGGATGGGACTCCGTGACATAAGCCTGCTAGTTAGCTGCATCTCTGCGAGCTGAAGCTGCAGATATACTTCAAACGCTTTCCGAAGAGCAACGCTTGGACTTCAACGCACTCTCAAGTGCATTAGAACTGCGGTTTGGCGAGAAATATGTGAAAGACTATAGCAGGCTGCAGTTGAAATCTCGCCTACCGAAACACTCCAGGAGCTCGTCACGGATGTTGAAAGGCTCTCCCATCTCGCCTTTTCAGACTGCCCCGCTGAAACGAGAGAAATCCTGTCTCTACAGTACTTTGTCGATGGCATCAGGGATGTAGAGATACAAAAGGCCCTACGAATGGCAGATGTCAAGGATTTAAAAAGTGCTTTAGTATATACCATGAAGTACGAGGCAGCCCAGCAAGCAACTCTTAGAGAACGCCATCCTATCAGGACTGCTACTATACAGGAGCCAGAACAAATTGCTGCTCGTCTAGATGAATTGCAAAGACAAGTCAGTAACTTGAGACGAAATACTCCGGAAAAGAAGCAGAGCCTGAAGTGCTGGAACTGTGGAGGCGAGGGCCACATACGGAGAAACTGCCGATCCCGCCAAGACACTGGAGCTAAGACCGCTCCCAGAAGGAAGGAGGAAAACTAAATTCTGGCCATCTTGCGGGGCGGAGGTTGCCAGTTGTTGAGAAGCCCCATCTTAGAGCTCTACAAATTTCTGCAATGAGTGGCGGCACTAATGGACTCTTCATCATGGGACACGTAAATGGAGTTCCCTGCAATATGATCATCGATACTGGAGCCAATGTGACCATCATCCGGAAAGATTTGGCTCAACAACTGGATGGAAGACTAATCTGGACGCCGCCCTGCGTTACCCTCCAAACTGTGTCCGGCGATGAAATCAACATCCATGGAAAAATGAACATCAACATCACGTTCGGGAGTGCTTCTTATCATCATACGGCATATGTGGCGGACATTATGGACACTTGTATACTCGGACTGGACTTTTTAAGGAAATATAATTTTTCCTTGGACTTTAAAAAACAATGAGCTGCATTCAGTTTCTGAAGACATAGCGTTATTTGAAATCAAAGATAGTGAAGTTAAATTCGTACATCAAATAATAGCTCAAAATGACATCACATTACCCGCAAGAACAGAATTATTACTTCCTGGATACATAGCTGAAGATAAAAGTTTCCGATATGGCATAATGGAATACCCTGAAAACCACAACAGCCCCAAAGGAGTACTGGTAGCCTCAACACTCGTCGACCTTTCAAGGACTGCCATACCTGTGAGGGTTGCCAATGTGAGTGATAAAGCGAAAGTCATAAAGAAAGGTGAAGTGTCAGCCACATGTACTCCAGTAACTTGCATAAATCGAAATAGAAATCCTCCAGTCACTGTGTCTTCAGAGAACTTAACATCAGAGCTACTGCAGAATGCACCGTTAAACAACGTAGAAAGAAGTGCTGCACAACTGGTCATCCAAGAATTCCAAGATGTCTTTTCTTCGGATGTCGGACTAACAAGTTTGACGCAGCATAGAATTGATACAGGGGACCACCTACCTATCAAGCAACACCCAAGACGACTACCATTTGCTAAACAGGAAGAGGTAGGAAGACTCTTAAAGGAAATGCAAGATAGCGACGTGATTGAACCTTCAGTCAGCCCTTGGGCCTCTCCCATCGTCCTGGTTCGGAAGAAGGATGGTTGAACTAGATTTTGCGTCGATTATCGGAGGTTGAACGATGTCACGAAGAAGGACAGCTACCCTCTTCTCAGAATTGATGACACTCTGGACATTCTTTCTGGAAACAAGTGGTTTTCGACACTAGATTTAAAGAGTGGATATTGGCAGGTTGAGATACACCCTGATGATAAAGAGAAGACAGCATTCACAACCGGGCAAGGACTTTGTCAGTTCAAGGTGATGCCTTTTGGATTATGCAATGCTCCAGCAACATTCGAACGCCTCATGGAAACAGTGCTAAGAGGTCTTTCCTACGAAGCCTGTCTCGTTTACCTCGATGACATCATTATCGTGGGGCGAAGTTTCGAGGAACATCTTGAAAATTTTAGGAAGGTTCTGCGGAAGTTAAAAGATGCCAACCTGAAGTTAAGTCCGGCCAAATGCAAGTTATTTCGACATAAAGTGACCTACCTCGGACATGTCATCTCTGCCGAGGGTGTACGCACAGATCCAGAAAAAGTGTCGGCAGTTAAAGAGTGGAGACGCCCAAAAAATGTACATCAATTGAGGAGTTTCCTGGGGCTTTGCACCTACTATAGACGATTCGTGAAGGACTTTTCTTACATCGCGCAAGACCCCTTCACAGACTGACAGAGAGTAAGCAGAAATTCTTGTGGACGAAAGACTGTGAGGATGCCTTTGACCAACTGAAGGAGGCTTTAACATCTGCACCTATCCTGACTTATCCTCAGCCCGATAAACAATTCATTCTTGACACGAAAGCGAGCAACGAGAGTGTCGGTGCTGTTTTGTCTCAAGAAATAGACGGCCAAGAACGAGTCGTAGTATATTGGAGTAAGTGCCTATCTAAACCGGAGAGAAATTACTGTGTCACCAGGAAAGAGTTGCTCGCCATAATTAAATTCGTAGAGCATTTCCATCATTACGTCTACGGTAGGAAATTCTTGCTCCGTACGGATCATGCATCGTTGACCTGGCTTCTAAATTTCAAGAATCCTGAAGGCTAGATGGATAGAGAGACTCCAAGAGTATGACATCGATATCCGTCATCGGAAAGGATCATCACATGGAAACGCAGATGCCCTGTCTAGGAGACCCTGCCCAGAGAGCTGCCAATATTGTTCCAGGGTTGAGGCGAGTTACGGACTGATCAATCCGGTAATACGCCAAGTTACATCTTCAACTTCATCGGATCCAGACCCGTGGAGTGACGGAGAAGTCAGAAAAGACCAATTGGGAGATCCTGACATCAAGCCAATAATCGATTTAAAGGAATCTTCGAATGCCGCACCTACTTGGCAGGACATTTCCATCTTTAGTCCTACAACAAAGCAATATTGGGCCCTCTGGGACTCCCTCCATATTCGAAACGGCGTGCTGTACCGGAAGTTCGAATCTGATGATGGAAAGACATCCCGATGGCAGCTGTTGCTTCCAAGATCCCGAGTCCCAGACGTTCTTAAAGAACTTCATAGTAGTCCAGCTGGAGGCCACTTCGGAGTAATGAAGACGTTGCAAAGAGTTCGAGAGCGATTCTACTGGAGTAAGGCGAGGGCTGACGTGGAGAAGTGGTGCCGATCATGTGATACCTGTGCAGCCCGGAAAGGACCGAAGAAACGCAGTCGAGGAAAACTGCAACGTTACAACGTGGGAGCTCCTTTTGAACGGATTGCGTTTGACATCTTGGCACCACTACCATGATCTGCTGACGGCAACAGATACATCCTTGTTGTCATGGATTGTTTTACGAAGTGGCCGGAAGCGTACCCTATCCCTGATCAAGAGGCTACCACTGTAGCAGAGATAATGGTTCAGAGCTGGATTTCCAGATTTGGAGTGCCTCTTCAGTTACACTCTGATCAAGGAAGGAATTTTACCTCTGCTGTAATAAAAGGACTTTGTGATCTACTTGGCATTGACAAAACACAGACGACGCCTTTACACCCACAGTCGGATGGCATGGTGGAGAGGTTTAACAGAACCATCCTCAATAACGTCTCACTGATGGTTTCAAGAAACCAACAGGACTGGGATCAGAAGTTACCTTTATTTCTTCTGGCCTATCGCAGTGCTGTCCACGAGACTACCGGCTATTCCCCATCCCAGATGCTCTTCGGTCGTAACCTTCGTCTGCCTTGCAATCTGTTGTTTCGCCGCCCTCCAGATGCACCTTCATCGCCAGAGGAGTACGTCGAGGATCTTCAGGCACGGTTTGAAGATGTGCACAATTTTGCCCGAGAGCGAATCCACTTGGCGACGGATAAGATGAAGACCAGATACGACACAAAGGCTACAGGACATCAATTCCACGAAGGTGACAAGGTTTGGTTCTGGAACCCGAAACGACAGAAAGGACTCTCTCCCAAACTTCAGTCTCACTGGGATGGTCCTTACTCAGTCCTCAACCGGCTGAATGATGTCGTGGTCCGAATACGTAAATTACCAAATTCTAAACCTAGAGTCGTTCATTACGACAGGTTAGCCCCTTACTATGGCCATAGTTTGTAATCCCCATAGTTTGTAAAGTGTATATAGTTATCAAGACCATGGTCATATGTGTATATAAATTTTTAGGTTTATTGTTTATTTAATTAATTATTTATTCAGTAATGTTTCTGTCTTTAAATTAGTAAGTTTTATAGTTTAGTTATGAACACAGAGTGTTTGCTATTGCTTTGCAAGTGAGCCTTCTTTCCGGGAACTGTACTGCCAGGGACGTGCAGTCCTTGGGAGGGGGGGGAATTTTACGAATTTTTGTATATTTGTAAATATTTCGTAGTGTTAATTTTGTAAATGTTAGGAACATTTATGTACATTTCGCTTAAGGCAGTGCAATAGTTCGTCGTTAGTTGGTTTCCCGGCAATAGGGGTGTTATCGCTTGATAACGGGTTTTACAGAAGTAACTCTGGGAAGCGAGTTTCAAGGGGCAGGGCATTTAACATTATGGTAATGGGAATCTCGCCTAATTGGCGAGATATAGCCAAGTTGGCGATGGTTTTGCGACTAATTTTTGTCGCCAAGTTTGGCGACATTTTAGGTACATGTATCCCATGTACATGTATATAGGACTTTTCGACTACAATCTGGAAAGTTCTCCAAATGTCTATCTCTGGAAGGTTCACGTATATTCACCACTCCTATATAAGCGCGGCCTGAGTTGGTTAGTAGTTAGTTGTCTCTCAACGTTCATTGTGAGAGCTGTATTCCTGACTTGAGTAGTTCTTGGATTTTGAGTCACTGAATTAGTCGACTGGAGATACTGAGCGAACTGTATTGCATTGTCTTTTGCCGCGATTTAGCAGTTGTTGTCAAGTTTTTAACTGCTGTTTTGTGCTCTATTGAGGTGAAAAGAGCTGTATTGTGTCTACTAGAACGAGAAGTTCTGGAGCTGTAAAAGAACTGTGAAGAGTGATATTGGAATAAATATCCTTCAAGTTTTGATCTGCTTTGGCGTTAAATCTTTCGAACCCGTCCACGCAACAATATCTTTTATCTTTCCCGTTTTTACCAATATACAGGGTGGCCAGGAAATAACTTTCCCTGTTTGGCGGCATCTGCAGCTAAAACTAATGAACGAAATGAAACCATATTTTATATGCAGGCTAATGAAGGAATGGGGAGATGAATTCCACCAAAAAAAAAAGTTAGTTCCAAAAGTTGCCGATAGGGGGAAATGTGGCGCTATTGGAACCGAAACACGTGAATAACTATAATGAAAGCATGGGAATTTGATTTTTCAGAATGTCAATACTATACAGTTATGAATAAATTATTGGAACACATAAATTAAGATTTTAGTCATTAACATTTGGGTCCCCTGGACGCCACGTAACATTTTCAATATGCTGACCTTCCCGGTGTACAACATATTGCATCCGGTGAATAACGTTCTCTATAGCTGCGTGCAAACTGTCTGGATGTTCGCAACGGCCCGTCTTATGCTCTGCTTTAAGACATGCAAGTTTGAATGCCACCAGCATACACAATGGATTTAAGGCACCCCCATAGCCAAAAGTCATATGGGGTGATGTCCGGGGAACGGGGCGGCCATTCCGTCTGAAAATATTGACTATTGACTCTGTCATTACCAAAATTCTGGCGTAAAAGGCGCTGCACTGAACGATGAATATGTGGCCGAGCTCCATCTTGCATAAAAATGACTAAGTTTAAGCATTGTCTTTGCTGCAGTTGCGGAATAACGAAAGTTTGTAGCATTTTTCCATATTTTTCGCCTTTGGTGGTGCAGGTAATAGGTCCTGCCTGAGTTTTATGTTCTCAAAAAAGTATGGTCCTATTATAAAATTAGCCGTGAAATCACACCACACGGTTACCTTTGGGGAATGCAATGACATTTCTAGCATCACTGTGGGTCGCTCACATGCCCAAATACGGCAGTTCTGAGTATTAACAGATCCATTCAGATGAAAATGAGCCTCATCTCCCCACAATATTTTCCAAGGCCAATCATTGTCGATCTCCATTCGGGCAAGAAACGTTAACGCAAAAGTTAGGCGCTTATCGTAATCTGTTATT
The DNA here is from genome assembly GCA_963978545.1 of Linyphia triangularis. NCBI lineage: Eukaryota > Metazoa > Arthropoda > Arachnida > Araneae > Linyphiidae > Linyphia > Linyphia triangularis. Next base: position 3,361,525 of record OZ021728.1, read on the forward strand.
TTTAATTCTTGCACACGACTGATCTCATACGGATAGAAATGCAGTATTTTACGCAAGATTTTCCATACAGTAGAATAAGGCATATCGGTTTGACGAGAAATTGCACGAGAGCTTGGACCACTGCTGGTTCTTGTGTCGTCGAACACCGTTGTAGCAACATCTGTTACTGCATATTCTGGTACTGCTTTTCGTCCTCTGCCAGCTCTAAGTCCAAGCGATCCAGTTTCCTCGAATTTTTTAATCATCGCTTTTACTGCTGCAGCAGACATGGGACCTTTACGCAGGTTATGAAGTTTTCAAAATTCCCGCAGAGCCACCACAGCATTACACTGTCTAGTGTAGTACAGTTTCACTAGCAAAGCACGTTGAGGTAAGGTAGGTCGCATATCACCAACAGTCAATGAAAGAATCGCTGTTTGGACGTTCGCTCTTTTCTTTTTAAAGGGAATGCGTTGAGCTGCTGTCATGTACGCATTAGAATTTTGCATAATTGCGATCTCGATACGTAAATTTCCTCAAACGTACGTACAAGTAGCGCCAAAATCTCACCTAGCTTCAACTTTTGGATCTATTTTTTGTTGTTGTTGGAATTCATCTCCCCATGCCTTCAATAGTCTGTACATAAAATATGGTTTCATTTCATTCATTAGTTTTAGCTGCAGATGCCGCCAAACAGGGAAAGTTATTTCCTGGCCACCCTGTACATTAGGGTGGAACGAAAAAATCAACTTTTGATATTTAATTTGTAATAGTGCGGAAAAGTTGCTTTTTGATGTAGATAAGATAAATTAAAAATATGAAAAATATTGGAGTACGTCTTGAGGTGCCGCAAAGCCGTTAAAGTTTCAAAAAATTGAAATTTTTGCTATATTTTAAATTTTTTTTGACGATAGAATCAACTTTTGATTTTACTTTGTAACAGCACGGAAAAGTTGCCTTATGGTGTAGATAAGATAAATTAAAAATATGAAAAATATTAGAATACGTCTTGAGGTGCCGCAAGTACGTTAAAGTTTCATAAAAACACACTTTTTTGAACTTTTTCAAAGATTTTTGCTTGTCTCGATTATGAAATAAATAGCTTCATTTATACGTTATAAAATAAATAGAAAGATAAAAACAATTTTAGTATTACATTGGCATCCAGGAGCCTGAGTCATCGCCGGAGCGGATGTTGTGTGTGGGTTGGGGGGGGGGGGGGGGGAATTGGTCAAAGATTTGTCTGCAAGCGGTGACAAGCTCAGATCAGGTGTCAGGTCAGTAGCTGTGTCGAGTTCAGTTGAGTTGGCGCCTCCGCTCCGTCTAATGTGTTACAGATTAACATAATATTTTGTTAGTATGTATTCTACTTTATTGTTGTGAGTAAAAGTGGCTCAGTCTAAATTAGTGAAGACAAGACAAATGTCGGAATGTCCAATTTTTGGGAAATGTAGTGATGTGCTTGATGTTGAACTGCCTACTTACGAATCTGTTATGAAGTGTTACTGTTATATCAGATTTGAACATACAGTGTGCTTGTGACGTGTCGCCATCTTCTGGATTTACTGGGAAACTAAGATGCTGAGCGCTGTTCCAAGGAGGGTCAAATACAAAAATGACGACCAATTACAGGCCCATTAAGTTTGATTCAATTGAACTTGAATAACCTTTTACTTTGTCTATTGACTCCGGTACAACTTACGATGTGGTCTGAAGCGTATTTTGACGCTTTTGCGTTCGTCCTTTGAAATTTCATTTTTTTAACGCTATAGGTTTGCATACTTAAAAACTTGAGCCATTCTATGAAATAAAAAAGATTTTCTAAGGATTAATTCGAGTTAAAATGCATGCAATTGTTGTTATTATTATATTTTTAGCTTCTTATTTTCTTTTGATCCATAATTGAAATAATATGAAAATTTAATTTGAAACATTACACTGAAACATATCCATTTTGTGCAAATAATTTTAATTGTATGTGTGTACCATGCATTTTTTAACTGAAAGTTAAATAGTTTGAAACTTTTTTCTTTTAAAAACCTCAGTGGATCTACTCATAATATTTGAAAACCCAAGTTGATGCTAATAGAAGAAAAAGAGTGTTTAAAACGTATATTAATATTATTTACTTTCGTTTTGCTGAAAAAAAACTTTAAAGGATTATAAAACAATTATGAGCTATTATTTTGTGACAAGTTATAATTTATGATCAGTGAAATAGTATATTTCATAAAAATCAATATTTTTCTTGGTTCCCAGACATAAGTATATTTTGATATCTTGTGGAGTCTATGCCGTTCGGAATCCACGTTAGGCTGCAAGTCTCCGGTCTGGTTAGCCGTTATTTTGCATAAAAATTGTTGAGCGTGCAAACAGCGTAGCCAATTAATTTTAAGTTCAGGTTACCAACGATTTTAAAACCAGATTATTTTTATCTCTAATAATAGCCACTAGATGTCGCCTCCAGACTGAAAGCAAGCACTATAGTAAATGGAAAATCTAGATGAGCTTATTTTCAAGGTCGTCACCACTTGCGACCCCCGGGCTCTTGAAAATTTCAAAAAAACAAAAAAAAAAAACCATAACCAAAACGATAACATAATGTAATGGAAAGATAAGATCATTAATTAGTAGTCATTAACATAGCGCTGTCTCTGTTGCCAACGTGTGCCTGGAATTTGCAACTAATTTTAGATATTAAAAACATTAAAAAGCGGTAAACTACTTTTCAAAATTTTTTCTTTAAAAATAAATGTGAATTTATGCATTGACATCCAAATGTATGTGGGATCCCCCCCCCCCCCCCTACTGCTTGACGTTGCTGTTTCCTGCCAGCCGTTTTGTTTGAATTGAATATTCCACGCTATGTAACTAAATTTGTAAGACGTATATTGAAGAGCTCTTCGGAGCATTGTACCAAATGTTCAACAATAATATTCTAAAGTTCCTCCTACAGTATTCTAAACCCTAGACACCATTAAATAAACTATGTTCATGTTAAAAAGAAGATTTTGTTTCAAACTCAGCATCCCTACATGTATTTTATTTATTCGGAATGATATAATTTATTTATCCAAACAATTTTTATAATTTATTTATTAAAACAATTTTGGCATGAATTCATGAAAAGTAGAAATTTTCCCGAAAAACTTCATTTCTGGCAAAATTGAAAATCAAATAAAAAAAATCATGTATCGATATTTTTTCCTATGCAACGATATAGTATCGATATTTATTTTGATCGATATTTCCGACCTCTAGTCTCTAGTGGAATATCTCCTTGATATTTGGTGAGTAGGTACGAAAATCATCACTTGATACCCCTATACGACATAAATTAAAAACTCAAAAATAGCGTCTAATCGGGACCGCCGCGAAATGAAGAAACATATTTATATCGGGCCTGGTACAACCAGATGGCGGTCTTATCTTATGCGTCGTTAAGCGATGGATGAAAATGTAAGCAAACTATTCTACGAACTGGATTGTTCATACGGTACTGAATTTTATCGATAGCTAAAATGTTTCTTTTTATAATTTTTTTTATTCAATTAACAAGCTGAAATGTGGAAAGAATAATTCTATAAAGGAGTGACTTTCATGTTTGAAAACTTTACAGGTAAGTTGTATCATGTTATTAATGTATGGATTTCAAACTTTTAGTATTCTACGTTAGGCTTAATCCTATCGTAACTCAAACAACCTCTCATAGAAATTAAAAAAAGTTTTATTTCATAATTCTATTTTAAATATTCCTTTGAAAATATAATTTTGTAAAACTGATGGTGATGAAGATGTTTGTTTCCTACTGAAACAACTATCATGCAAACATTTGCTGATTTTTTAATATTATTAGAAATTAGTATTAACTATTATATTATAATAGTATAAAGTAATATTATAACTATTATAATATTTTTAAAATAGTTAGAAAGTAATCTTTCTATTTATCACTTGATTTAAGTTGAAATTATATTTTAATGGCTATACTCGTAAACAAAACCTGATGATGTTTCTTTTCTTAGTACCAAGGAATGTAACAAGAATATATGATACCGATGGAAGAATAGACCAGTTAGAAGAATAAACGATAAAATCTAAAAGAAAATGTAAACATTGCACAAAAAAAAGAGACTGGTTGTTGTGTGTTCAAGAACACCGCATTATTTTTTATCGCCTGATCATTCAAAAAGTGCCAATAAGTATTCGATAGAATATTTCCCATAGACTGTCTGTATTTTTTTTTTTTTTTTTGGAGAAGAAAAAAATAATCACGAATTAAAATGGCTCTTGAAATGTAATGCTAATAATGATGGTTCATAGTTAAAAAAGTATATAATAATGTTTTCATAATAATGTTCTGAAAAATAAAAGATGTACTTCACTACTTTTTATTTCAGTAGTTAGTAGCATTGATTATTAATGCTGTTTTTTTTTTAACTATCAATTTTATGAATGCTAAAAAGATATTTTTATAATTTTTTTACTGACATTTATTTGTAAATATATAAAAAACATATTCCTAGGAAATAATTTTTATGATTTCATTTTGACACTTATTTTCAAATCAACGAAGTCTTATTTGTTTTCCCATCTGATGACTGTGGTTAGCTCTCTGACCATGCATGCCAAAGGTGCCAGGCTCGAATCACGAATAAGGCATGTATGTTCATTGTGGTTCGGAATCAACTTTAAGCTGTATGTCTCATCCTCCTTAGCCGTCATTGTGTATAAGAATAGGTCGTTGAGCTTATAAACCAACCAACTTATTTGTTTAAAAATGAAAATACCTATTTGAAATAATTTATTATGTTCTTCTTGAGGAAATACATTTGCTTAAAAATTAAATCTTAATCAGATTAGGTAGTAGCACTTTACAATTTTTAAATTCCTATTATATTCAAAGTTGAAATTAAGTTTTTGTATAATAATTTAGTGTTTGTATTTTTGTAATGTTTATTCTTTTAAATACATACTGTTTTAATGTATTGCTTGTTATGGTATTGAAATTATTTAAGATATATGAATATATTTCAGAGAATTTTCAACCCGAATAATCTACTATAAAAGGAATATTAGTAATATTGAAAAAATCTAGTTATAATTTCAAGAGTTTGCCTCAGTGTTTTAATTTAAATCCCAGTCTCGGTGCTTTTACTTCATGAAATTAAATGTTGTATCTGAATATTCTACAATTAAACAACTTAACTTATTAAGACATTTATTAACTCACTACATAATGTTTTATAGAAATTACCAGATATGTTTCATTACATCTGTGGATTACGAACTACGGTAGACGGCTTTCGTGTTTTCATCCATCGCTTAGTGTGACGTCATTCGAAAAGGTCCCGGTCTAATACATATTTGTTTTTTATTTGAAATTCTTATGTCAACGCATATGCATTGCTATTTTAATTTACAATAAACATAAAAGTGATCATTTTGGTACCTACTCATCAAATTTCAAAGTTTTATAGACTTACAATTGAGAACTTTTTTTTCATTGAATGTCTGGAATGATAATATTTTCACTGTGGTTATAACTTATAACCACACAGTAAAAATATTATTGAAAAAAAAAAAAAAAATTTAACAACAAGACGCTCTCAAATATTCATTATAACTTCATTAATATTTTGAATTTCGGTCTAAAATGTTTACAATGTACTCTCAATACAGAGTTCATCCTAGAAATGAAAAAGGGCAGGGTGCTATTTTCCAAAAAAAGGGCACTTCCTGTTTACGAGGGCACTTTTATAGCAAATTGCAGAAATACGCGTTTTCTGCCACAATTTTAATATTGTTATACTTTTCTACCACGATAAATAATTTTCAATATTCTGAAAAAAAAAATTATAATGCAAAAATCCGTGAATCAAAAACTCGCTCAGAAACTTAAAAGTTATCGAAATACTGATAAAATGCTTCAGTCCTAATTCTGCTGGAATGAGACTGAGAAAATTATTAAAATTAAAGTGCAATATACACAGTAAAATTTTCATCAAATAGTAATTTTTATAAAATTACCAATTTATAATACAGTAAAATTAAGATACTAATGTTTTAGTATAATGAAAATGTGTTAAGATAAGAACTTTTCACTCTTTCAAACTTCATCTCTTTGTTTTGCTATTGTCAGATAGAGAATAGAGTTTCTCCAAATTTAACATTATTCATTGTGGGATATCACAAGGAGTATTCCGACTAAAGAACATGGACTATGTCCTGAAATTTTTGCATTTTTTTTTTTCAAAATTGGATCAAATTTAGCGTCAAAACGGCGATTTTTTTGCCTTGCATGCCGCTATTATGTAAGCTATAATAGAAGTTTTATTTTTTTAAAAATCGGAAATAATCTGGGATTCTGGTTGCATTCCTGTTATGTTTAATTTAAATATGAAACGGATGTTTAGAAATTAATTGGTAACAGGCAAATTACCAAAAACACTCCCTAAATTTAACAGGAGGACATCGCGATTACGCGTGACCAAACGGAAATATTCTTTTTAATTCTTAGTGTATACATTTGATAGTTATAAACCTTTAACTAAGTTATTCAAGTCTTTCAAATTCCTTTCTTCACTATTTTGAAGGAGGCATGGTAAAAATCCAGCGAAATACACTTAATCAAAACACGTACGAAATGGCCATCGGAGTTTACTAATGTGTACTTGGGTTGGTTGTATTCAGATTATCTGGCGCCGTCAGCAACACGAGGGCTATAATGCACCGAAACATTCGTCATTAGACAAGCCAACATACATTTACAAACACCCATGCCTAACACGGGACTCGAACCCGCAACCTCACGGTCTAGAAGCCAGTACGCTAACCACTATACCGTCTGGTCGGCAATGTGTACTTGGGAAATTGTAAGACGGCGCCCTACAATCCACCTACTAATGTAGCACGTTATATAGACATCTACTCAATGGTTTCAGTCCCTGATATATACGTTGCGGGTTTGAACATGAATGCGCGACAGCCGATTTCAGTAGGGGTGATCCACATATTGCGTACTGTCGGGAGGGAAAAAAACGAAAGTTTTTCGAATTCTTTCAGGAGGAATTTTTTTCTGAAAAAGGGCAGGAAGGGCGCCATTTTTATAAAAAAAGGGCAAGAAGGGCACTATTTTTATAGAAAAAGGGCAGGCAGGGCGCGCCCCCCCCCCCCCCCCGAAAAATGCCTAGGATGAATTCTGCTCAATATATTGTTACGAATTTTTGCATATTTGTAAATATTTCGTAGTGTTAATTTTGTAAATAGGAAAATTTATGTACATTTCGCATAAGGCAGCGCAATAGTTCGTCTTAAGTTGGCTTCCCTGCAATATGGGTCTTAATGCTTGATAACGAGTTTTACAAGGAGCAGGGCATTTAACATTATGGTAATGGAAATCTTGCCAAATTGACGAGATAGAGCCAAGTTGGCGACGGTTTTGTCACCAAGCTTGGCGACATTTTCGGTCCCCATGTACATGTATAGAACTTATCGACTACGATTTGGAAAGTTCTCCAAATGTCTATCTCTGGAAGATTCACGAAAGTTCGCCTTTCCTATACAAGACCGGCCGTGAGTGGAATTAGTGGGTTAGTCAGTGAGTTGACTGGAATTACTGAGTTGAGATACTGAGTCTCAGTGAGCATTAAGAGTAGTTCTAAAGCGAACTATATTGCATTGTCTTTTGCAGCGATTTGAGCAGTTGTGTTGTCAAGTTTTTAACTGCTGTTTTGTGCTCTATTGTTGTGAAAAGAGGTGTATTGAGTCTACTAGAACGAGAAGTTCTGGAGTTGTAAGAGAATCTGCGAAGAGTTATATCGGAATAAATTTCTGCAAGTTTTGATCTGCTTTGGCTTCAAATCTTTGGAACCCATCCACGCAACAATATTTTACTTTCGAAATAAGTGAAAAAAAAAAAAAATTAAACTTAAGTTACTAGACCACTACCTTTAATTTAAACAATTATTCTACTTTGACAAACATGCCAATTTCATTAAATCCATTATTCTCATCTTTAGAAATATCGGGTTCAAATTCAAGTATCGATAAAAACTCAAGTACAATTTCAGGGAAAGACAAAAATTATATTAGAGCGAATGCAATCCCCGACATTAATTTTAAGTCAGGCCATCGGTTTTAACTACTTATTTGAAAAAATCACGCAAGTAAATAGAGGGGGAGACGGATGTTTCATGGTTTTGAAACATTTTTTTTATCGTTACCCCACTCAAAATTGAGATACAGCTTCATTGATGGGGCAAAAATGAAGGTAGATTCTTGTAATACAACTCAAGGTCTTCATAAGGGGGAAAAAAAAAGACCTTTGCAAATGCCACCATTTTAATCAAATTGTTAATAAGGCCAAAAAGGTTTACTGTAACATAGGCAAAATTATCAGAGTAGGTAGATAGGGAAAAGTTTTTTTTTTTGCAAAATATTTTTTAGCAAATACACAAAAATAAGTATTACCGGGATGACAGTGATCAGAGAGCAAAAAGGAGGAAATCCAAAAATTCATTAAAAAAGCTCGCTAAAGGAATACACAAAAATTCGACAAAAATAGTATGCAGGAAGGATGGTTCAATAATTTAAAAGACACAATGAAATGTCTCATACTATATAATAATTACATTTCAAATATTAGGAGTTAGTGAAGTAATCTGTGAGGAAAGGGGAGCTCAGAGGGAAAAACTGGTTCAGATCAGAAAAATGCAGATCCTCGAAACAGGGACAAAGAGTAGGAAAATGTTATATAAAAAACCAAAAAGGAGGAAAACTGGCATCCCTGGTATTAGCTAAGTATTAATGTGCAAGATTTAAAATTGATCATTGATGTAAAATACTTGGATATATTTTTGTGGGTCCATACCTTGTTAATGTACCCAGGTATTACTAAAATTAGGTATTTTAGTGGGTATTTAGTTTTTCTTTACGTTTAACTGCTCATTATGCAATAATCAATTGCTTTAATGAATATTTTATATAATTAATTTTTTTTAAAAGTCTAAAAACAAAATTTAGGGTCAAAATTTTTGTAGAATTTTACGGTAGGTAGGGTTACAGGAAACAAGTAATTTCCCCCCCTTTTTCATAAGATGCAAATTTATGCCAGTTAGTGACGAGACTTTTCAGCCAAGACAGAGTTCAGGGATAGCTTTTGAAAAGTAAAAAATAAGTACTTTTTAATGACCTTTTGAAGATTTTTAAGGACCTCTATAAATTTATAGTGACTAAAATTCATTGGTTTCTTACACATAAATTCAAAATATTATATTGTAAAAATCAAATAATATTTTAATAGAATTTTAATTACAATTTGGGCAACTTTTTTTTATGTGTAGCGAAAGTCTACCCACATTTGAAGTAAAATCTTCCTGGAAATAAGGCTACTACAAGAAACTTGGAAGATAAAAATTGATCCACCAATAAAAAAAGTGGTAAGGTATACAAATCATGTTTGGGATAATTGAAAAAAGTTATAAGAAAACAAAATCGAAAATTAAGGACCCAAGATAAAAAAAAAATGACCTATAAAAAATAAGTACTTCTTAAGGACTGTGCAAACCCTGCAAGATTAGTTAGAAACCAAATGAGAGAAACTCGTTATCTGGCTTGCAAAATCCCAGCTTGAGCTTTTCGTTTCATAGTTCAAATAAAAACTACTTATTCAAACAAATATATATCTGTATGCTCACATAAAGAAATTGCAAGCGTTTTACACAAATCAAATTTCAGACATGAAAATTCATATTCGTACTTTATTAGTTGAAACAGGAACTCAATAGAGTGGACATAAAAACTTTTGAATGATTTGTTATTTGCAACATGATTAAAGCAAACATTTCAACCACACACAACACAGAAATCCTAATATTTTTGGATTTCTAAATATAAACAACTTGGTGAAAATGTGTAATAAAACCTTGTTGCCAAAACCTGCCCAATTGTACACAAGATTTGGATTTAAAGGGTGGACCTTTTAAACGATAAATAAACTTTTCAAACAACCGAGTTAAGTCGATAATTCATTTTGGCACATTCGGAAAGTATTACACGTTTTTACCGAGCATATTTCTTTAAAAAGTTCAATATCCTTAGAAAATTCAAACCTATACATTGCAAACATCATCTAAAGTAACTCTCGTATCTTTCTGACTGTTTAGAAAAAGTGTATGTACAGTTTTTTTTTCTTGTAAAGAACAAGATAAAAATTAAAACACAGCAAATTTTCTAAAATAAAGTTAATAATGCACAGTCTATACTAAACATCACTAGACGGTATATCTTCACCGTGCTCATAGGCAATTCATCCATTTTGGCGGTGTGAAGGCATAAAGTTTGCCAAACCTTATAGTCTTTTGTTAAACAAACAGGAATACTATATCACCCCCCCCCCCCCCTTCTCTTCATTCTTCTCCAGTATCACAACCCTCAATAAGAAAAATATCACGTTGGAAAGCTCAGTCCAGCTACCCTGTAGAGAACAAAAGGTTATATGATTTGGCGAGCATTATGTCTCCACGCCGCCAAAATATATGAATTGCTTATGAGCCTGATAAAGATCTACCGTCTAGGGATGTAAAGTTCAGTTGGAGTTTAGTATAGTTTTAAATTTCATTTTTTTTACACACCACAAAATCTGGCTCTCTTTGCCGAGGATGCAGAACGGACACAAATTAAAAATGCGAAAAGCCCAACGTCCTACTCAATAATTTAAATATATTTAATGCTCAAAAGCTCAACCTCTCATCAAAATCACAACAAGATTATCACTTTGTAGACCACAAGACATTCTTTCTCCAACAGTCGTTTAAAAATGCTTTTCATGCAAAATATATGACACGGCCAATAATTTATTGCTAATAGCAGTCCTAATGGTTCACAGGCATCGAGTACACTTTCCCATTCGTAATGTCTTTTTTTAAAGTACTCCTCTGCTTTGGCGGATGGCGATCGATGCCGTTCACCTCTCGGGGGCCTTTGAAGAGGTCTGCCCAGCAGCGAGACGGGTCTCGAACAACCTGCTCCGAAGGACAGTGATTTGACGGGACAGTTTTTTGGAGGCACTCGCCTGCCGAGATCTTGTCGACCTTTGTCTCCAGGGGTTGACAAACGGCAGGATCCGGCTGATGGTCGTTCGACGCGACAGTTTCTCGGAGGCACAAGCTCGGAGCCACTGGCTCTGGGGGGCCTTCACTCACTGCCTCCTGGAGGTAGCTTGGAGACAACCCCTCGCTGAGAGGCTTGGAGGAAGAAAGCGAGGAGTCCAGTACCGTCGTTTTGGCAGGGGGCGTAGCTTCGTCGTCTTGCCGACACTCTGGTTGGACGTTCGAGGTGGCTTCCTTGAATGGCTCACAGTCTGCAGGGGTGTGCGAGTAAGTGGGCGATTCGGTCACCTGTTTTGCCCGACCATCAATCTCGGTAACCCTAGACGAGCATTCGTCGAGATCGGTTGTTTCGGGAAGCATCATCGGGGGTGAAGGCAGGTATCCACCGTATGGATGGTTGAACACTGGAACATAGTACATGGCCGGGGAGGTCGCCTGTCCTGCCATCTGTGGGTAGGGGAGGGTATGAAGGCCCGGCGGATAGCCCGCGACTGCAAAGGTCGAGGGGGGCAAAGGCACGAGCGGCATCGACGAGGGGCCGAGCGGCACTGCAGGCTCAGGACAGGGTTTCAACGAGTCAGTTCTCTTCTCGGCCTGCCGGTTGGACTGCGAGTCGTCCCTGTTATTAGGGGTAGATTTATTGTCAATCTGCCCAGCATCAGATTTTTCTGCAGGCATAAACTGTCCATAGGGGCTTCCCTCTCCTGTTCCGGAAGGTATGGGGCAAGCAAAGAAGGGCACTCCCATAGGAGGATAGGCGCGTAGATAGGGGATGGTTCGGGAGACAAAGTAGGGAGCGTTCTGGTAGGGTCCTACGGTGGTAGGGAGAGTGACGAATGTTTCTACAGTGGGTGGAAGATGCAACTGAGTGTAGTTCAGGCCTGAATCGACTGTTAACTCTACACTTTTGGTGGGTTTATTATTGGACACCAAGTCTAATTCTGCTACACCTACAAAAAAAAAAAAAAGATTTCTTATTAATGCTTCCTCCATTCGTAACTTAAGACATCTCATATTAAGCAGGAGTTTGGAAATAACTCAATTGTTTTAAAACAAGACTAAAATACTTCAGAAAGGAAGTAGGATTTTTTCTGTCGAAAAATCACAAAATTGAAGGTGGTAAACAATGTTATACCCTCTCATTTATTAGTTGTTCAGTATGCTGATACGGAATAGACAAAACAATGCCTTATAAAACCACAGTAAGGACAAAAATCTAAACCTTAAATTTCGTTGTATAACAGGGTATCTCAAATCCAGAATCGCCGAGACTTCCGTGATTCCGGATTTTTGAACATATTATTATTTATACACAAAATCAATGAAATAAAACATAAATGGAATAAACTAAGAAAAAACCTTGTATAACTTGACGAGGTTTTGAAAAACATTTGTTTTAAGGTTAGCTGTTTTAATAGTTTTGACTTTTGGCTAAACTTTTTTCCTGTTTCTTGAATCCCCATAATTTCCCGATTCTGATATTGTCTCATCCTTTAATTCCAGGGCCAACTACTATAATTAACTGGTTCTTGGAGATTTTATCCTCAACCACTTCGTTTTCGCAGTCGTCACTTTTGGATATGGACAAACTTCCGTAATTTTTTTTTTAAAAGAAAGCAATGTTGGAAAAGGTCCGGATCTTGGATGTTTCCAGATATTTTACTGTATATTACTTTAAATGTTTTAAGTGGAGACTCTTTACTGTATAATGATTATAAAACTTTCATTAACTTTTCAGGGGTCTATGCAGAAGGAAATTTGGGTCCTTTTAAGGACCCTTCACAAAATTCCATGTTCAAAAAACGGACCCTTCACAAAATTCCATAATCAACAAAAGGACCCTTCACAAAATTCCAAGTCAAAAATATGAAACCTTCATGATATTTCCAGTTAAAAAACAGACCAATTACAAAATTACAAAGTTTGTTTTATGCCAAAAGGAGAAAACGGCTCACTTGCCCACCTGTTGGTTTTAAGGAAGTGAAGTCACGGATGCCAAACCATATGCTCAAAATATATAAAATTAGAAATTTTTCACAAAATTGATATTTTTTCAAAAAAATAGGACCCTGTAAAAAAAACCTGGATAAACCCCTGCTTTTAGAAATTTAAAATTTTATCCAGTTTCCAAGTAATATTGTTTGGTGTGCTTTTATCTTGAAAAAATAAAAACTCTAGGTGATGCGATCTTAAAAATAAGTCAATTCGTATTCCACTTTAACCCACTAAAGATGACTTTGAAATGGATAAACAGTCATTGTTTTTAACTTTACCTTGTTTTAGATCATTTAAGGAATATTTTGAATTTTTCAGAAAATTATTTTTACCGATTTTTAAAAAACACCAAGAGAAATCACAATTGCAATTTATCACCAAGAAAAAAACTAAAATTTTGATTAGCAAGTTTTCTTGCCAACTCTCCTTAATCCGCGAGTTTTCAGGTTTTAAAAGCAAAATGTAGAGATTTTTTTACCTTCAGTTTCTGGAAGGTCTCTTGCAGAATTGTGGCTCACAGATATCTCCCATGGCAACTAAATAGAAAAAAAAAGTAGAAATTCAATTTCAACACACAAGAAAAGGAAAACCAATATTGCTTGGTTCTTTGAAATGGATAAACAGATACACTGCTTTTCGGAATAGTCCACAGACAACGAGCAAACAGGGAGTCACAACCACAGACTGAGAGGCAACTGCGAGTTTAGGTATTACATTGAACATCATTCTGAATTTTTTATACAATGTAAAGGAAATATTAGTAGATCGTGAATCCACTGATTTGTCAGGGCAAAAAGTGCTGAAACCATTCAAAAATCGATTTTGAATAAGTCGAGCTAAATCCGATTGCCAAATATGTCATAACTTCTCAAAACAAGTATATCCTTTTTTGTCTGGTTATCCACTACTACAGTAGAACCTCGATTAACCGTCCCTCTTTCATCCGGAACTCTCTGTTAACCGACCATCCTTTAGTCGACATCAAAAATCTCCCAAATGAGTAATAAATCATTTGCCCTTTTTAAAACCGGAATATTTTCCTTTACACTAAATTTGCCTAAGTAATGGTGAAGATTTTGACCGTTTTTCAAAAGGAATGACATGGTTAGAGCAATAATCATATGCAAATCAAACTGAACTATTGCTTTTAAAAAGTCTTCGGAATAGAACAGCGAAACAACTATTATCGAGATTATTGCAACAAAAACTCATTTCCAACAATTATGTCATAAAAAAAACATTAAAAGCCCTGCATTCAATAAATGAAAATAATTTACTTTTTATTATTTTTTTACAACTCTCTATTATCCGGCATCTTCGCTTATCCGACCTATCTTTGGTCCGAATTCAGTAGGTTAATCGAGGTTCTACTGTATTTAATTTTCAATTAAAAAGGTTGCACACGATTTGTCGTTTCTAACGCTAAAATATTTCTCTATCTTTTAAAATTGAGCCAATTTGGCAATAAATATTACGTCACTAGCGACGTAATATTTATTGCCAACTTGGCTCAATTTTAAAAAACGGAAGTATTTTTCGCCAGGGAGTAAATATTGTCGGCACAAGGGGTCAAAGTGACAAAATAAAAATATATAGGATTTTTACAAAAAAAATATAGGACAATATAAAACATCAAATAACTGCACACAGTCTCTACTGAACTTTAAAATTAACTCGTTACATATTTCATTAATTAAAACTTTAAATGAAACGTCATTGAAATGAACATATAAGACAAACTTAGGACTTTCACACAGTACCAATTAACATAAATTATCCTTTTCAACATAGGAACATCTATAATTAAGTACTTAGAAAATAACTGTCTCCCTTTAAAACTCATTATACTGAATTTAAGAGACTAGAAAACACGCCATTAAAAAAAGAATCGCCTGATCCTGAATATGTCATCCTTTATTACCTCAATATTCCACACACACACACATTCTTAGTATTCATCAATAAATAAGTTTTATTAATTACATTATTTGCAATCTTGAGTCTTCCAGCATCTATAAATGCTTAGAACTGCCCCAATTTCTATTAAGTATTTTCTTTTTATCCCTATTTTCTGTTTGGATTAAGATCAACTGCACGGTCCCCCTTGGCGACTTTAAAAAAACAAAAAATCGCCAAATTGTAAATGACAACAAAAGGTTGTGCCGCCAAATCCAAAATGACGTCAAAACACATTTGGCGTCGAATCGCCAACTTTCAAAAAGTCGCCAAGGGGGACCAATTAAGTTAATCTTAACAAGACAAAGTTAATCTTAACCCTCGTTAGCTTTTCAGTCTTTTTTTTTGGTTCAGATTTACTATTTGGTGTCGGATAGATTGGCGGCGAAAAGTGGACGATTTAGCGCCGAATGCGGCAACCCGTTGACTTGGTTTTCCTGCACTTGGACAACATAACGTTTTGACGTCATTTTCAATGTTAGTGACTTTTTTTAAAATACCGCTATCCGACACCGAACAATAAACTTTAACCCTTTTGTTTCCTGACATCAATTTCTGACTGTGCATTCGAAATGTCGTTTTTTCAGTTCTGCAAGTTTTTTATATCCGTTGTTCCCGATGCAGAGTTTAGTTTCTGGATATCTTTCTTTTTCGCTATCTTGCTGCATTATTACCAATTAATTACTACATTGAGGGAGAAAACAGATCTAGAAATTCAAGCCCGCGCGCTATGAAAAAGTTTCCATGTTTACACTTCACAAATATCCCGGTCCAGTTGAATTGAGTTGAGTTGTAGGTTGTTCAGTACGTGACGTTACAAGAAATAAGACGCAGCCGCTTGCAAACATTGCTCATGTCTCTTGATGTCTTTCTGATCGCGACAAAGAATCCGAAATATAAAAAATCACAACAAACGGCACCGTTATTACGAATCGAAGAAAATATAGGTCGAATCAACGTAGAAATATAGGATATATAGGACAATTAAAAAATATAGGACAATATAGGACGTTTTTACCGATTTTTAAAAAAATATACGATTTATAGGACGTCTGCGACCCCTGTCGGCACTCTTTCTCGTCGAAAATTAAAGAGCAGCCACAAAAAATGCTCATTATTTAATAAGTTATGACATATTTGGCAATCGGATTTAGTTCAACACATTCAAAATTGATTTTTGAATAGTTTTGATCATTTTTGCCCTGACAGATCAGTGGATTCAAGATCTACTAACATTTCACTACATTCTATACACAATTCAGAATGATGTTCAATGTAGTACTTAAACTTGCCTCTACTAACATGCTTAGGAGGTTCCCAAAGCAGCCACAGTTTTTGTATTATAATAGATATACATTGAGGGGACTTATAATATATATTTGTTGTATATATATATCAATATATATTGACAACGATAAGATTTATAATTTGTATTTGTCTCATTAAAAATATATTATGTTTTATCAATTAAGAAACTCAGGCTATATCCAAATTAAAATGTAAAAAACACCCAACTTATTGAAAATTAATATTCTCTTTCTACACATATAAGCCATTTCCAAACGTACTGTAAAGGTTTTGCCAGCAATATAGTCTAAATCAAATAAATATGTGAACCTACAAAATAATTAACATGGAAAGTATTGCAAGTTAACGATATTTTCCATTTAATTAACTTGAAAATTCCTCTAGTGTTTGATAAATGCTAAAAAAACCCAACCCTTTGACTTATGAAAGTGATGATCACAATCATATTTTCATGCTCCTGCTCATTCAAAAAGAATTTTTGATATAAAATACTTATGTGGACATTCAAATAATAATTTTAATGTTTTATTGAGAGGTAATATTTTTTAAATTTAATATATACAGTATAATACAATGGTAATTGTTTACTACATAATACATGGAATATTGCTCTTGGATTTATCAGTAATGGTGATAAATTATTAAAAACGATATTTTTAAGATTTAGAAATAAGTTGTTTATAAGTTGTTTTAGAAACAAATTTAAAATGTAGAATATAATTTAAGTATAATTAATAATTTTGTTTAATAAAAACCTATTGTTCAATAGTCTTGAAATGCAAGATTTATTTAAAAATAGATTAGAACTTAATTTATCTTTAGTATTCGTATAATTTTTCATTTACAAAAACATCACTCAATCATGTTATACTAGTACCAAAAAAGTAGATATTTCATTTAGAGAAATATTTTCTTAAAAAATATAAAGAAAACTAAATTCTTATTTCTTTATTTCATTTAAAACAAGATTTGGATTTAACATTTTGGATAAAAAAGCAAGTTCTACTGCTTTTTCAAAAACCTGTTAATTACGCAACAATTGTACACCTCCAAAAAAAAAAATAATATATATATATATATATATATTTTCTCACGATTTGTTGTAGTTGTTTTTGAAATAAAAATAATTTAAAATTCATTCAATACATCAGAATTAAACTTTTTTATAACATTTTCTTGCATTTGCCATCATTCTATAACTGTCACATTTTTAAATTTTTTTTATTAAAAGTAGAAACTATTTACAACATCAAGTAATTTGAAAAATCTAATTGTAAATAAATAAATAAAAATAAAATTTTAAATTATTCTTTAAAAAAAATTTTTTTGAGAAAAAACCCATTTGGTTTAAACCATACCAAATGCTTTTTTAAATACGACCAAAGAGGAAAACACTCAAGATCTGTTGATGAAATACTACAAAGGAACATACTAATTATGATACTTTCATAAAATTCCACTAAAACTTAACTTAAATATTTAAAATATGCAGTAGGCGAACGTACAATAATTTGCAATGCCTCCTGGACCGGTAGAAGAAAATGCGAGATGGACATCGCCAGATTTTTCAGCTACTTGCAGATTATTTTATAAAACTGATAAAAAAAAACATTCTTTAAATCCGATTTATTGAAAACAGCAAAAATTACGTGTTTCCCCCCCAAAATTATCAATGCAGATTGTTTGAAGTAAAAAATGCAATTACATACTTATTGTATCAGTGTACTTGCCCCAAAATTTTTTTTATATTATTCAACGTTTTGATTTTATTGAAAGCAATGCATATTTTTTTTTTAATTTCTTTAAAATAAAATTACATTATTACACCTGTGTATTATTGAACCAAAATAGACGTGGATCATTTTGAAATGCTGAATTTTATCGAAAATATATAATTATTTTTCGAAAATAATATGAAATTAAAAAATTAAGGTACGTTAATATTAAATATCACTTTTAATATTTAATTTATTAAATTTCTATGTTTATGTAAAATTGGATTTTTTGACTAAATGCACATAAGGTGCCTGTGTAAAGAAAATGAGGACGCTGTAGATTATTTTGTCATTTCTAAATCAGTGTGGCAGAAAAGTTTCTGTTACTGGGCCTCCTGGACAGTATTGTTAATTGTACCCTTCAATTACTCTACTTTACTGACACCACAAAAATCCAATTTTTCTTTCCTCACCACCAGTTAAACTTATGAGAGTATCCAACAATTATTTATACACTGTGTCCCAAAAATGATTTGGTGAAAAAAACTGAATCACAATTTTTTTTTTAATGTGGAAAATATACAGTTTTCCAACATTTCAAATGTTGCATTTTTATTGCAAAATAACCTTTTTGTCAGCTGCCACAAACTCAAAGAAACTAGTAATTAAAATAATTCATGGGAATAAAATGCATGCCAAGTCCTCTCTACTTGATGGAAGAGTCAGAAATGAATAAAAATATTTTGTTTAGATATAATTACAGCATCTCGTTTCTCCACTTGACTTGAAATTTCACCCTCTTCAGCAAAAAAGATTAAGCAATAATGGTTATTTTTTTTTATTTGATCATTTTGAGTCACAAATATCATGATGCACATATAAAAAAATAAAAAGCCTTTTACCTCAACACATCCGTTACTCCCAGGACTTTTAAGTATAGCTTGAATCTCCTTGATTTCTTCATCACTAGAATTTTTGAAATCAAAAAATTCCAAATCCTAAAACAAAATCTCAGTTTTAATTGGCTTATTCATTACAAAGAAACATTACATTAGTTTATAGCACCTTGCGGTAAAGTAAGGAGTGTACCAAAAAATCAATAATTTAAAACTTTATTGTGGTGTAAAAATAAAACAATACAGAAAACCAAATACAAATTTCTTAAATTTGCCATAAAAGTGACCTCGTAAACGAGAGTTGTCCGTTTTAGGAAAATAGCACCCTGTCCTTTTTCCTATCTAGGATGAACTCTGAATCGCCTTTTCTGAGAATTTTTTCACTTGCAAGGCCAGCCACAGATTCCTTTAGTATTTTGCTCCAGAAAGAGTCGTTTTCATATAGCCAATACATTCAACAGTTAGCAAGTTTATTAAAAGTGTTGGGTTTTTACAAAGTTTAAGGAATCCAAATAACGTGTGCAGTGGATTAGCATTATCTGAAATTAGGTACATGTATCTTGGATTTCCAGCAGTAAGACGTCTGAATCAATGGATCGCTGAACCATATTTTTCAAAATTTGATTACCTTTCAGAAAAACCTTTGTTGTTTCTTATTGACGAAGTCTTATAGAATCGACTGTATCTACCCTTATCAGGGATGAGTTTGGCAAAAAATCAAAAAGCTGAAAACAAAACTCCAAACGTTTATGCGTAAAACACATTTTGAGCTATACTTAAAAAAATTATGGTTTTCCATGTGCGTTTATAACACTGCCCCTTCTCTGTCTATCCGTGAGAAAAATGATTAAAAATAGAGGCACCTAGATGTAGGGATTCACTTTTTGCTGTCATCAGGCACAGGTATAGTTTCAAAAGAAGAGAAAAAAATATATATATAAATATCCCTTAAAAGCGATGGAATCCAGCAAAACTTCAAATGTACAAACAGGCCGAATATAATTAAACCTAGTTTTCTAAATTTTTAAGCAACATTTTAAGTACTAAAATCTTTATATTTAAATTTTTATTCCTACCGTTCAGCTTGCTCAATAAAATAAAAAGCAACAAACAATTGTACCATACAATTGCAGTTAAAATAACTTTCAACACAGCTTCTATAGAAATTTTTTGATTGGGACTAATTTTCAGAATATTTTTATATCATTTTTATACAAAATGATATAAAAATTTCAGTATAGATTCACATGAAACGGCGAAATCGATCCTTAAACAGGCACTAATCATAGCAGGCAGTCGCATTTACGGAAGTCTAGGCGAATGGCTACAAAAAGGTGTAGAAAATCTCGGTAATAGCAGGTATTGTATTAGTGTAAACCTCGGCGAAAATGACCATCACTCTAACGAAAGCAATAGCGCTTGTAATACCGGCGAAAGTTTAAATATCAGCCGAAATGAAAATTGCGGCGATAGTGTCCACGATATCTGCCCAAATTTCGCTAATATCGACATTTTCTTGGTAATACTAGTGCAAGTTTCGATAATATCGGATGTTATCAAAGTACGCCATTCCACGAAAACAACTCTCACGCCAACTGAAATATCAAAGTTAGAACCTAAGATATCGGAGAAACTCTCAATAATAACGTTATTGTATGGGCGTAACACTCGACGAAAATTATCATCACAAAATCTCGGCGATAGCGCAAATCACCGTAATATCAACATTCTTTCGGTAACATCGGTGCAAATCTCAGATTTTATAACAGGGCAGCACTCAACGAAAATGCCCATCACAAAAACGTAAATATCAGCGTTAGCGCCGAAGATACCGGAACAATTCTCAGCAATAACGCTGTTATATCGGCGTCTGAGCGAATACTCCGGGAAAATGGTCACCACAGCAACCTAAATCACAGCGATAACACGTCCTAGTCACACAAAGCTCGGCAGTAGCGGACATTTCGAAGCAAGCCCATTATTAGTATACGTTAATCGCGTGAAATCGTAAGAAGGAATTTACATTTTGAGCAGAGAAAAAAATGATACAAAAGGATCAAATTTCGGCGCAGTTGGAAATGTACATTTTTGTACTTGGAGCAGAATTAAGGCAGGAATGTGATGCGACCCCCGAGCGATAGGTTTCCCGATCTTTCGGAAGTGAAGCTGCTTCGCGGTTTAGCCATAGAAAAAAAGTTATTTTTCCGTGGGATAGAAAACACGGATTTTTTTCAGGAATTAGAAAAGCGGAACTTTCTTTGAAAAAGCGGAATTCTTTTTTTTCTAAAAAATTAAAAAAGCGGAATTCCGCCATATGGCGGAAGAAACTCATCCCTGCCTTATGGAGATTTTCTTCCAATGGTCATTACAAACATGTTAAAAGTCTGAATTAGGTCTGAATTAACCAATTAAAAGTTCAATTAAATTAAGTTTTTACTTTCAGTGAAGAACTTGCACAAGTGAGGAAAATGAATATTTTTTGTATTTCTAGTGTTATCCAACGAATATATTTGAGCTGTGCAATTATTTTTTACCTTTATACTTTCAATTAATCAAAAATCGAGTTTGAAATCAAAGCAAAAGTCACGTGACCAAAAACGGATAAAAAACCGTGATGCAATTATGCATAGATTCCGTCGAAAATCCGAGGAGGAACCTGGTCTAAAACAGGTTTTAGACTGGTTCATCATTGTGCGTTGACGTCACACACAAAAGTAGCTTTTTTCCGTTAAATCGCAAAGTGAAAAACTAAATATTTTTTTTAATTATCTATCCGAGCTCAAATTTTTAAAAGAATGGTATTGTTTTTCGTGATTTTTTCTCTACTTTTATTTAAAAATAAAACCAAAAAACGTGAAACCCATATGTATACATAGGGTAATGAAAGAAGAGCATTCGACCCACAAAAATTTAGGTTTTTTTTGGGGGGCATTTTTTTCACATTTTGGAACATCCCGATTTCAAAAAAGTGATCTAGAAAAAATGTCTGTCTGTGGTCAGCATAACTGCCGAATAAATTGACCTAAGATGTTAAAATTTGGGACCTATCATTAAGGTTTTAGTCAAAATTGTGCATGCACATAAGGTAGCTGCCATTGAAAAAATCATGTTTTTTTATGATTGCTAAAAATCAGCTCTAACGATTTTGATCAAAATCCATACATTCTAAACATCCATACCTCAGAAACTCTCGTAAAAATGCTTTAATGGTGTAAAAAGTTGAAAAACAAATGCCTTCAACACAGGGTTCACTTTCTTTGAACATAGCTCATCGACGATCGTTTTTTCTCCTCTCTGAAGTTTCACTTTTAAGAAAGAATAATATAAGAATTATCGGAAAGTATATCGCCAAAATCAACATTTTATCAAAGTTTTTTCCTTCTTTCTAAACACGACATCCAGTTTGGTGTTATTTTTTTGCGATAATTATATAATTATCGCAAAAAATATCGCCAAACTGGAATTTTTTTCTAAATTAATGATAAAAATATAAAAACCGTAAATGACGCAAATCCACATCAGTATAATAGAGTAATTGAAAGTTGTGTGATGTTCCACACCCCTAGTTAAAAATAGTTTTGGAAGTAATGAAAAGTTTAAATTATTTCGTAATATTAAGCTTCTAACGAATACCACAATTCTTGTATGCTCAAAGACCTATTTTTTTGTACAATAACGGACAACCAGACCGGAATCTAAGCGGATTCAGAACCACAATGAACATTAATACCTAATCCAGGATTGGAACCCGGCATCTTTGACATGCGAGGCCGGAGAACTAATCCCACTGCCACCAAGCACACACAGCATCAAATGGGGAAATGTTCGCAAATTTCCCCGATTTAAGTAAAATTTAAAAAAAAAAAAATCCTTGATTTTCTCCAGAATTCAAAAGTTTCCTGATCTGTGGCTACATTATAATTTGACATGATCAATAAATATTGGCACCAAGACAGAGAGACTTCCAACTCCAGTATGGTTTCTGTGCCAACAATTGTTTTGATAAAATCCTCTTTAAGTAACGACAACCTTAGGCATTTCGCTTGCGGCTAAAAATGTTAATTAGTTGTAATAGTCTTTTTGTACTAGACAACAGAAAACCATATCATTTTGACCTTAGTGACAACTTTTCAAAATCGTGCCAACCCTGACACATTAACTAGGAATTTACCAATCAAAGTTGGAAATCCAGCTAGTGTTGTATTTTCTCATTTGAAGCCCAATCGTAATTCATCAATCAGGGTTGTGAAACCAAATCCGAGCTTAGTCGCCAAATCGTAGTCTCGTATTACAGACTAGGAAGCACCCAATCTTCCATTTTTTAAAAATGGATCAAGTTCAAATTACTTTTCAATACTTTAAATATTATAGGTATCTGTATTCGATCCGCATTTAACAAACAAATATACTTTTATTTAACTCGTGGAAATTCAATGTGTGTACACGTAGAAAAAAAAGAAAAAAGAAAAAAAAAGAAGAAAAAAAAAGAGCACCGCGACTTTGACAAAATTACTTCATGTAAAATCCCCAAGACAAAATACTTCACATTAAATCCTTAAGAAAATAAATCTTCTAAAAATAGAGGAAAATCTGTCAATTTTCTAAAAACGTGGTTGCTACAACAACTCTTGGGTCCACTTCATATTTTATTTTTAGGCTTAGACTTGAGCTTGCTTTGCAAATAGTTATGTAACTTCATTGTATAACTCCCTTCAACAAAAAATAACGAAAATTGTATTTAGTTTGACATCACACTAAGAAGGTAAGATCATCCTAAGAATTACGGAAAGGAAAATTTCCTATTATGGAATAAAGAAAGTTGAAGACCCAGATTACTTAGGTTTGAAGTGTGATCATACTGCTTACAATATCATATGACATTTATAAATTTATTTATGAAGATCTAAGAGAAACTTTTAAAATAGAAAGAAGAGATTTACTTACAGAAGAACTTCGGTCCATCGCAGTTTACAAACACTGCCGAACACCGAAAGGGGCCGACATTTTTGCCACGGTCGATCGTAACCGTAAAATAACAGCGCACAAAAAAGAATTTAGTGGATTGTCCCCGGTCGAAGAAGTTTCAGGAAATGAAACAAGATTTAAAAATATGGTACAATTGTTTTTCACGTTTTTCAATTTCATAGAAATTTTATCTTTCAAATAATGTTGTGTATCTGCTGGATTTAATAAAAGAATAATGGTATTAAATAGTTTCTATATTCTACCAATGTCACTCCATTCCTTTTCAGTTAAGTAATATTTTTAACCTTTATCAATTGCAGATTTATAAAAACTCATCTAAAATTAACAACATTTAGATATTACGCATGGTCTTATTCAGTGACGGGTTGTATATTTGTCCAAATTCAACATTAATCACTACAGACATTCAAAAATAAATTCTAATTTATAACGAATCAAAAGTGTGCATTGTCATTGTAAAGTCACACGTGTGTTCTATGACGTCATCCTACTTGTATATTTACTAAATAAGCAATTTTAAACTGTATCCGTATGTTTATGAAAGTGTGATTTGTATTTGTAAACAAACAAATTAAACTTCGAAAACATTTTTATTAATTACGTACCACATTTTTGTTTAGTATTTCGGCCGTTAATAACAACGTATTATAAGTTTTTTTAGTAGATCTTATGCTTCGCCAAATCTTACACGGACATTTGGTTAAAAGATAAAATGTAATTTGATAAGTTTTCGGCCTACTAAACACAAAACCTATTAAATGATAAAAAGAAATTCTGACCTTGTTGTACGTCAAAATTTTGTGAAGTACCCTATCTTACACTTACATCACTTAGAAATAAGTTGTATGCTGGTGAAACTTGATAAGGCAGAACACTGATTCAGGTCAAACTTCCAAGTCCGGATTCTACTCCAAGAGTTGTTTATATTAAACCCGCTAAGTTATGGCAACCACAGGTAGTTAAGTTGTTATTAAAAAAAATGGCTACGACTACCATTTGTTGGTGAAAATTATCTTGGCATAGAATACGCACCGGAATTGGAATTTTACCCTGATATAGTTATCATTTCTACCTACCAATACAATTTCTCTTTCAAAAATAGGATTTTTTATAAACAAATGTTTTATATTAACTGATGTTTTAATGCATTTCGTTTGAGTTCACCAGATAAAATATACCCAGGCATCAAAGATGCTTTCAGTGTTCTATTCAAGACATGCCATATATTTACCTAATATTCATGGTTAGCGTGCTAGCTTCTAGACCGCGAGGTTGCGAGTCCCGTCTTAGGCATGGGTGTTTGTAAATGTATGTTGGCTTGTCTAATGACGAATGTTTCGACGCATTATAGCCCTCGTGTTGCTGACGGTGCCAGATAATCTGAAAACAACCAACCTAATATTCATGACCATTTATTTTGACTGGTAATGTGACTTGAATTTAGGTATTTTTCCTTTACACAGGTACTGATAAAAATCGCCAAATTGCAGGGATCCCATCTATTCGTGATGAAGTTGCTGTAGCAACCCCTGAACCAATGACTAAAAATAAAAGTCCGACGACCAAACGGTTTAGTGGTTAGCTTGCTAGCTTCTAGACAGCGAGGTTGCGGGTTCGAGTCATTTGTTAGGCATGGGTGTTTGTAAATGTATGTTGGCTTGTCTAATGACGAATGTTTCGGCACATTATAGCCCTCGTGTTGCTGACGGTGCCAGATAATCTGAAAACAACCAACCAAAAATAAAAGTCCATGAGGTTAAAATATTGTTATCATTTCAGCTTCACTATAACTACACCAACTTTCAGACTTGACAGTTTTTGGTACTCCTCTAACGGAAGAGTGCCTGAATTTATTTCTTCTAAATCGTCGCTGGTTACAAATTGCGCTGTATTTGTATTTTTGTCAAGGACTGGGATTCCTCTCAAATGAAAAGTACTGTTATTTAGCCGGTGCTTTTTTCTGGGTACTTTTCCATTAAAGGAGGCTGTTGGTACTTTCAAGTACGGTACGAATTCTGCGGCAAGAATTGCTTACATAAAACCTCACCAAATTATGGCAACCATAGGCAGTTCACTTGTTATTAAAAAATGACAGCTACTGCCATTTATTGGCGCAGAATCCATACCATACTCCAAAGTTTTACCCATATTTTATGTATTGCCAGTGGTTCCCTTTACTATTTTTATAAGTACATTGATTTTTTAATGTTTGATGAAAATGAAATAGCTTACTTTTTTTTTTTTTTTTTCATTTAACACACATTTAAATTTTTGAATAATAAATGAAGAACAATTTAAGCAAAGAGTTACATAATTTTTTTAAGAGATACTCAACTTACTAATTACTTGTTTAGATTATTTAATCCAACCTACTAGGTTTTTTTTTTAATTTTATCTAGAAGCATATCATCAGGTATTTTTATATGGACAATAGTACTAGTCCGCACAAACTACCTTTGCTTATAGAATTTCTTAAATATAATTTCAAGAATAGTAAAGTTAAAAAACTTCTTTCAGCAGTTGCTATTGAAACTGACAGAATCACAAATTTTTTAATAGTTGACATATATTCAGAAATACGTCTACTGAACATTCCGCAAAATATCGATGGCAGTAGAAGATCTTTCTAAACAATGGATAGAGCTTCATTTTGTCTTCCACATTTTCCATTCTGCTTCGATGATGTATTGAAAACCAGAAAAATCACTTGCATAAAAATTTTACCTCAGACCTTTACCTTTAACAGAAAATTCTAAACTGCTTGTGTTTATTGGCATCAACACATAGGCTTCAACGACAACTTTCTTCAAGGGTTTTTTTTTTTGGGGGGGGGGGGCAGCCCAATCTGCCCTCTCTCTGGATACACCACTAGTAGCAATGTGTCAATATTTGGTTTGAAGCTTAACAACTTAAGCCAAAGACTATGGTATCTACCAAGTTACTTTGAATTTTTTTTGTTCTTAAATTTTTTTAAATTGTCCTATTGATATCAATGTATAATTCTTGAAGTAAATGTTAATGATCCCTTACAAGTTTCCAATCGGCATTCCAAATAATTTTATCAGGTAACTTGTTGTAATGTTGTTTCACATGGTTAAAGTTAGATATTTTTAAATCCTTTGTATTAACCTTATTTTGTGTGTGTTTGTAGCCTAATTAACCCCCTTGCCCTCATCCAGTCGGGCTGAAATTTGAAAGATAGATTCGATGTTGATGACCATGCATTCTATAAAATTTTGGGGCTGTAACTGTCACTAAAAGTTTGGAATACAAATAAACTAACTTCCCATCATCTAATCGCACTGCAATAGCATTTAACTGACCATTGAAGAAACTCTTTCCTGTTGCCAAATTTTTTTTAATTAATAAGTAAATAATAAAATTGTTTTAATTAGAATAAATAAGAGAGGTTTGGAGGTGTGTGCATAAATTCAGGTTCATTTTTCATAAATAAATTTTGAAACGTAGCTTGCTGCGCATATTGCTGATAGAAATGTTTTTGATATTTCAAATTAGATGCGAACACTAAGCACACGCTGTTTAAGGAATTGCTGCAGTGTTAATTAATATAAAAATTGCCGATGCATTTATAGGATTTATATTAAAAACTTTGTTTTTATGGGTTATATTGTTTACAATGCATTACTATAGTAAAAAATTGCTGATTGTGTAATAAATATTCACCTGTGGCTTCTTCTTTGCAGTGAAACCCAGGTATGAAGACTGAAAACAGTTTTGAAATTGAGCTGGAGAGCAAGCTGTCCAGCAAGCAGTTTGACAGTGTCCTTGAATCTCTCCAAGATCCCGCCAACGAGACTTTCATCAACACTCACATCTGGAACATAATAAACACTGTGTGTCTCACACTCAAGACCAAAGAACTTCTAGAGACAGACTCTGACGTCGACGTCTGTAAACGCATCCTCCTCTATCTTGTGGATCGTGGCAAGCCCAAAGAGGTGATTGTGGCCCTGATGGAAGAGGCTGACTCGTTCAAGAGCCACGAGTACTTCTGCCTCCTGCTGGACCCGCTCAAGCACACGCTCATGAAAGTGCCAGGTAAGCGAGGCAAGTCTCTCGAGTGGGTCCTCTCCACGTTGAATGCTCACATACAGACTATGCAGTTGCCACAAGATCTGGATCTTCAAGGCAAGGAGAAGCTTCTGCTGGACACAGATCCGGCCGTGATTGACGCCAACTACGTCCTTTCCGGGTACCTCCAGTTTGTGGAAGCTTTTGTGGACGAAGTCGCTTTTAAAAAAAGGACGGATTGTTATTTCGAGAGAGCCCTCCACCAAAGAGACATTCTCCAGAAGTTCATCCTCATCCTCTTTGACCATCCCTTTCTCTACCACGACCTGCAAGCCTCCGAGCCAAAGAGCACGATTCGCACTCTTTGTGAGAGGTACGTTTTCTGCCTATCAAAAATCTGTGGCAACGTCTACAACCTCTTCAGGTTTGAGCACTGGAAGGTAGACGTCGACAGCGAGGACTATGAAAGGGTGCCAAACTTGGCGCTTGCCAACCTGGCATATCTGACCTTCGTGGAGAGACTGGCGACCAACTTCCAGCCCCTTGTTCACAACCCTGTGTTTGTGCTGAGGAAGTACCTGAAGTATGCCACTCTACTTCTGGCCAAAAAGGAAAACCTTGTTCTCTTCAAAGGACTGCACTTAGCCGAAGTCCTATTGAGTAGTTTAGACGATCTCGCCATCACCTACGAGTTTGTTGAGTTGGACGAATTCACCAAGTTTCCCAAGATGTTGCTGAACTTAGCCATCTTCTCGCAGATTAAGACCCATCGAACTATGGCGGTCGACGTGTTCCAGTTGTATGTCGCCAAATGCGATTGGAAAGGTCGATACCACCTCCTTCTGCAAGCCCTCCTCACTGCCAACCACTCTGGTGCAGAATCACTGGCAATCGGCACCTACAAGAAATACTTGAACGAGTGCTTGTCTGGGAGAACCGAAAATGCTTACTTCTTAGGCAACAACCTCAGACTGTTTCTGAAGAAGATGTTTACTTTGAAAGACGGAGTCGAGACGGACATTCTCGAAAACAGCGACAGAATCATGGCTGCTTTGAATTTTCTGCGTTACCTCCTGCTCAGAGATAAAAAGGAAGAAAACGTTTCCGGAATATGGCACATGCTTGACGACATAGTGGAGACGTTTGTCGAACCTCTGAGGACCGGTCTGGACCTTTCAAGGGCGCACTACAAACAGGTGAACAAGGACCACGAAGAGGGTCGTGAAGAAGAGAAGGCGGAGGAAGTCAGTTCGACGGTTACTGTCAATAACAAGACAACGTCGAATCTTCCACACCATTTTAAGAAGGAGGTGTTGGAAAAGGCTCTTTTGGCTTTCGACATGATCGAGAGTGTCATATCACGACTGCAGGAGCTCTTTTAAGCAGCTGTAATGTTTGCAATAACAAATTCATGCAAATTATGAATGCTTAAGAGAAAGTCCCAGTAAGGATCATTTCCTATACTCGCTATGTTACAATCTTCTAGCCTTTGAGAAACGACTTTGTAGAAAACCTTGAAATTCAGCGAGTAGGTACAAAAATGATCAATTGATGGAATGACATAAATTAGAAACTCAGAAATAGCATCTAATAAATTTTATATTTGAAATCCTTATGTCATTGCATATGCAGTGGCTATACCTGGTTTTGTCTTTTGCTATTTTAATTTTTAATTGTAATAGATAGACATTAAATGAAAACAATTGATGTCATTTCATGAAGTGATCGTTTTTGTACCTACTCGCCAAATTTCAAGGTTTTATAGAAAGTAGTTTCTATAAATCTGCACTGAGCTATAAGATTGTAACATAGCGATTATAGGGAGTGATCCTTACTAGGACTACCTCTTAAATCCAGTTCTTGTAAGATGGCTGTAGGTTATCCATACTGCTCATGGTGGCCATAACTAAACTGATTCTGTCTAGATCAGACTGTAGATATCAACAGATCTTTATAAAACTTTGTATTTGTACTATTGACACCGCAGGGAATTATCTCTAAAAACTGTTTAAAAAGATGTAGGTAGACGTGCAAAATAATTAGATTGTTTTAATGTTTGCCAAAAACACACTTCCCTAATATGATTCGGAGTAAAAAGTTTACTTCCATTAAGGCTGATTTATGAGTTTGCAGTGGTTGGAATGCCAGATTTGTCTTTTATGCAGCAATTGGAACAATCCAGCTATTGAGCGAGCCTCTCATTGCTCAAGGGATGATGGAAGTTGGCACACAATTAAATAGAAAATGTTTGATCTACTGGAGCTGCCAGCTACTTGTGATACCATGGCAAACTGGCTTCTTCAGTGACTTGCTGCCAATGATCTCAATCGGTATGTAAACTGATAACCTGTAAATTAGCCTTAAATATCACACTCCCTTCTCATAATGCGGAATCAGTTCTGTTGCTTCAAGCTGGTAAAACAGGGTTCCCACAGCCATTAAAATTATTTTTTAACTTGTTTTCCTAGAATTAAAAGTACTTGAAAATGCTTAGAGGTCCTTACTTTTTGTCACTTATCCCACGCTGCACCAAAATTTTCTGGTATATTTGCATTATGCATGCATCAACTTGTGCATCTTTTGGTTCGTATTTTCTGATCGGTTGAGTGGAAATCAATGGCAAATTTTATTGTCAAGGTCCTACTCACTGTTTTACTCACCTCGTGTATAAGCCCCTTTACACACTGTACTTACTCTGTGAGAGCAGCACATAAGATTACAGTTTATGTTTTGCAAGTAGAAATTTTAAAGACCATCAAATTTCTGTTTATAAGGCAAAGTGCTAACTGTGCATGAAAGATTTTGATATTAATTCTCTGGGCAAAGTAGCTGTAAAGTCTAACATGAAAGACCTAATGCATGAAAGCAAGTTTTCAAAGGTCCTTAAAAAATATTGTTTAAGTCTTTAAAAGTCTGTGAAAAGTCATTGATTTTCATTCTATGATTTCAGGGGATCCTTGTAAAAATCAGTTTAAACTTTAGCTACCAAATGGGTAGCTAAAATTTTAACTGATTTTTAATTTTTTCTTCAGATATAATCGCATTATCTAAGTATTATGTGCTACCCTACTTTTAAGATATGTTTATTAGAGTACTCTTTGAACAGGATCAGTTTAATTATGGTCACACTGTATTTAGGGACAACATATTTAATGTGTGAACATAAACCTACAAAAGTGCCGATTGTGCTTCACTAATAATATGCCTAAAATATAGTTTTTTACAGTTAGTTTCATAATATCCAGCTACCTGATTAAGTTTTTGATAAAATGTTTACACTTTTCTCAAATTTAAAGACGTTGTTTTATGTATGCATAATGAACAAATTCTTGTTAGAGCACTTTTCTTGTGGTTTCTTACCCATCTAACCTTCAAATAAGGACGTAAGGAAAATGATGGTACTCCTCCGTTAGACGAGTACCGATTGACGCAGTTGTTGCCAAGCCTGTACAATTAAAATTATGCTTAAATGTTTGCTGATTGTTGTAGGATGGCAATTCTATAACAGTTTGTTATAGGAATTATAAATGCTTTTGAAGGTTGTTATTTTGGAAGAGTTATCACTTCATTTCACGGTTTTTATCACATCTGAGTACGATAAACCATTTAAAACTGTAAAAAATAAAGTCTAAAGGGTAAAACTGATAAAATCCCTTTTATTGAGAAAAATGCTTCTTTTATTTCTTAAAAATCTTTTAGAGGAAGTCCTAGTAAGGATCATCCCCTATACTTATAATGTTACTATCTTCTAGACCCGGGTAATTAGAAACTATTTTGTATAAAACCTTGAAATTTGGTACAGAAATTATCACTTAATGAAATGACATAAATTAAAAACTCGAAAATAGCATCTAATACATTTTTATTTATATTTGAAAACCTTTCATTAAATCATATGCAGTGGCCATGAGTGCCAAAAAGAAATATTTGCAGGGGGGTGCAAGACTAGATTTTTATCAAAATCATTAATTTTTTAGAAATTTTAATTAAATGTTATGCATTTTAAATTATACTCTTTGAGAATAGTTTTTAAAAAAAATTCATGGTATATATTTTTGAAAGCGCAACCCTGTTAAAAAAAAAGTATAAAAAATATATAAAAAATTATTTTTAACGATTTTTTATCATCCAACTAGAACTCTCGGCATTCAAGAGACAGTGTTTAGAACTGAGGAACACGAAGATGCAAAAATACAGAAGAGTAACATTATATTTCTTCCAAGTTTTGGAAACAATTAAAAAAAATAATATAAATGAAATACAAAGGCAGTATTGGATATGTTTAATTGAATTCTAAAAATAGGTTTCAATATAGTATATCTGATGACTTAAAAAGCAAAATATTTTTCCTGGAATTTTGAGAACTACACTGGAAATGATTATACAATAAAATAAATAAATACTTCTACTCAGCCTCCAATAATCCTAAACAATAGGCGCCAGTAGCTATGAAAAACAACATAGAAAAGAAACAGAAGACAAAAATAATAGAAAAACAAATGCTTATGCATAAAAACCCAAACAGTATG
Organism: Linyphia triangularis; assembly: GCA_963978545.1. Taxonomy (NCBI): domain Eukaryota; kingdom Metazoa; phylum Arthropoda; class Arachnida; order Araneae; family Linyphiidae; genus Linyphia; species Linyphia triangularis. Next base: position 3,394,032 of record OZ021728.1, read on the forward strand.
TGTGCTTTTCTTTTCATCTTGGAATTTGCACCTTTTCTCTCATTTTTTTTTTTTTTAAATAGCTAGGGGGGGGGGTGCAAGTGCACCTCCTTGCACCCTCCTGGGGGTGCCCATGGCAGTGGCTTTACCTGCTTTTGTCTTTTGCTATTTTAGTTTTTATTTATAATAAATATGTAACACATTTATTTCATTTCATAAAGAGATCTTTTTTGTACCTACTCACCAAATTTTAAGATGGTTTTATAGAAAGTAGTTTCTTAATGCACTGGGCTAGAAGATTGTAACATAGTGAGTATAGGAAATGATCCTTACTAGGACTTCCTCTTAATGCATGGCAATTTGAAATTGTTTTCAATTTTACTTCTGATTAATGTATTTATTTTGTTATGATTTATGTCCTTTTGGTCAGTATATATTAATCTCCCTTCTCAAAGAGAGATGCATGCAATAAATATCCAGGTGCAATTCAATTTTTTAAATGTACTTCCCTTTTCTTGTTGTATGTTTTCCTGTAAAAAAAGGGAAAAATCCTGAAATGTTAACAGTAAAATAATGTTTTAATTTTGTGAACATTTATTTTTATTCATTATTTTGGAGGTTGCTATAGCAACCTTATCATGAATCTGAAGGTTATTAGTTTGAATGAGTTATCGCTGTAATATGGCAATCTCGTACCTGTACCTATCTTACGGAAGAGTACCTAATTTTCATTTACCTGTTCTTTCGCTAACGGCAAATAGTAAATGTTCTTTTTATTAGTAAGGTATAACAGAGTTGTACATTGAAGACATAATTGTTTCCTATAACATAAAGTTAATCTTGTTGTGTTTGGAGAAACAGTACAACGTTGTTGTGCATGCATGTATTTTGCATGCATGTATTTTGCTATCAGTTATACCTTTATTTTGTACTAAATAAACTTAGTTTAAAAATAATAGCTTGCTTTTTTTCTAGTGATAATACTGGTTTGCTTGAGTTGATTCCTCATATGTCAGCAATACCACTGGTGCATTTCATTGGCATCTTATGGAGTACAGCCATTAGGCTGCATCTAAATTATTAGTTTAAAATTAAAAGTCAACTTTGTCAATTAGTTTAAAATGCTTGTCAATTCAGATTATTTATTATACTATTTTTCTTAAAATGTAGATTAGAATCGCAAATGAAGACGGAATTTCTACGTTAAGTAAAAATATCTCCGATAAATAGCAAACCTGTAGCGCAATGGAGGAAAAAAACCCTGTTCAAATCTACTAAATCTGACGATGGTCGAGCGAGTACAGCCAGAGAGTGAAAGTTCCAATCAGCTGCTAGTATGGAATCTCCCGTGGTGCAGCGACTTCGGCTGTACTTGTAAATTTGATGTGCTGATTGGCTCGTGTGTAAGTGAGCTGGGATGTGTGGGTGGTAGAGCATTTCTTAGAATTTTCTTCACCAAACGAAATTAGTCTCCTTGATAAGTTTACACATGTGTTTTCTTGTTACTTCAATACTTAAACTTATAATTGCAACATGGAGCCGCCCTGTTATGAGTAAGTATAAATAGATTTTTTTCTTTTCTTTTTTCTCTCTCGTATCATTTTGTAGAAATTGAAAGGAAACTTTGCGTTTGAGTAATTATAATTAAAGAATTTCTATTCATGAATAATTGTAGAGAAGGGGGGGGGGGGAGTCACTGTACTGGCTGTGCTAACATTTTTGACCATGAGCCACCACTGGTCTGTACTCGTCGGCATTTCATTATCATCCAACATTGTCCACATATATCAGTAATACCACTAATGTCAGGGATGAGATTCTTTTGCTCGGATTTCCGCTTATTTGTAATTTTGGAGAAAATCTGCTCTTTTTTTTCTTCTTTTTTTCTCTTGAACTTCTGCTTTTTTCTTTTCCACAAATTTCCATTTTTTTCCCTCCACGAAAGTTTTTTTGCTTTTCTATCCGAAAATTCCTGTTAATTCATTTTAATTGCCGGAAAACGCCTAGAATTCTCAAATCGCCTGTAATGCATACATGTGATTCTTCCGCGAATTAGCGGAAATCCGCGAATTTTTTTACGTGAATTAGCGGAAATCCGCGAATTCATCATCGGCTGAAAATCCCGTTATCCGCTAAAATTTTGGAATTAGATTAGATAAGTTTTAAAAAATATTCAGAAATCGTTTTGAAAAGTCAGCCTTTTCCTTCATTCCTTAAAATATTTTATTTATTTCAACTGACGTGTCAAGGCCATTCGTTCGACTTCCTTTTTTCATAAAAAGAATGCCTAGTGCACTCGTTTCCCACTGTCCTTTTTCCACTGTAGTTCATGACTTGTTTTAGTCTGAACTAACTTGGTTAAAGAATAGTTAAACCGGCTTTCGATGCTGTTGCCTTTGTCACGTGGTCTTCATACATGCGAATCATCCGCGAATTTGCGGAAATCCGCGAATTGCATCAAAATTAACCATCATCCACTGAAAAACTTGTGTCAATTATGAAAATAGATGTATTCAATTTTTTTTCGGAAATCGTATTGAAAAGTCTACTTTCGTCCTTCATTCCCTTAAAATGTTTCTAATAAAAATCCTATTCAAATTCAAAGTTTCAAACTAAATTAAAAAAGGTATAAAATTTGGCAATTTATATCGCCTTGTTTTTTTTTTTTTTGTTTTTTTTTTGCGAAAAAGGTATTCTCACCAATTTGATTTTTAAAAAATTCCAGTGGATTGAATCTTGAATGCCAGATAAACGGACTTTTTCTGTATTTAACTATTATTACAGGGTGTCCAGTAGTTGGGAAATATACTTGAATTTTTTGCATCTCGGGAAAATCGTGGATTATGCTTGAAATTCGTATTAATGTTGGAATTTCCGGTTGAATTCAGAAATTTTCACTCCTCTTCAGTATCGGAAAAGTCTTCTTATATCGGCGTTTTTCCACAATTTTCCCATTGATCTCGCGGATCGAAAGTAGTTTCTCATTCCCTCAGAAATATTCTCTTTAAACATGGTTCTATTCGAAGATTTTTGACCGAAATTTCGAATATGCCGTAGATCGATGGAATTTCCTGACAAACACGAAATCTGCACACGTTTAAACTCCGCCAAACCACCGATAGAATGAATACTTTTCCTCAGAATTTTTCTTTAATATCATAGCTTCTATGTGCATTATTTACGTTGATATGCGATGGACATTTTGCTGAACGTTACGGTGATGAAATGGCCGTTTTCCCGTGATTATGGCGTACGCTATCGCTGAGAATTACGTTGTTGCATGATGATAAATTTTGTCTGAAATTCGGATTTCCGCTCTTTTCTTATTAAAATTTCGATTATTCTTGAGATCGATACAAATCTACATTACAATCTTATTGAGCTTGCCAGCAAATCTGACAGCCATGGATCTTATGTGCGTTCAGACTTCCTCAAACCTCCGATGTAATGGCCAATTTTTCTACAGATTACCAATCTCTATCGCCATTATTTACGTTGGTGTATGGTACTTAGTTTCGCTGAGCGTTGTGCTGACTTAAGGTCTGTATTTACATAAATTTACGCTGCTAACGGCGGGCAATATCGTCGAAATTTACGTTGTTGTGGTGTTAATTTTTTCCGATTGTTGCTTTAATGTAGTTACTCGGATTTTCGCCGATACGGTGGCCGCTATCGCCGATATTTACTTTGGAGTAATGGTAATTTTCGACTAAGCCGTTTTAATAGTAGATATTGCGAACTTTGCTGCCCTCTTTAGGTGTCATTCGCCTAGGTTTCCGGTGATGTGATAGCCGCTATGCCCGTGATTAGTGTTTGTGTGAAGATCAGTTTTGCCTTTTGATTTGAATATATACAGAATTACTAAGATTTTAATTTAATTTTGTGCAAAAAATTCGACCCAATTGTCCAATTTTACTGTATATTCTTATTCATAATTGCAATTTTAACTGCTATAATATATAAAATAATGTATTTTATCATATAAAAAAAAACAATTTTATATTTTATCTAGAGTCATTAATAATAGTTAAAAAGTTAAAGCATTTTTTTATTTGTTTAAAATTGGCTTTTTCAACTGTGGAAATTTGAAATTTTTTGCTTGATGGGTACTGTATTATGGTCTTGTAGAATCTCCCTCCCTTAGTACTTATCAACAGAAATGTTAGTGCTGATGATGCTTAGCACAAACTATTAAAGTGTACACCTAGTAACATTACCTGTTTTTTTTGTCTGCTTAGATTTAGACCTTCATATTTATGACTTGGTAAACTATCTTGTATCTTTTTTTTTCTCAGTCTCAAGTATGAGCCTTTAAAAAATCCTCTCTTCCTATTTTCAATATAACAACCCAATTCTTTTCTGATAAGCCATTTCTTATTTTCATACAATTTTTCTAATTTCTAAAATTAGTTCAGCACACTACTAAGTGGGGTATACTTTTATACTGGAATATATGGTGATAATTGGTCTCAAGAGGGTCCTTGAAAATTTTTTGATTGAATTTTTATTAGAAATTTTGCTGGACACCCTGTATTATAATTTCTGAATGTGTACAAAAACATTTAAGTCAAGATAAATTTTTCAGTTATGATTAATACATGAACACGGTTGTCTGTATTTAATTATTGTATGCGTATCAATCACAATGAGACGTGGTTGTTGTAGAGTTAATAATTGAAATCAATCTTATATCCAAAATTTAACTAAAATTTGTATTGAATTTTCTGCGCTAATATATGTTTTTGTGTATTATGCTGTAAAATGACAAAAAATATTTCAGCTAATTTTTTGCTTGACTAATCACATGTATGGTAATGTTGTCATTCAATTCGGAAGGGGGAATATTTTTTTATTATGTATAAAAAAAAAAAATCAATTTCTAGAAAATCTGTGTCCTGATGTAGGTGTTTTACACATGCTCTACACTTTTTCATTCTAATCGTTTGCGAGACGAAATTGTAAGTGTAAGTAATATGACGATTTCCTTTGAAGATCGACTATTTTAAATAGATATATTTTATGGTTACTATTAGAATTGATCTGCATTAAAATTTTATTGGAGAGATTTCTCCAAATCTCCGATGTAATGACTACTTTTAATGTAAATTGCCTGCCTTTATCTGCATTGTTTACATTGGTATGTGATTGCCATTTTGCTGAGGTATGCAGTGATGAAATGGTTGCTATTTCCACGATTATGGCGGCGCAGTCACAAAGAATTACGTTGTAGTGTCCCAGGTAGCACAGCAGTATTGGCCAATGTCGGAAATCGGAGCTCTGGAAGATTGGCCAATCCTGGGTAATGTCGGAACGGCCAGCACCGAACGGCTAACATTTTTGCAATATTGGCCAATATCGCAGTGCGGTTTTGGCCGATCTCGAGGAGCAGTTTTGGCCGATCTCGATGCGTAGTTTTGGCCGATATCGATGCGTAGTTTTGGCCGATCTCGATGCGTAGTTTTGGCCGATCTCGAGGAGTAGTTTTGGCCAGTATTGATGTGCAATCTTGGGCAATATCGATGAGCATTGGTTTAAACCAAATGTTTTTCTTTTCCCTCAGAAAAACGAAATATTTTTTTTTAAAGAATAATTTAAAATTGTATTTTTATATATAATTAGATTTTTTAAATTATTTGATGTTGTAGATGACTTCTATTTTTAGCTAATGTATTTTAAAATAAATCTTCCAATTAAAAACTATTGAAGTTTTTATAAGTATCAAATGAATCGAAGAGCAATATTCTATGTATTATGTAGTAAACAATTACTATTGTATATATTGAATTTAAAAAATAGTACCTCTAAATAAAATATTAAAATTTAATGATTTAAATGTCCCCATAAATAGCAACAATTGTTTATTTACTTAGTTCAAATTACTTTCAAAAGGAATATTCATTGTTTATAAAACATAAATTATTCTTGTTTATGCTAAATTTTATTTATAAATATGTATACATGTAATTAGAAAAGGATAAAAAAAAAGACCTCTGTTTAAACCAAAAAAACATGTTTTTTTCCAACCCTGAAAGAGCAATTTTAGCTACTATTTTTTTATTATATCACAGAGCAGTTTAGGGTAGATTTGCCACTCAACATATCTGAACTTTCTTTTTAGTGGAAGAAGTGGTTGCAAATGATAATTCTTATATGCGTTTAGATTCAATTTTGAGCTGTTCAATGTTTAGTAACACATTGTTGCCCAAAAACCCTTAATAATTTGTTAAGTTATACTTAAACATTTGTAAAATAATGTTTTCAACTCCCCTACCAAAAAAAAAACATTTAGATAACAAAATGTCTGACATTCAAGGATTTAGAAAGATACATGCAGTTTTAAACTAGAAAACTAACAGTAGAATTTAAAATCTCTATTGGTCAATCAATACTCATTGAACTTTTTATGCTAAGGTTTCATAAAAATAGAAGGTTGAATTTTAAACTTGTGAAGTATATTTTTTCTGCACCGATCAACTTCATTTATGAAGTCCCTTTTCATTTTTAAAACATAATTTTTCTCTATGCATTAAGAATCAAATAGATAGTAAATAAATCTCATTTTAATGCTTTAGTTCATTCACTTCAATCATAATATTGTAAAAGCAATAAAGTGAATTAAATTGCAGACCCCCCCCCCCCATTGAAAAAGTTTTCTCATCCAAAAATTATTTGACAAAAACATCTATTATTTTAAAAAATCCACAATAATATTTACATGAATACCTCGTATAATGAATAATTTTTCATACTTTCATTCCTATTTTAATTGATTTTTAATGACCGATAATTGAAACCCAATATAATTTAATTGATATTTTATGGCTTAAAAACCATGCACTCTTAAATTAATTGTCACTTTCTGCAGTGCATATTTATAATAAAAACATAAATTTAATACAAGCTGTTTATTATAATACATATTTTATTTTACATATTTTATCTTCCTTTGAAGTTTCTACCTCGGCGAAGAAAACGAACCTGAAATATAAAATTATTCATTTCTGTTTTCATTAAGATTACATTAAAATTTAAAAATCAAATTATTGCATCAAACTTTTTCTAGTCTTTAGCTCTTTTTATTTTATCCAAACTCTTTTTGTTACGGAACTGGAATTTGTTATCAATAAAAGAAATCATGCAGTGCAGCATTTACTGCCCATTAAAAAAAAAAAAAAAATTGCAAAATGAAAAACACAATTTTGCACAAAAGCATAAGATTATTAACATTTTGTTAAATTGCTATATCAGAAAACATTTTCTACTAACATTTAAGAAAATAATTTTAAACTGGTATTTAAATTTCAATTGTATATACTGAGCTTGTATGAATTTAATTTATATAAAGTTCTCTGCAAATACGTTTGCACCAACCTCAACCAAGCACACAAAAAAACTATCAATCACGAAATAAATGCTAATTCTGTTTTTTTTTATAAACTCGTTCATTTTTCTTTAGCCGTTTAAAATTGTAATAAATAATTTATAAGAGAGAAAAATCTCTTTTAAACTGTTAAATTAACCACCAAATAAAATCAAAATAAATAGTAAAAAGTGTTGTTGAAAAGTCTGTGATAAAATACACTGTTGCACTTGAAAAGTTATAGGAACTAATTTAGAACATAGTGTTTTTGTTGTTTTTTCTACTGAACTAATTTCTCAATTATAAGCATATGACAAAGGTGATTTGTTCAAAATTGTTTAAAGAAACAGATAATTTTTTTTTTATTTGAAAGACCAGAGATTCTCCATTGCTTATTATATTTTAAAATATAAATTATTGTAACATCAAATTGAAATTGCTTGGATCGTTACCTAATTGATTATCATATATTCTTACCTGGTAGAGGAAGTTTTCACGCTTTTTGGTTCACAAACAAGTTTTTGCTCGTTTTTTTGTGGGATTCCAAAGAAGGGGGATCGTCTTTGAAATGGGCTGGAATATTAGTTCGGCTTTTCTTGGTTAATAAATTTTCATCTTCTGAAGAATCACTCCCAATTGAACGAGCAAGCTCAGCTTTATCTTATGCCTGTTAAAATGAATCTAAATAGGAAAATTATGGATATATGCTATCTCAAACTAGTTGCAAAACTTTATATATAATTTATTTATACAATTAAATATCTTATTTAAAGCACTTTTAATATAACTCACTAAAAAACCAATCTTCAGTTTGAGAAATTAAAATAGAATATTATTTAAATCTGTTAATAAATATCTGTTATTCATGTCCACCACTTCAAAAATCTACACCATCAAAACTTGAACTGATAAGTAGATCAATGACTTATGAAACATTATTTGTGATACCTTGAATTATTTGTATATACCCTATACAAAAATTGTAATTTAATTACTGTATGTACAATAGATTTTAAAATTAAATGTTTGCCATGTTATACTTGAGGGCATATATTCTTTAATCATGTTCATTCCCCCCTTCCCCATTTGTTGCAAACTACCAAAGACAACTTTTGTCTGAGATGAACCAAGATGAAGGAATTACTTCTACGGGTTCTCCATTTCCATCAATGAACCCTACAACAGTATATTTCTTTATTTTAAACTGAACAGAATAACAAATTAACTATTGAAAGGCCATACTGGCATTTTACTGCCAAGGGAAGGAAGGCTACAACTATTACACTTTTCATTCCAAGACAGAAAATAGCACTAACAATAATACTTGATTACAATATTTGATGTTTACTTTTCAAATGGAAAGTCTTTTCTTTAAATGAACAAAACATTTTTATTTTATAAAAACAACATCTTTGCATAGTATGTTTAAATTAACACAAATGAAGTTAGGCATTCAAAATATATTTTTGTAGATATTTCAAAAATTTCCATTCATTGCTCTTTTCTGAGAAATCAATAATTGCACAAGACAGACCTTTTAAATAGGAGAATGTACATATACAGTAAAACCCTGTTAACGCTAAGTCGATCTGGCCACTGAAATTGTTCGCTTTAACCGAATTTTGTGTTAAATAAATTAACGTTAAGTTTTAAGTACGGAGAACTGCTTTTCCTTTGCATTAAATGTGATTTTATGCTAAGCAATTTTGCGTTAACAGGGTTTGCTGTATTTTTTCAAAAATAGGAGGCATAATAACATTAGTTATACATATTGTTAAAATTGACATTTTCTAGAACATTTACTTTTTATGCCAAGCGGTTGATTGAGATAATGCACCCTATTCCACACCACCTTTGAGATTGAGTAATAGACGTGTTTTAATTTAATGTGGTTTCCTCAATATGCCCAATTCACAATATATTCTATTAACAGAGCTAATCATGGAGCTTGGATATTGAATTTTATAAGCAATATAAACTAACGATAACAAATATGATAAATAGGAAGACAAACTAGAATGTAACATTTAGTATAAGTATATTTCAATGATGAGCATAATTTGAAACAAGCAATGGAGGGGTAGGGGGGAATGGCTAAATGAGTATTAGTTTGCATCCGTGTATGGATGAGATAAAAGCTGAAAATCTTGTTTATATTTTAAACAGCAGCATTAAATAAATAATTGAAACCAACTCGATTCCTAATCAAGTTTAATGTGAATATCAATCACCTTTGTCAACATCGCTTTTGTAGATCAAACCAAGTCGGCAATCAAGTATCGTTGAAATTAACTAAAACCAACTTAAACCAATAATGTAATACGTAGATACCCCATGAAATCGACAAATTATTGTGACAACACTTACCAGTAATAAGTTTTCGATCCAATTTTAATGTTACTAATGACCGTCGCGCCGGCGACATAACATAAATAAACTTAGTAAACACACATCCGGGCACTTCAGTTCCTTCAGCCACTCGGTGGCGATTCTTTTTGAGAAATTCTGCGCATCGTTTTAATATCGGATTCGGACAGTTTTGGCCGTAAGTCGAGATCGTTCCAAAATACATGATTTTTTAAAAAATGCTTAAAACCGTGGCAAAAATATCACAAAACATATTAATGCAAACCTTCCTTTCTTATACATAAAATATTTTAATTTTAAAACTGTCGATCAACCTTTCAAACTTTTGAGTATCGTCTATCCAATATTGGGCGAGATTGGGCAATATCGGCATCGAACGGCCGATTTTGCGCCATTCCACATCGGGATTGGCCAATGTAGGGCTGATATTGGCCAATACTGCTGTGCTACTTGGGGTGATGATCACTTTCGTCGGGTGTTATGCCTATATAATAGCCACTGACTCTGTTGCAGATAATTGAACCTGTCAGAAATGGTACAGTTCAGTTGGAACGTGGATTTCCGCTCTTTTCTAATTGAAATTTTGATCTTTTCTAAAATTGATACAAATCTGCATTGCAATTTTATTGGGCTTGTTTGCAAGTCTCTCAACAGCGTAACCGATATTCAGATTTCCCCAAACTTCCGATGTCACGACCACTTTATAGCCGAAATTTACGTGGATAGAATATTACATCGATGTAATCGCCTCTATTGGAGATATTTCCACCGATAACACTGATGTTTACGTTGGTCTGATGGTCAGTTTGCCGGTTTTTTCTTCAATATGATTGCCGAGATTTGCTCTCTGGTATGGTGGCTGCTATCGGCGATATTTAAGTCGGACTATTGGTAATTTTCACCTAGGTTTAAGCCGTTTAAGATTTGCAACTCCCTTTTGGTGTCATTCATTTAGGCTTCTGCTGATGTGATATATCTGCTTTGTCCGGGATTAATGTGAGTGAGGATTGTGGGAGGGTTCTTCGAAAATGTTTTGGGATGATCCTTTATCAAAAGGTTTTTAAGTATAATTCTTCTCGTACTTGTTTTGGGTGAATGTTGCATCTAGGTAATGTACAGATCGTAAATATGTTTTAATGCCTAATTTTAGATTCATGTATTGAAGTTTTTTTTTTTCAGAGTTAGAGATAAATTTACTTAAACAATCCTCAAAGCAAATTTTATTTTGCACCAAGCATATAAAAAATCTTCTAGCCATCGTTCGCATAGGGTTATTAGAAGTGGCATTGCAATGAATAGCAAACTATATAATATTACAAACACCTTTAATTACAAATTCAATTATCCAATTCTATAAGTTAATCATAATACGTATTTTATTTTATCTAATTCAAAGAAATTGACTATTACGTCATCACTCATAACCTTCATTTCATCGTCATTAAGCTGAATCCGAACATGTGTTCATCTATAACCGCGTGGTTTTGTTTGGATTCATGTCTCACTTTCACAAACAAATCAAAATTTAGAATTTTAAAATGCTGTTGATACGAAATATTAAATTTTCAAGACTTAAGTTATTAACTCATCGGAGAGTTCATAGATTGCTCAAAATTAACGGCGAGTTAAAGAAGAATTCATCTTTCGTCATACAAGATGCACGCACCGAAGTAATTTTTGTGAACCTTTTGTTAAACCTTTTAATTGGGGCAATTTATAATTAACTGACTGTTGTGCACGAGCCGCCACTGACTCATAAATAATAAAGTATGATTCTTGTATTGAAAAATAGAATACACAATGCTTATTTGGAACCAAAATGGTTCCATTACACTTCTTCCAATATCACAGTTGACTTGTTGTGTCACTTGGTTGGCTGCTGTCCACAGACATGACAAGTCAGTCTTGCAACTAGTGGTATACTAACTGCAATGAAATAACTACTCATAAAAGTTTTATATCCAGGCATGAGATTGCTTAACGTACCTAATAGTTTAAAATAAATATTGACATCAAGGAAATGTGAAGTGAAACTAAAGTACCGATAAAGCAAGTAATCATGATGTTGCAACAGTTCACGGACATGACCGTGAACGTGTTTTGAGGAGTTATAATTGTATTAAAATATATTCCATAGGTAAAAAAATTGCTATGACAAGCTTTTGTGCATTTTTACGGAGAATGTCTCAAACATGATCACATATATATATCATACTAATTTTTAAAATAGTTCCTGATCCATGTCGTTCCACTCTTTGGTAATTGCAGATTTTAGCTCTGCTGTAGCTATTATTCTAATGTTTTGCATCTTAATATACAATTCTGGATAAACAAACTCCATGCATTTTTAATGGGATTTAGATCTGGAGAAACTGTTGGACAATCCATCACATGAACTTTGTTCGTCAAAACTACTTGTATATGCTATTAATAGAAGGAAGACCACCTGTTTTTTGAGCAAATAGCATAGGATATTCCTTCGAAGGTCTTTATAATTTAGAGCACTCATGCGACCTGTAGGGCAAGTAGGATTTATTTGACCATCATGTCCAAACACTGCCCGCCGATCAAACAGTGTAGTGGTTAGAGTGCTAGCTTCTAGACCGCGAGGTTACGGGCTCGAGTCCCGTGTAAGGCATGGATGCTTGTAAATGTATGTTGGCTTGTCTAATGACGAATGTTACGGCGTATTATAGCCCTCGTGTTGCTGACGGCACCAGATAATCTGAAAACAACCAACCAACCAAACACTGCCCACACCATGGACGAACCGCCACCTTGTTGCCATTTTGAAAATAACTGCTGTACTTTTTGAAGATCATGCCCAGGTTTGGATGATCCAGATGTAACCAATCATCAGGGCATTCATTTTTAATTTTAATTACCTATATGTTTACATAGTGTTATGAAAGTACAGCATTTGTCAAAAAAAAAATATTCCAATTTTTTGCATTTCTCCACGTTTCGGAACTCCCTGATTATCCAACAAGTTGTCTAGAAAAAATATCTGTGTTTATACGTGGTCAGCATAACTCCTGGAGAAATTGACCTAGGATGTTCAAATTTGGTGTAGGTTATAGGTTATAATATGCAGTGGTGGTTATGGGACTTACTATTTAGGTTTCGTCAAAATCGTGCATGCGCATAAGGTTGAAATCATGAAAAAATCATGTTTTTCAGCAATCGCTAAAAAAACGGCTCTAACAATTTTGATTAAAATCTCTGTGTTAATGCCTGTTAAGGTTTTCTAACTGTCCCCACCTTCAAAATTCCAGTACAAATGCGGAAAAAAGCGTTAAAAGTTGAAAAACAAGTGTCTTTAACACAGCTCTCTGCCCTGGAGCATCGGCCATCAACGAATAATTTTTTCTGTTTTGTGCTCAAGAAATCAAAAAATCTTTGCAATTTAGCGGTTTTTCCCCCCATGTAAAAATTATTGCCAAAATGGCATTTTTATTTAAATTAGTGAAAATAGGAAAACAGTAAATAACACCATAAATTTAAATGCCCATATTACAATGTAATTGAAAGTTGTACAATGTTCCACACGCCCAGTTTTTTCATAAAAAAATTATTCTTTCATATTTGAATTTCCAAGACATGAAATAGTGCCCAATATATATTACAATCTAACACAACATTACAATTTAAATTAATTTAGAAAACAAACCTTTTCTGAGGGACATCAAATTAGATCTCTTTGAAGCTTGTGATGCTTTTCTTCATAATTTTAGAAAATTTGAGCTAGGACATCAATCCAGAGTAGATAAGTGAGAAGTGATGTAAGAATACCCTATAATGCATCTGCACCTAAAACAATATTTTGTTACAACATTTGGTGTCTCTCTTTTCAGGCCATTGGGGTTCGCTGCGTTCACTGCTGCTCTGCGACGAATAATTTCTATAAATTCGTACACAAACCCCGTGATGTGGAAAAAAGCAAAGGCTCCTTATCCCACTCACACTTGAAGCAACTTCTTCTAAACTGCAAGTCTGTAAGTAATCCAGGAATTTCTGTATTTTGTTGAAATCCCATATTGTAGAACCTCGATTATCCAACCTAATTTGGACCAAAGGTAGATCGGATGATCATAAGTTCCGTACTATAGATAATCGTCAAAAATACTGTTACGAATTACTGTATATTTGTAAATATTCCGTAGTATTGATTATGTAAATAGGAAAATTTTTGTGTACATTTCGCATAAGGCAGTGCAAGAGTTCGCTTTCCTGCAGTGTGTGTCTTAATGCTTGAAAACGAGTTTCACAGAGATAATGCTGGGAAGCGAATTTTAGAGAAGGCTATTTAACATTATGGTAATGGCAATCTTGCCAAACTGGCGAGATAGAGCCAAGTTGGCTACATTTTCGGTCCCCATGTATATGTATAGGGCTTTTCGACTACGATCCGGAAAGTTCTCCAAATTTCTATCTCTGGAAGTTTCGAGAAGATTCGCCTTTCGAGTTACTGAGTTAGCTGTCTCTCAGTGAGCATTCAGAGAGTTCCGAAAGTGAACTGTATTGCATTGTCTTTTGCAGCGATTTTAGCAGCTGTGTTGTCAAGTTTTTAACTGCTCTTTTGTGCTCTATTGTTGTGAAAAGAGCTGTATTGAGCCTACTAGAACGAGAAGTTCTGGAGTTGTAAGAGAATCTGCGAAGAGTTATATCGGAATAAATTTCTGCAAGTTTTGATCTGCTTTGGCTTCAAATCTTTCAAACCCATCCACGCAACAATATTAAATAATAATTGATGTTTTCAATTAAATTCAGAACTTTTAAGATTATAGAATAGCAAGAATAAAATGTGAATATTATGGAATGTTAGGCCACATCTAGAGTATCCAGTACAATTCTGGTCACCTCATCTCAACAAGGATATTGATTTGTTAGAAGATGTTCAGTGTAAAGCAGCGTTATTCACTATGCGATCGAAGGACCTAAATTGGCCCGCGAAATTTTTTTCTGTGGCCCGCCGGCACTACAGAAAAAAAAAATTACATTTCATACTATGGACTTTGTTTTACATAATTTAAATTTATCTAAAATAATGTGTTAGAACAGAGTTCTCCACTATGTCCTGGAAGAAACTATATGAAAAAGTTTTCAGCAAGGTGTTTTTCGTCAAGAATAAATACAGGAGTAACTTAACTGAATCTCATTTGAACTATTTATTAAAATTGACTGCAACAAATACTGTGTCTGACATCGACTCTGTCATTAAAGAAATTGAACGATTTCGACCGCCTTCGTTTCACAATTGATTTTAACTAAAACGCGGTAATCTGGAAGTACAGTTTAAATACTTTTTATTAAAAGTTAGGTCAAGTCGCAATGTCACATTGACACAAAAGATTCACTCCTTTTTTAGACTTTGATTTGCTAATAATGAAAACTATTATTTCTTTTAATTATTTGGAGAAAAAAAATCAAATATCAATTGTAATTTTATTAAGATAAAAGAAATTAATATTTTTTTTCCAGTTTTCAGAATGGTTATATATTGTTAAATCGATAATAACTAAAGATACATATTTTGGAGTATGCTGCCCGTTAAAAGCTCCAACATAAGTCATACTGCCCACCTTTTAAAGTTAGTGGCGAACACTGGCGTAGAGTAACAAAAATTATTCAAGGAAATTCGACATTGAATTATGATACTGATTACTGCATCTGTACTACTTGCAGGCAGAAAGAAGATATTGTTGCACAAATTGTCTGTATATAGTGTAAATAGTGATGTATTATTTTAAAATTCTATTGTAATTTATTTTTTATCTTATTTTATTTTTTTAACAGCGATTATACAGGTTAGAAAAAGGTGGCAACACCTAAAGCAATCGAGAAATTTCGAGATGTTTCTTTTCCGACGAATTGGCTGGAAATTTCGCGAATGTTGTCTCGCGCCAAGTATATAAAGACCGGAGATCGGGAAAGTTTTCAGATTGATTTCGGACTTCGATGTGAGCTGATCGCTTTGTTTACCTACTAGAGTGAACTTGTATAATCGCTGTATTCGAAGTTGTTTCTTACTGAAGCTTGTGTTGAAGCTTGAGAGTGATTAAATTGTTGTCTGTAAATAAATTTTGTGCCTTTGAAGAGTGAATAAATAATAGTTTCATCTTAAAAACTGTGCCATCATTGCCTCAGTGGAAAAATTCATAACAATATGTTAATTGTTTCACCCATTCTGGCTTCCATGAATACATTTGTATTGTGTGATTATTTCTAATCTTACTATTGCTCTTATGTTGTCACTACAGTGAATAAAAGACTTGTTTGATATTCTCATGTTTCATAAACTACTTACTATGATCAAACAGGTGCTAAGTTGAGGAACCTTAATATTGTTATGAATTTTCCTCAGAGGCAATGATGGCACAGTTTTTATTAGATAAAAACGGTTATTTATTTGCTTTTTAAAGGCTCACAAAATTTCTTCGAACAACAGTGCATTAATTCGCAAGCTTCAGTAAAAACAACTTCAAACACAGCGATAATTCAGGCTCACTCCAATAAGTAAACAAAGCGCTCAGCTTTAATCGAGATCCAAAGTCAAAACTGAAACTCTCCTGATCTGCGGTCTTGTATTTATAGAGGCTCGTGAGAGCTTTCTCGAAATATTCAGCCAACTGATCAAATAATAGAAACATCTCGAAATTTCACGATTGCTTTAGGCGTTGCCATCTTTTTTCTTTCAGGATGGTTTCTATTCGTATATGAGCAAAAGACGTTGCATTACGTTGTGTCTGGTTACATGATGCACCAGTATGTTTTGTGTCTGATTACATGACTTTGCAGTACGATTTGTGTCTGATTACATGCCATTGCAATACATTGTGTCTGGTTACATGAATGATGCTGTAATAGGTTTTGTGTCTCTTTATGTGATGCTACAATAAGTTTTCTGCCTGGTTATGTAATGTTGCAATAGATTTTGTGCCCTCTGTAAAATTTCAAAAACCTGAAGTGAGTTTTTAGAAATATTCATAATTCAATTGTTTTTGCAGATTTTGGAGCAGCAGGATGCCTTCTTTTCGTATACAAATTTATCGCCAGAAGACATTGCAGTACGCGAGCGTGCTCGTGGCGAAATTGAGGCCTTACTTCGACCCCATTTCCCCTCGTGTTCGCTCCATTTCATTGGCTCCACTATCTCCGGTTTGGGACTCAGGGGATGCGACATGGATGTGTCTTTCCAGACGAATGACAACGGAGATAGTCGGGTGAGTTTCAAAGATGAGATCTTGTGGAAATGAAACTAAAAAGAACTCCTAATAAAGATCTATATTCACTGTGTTTAAACCTTATACAGAGTGACCGCATGATCTGGAAATCAGGGAAATGTCAGGGAGCTTTCTGATTCTGGAAAAATTCAGGGAAATATTCTATTGTTTTGAAGATATGTTTCCCCGCTTATCTGTATTTTGGCTCCATTTACCTGAAGAATTAGGATTGTAATCATTAACTTTTCATTTAACTTTTCATTACCACCAAAACTGTTTTAACCCTCTGAGCATCCAGGGAATAGGCGAAATTGTACAGTTGTTTTCCCTGCAACAATTTTAAATTATATTTCTTATTCAAACATGTATATTTATAAATTTTTTGTTTTTGTTTTAAATGGGTTTTAAACTGTTATCCTATTAAAAATATTTAAAAAATAGTTTATTTTAAATTTTATTTATAAATTTTAAAAATGTTGTGTATTGCTGGAAAAATTGGGGATCAATGGACCTATATACGCCCATGACCCTCAGAGAGTTAAACAAATTGGCATTTTTATCTCTTTAACATACATTTTGTGTTTGATCAGGGTGTTTACACATCTAGAAAAGTTGGGGAAATTTGAAAAAAAGTTTGCCATAAAATTATGCTATCATGAAAATTCGGAAATTATCAGAGAACTTTTCCCCTGAATTTTACAGTCATCCTGATTGACATAAATTAAAAATTCGAAGTTAGTGTCCGATATATTTTATATTTGAAATCCTTGCATCAATGCATATGCAGTGACTCCACTTGCTTTTTTAATTTTCATTTATAATAGATAATAGTGCCCCTGGAATTTACATAAATTAAAGTTTTCAACTGCTGTCAAAATACTATTTGCTTTTTTTGGAAAGAAACTAACATTTTTCATCTTAACTAATACTTTGAAAGAACACATGCCATCCACTATTCATTCTCATCAAAACATTCTCTCATTCTTCCATAAATATGATGGGCTTTTTGAAACAACCTATATTATCAAACTTTCCAGAATTGTTCGAACGAAAGAGTCGTCCTAACGAAAGACATCGAAGAAGGAAAAGTTCCTGTGTCCAAATTTCATTCCCTTAACTCAAAACAGAAACTTCATTTGCTGCGAAAACTGCTCAAAGAGTCGGAAGTGGTCGGAACCATCATACCTGGACGGTTTCCGATTTTAAGTTTCAACTACAAAGGCTTGGGTGTGGACCTAGGTGTAGATAATATGTAAGTGTGCTCTGAAAGTAGTTTAGATAACATGGAAGTGTTTCGTATTGATAGTGTGTGAGTGTTTTAGTATAGATAACATGCAAGTTTGCCCTGTAAGTAGTATAGATAGTGTGTAAGTGTTTTTGTATAGATAACATGTAATTATTCCATTGAAGTAGTATAGATAGTGTGCAAGTGTTTTAGTAT
Organism: Linyphia triangularis; assembly: GCA_963978545.1. Lineage (NCBI taxonomy): Eukaryota > Metazoa > Arthropoda > Arachnida > Araneae > Linyphiidae > Linyphia > Linyphia triangularis. The sequence goes on from OZ021728.1 coordinate 3,412,402, forward strand.
AGATAACATATAGATAGTGTGTAAGTGTTTTAGTATAGATAACATATAGATAGTGTGCAAGTGTTTTAGTATAGATAACATATAGATAGTGTGTAAGTGTTTTAGTATAGATGACATGTATGTACACTCGTAAAAGTGTGTAAGTACTCTCTGAACTACTCATTCTGTGATTTCAGTTCAATGGAATTCAGTGGAGTTAATAAGAATTTGTATATTTATCCTTGAACCTAATCTAGAATGCAGGGGTGAAAATCCTCCGCGTTTATGCTTATTTTCTCTTTTTTCCCCTGATAAATTCCGTTTTTTCTGTAATTTTATTATTTTTAGTGGACTTTTTAGGATTTTATCAGACTTAAGTTGCCTGAAACTCTCCCTTCAGAATTTTTTTTTAGCTGCACTACAGTTGAACTCTGCAGTTCGTAAACAATCAGACTCCAAATGTCATTTAATTTGATTTTATTGTATTAACATGACATACGTATTGTCTCTCCAAGAATAGAATGCGCTTTTTAGATAAGATCTCTAATGAGGGGCCAACGTTTGGGTGCTCGGAACATGCTCCGAACAACAGTTCTGTACAGACATGAGTACACAAGTCTATTCCTATTAAGACATTTTTGTACTTCAAAATAATGCTGTGTATATATTTTCCTCTTTTTTACATTTTGACTGTTTTCAGCCCTGAGAATGTGATGGTTATTTATTCATCAAAGAGGCAGCAATATAAAATATGAAATTTCTTTAAATAAAAGTATATTAGAATTTGAAGATATTAAATAATATAATAAGATATCACTTATATCACTTGCATGTTAGATATATCACTTACATGTTAGATATATCACTTACATGTTAGATATATCACTTACACATTATAAGACATCACTTATATAACTTACATGTTAGATATTAGAATATATTAGATTAATAGAAGATTTATTAAATTCTTTATATAAACTTCAATTTTGCATGTACATGATTGCAAGTGCAAATCCTCTCACTTGCTATCTCCAATCAAGCTGAAACTTGGCTGATAGATTTACTGTCGACAGCAATGGATTCTATCAGGTTTTCGTGAACAAAAAAGAGTTACTCATCTAATCAATGGTTTTCTTCGTAATGGCAAACTATGAATGGCCGATCTGATCTTAAAATCACTTGCATAAATACTTAAATGCATGTAATAATGAATCCAGGGAAGGTTCATCACAAAAGGCAGTCGTAGAAATAAGAACGCTTTCAATCCACTGAAGTTTAATAGGACAACTACAACAACATGTCATTGAGAGACAGGGAGCAAGTGTCCGAGAAAAGCGAATTATGGGCGCATAAAGGGATTACGAGTGTGAGATCCATCAGAAACAGTGAAGATTAATGAAGTTGGTAGGGTTAATGAGGTCTCGATTATGTGGGAAAGGTTTGAACTCTTGAGTGACTCTCTAAAAATAGATTGAGAATGAAAGTGAAAAGGGAATAAAACTAACTCTTTGGCAACATGTTTGAAAACAATTACATGCGTATAAAGAATTGATACTATTAAAAACTTTGTCGGGTGATATTTTTTTCTGTTCTACTCCAGATCTGGTCTCCATGGGACGAACTTCATGACCCTTTGTGCGAAGCTGGATCCTCGCGTTGCACCGTTGTTTCGCTTCGTCTCCTACTGGGCCAAGCACTACAAGCTGTGTGGAGGAGCCATGAAGTTCAAGAGCTACGGATTGTTTCTGCTCGTTTTGTACTTTCTGCAGACTAGACGACCAGCCCTGCTGCCCAGTGTTGAGCACATGCTGGAGAGAACGGGTATTTGTTAAATCTTTTGTATTAACTTCAATTTTGTGTGTGTGTATGTTTGTCGATGGAGGCCTAATTAACCCCCTTGCCATCATCCAATCTGGCTGAAACTTGACAGATAGATTCGATGTCGACGACAATGCATTCTATCAAATTTTGGGGGCTGCCATTGTCAATAAAAGGTCGCTTTTACGAAATACTAATAAACTAACTTGCCTTCGTTCAATCGTGCTGAAATAGCATTTAACCGATCATTGAAGAAATTCTTTATTGTTGCCAATATTGTTTTAATAAATAAATAATAAAATTATTTTAATCAGAATAAATAAAAGATATTGGGATGTGAATGCATAAATTTACATGAATTTAATGAAGAAATTTTAAAAAGTAGTTTACTGCACATTTTGCTGCTAGAGATGATATTTGCATCTAATTTTAATTATTAAAAATTAGCACAAAAGAAATAGCGCTAAGTTAATGAATATAAAAATTGGCAATGCATGTAAAGGATTTATGTTAAAAACTTTGTTTTTATGAGCTATATTATTATAGAATGTGGAGAAAATTGAATAGGTTACAAATTCACTGGTCTGTCGTGGCAAAAATGGCCGTTATAGTTATTAACAAAAAAAGTTACTAACAGACTATCACCTTAAGTACTTGCTTCAGCTGGGTGTCAAAAACAATGTTTTTATACTAAAACGTGCTGAATCTTAAAACCGCATGGCTACTAATTGCGTAGTTTCCATCCATATCAACTTCTTTCATTTACTTGTAATATAGAATAATTGAAAGTTCTGCAACTCTAGTTTTGAAGTCATGTGCTAATAATAGAATAAGTACAGTTCATGTAAAAGTTTGAAGTGCCTTTGAGTTATTTTTAATAAATTTTTATAATTATAACCTTTTGTTTATTTTATAATTAAATTTTTGTTTTATTTCTTTTTGCAGAGTTTCACACAAATTTGGAAAACTGGTCATATGATATCAGCAAATACATACACCGGATTGAAAAATCAGAAAATATGCAGACCATAGGTAATCATGCATGTTTGATATCATATGTATCATATTAAGTAATAATAACAGGATTTCTCTGGATAAACTCAAAAGTTGTCAAGTCCCATTCAATCACCAGCACATATTTAAGGCCATGATGTATGATTGATATCAAATGTGTCACATAGTCATTGGGTCATAACGTGATTACCTTGGATAAACACAAATGTTGTTAAAGTCTCATACGGTCAGCAACAAAAGTTTAAGGCTATGATGTTTTTTATATATATTTAATGCTGTTCAAACTTATTATTTGTCACTATGGAATAATATAATGATGCATATTGTATAAAAAGGTCTAATGAGTGATATTGTATAAAATATAATTTTTTCAGTAAGTTAAATTCCATTATTATAAATTCCTTTACTAAAAATTAAGTACAATTTGCTTAATGTGGTTTGAAACAACACCAATTTGAATGGCTTTGGATCAGCGAGTCAAAAATATTAATTTTTTTTAAAAATCCACACTTTTTTAAAGAATTTCCCTTAAATGTTTTCCAATGTTATAACGTTAAATATTTGCATAGATAACGTGCACTAAATATGCCTTTAGCTTTTCCATCGGCTTCAAATACCTTCAGAGAGGAATAACTTTGCAATGACATAACTTTGAAACAGTGAGGAACAGAGACAAGTGGTATATTTGATAGACAGGTATAGAATTTTAAATACATCCGGTTTGCAAAATGGATCCATGCGAGTGAGTTCCGGGGGGTCGCATTCGCCCGAAAACATTGCTGTACTCTGCTACTAAAATTCTCTGCTGTATGCACAAAATATTTTTAATTTTTTTTCCTACTCTTATACAGATAAGAATTCTAAAATTATGATGAATCTAGTAATTATGTTTTTGTTTTATACAACTCTAGTTAGGGGTGATGTTATATTAAAAAATAATTGTATTAACTAGGCCAAATATACATTTATAAGCCACCGACGCACAAGAATACATCTGTGTCTTGTACGTCCACAGATATTAATGCATATTTTACCTAGTGTTAAATTAATTATTTTTCCATATAACTTACTTTTTCACCAAGTAATATTATGTAAAATAAAAACTTAATTATTAAAATGTTCTTAATTTTATAATTCTTATCTGTTTAGGTGTAGAATAAATGCATATTTGACCTAGTGTTAAATTAGTTATTTTTCCATATAACTTTCTTCATCACCAAGTAATATTATATAAAATAAAAACATAGTTATTAAAATAATTTTAATATTATAATTCTTACCTGTTTAGGTGTAGAATAAATGCATATTTTACCTAGTGTTAAATTAATTATTTTCCCCATATAACTTTCTTTGTCACCAAGTAATATTATATAAAATAAAAACATGGCTATTAGAATAATCTTAATTTTATAATTCTTATCTGTTTAGGAGTAGAATAAATGCATATTTGACCTAATTCAATTAATTATTTTTCCAAATAACTTACTTTGCCACCAAGTATATAAAACAAAAACATAGCTATTAAAATCTTTTTAATATTATAATTCTTATCTGTTTAGGTGTAGAATAGATGCATATTTGACCTAGTGTTGAATTAATTATTTTTCCATATAACTTACTAACTTTGCCACCAAGTTATATTAGATAAAATAAAAGTATAACTATTAGAATAATCTTAATTTTATAATTCTTGTCCGTTTAGGAGTAGAATAAATGCATATTTGACCTAGTTTAATTAATTATTTTCCATATAACTTTCCTTGTCACCAAGTAATAATATATATATATATATATATATATATATATATATATATATATATATATATATATATATATATATATATATATATATAAAACATAGCTATTAAAATATTCTTAATTTTATACTTCTTATCTGTTTAGGAGTAGAAAAAATAGTTAAAATGTCCTGTGCATCAGCCAGAGAATTGCCTATTTATTTTTACTTACATATTCTTTTAGTAAAAGCTAATTTGGCCTTAAGCCTCAATTTCAAGCCAAACCTATCTTGTCCTGCAACATATCGATTTCTTACTGATACTTTTGTGAAGTTGCATGGCTGGTGTAATTTCTGGTATTTAATTACTCAATTCCTAGAAAAAATATACTTTTTTTTTTGTTACTCGCCAATAAAAAAGTGATTTTTGTAGGGGTTTTGTATGGAACCAGGCCTTTCTTAAATGAATTATGTGCATTTTAACACAAAGCTTGAAAAGCCAGGAAATTAGACAAATATCTGGAAGCTTTCTAATTCTTGAAAAAAATAGGAATTTTGTAAAATTTCACAAAAATTAGGGAAATTTTCTATCATTGTTTTGAAGGTACATTTCCCCTCTCATTCGTATTTTGGCGCCATTTGCCAGAAGAATTGTGATGGTAATCGTTAGAAATTTAATGTTACGAATAGTTTAAACTTTTCATTACCGCCAAAACTATTTAAAAAAAATTGGCATATTATCTCTATAATATACATGTTCTATTAGATCACCATGTCTACACATCAGGAAAAGTTGGGAAAATTTTAAAAAAAGTTTGCCTTGAAATCATGGAACTTTTTTTTTAGTCTATATTGGAATTTATCAGGGAACTTTTTTCCCTGAATTTTGTGGCTGCCTTGTATAAGCCTAAATGGTGTTTGACTCCTAGCTACCTTCTCTCTTTGCTATCATAACTCAAAATTTATCATAATTCATAGTTAGCGAATGCCATATATGAATTTTTTTCCCTAGGACCATCCCTGTAACTTCATAAGTTTATTTAATTATTCAAGAAAAAATTATTAAATTATTAATATTTTTAAAAAACCTTGAAAACCCTTTAAAACCTTTTAAAAAAACCCTTTAATTTTCAAGTACTGGAAAACCTTGAAATTAAAAAAAAATATATTTATTGCGCTTGAATTTTATTTTCTAAAAATATAGCATCTTAAAAAGTTTCGGTCAATTAAGTGAGCGAAATCCTTTGAATTTAGTAATGCTAATCGGAAACCAAGAAAACAGCATGGTTGAATAATTATCTCAATAGCTTCTTCAAACACTTTTGAATGAAATTTTAAGTTTTCAGATTGTGTATCTATAAAATCATTTCTTGTATTTACTCGATTTGAACATGCACCGCTTGCCAATAAAAAATATTAAATTTTTTTAATGCATTTGAGTGGATAACGTATCCTTGCAAAGTGCTTGAATTTTTTTCTCCTTCGAGTGTACGAACAATGGCTTTTTTACTGTAGAGTAACAAAAATATTTTTTAGGAATCAAGAAATTATACCAGAAATAATTGCACACCTGCATCATACAAACTTCACTAAGTCACCAAGAGAAGATTAAAAGAGGATATGTCATGTGAATGGTAATTTTGTAGAAATTGCTTTTTCTTGGTGCTATAGTTCTAAATGCATAAGCTCATTTAATTGTACTGTTTGTCATAAACTTTTCCAACAGATTGTTGTAGTATTATATGTTGCTAAAAACATTGAATACTGAAGAGGGAATCCTAATCATCTCCTATAATCACTATGCTACAATCTTCCAGTCCTATTATACAAGGGTGAAAATCTTCTGCGTTTATGTTTTGCCGTTTTTATTTTCTTAGAATTTCTGCATTTCTACAATAATATTATTTTTAGTGGACTTTATAGGGCTTCATCAGACTAAACTTGCTTAAAAGCCCCCTCAGAAAAAAATTCGATCTGCACTACAGTTCTGTACACACATTAGTGCACAAATATGTTATTTATAATATTCAGCTATTATTCTTATTCACATATTTTTTTAGTCCAAAATAACTCTGTGTATATATTTACCGCTTTTTTACATTTTGACTGTTTTCACCGCGGATTAACTTGCAGTGCGTGGATATAAGTATGTAATTTATTCAACTATAATTTGCTTTCTAAAAACTTTATAGATTTTCATTAACATTATTTCAAGTTTTTGCAATATTTCATCTCAGCTTCATGTAAAATGGCAATTTTTAAAAATAATAATATATTAAATTTTTTTTTATTCTATTACTACTCTATAGTGATGCTAAATATAAAGAGGCATAAAAAATATTTCTACTTGAAGTGTTTTTAAAAAAGTCTTCTGAACGCAGGCATGTGCCTTAACACTAACGTAATTTATGGATAAGTCAATTCGCCAAATTAGTTATAAGCTATATATATTTAACATTGTCTTTATCCAAATATGTTACTGATGAATTGAAATTCCTTTTAAATTTCTGAATTAAGAATATATGCTTTCTTTGCAGAGGAATTGTTACGCGAGTTTTTCTTCTTCTACGCACACTTTGATTTTTCCTATGTCATTTGTACCAGAAAATGCGAATTGATAAAAAGCAGTGACTTTGCATCGGGAAACCCTAATTTTGAAGTAAGTTGCCTGAACTGAGATTTCTTTCATTGAACCTTGAATTTATTGGTTATCTCAATGAATTTAGTCTGTAGCAGTTGTTTAAGAGTAAGACATAATAAGGATCATTTCCTATACTCGCTCTGTTACAATGCTCTAATGCAATGCATTTATTAACTACATTCTATTAAACCTTGAAATTTTCTGAGTAGGTACAGAAAAAAAAAAAAATCATCACTTCATGTACCAGGGTTCCCACGGTCATTGAAAGTCATTAAAAGTGCTTAATATTTTTTAACCTGTTTTCAAGGCTTTGAAAATGCTTAGAGGTGCTTTAAAATGTCCTTGAAAATGCTTAGAGGTCCTTAAAAGTTCTTAATTTTTGTGTATGTTGACCAACTTCAAAAATGCAACTCAGACTTGCTATCCCCGTGGATCCGCCACTTATCTTCACTATATTGGAATTTTCTGACATATTTGTATTACACATGCCCCAACTTGTAACTGTTTTGGTAGAATATACTTTATATAAAAAAAAAATTATACAGACATGATGCCTGAAAACAAATTTTTAAAGTTCCTTAAAAACATTAATTAGGTCCTTAAAAGTCATTGATTTTCATTCTCAGATTTGGCCGACCAAACGGTATAGTGGTTAGTTTGCTAGCTTCTAGACCTCGAGGTTGCGCGTTCGAGTCCCGTGTTAGGCATGGGTGTTTGTAAATGTATGCTGGCTTGTCAAATGAAGAATGTTTCGACGCATTATAGCCCTCGTGTTGCTGACGGCGCCAGATAATCTGAATACAACCAACCATTCTGAGATTTGAGTGGGAAAGACTATAAAAGTTTTATTAATATCATTTTTATATTAATCTAATTGCTAGATTAAAGTTTTATAACTATTCCAGATTATTAATTAAACTTAAATTATAGGGTAAGGTGGAGTAAAATGGTTAAAAAAATCACTTTTTTAATGCTCAGCTACAATTTTCATGTAAATGTTTAACAATTGAATTTTTGTTTTGGTTTTTCTTTACATTGCACATCTTGGGAATAAGAATGCATAATTTTTAATTATTATGTTGCATAAATATGTTTGTGAGAAAACATTTTATAGGTATATTTTTACTATTTCCATTTTTTCCCACGCAGGGTAAAATGGGTATATTATAGTTTAACTATGGAAACCATGGAATAAATAAAAAAAAAACATAGGTAAATAATAAACCAAAAGAAAGCACAAGCCTAATGAAATATGAAAAATAACTTAGTAAGCCATAAAATCATTTAAAACTCTTGTTTTAATCTGAAAATGGTCAATACATCCAACTCAAAAATTGTTTGGGAACATTTGCATTTAAATCACATTCTTCTCCATATTACACTTAATGACTGCAAAATACTATTAATATTAAAAAAAGTAGCAAAAATATGCCTCCTATTGTTGAAGTCTTAATTCATTTAAAATTCCTATTGTCTGGCCAAAGGACACCTGTGAGCTCCCCATCAGGGAAAAGATAAATCTCATCAATCTTGAATTTTTTTAAATTTTTTTAATGACGTCTTCTTTAACTGTCATAATTCTTCCATTAAATTCTAGCTTCTTTTTACCCCCTAAATACTCTACTTTCACCCATTTACTCTATATATAGGCCCCTTTTCATTGTTCTTTGGTATAATCAACTGGTCATTTAGGTTTGGTTTAACTTTCTATTCTTATTGGTTTTAACTTTTTTTTAGTGCTCTGGTTTTCAGATTCACTTTTTAACCTCATCGTGACTTCTTCATTCGTTAAAACTTTGCTTGCTTCAGTTGGGACACGTTTATATTTGAATTTTTTATACATGTTATTGTAAGACTCGAATATAATACATTGTAGATATAGCAGGCAAAATATTTTTAAAAGACAATGTTTATAAGGTGACCTATTTTTATGCATAATGGCGGCTAATCCGGCCTGGACTTACAGTTTAACATAGATTCCGAACCACTACGAACATCCATGCCTACCCCGGGATTGGAACCCTGCACCTTTGGCATGCGAGGTCAAAGCTTTAACCACCGAACCATCAGGTGGGTCCTCCTTTAAATAGTGATAATATGACAGTGTCCAGTTGAGAGATTCCTGATCCCTTCCACAAAGGATTTTTAACTGCCATCTTAATTTTTTTTAAAAGCTTTTAATATTACAAAAGTACTTTAATGTGGCACTTTAAAACATATTTTTATTCTAATTTTTAAGAAATAAGACTTTTACACAGAAAAACTTTATATTATCACCTTAAAAATATCTACACATGTTAAGCCTAACACTATACCCATTTTACCCCATTCACAAAATTTGGATTTAAAACAAAAAACTCATTTTACCTGCAGTTTGAATAAGCTATAAAAATTTTCAATAAGCGCATTCAAGTCATTGGAATGTAATTTTATTAAAAATTCTGAGCTACAGACAGAAATTTTAAGTAGACAACATATGGCATGAAGCTGTACACAAGTATTTTTACTATTGGCATACATATAAAACAAATAATTGAAACAAAAATAAAGTGGGGAAATAAATAAAAGTGGTGGTTTAGAAACTTCTAAAATTTTAAACAATACATTTTGACTGCCCATTTTACCCCACCTTACCCTCTAGGCTATATTTTAATTTTTTTTCTAAAATAGAGGTTTTGTGTTTTATCACAGTCATTTTTAAACCTTAAAAATATAATTTTGAACAACTTATCATGATTTCTAATGAATCTAAGAGCAATATTCCATATATTATGTACCAAACAATTACTATTGTATTGTTGCGTGGATGAGTTTGAAAGACTTGGAAGCCAAAGCAGATCAAAACTTGCAGAAATTTATTCCAATATAACTCTTCACAGATTCTCTTACAACTCCAGAACTTCTCGTTCTAGTAGACTCAATACAGCTCTTTTCACAACAATAGAGCACAAAACAGCAGTTAAAAACTTGACAACACAACTGCTAAAATCGCTGCTAAAGACAATGCAATACTACTCTGAATGCTCACTGAAACTCAGTATCTCAACTCAGTAATTCCAGTCAACTCACCAGTCAATTAATTCAGTGACTCAAAATCACGGACTCAACTCACGGCCGGCCTTATATAGGAGTCAAACCTTCTGGAAATTTCTAGAGGTAGATATTTGGAGAATTTTCCAGATCGTAGTCAAAAAGTCATATATATGTACATGGGGACCGAAAATGTCACCAAATGGTCGCCAAGTTTGGCAACCAAAATTAGTCGCCAAAACCGTCGCCAACTTGGCTCTATCTCGCCAATTTGGCAAGATTGCCATTACCATAACGCTAAATGCCCTGCTCCTTGTAAAACTCGCTTCCCAATGTTATCTCTGTAAAACTCGTTATCAAGCATTAAGACCCATATTGCAGGGAAGCCGACTTCAGACGAACTATTGCACTGCCTTATGCGAAATGTACATAAATTTTCCTCTTTACAAAATTAACACTACGAAATATTTGCAAATATACAAAAATTCGTAACAGTATTATATTATATGAACATTAAATTTAAAAAATAGTATCTCTAAATAAAATATTAAAATTAAATATGATTTGCAAATTATTTTCAAAGGGATATTAATTGTTATTTGAACATTAGTTATTTTAGTTATGGCCAAATTTTACGTATAAATTTGTATACATGTATAGAATAGAGGATTTAAAAAAAAATCTGGTTTGAGCAAAAAAAAAAAAATTTCTTCCAACCCTGGTGTGTAGTATCTTTCTTTGTTTAACAAGGTCATTTGTTCAGGACAAGTAAAACATTATGTTGTATTTAGAAGCTGCGTTTCGAGAGTTATTATTACTGGGCAAATATAGTGTTAATGTAGGCCAGTAAAAGGTCAATGATCAATTTTAAAGGTGCAATTTATTTAACAAAATAAAGGTGCAGTTTGCTTAGTAAGTACAGTACTTGAGTACTAACCAATTAAGAGGACTTGGTACCTTTTCGATTTTGGGATTTTTGTTTCGGGTTATTTTAAGTTTTTCTTGCCTTTCCTTTTATGTATTGCTTTAGTTTTTACTGAAATTAGAAATATGTTGTATTTTGCTTTAAAAAAAAAACCTTCAATTATTAACAATTTTGATTTTCTGTAAACGCAATATTTAAGCTTCGATATAACTTTTCTACCTAACTAGTAGAGGTATATTGTTTAAAAAAATAAAATAAAATATGGCGATCATTTAATCAAATGTTGAAAATAACAATTAGTATGTTCAACTCTTTGGTGAAAAGTATTCTCTTGTACGAAACAGAAACATGGAAAATAACTAAAACACAGAGTAAAAAGCTAAATAGTTGGTAAAACAGATGTTTATGAAAAATCATGGGATTTTTTTTTTGGCCCAAAACCATATCAAACATCAAGCTTTGCAATAAGACCAAACAAAAACCGTTGGCAAACTACATCAAAAGTAGAAGATGGAAATGGATTGGTCACATGCTACGAATGCTATCGGTGAGAATTCCAAGGGTAGCACTGATGTGGGCTCCCAATGGGAGAAGAAAAAGGGGACAGCCCAAATTGACATGGAGAAAAATTATCGGGACCTGGCTGGATGGGCGAGCTGGTCGGAATCAAGATCTGCTGCTCAAAACCACAAGAGTTGGCGTAATTAGCTGAAGGCCTTATGTGCCACAGGGCACAAAGAGGACTAAGAACTAAGAAGTAGAGATATATCATTAGTTTTATTTATGAAATTGTAGTACATAATCTAAATGTGCAATCTGAGAAACAAGTGAATAAAAAAAAAGGTTCTTTTAACAATGGCATCTTATGTTTGAATAATTTGTATGTGTTTCAGTTGAACTCTATCTCCATTCAAGACCCCCTCAACTTGTCATGGAATGTGACCACAGGACTCAACTGGAAGTACTGCAGGCACTTCATGAAGGCTCTTCTCTATGGATGCGAGGTAGAGTACTCTCCATTATTGCCCTCGCATTTAAATTTCCCTGTACAGAGTGGCCACACAACCTGGAAATCAGTGAAATATCGTGGGATTTTTTTAAAATTTCAAAAAAATCTGGGAAAGTTTTATTGACAACACTTTTTCTCGTTCATCCGTACTTTGGCGCCGTTTACCCGGTGAATTGTGGTGGATAATCGTTAGAAGTTTTAATGTTACAGAATAATTTAAACTTTTCATTACCTCCAAAACTATTTTTTAAAAAATTGGCATTTTATCTCTTTAGTATACATGTTACATTTGATCAAGGTGTCTACACATCTGGAAAAATTGGGGACATTTAAAAAAAAAGTTTGCTGTAAAATCAGTGAATTTTTTAGAAATCTATCGGGGAACTATTTTTCCTGAATTTTGTGGCCACCCTGTAAGGAAGGTTTTCTAAAAAAAAACTATTCCACAAAAAGTCTTCTCAATGACTGACTTTCACACAGGTTTCCCACAGTCCTTAAAAGTGCTTAATATTTTTAAACTGGTTTCCCAGGCCTTAAAAGTGCTGAAAATGCTTAGAGTTTTTTTCCCCTTATTTTAATTGTTACGGGTGAAGTTTCTGAATTGTGTCTTTTTTAATTACTGTGTAATTCACTATAGAAAGTGCTTTTAATTCTGTGTTTTGTGACAGTGGAAAATAAAATGTTCAGAAAAGAGTTTAGAGTTAATTTGCCAAACATCGGTACTTAATGTTGTCTAGAGATTCCCAAGTTGGACACATATAGCGAACACTTAGTTAAGTGCAAAAAAAAAAAAAAAAAAAAAAAAATATCGACCATTTAATAGCAATTGCATAAAGTCATATTGAGGTCTGCCTTAATAAAAAAAAAGAATTCATGCTTAAAATTTCTTTACTGCAATGCTTATAACTCTAAGAAATAGTAACTTTAGTTCTCTCTATAATTACTAAATTTATAGTTACATCCATACAATTTTTATACAATTTTCTTTTTCATGTGTAAATAATTGATATCTATAAAAAATAATTTTGCTATACTTATTGTTCAAATTATGCTCTTAAGCATTTGATTTTAAAAGCTTTGATATATCTTTTCATTATTCACTGAATACCAATTAAAATGAATAAATGTAGTAAATATTTTTATAAAAGCATATTTAGTGCCTTAGTTTAAAATACTCTTAAAAATAACTAAAAAAGTATCCTCCTGGTTTTCGTTCGGTAAAATTTCTAGTTATAATTTATTAGTTTTGCTTATAATTTAAATATTTATTGTAATCACAAAAATGCAGCAATGCAATAAATTTCTTCTTAAGTTAACTTTTTATACAATAACCCAGTTAACATAATTTATTCGTCCTTATCATATTTAGTTTTATTGTATTTTTGTTTTATTATGAAATATTACAAGTTCTAGAACACTGGGCCACTTAATATTCTGATTGCTAATGCTCCCATAAATTTACAGTGTTGAAACACTGAGGCTTTTTTTTTTTTTGAAGTTCTTAAATTTTTTGTTTTGCTCTTAGACAAAAAAAATGTGAATTCAATGAATTTATTTGAATTAATTTTTTCAGAGAAACGCATTATTAATTTCTGAGATAAAACAATCGAAACTGCCATTTCCTTCACTAATGGAATGAATGCTGGGCCGTTTATTTTATACATTAAAAAGTTATAGTGTGAATGTGTTCATCTTATCCAAGATACAGTATAGGGGGGGAAAAAAATAAAAAAAAAAATGACTATTATCGTAGAATCTTGCAGTTTGCACCAAAATGTTTCGTTTGCGATTTTCTATGTGTCTGGTGCAAATTTTTTCTCAGGGGGCTATTTACTTAACTCTATCTTTGAAAAATTCAATACAAACCCCTATTTTTTATGTTTTCATTTGATTTAGAATACCCCGTTTACCTTTAATACCAAATTTCAGTTCATTATGTTCAGAAACACGTCACTTATGAACAAAAATGTTTTGGCCTTATCTTTAGGGCGAATCTATTTAAAACTGGGACGAATCAAACGTTTGCTTGCTTCAAGACATTGTCTATTACACTGTTTCTTAAGGTGAATTCTTTTACATTTTTGCTAAAATATTGAGAACCAAAAGTCAAAATGCAATGAAAAAAATTCTGGAAAGGTTTTTGACCATCATAAATCTAATGAAAAAAAAAAAAAAACAGTTTTTTTTTAAAAAAAATTTAAAACTTATTTTATTAATTAATAATTATCAAAGCACAGTTTGGTGCAAAATTTTATTGCTATTTATGTTTAGCATTTAACAAACTATCATTTGAAACCAAAATTATTTTGGAATTTATGGCCGAAAAAGTAATTTTTTCTATTAACATTAATTTGTCCATTTTTTGACCTCATTTAAATTACCAACCACTCATTGGAAAATTATGAAATTTGGTATTTAGACGTTTTTTTGGATTCTAAATCTAAATATGGTTGCCATTGAACTTTTAAAAGTTTTTTTAAGTTTTAAAATGTAGATGACCCTTCATGATAAAAAAAAAAAGATATATATAGAATTAATAAAGACCTTCCACGATTTACAACTATACTTAACTTTTGTTATTTCTCAATTTGAATACAAGATTTTGGATTTTCTTTTGGGAAATAGAACAGAATTAATGAGATGTTTGAGTAAAATATTCTAAGTTAACCAATAAGAAATTGATTTGTTTAGCATTTTTTTTGTCTTTTTCACTCTTAAATATTTCTATCTATTTATTATAAATTATTAGATAACTTTTGTTGTAAAACCTACTAGATTTTATTTAAAAGTTAGTTAAAAACAAAAACTCTAAAGATCAACATAAATCTGCTACACCTAGTATCTTAGAATCTTGATAGGTGAGCAGGACTACAGTGCAACATGCTTATATACCATAATAGAGAAATCTTTTTTTATACAGTTTCAGCATTAAAGATGAATACAATTTTTATACAATGTATTAAATGGAATCTCAGGTTAATAAATTAGTTAATAAATTAGAATATAAATCAAATAAATTGTTATCATGACTTTAATACTAAGTTATTTACTTAATTACGAAAATATGGAATAAAGTCTTTGAACATTCACCTCAGCTCTTTTCAGATACTGGAAAAGAACCAAAGTGAACTGCCCATTTGTTTTAAATGGGAGTTTAACAAAATGCGTATGGTCTTGATGTATTGGTGACCAGTAAATATCAAAAGGTTTTTGATGCATGTTAAAATGTTTAATTACTACACAACACACACTACATACAGGGTGTTCGGAAACCACCGCACTTCCTTAGTACCAGCGTATTCTATAACAAAAATAAAGCATATTTCTAATATATTGTCGGGGTCGCAAATGAAAATTTATGGGTCTAAAAATTTTTTAAAGTTGGGACTCTATTTAGTCAGAGCAAGGTTAAAAACCGAACTACCGACCCCAAACGTACCAATGGCAGTGAATAAAATACAAATTGCTCACGCCTTTATTATAAAAGGCCTTAAACCCCGCCCATATCAACATTGGCGATTGATTTGACGCCAAATGTAATTTTAATGAATTATTGTAGCCAAACCTATCACTGCATATTGCTATGTGATTCGAATCTCAAATTAATTGAGAGATTTTAATTTGGAAAAGGGTTTTTTAATTCGAATAATTTGAATATTATTATTATTATTATTTTTTTTTTTTTTTTTTTTTTTGTGCCAGGCAAATTTACGGAGGCTAAAATCGAATCGAGCACAAATTTGCGAGGTAGATGGTCGTTTTCAATGACAATGCATTCTATCCTTAGATTCTATCACGTATTGGCTGTCATAAAAAGGTCGCTTTTACTCACGTTTCTATTTCTATTTCGAAGGACTGACATATCACTTGACGTCCAATTGAGCTAAAACTTGACAGATAGACTCGTCGTCGATGACAAAATCTTCTATTAAATTTCTTTCTTTAGGTGGGGGGGGGGGGAGTGATATTAGTCAATGTCACACAAGCGATGGTTATGTTCGTAGTACTCAAATACTATAGAAACTTTCTTGGGCTCAAAATCCCTTCGACAAGTTGCAATTGCACATAAAAGTTGCATACAAAGATTTATATAGTAACAATATTTTTTACGGATTACTTTTTTTTTTTTAATCTTTTTATAAAGTGTATTAATATACCGTTCAATCCCATTATCTCTCTACCAAACGTTTATAACGATTGTATAACACATTGCTAAAACCATGATAAGTTGGTTGGTTTTTACGTTCAACGACCTAATTTTTTGCACTATAACACGGCTAATCAGGCCAGGACCTATAGCTAAGCGTGGATTCCAAACCCCAACGAACATCGATGCTTAACCCAGGATTCGAACCCAGCATCTTTGCCAGAGTGGCAACATATTGTATTAATATTTTACTAGATTTGATTCGATATTTTATGGCTATAGATAAAGATTAAATTACGCCAGGATATAGTTTCAACAATATACAGATAAATGAACGTAGTCCAAGTTATAAAGAGGAAAAGCCTTCTGGAAGGCTTTTCACAGGGATACTGTCTTTTACAATAACTAAGCTAATGAAGCGGGGACGCATAGTTTAGAGTAGATTCCGAACCACGACGAACATCGATGCTTAACTCAGGATTCGAAACCAGCACCTTTGACATGCGAGGACAGAGTGGCAACATATTGTATTAATACTTTACTAGATTTGATTCGATATTTTATGGCTATAGATAAATATTAAATTACGCCCGGATATAGTTACAAAAATATATAGACAAATGAACGTAGTCCAAGTGATAAGGAGGAAAAGCCTTCTGGGAGGTATTTCACAGGGATACTGCATTTTACAATAACTAAGCTAATGAAGCGGGGACGCATAGTTTAGAGTAGAGTCTGATCCACGACGAATATAGATGCTTAACTCAGGATTCGAACCCAGCATCTTTGACATGCGAGGCCAGAGCTGCAACAGATTGTATTAAATTTTTTATTAGATTTGATTCGATATTTTATGGCTATAGATAAAGATTAAATTGCGCCAGGATATAGTTACAGCAAGATATACACAATAACTAAGCTAAGGAACGTAGTGCTAGTGATAAGGAGGAAAAGCCTTCCGTGAGATCTTTAAAGAGGAAACTAAAACGCATTTTGCCTTGTATGGAAGGAAATAGAGAACACCCCCTTCAAAAAACCCATTAACCAAAACAAGACCATTGAAATTCAAAAAGTCAAATAAAAAAAAAAATATTTTTTAGTTTCCCTTTAAAAGACCTCACGGAAGGCAGTCCTCCTTACATATGGATGACCTAAAAATGAACTGCCAATATTTTACGATGTTTCCGTGCAGAATAGTCCTCTTGTTTTTTAGCTGTTGCTAAGACATAACATAAAACCAACTAATACTTTTCCATGGCGACCCCTAACAGTAGTAAATTTAACTTGTTGGTTTATTTAATTACCTGAATTCTATTACAATCGCGTTCGAACATATGTGCAATTTAATGGGAGTTTTCCGTATTTTCTTCCATTCAAGACGAAAATGTGTTTCAGTTTCCGTTTGAAAGACCTCCCGGAAGGCGTTCCACCTTATAGTATGGATAATCCAATAATGATTTGCCTATGTTTAATCATTCAATACAGTATAGTCCTCTTGTATCTGTTGCTAAAAAAAACAAACACATACAACGAATTCAGTTTAATACTTTCTCGAATCGAATATAGCGCCCTCTAACTGTAACAAATTGAAGTTTGTAGTTTATTTTATT
This sequence comes from Linyphia triangularis, assembly GCA_963978545.1. Lineage (NCBI taxonomy): Eukaryota > Metazoa > Arthropoda > Arachnida > Araneae > Linyphiidae > Linyphia > Linyphia triangularis. Next base: position 3,430,310 of record OZ021728.1, read on the forward strand.
ATCTGAATTTTGTTACGATTTCGTTCTGATTAATTTGAAGTGTGATGGAATCTTTCTATATTTCTTCCCATTCAAGACGAAAATGAGTGCAACTTCCCCCTTGAAAGACCTCCTGGAAGGCATTTTCATTCAATTTTGATATCTCTGAGTTGTTCAATGTTACACTGTCTTAATGAAGTCTAGCCCTGTTGCTAAAAAAAATCAAATACAATTTATACAATTAAGTACTTTTAGAAATGATTGCAGCGCCCCCTAAAGGTATCTTCTTTCAGCATTGGTCATATATTTTAAGGAGTCATACTGCACCGAAATGTCGTTAAATCGATACCTGTGTGATGGTCATGCCTTCCGGGAGGTCTTTCAATGGAAACTGTCCTAGTTTTTTCAGTCTGTAGAGTTAAAAAATTGAGATAACTCTCTAATATAGCTAAACAATTCACACAACACTATCTGTTACGATCACTGTCGTGTACACTCATTTTAAAGAATGACTGAAAAGCGTCGGACCTTTCGATCGCGGGACCTTTTCCATATTGCCCAAACATTCTGCCTTTTAACAACTTATTTAATTATAGTAAGATAAGTCTCTGCATGAATTTATGATGATTGTTTATTATTTTTATAAAAAGATGTTTCTTATAGTACGAACGAAGATTATTAATTAAACAAGAACAATAAAATTCCAAATTATCTGCTATTTATTGCAACTAAAATTCCAAATATAAATTATTTCTTTTGAAAAGTTAGGGTTTCCAAATCATATGCTCACTTCAAATTCAAGCATTAAAAAATGTAAATATTTTCAAATCAACTGTTAGCCAAAAGGTGATAAAAAGAAAAAAAAAGTAAACTTAAAACTTTAATTTTTCGTGCGCTTTGGTCCACCACGCCCACTTAAATATTTTTTTTTCCAATCAGCAAACGATTAAAATGTTGGTAACCTCTAAAGATAAACGGACGAATAAAATGAGTTTCAGAATTGGATTGAAAGGATTTAATTGGTTCGAATTGATAAAACTTTGATTGGGAATATCTCAATAAATATTGATTTGCGGACCCTAGTTCAAATTACAAAGATTATTCATTTTTGCTCATTATTATGAAAATATATATGAAGTGCGGTGGTTTCCGAACACCCTGTATAAGACAAAGGAAGAAATTTGGGAAGAAGGAACTCAGCTGCCTTTTTCGATTAGAATCAGAGCTAGAAGTCGTGACCGTTCTGTTCAGATCGTTGGGAGGAATGAATTAGCCCCACCTTCTTGCTGCGGTGATTGCCTAAGTTAACTTTTCGAAATACTTCCATTAGGTAAAAATTTTGATTGACACTTTTTTAGTTTTAGTTCGCAAACAAAAGTTTCATTTTGCAAAAATGGTTGACTTATAAAGAAAGTTGAATCAACTTACTTATGCTTAACTGGCAAGACAGTCCAGTAAAAAACTGAAATGAGGCAAGTTCAAAAATCTTCATTTTCCCTTACAATTTAAAGTATTGACATGACGCTTCCATTCTTTCATCTCTTTGGTTCTACTCCACCTGTAATGGAGTTATTGTCTTAATTTGTTATTTAATAATGTATCTGGTAAAACCTAGAAAAATATTGCAATTGGAAGAACATTGACTTAAGTGTATGGAGACAACTAATTATTCATTACTGTGTTGATATAGGCATACCAGGACAGAAGTCGCTGGTACCCCAGCCAGGCAGACTCTTGGGGCATACTCTCCTTGTTTCACAGCCAACCCTCGTTTGAGGCCATCCGAAAAAAAAGAGTGACACTGCAAATACCACTCACAGAAGGTGCGCAGGAAGCGGAGGTCGAAAAAAAGGTCATTTCAATATTCAGGTCAGTCTTTTTCCAAACGATTGAAAATGTATTGAAACCACATTACTTGATTGTTAAAACACAGCATACACTGCAAAGAATTGAGACTGCTAGTAGAACAAGCTAGTCTAAACAATCCATTGCTATGCCAGGATCTATGTATTTTTAAATTTGCTCTCATCGAGAGCAATTTGAATTGATCCAGTGATATTTTTAAAACCTGGCAATCATCACATAAATTATTATCTTGTGGGTGCATTTTAAACATAATTTTTTTTATGTAAGCTTTTGTTTGTATGTGCTTTAAATTCATCACGTTTTTTGTTTGCAGTTTGTGTTACAAAGGTGTTACGCTAAGTTGGGTATTTAAATAAATCAATGTTAAGGTTTTCTATCTTACTAGGCTTAGCTTAGTTCAGATTTTATTTTGTAATAAAATTTAAACACATGCTACAGCTCCATTCTAATCGTCAGGCGTATGTTGTTGATTATGTTTTTCGACGTTTCATACATGTGCTGAAATGGTTATGGATTAATTTAAATTATTAATCTAACTTCATTTGATGAGAGCTAGTCTAAAAATACATTGGCACAGCAATGGATTGTTTAACAATCCTAAACTGATGTCACCATTTGCAGCTTCTATTAATACTTGAAAGTTGTAAGGCACCCATTGAAAAATGATGAATATAACAAACACTTTAATTTAATATACACAAATACTCATTAAAAATCAAATTTTTCTTTTAATTGACAATTTTTTATAATATTTATATATGAAATGATAAAAAAATATTTGACAAAAAAAAAAATGTTTTTAATGAAGAATTTCTTGAAAAAATACATTGTGTGTAAATTCAATTGGAAAAATTGAGTGCATTATATTTGGATCTTCATTGACAGAATTGGTGCTGTAATCGATTTAAGAGCTACCATGAGTCTAATCGATTATCTTATTGTAGCTTTATCATAGCGCTAATTCTGTTGTCAGCATGTGCTTGGTGTTTACACCTAATTTTATTAAAAACATCCTTAACAGCAAAATATGCAGCAAACTATATTTTCTAATTTATCCATTAAAAATGAATGTCAATTTATCTTTTATTTATTCTGATTAAAACGTTATCGGAAATGAATCGGCAGACAAACTCGCCAAGGAGGATTTCAACCACCGTACCCCCTCTTCTTCAGAGCTTTCTTACCTGGAACTTGACTCTTGGATTAAATCCCAAAATATGAAGATTTAGCTGGACCCTCCCCCCCCCCACCTACTACTGGTAATCAGGAACTAACTAGTAATCAGCTCCTTTTGGAGGATTTCCTTCTTTTTGGTTTTATGTAACATTTTCTTCCTCTTTGTCCCTGTTTTGAGGATCCACATTTTTTTGATCTATACCAGTTTTTCCTGCAAAAAGTACTTTATCTCATGTTTAACCAAAATATTTTCCGTCTTAGCTCCCCTTTCCTCACAGATAACTTCACTAACTCTTAATATTTGAAATGTAATTATTATATAGCATGAGAAATTTCATTGTATCTTTAAAATTATTGAATCATCCTTCCTGCATTCTTTTTTGCTTTCTGATCACTCTCATCCTTGTGGTATAAAGGTACTAAGCCGGGTCTTCCTTTAGCCCTCACATGTGACAGAAAATCATGTACCAGCCTCTCGCACCTAGCCAGCAGCCATCTTAAATGTCTTACCTTATCTAAAGCCAAGAAAAATTACACTCTTTGCCCAAAGTGCCACCAACACTAGGCCTCAGCTGAAAACATCCTGGATTGTTTGGGTCTTCTTTGGGATGAAATTTATTCTTCTCGTCATAGACTTTTTGTATGTCAATGGATTTCTTAACCTGGTCTGACTCCGTCAGCCTGGGTTGGAGATTAGAAACAACAACAAAACATTATTGGCACTAGGAAAGAGTTTCAACAATTTGATTGGTTATAATCTTTTCACTTACAGTGTTGCAGAGTGAGTGAGTCAATGATCAAGGTAACTCTTATAGTATACTATCTGAATAACCGTGCTGCGCTACCAAATTTTACCATTTTAGCGATCAAAAGACATTCATGTATTCTACATTTCAGACGTTTGCTCCCATTTCGATCCCGACAAATTGATTTATCAAAATTGGAACTTTCCTTTGTTGACATTTTTAACAAAATTTATAATTGTGAATAGTATATTGGAAAGAGACATTTGAATATCCCTGGTTTAGAACGTTTAACTCCCTTCGGACCCTTTTTAATTACGTGATCGAGATTGCAATAGTTTATTGTGTTTATGTTTGCTCTTAGTTCTAAATTTTAAAGTAGTAGCTGTATTGGAATTGAGTCATTAAGATAATCCTCGTATAGTTTCAATCTTTTCGTCGACTTTTCATCCCTTAAAAAATTCGCTAATCGATATTGGAATAATTTTTTTTTTACATTTGCCCTTTTAACATTTGCACCAAATATTAGAATTATGACTACATTGGAAGAGGAACATTCGGATATCCCTCGTTTGGAACATTTAACCCCTTTTCGACCCCCTAAAGTGGATTAATCAGAGTTCATCCTAGGCATTTTTCGAGGGGCGGCGCGCCCTGCCTGCCCTTTTTCTATAAAAATAGCGCCCTTCTTGCCCTTTTTCTATAAAAATAGCGCCCTTCCTGCCCTTTTTCAGAAAAAATTTCATCCTGAAAGAATTTAAAAAACTTTCGTTTTTTCCCCTCTCAACAATACGCAATATGTGGATCACCCCTACTGAAATCGGCTGTTGCGCATGCGCATTCATGTTCAAACGCGCAACGTATATATCAGGGACTGAAACCATTGAGTAGATGTCTATATAACGTGCTTCATTAGTAGGTGGATTGTAGGGCGCCGTCTTACAATTTCCCAAGTGCACATTAGTAAACTCCGATGGCCATTTCGTACGTGTTTTGATTAAGTGTATTTCGCTGGATTTTTACCATGCCTCCTTCAAAATAGTGAAGAAAGGAATTTGAAAGACTTGAATAACTTAGTTAAAGGTTTATAACTATCAAATGTTTACACTAAGAATTTAAAAAGAATATTTCCGTTTGGACACGCGTAATCGCGATGTCCTCCTGTTAAATTTAGGGGGTGTTTTTGGCAATTTGCCTGTTACCAATTAATTTCTAAACATCCGTTTCATATTTAAAATTAAACATAACAGGAATGCAACCAAAATTCCAGATTATTTCCGATTTTTAAAAAAATAAAACTTCTATTATAGCTTACATAATAGCGGCATGCACGGTAAAAAAAAAATCGCCATTTTGACGCTAAATTTGATTCGATTTTGAAAATAAAAAAATGCAAAAATTTCCGGACATAGTCCAAGTTCTTTAGTCGGAATACTACTTGTGATATCCCACAATGAATAATGTTACATTTGGAGAAACTCTATTCTCTATCTGACAATAGCAAAACTAAGAGATGAAGTTTAAGGTTGATTCATTCAAACTTAAGAAAATTTTGAAAGAGTAAAAAGTTCTCATCTTAACACATTTTCACTATACTAAAACATTCTTATCTTTATTTTACTGTATTATAAATTGATAATTTTATAAAAATTACTATTTGATGAAAATTTTACTGTGTACCATTGCACTTTAATTTTAATAATTTTCTTAGTCTCATTCCAGCAAAATTAGTATTGAAGCATTTTATCAGTATTTTGATATCTTTTAAGTTTCTGCGCCAGTTTTTGATTCAAGGATTTTTGCATTACAATTTTTTTTTCTCCAGAATATTGAAAATTATTTACCGTGGTAGAAAAGTATAACAATATTGAAATTGTGGCAGAAAACGCGTATTTCTGCAATTTGCCATAAAAGTGCCCTCGTAAACAGGGAGTGCCCTTTTTTTGGAAAATAGCACCCTGCCCTTTTTCATTTCTAGGATGAACTCTGGATTAATCGAGATCGGAATAGCTTACTTTTTCTATGTTTACCGTTGTTGATATTTGTACCAATTTTCAGAGTTGCGGACATGTGGGAAGTGGGAGAATTAGTGACGAGTGAGTCAGTGAGAGCTTTGCCTTATATATATAGAGATAATTCCTGCATTATATTTAACTTTTCATTTTCCCTTTGATTTTAGGCACTGTCTGGACTTTCAGTGCAAGTCTGTGGATGAACAGGAACTCTTACTTCTGAAGCTAAACAAGTCAACAACAGGAGAAGATTGCAAATTTCCTGAAGAAGATGGAGACTATGGAACATTGTTATCTCGCTTTCTGTGCACAACGTCTGACACGTGGTTTGGCAGAAGCAACTTCGAGTCTCAGTTTAGAATAGCAAACTTAGACTCCCAAGGTGGAATGACAAACTCTGATTCACAAGTTGGTGCAACCGATCCATGCAACTTACGGTTGCAAGTTGCGGCAACGAATGGTAGAAACTTGGAGTCGCATGTTGGTTCAACATTCAACTTTGAGTCGGATGTCGAAAAGACGAAACCGAGCAACTTTGATTCCCAAATATGTTCTTCTGATTCAGGTAATTTAAAGTTGCAGCTCGGAAGCGGCCGTCACATTTTGGATGCTGAGCACGAAATCTCAAAAAAGTTATCTACATCCCGAGATGGGGATAGAAAGGACGAGTTTACTTTTATGTGCGAGTGCAGGTTCGATGGACAGTACCTTAATGTGATAATGGATCCTGTAAGTAGTGACGTTTTTATGACAAAGTTGGCAATATTTTTGAAAGATTATATTCCAAAAACTCTAAATAAAATTGTGTGAGAAATAAATGAACTTTATTTTTTTTTTTATTTATGCTGTATATTTATTCTCTTTTCTTTTTAAAGAAGTATTTGTAAATTGAGGCTGAACACAATTGTAGAACAAATTGATTACAATTATTAGTACTTTACTAAATAAGATAATACTGCAATAGTGGAGGTTCCGGAGCCGCGAGCGGCTTTTGTAATGGATATCTGCAGCTCTTCAACTTCAGAATAAACGGATAAAGCAATTAATGGTAATTTATTAACTATTGCTTAGTTTGGGTAAACCTATTATAAACTTACTGCATAAACTCATTGTAAATTGAGGCTGAATACAATTGTAGAACAAATTGATTATGCTTTACTATGATGATGATAACATGATGAAACACAGATACGAGTAGGATTAACCGTTTCTCAAATACAAACTTAAAACCAGCATCCACTGTGTTCCCTGTCTCTTTTGAAATACAGAACAATTAGAACGGGCATTAGGAGTGCACCCACATGCTTCCAGTCCCAGTTGCATCGAGCTTTTGTTGACATTCGTTGTTCTCTCATATTTGACTGAGAAAGATAGCACCTTTTGCTCTTAACTTTTTGCTGTTTAAAATGCCTTTTGATATACTGTATTGGAAAAACATGGCCTAGACTTGGTCTAAAAGGATGAGAAAAATCAGGAATTTAAGGAAGAATCGACTGAATTGTATGCGTTCATTCCAAACAAAAATGGACTGCCGAATTGAGTGCTGAAAAGTCAGCCCCTGGCCCAACTAGATAATTCTAAAATCAACAAATTTCACTCTTCCGAGAGAGACCGGTTAACACATAATCACTTCATTTTTGAACCACTTGAGTTTAAAAGAGGCTTTCTGACATTTTTCAAATATTATGAGAGGAGAAAAAAATTACGTGGCTATATTGGGGAGAGTAGGGAGGGATGGGACACTTGTTACAAAAATATTTCTAATAAATTATTTTCTGTTGATACGACAATGAAATTAATAGAACACCTTGAAACATTTTAACTCACTTAAAAAATATATGATGGTAATTATTTTTCTATTAGTTTAATAAGCAAATTAAAAGAGAAAGACAAATGTCCCATCTGACATGTGTGTGAAAATTAAAATGCATGCATAATATTAAAAAATATTATGAAAAAAGAATAGAAACAGTTTTCCCATTTGTACCTAAGGTTTATTGTGTATTTTTTAACCTTTATTTTATCTAACATCATTTCAAGTTGTAAAAATAAATTATTACACAACTAGAAATATTATTCCCTATATCTCCTGCCAAATAATTATGCTCACTGTACAAACTAAACATTTTCATAGTAAGCATAATTATTTGGCTAGAGACATCCCTTTGGCTTGGTGTCCCTACACACAACATTTCAATAAAATAGCTTATTATTAAAAACGTGCTGGTGTTAATCATTAAAAAAAAAAACTAGGGGTAAAACTATTGAAGCACTATAATACTGGTTACATATAACGTGGAATAGTGTAATTACCATTTTCATATTTTCATTCATTTGAAAAAATAGACAGTTTTGGTGATAATTCTTAAAAGGCATAAAAATGAATAAATCGCCAAAATATCGAATTTAGCCAGATACCTCTCGATAATGCTTGCATTGTCCTTTCTTGTAAGTGAAATAGAAGAGGAGAAAACGGTAATTGAAGTGCGATACTCAAGGGAAGAGAACTTCGTGTTAAATACATTCGTTTTTCAACTTTTTTCACCTGTATAGCATTTTTACGGAAATTCTGGAGGTGGGGATGTTTAGAACATCTTAAGAGGCATTACCACAGCGATTTTGATCAAAATCGTTAAAGCAATTGCTGAAAAACATAATTTTTTCAATGGCAGCTACCTCATGCGCAATATTGAGGAAAAAATTAATGACAGATCTCATGACCACCACTGACCCGTACACCAAATTTGAAGAATGGTTAGTTCGTTCTGAAGTTTTATTGAAGTCGGGATGGGGGGGGGGGGGGGTTCCGAAACGAGAAAACACGCACAAAAAAAAAAAAAAGACAAAAATTCTTTTGGACCGAAAGCAATACTTTCATTACCCTATGTAAACATATGGGTAATTGAAAATAAAAATAAAAGTATTTTCGGCTAAGACTGCCGAAGCCTTCTTTTAAAAGCAAGTCATGCATGACGAGAACATATCCAAACAATCCGAACACTAAAAATTAAGTTCCGTAAAAGTAATGAACTAGTACGCCATAAACACTATCAAAAATTTATTATTAATAAATTTAAAAAAAAAAGAAAAGAAGTAACGAATTGATTTAAATAAACCAAAACTTCTTACTTTAGAACACTGAAGTAAAGTGAAGTGAAACAATTGTGGTGATGGGTGTTTCCCGCGTTATTCGAAACCACCGAGATTTAGCAAGGAAAACAACAAGCACAGAAAAACGAACAAAAGTAAGTTAATTCTAATATCTAAATAAGATAAAATAATGTTTGTAATATGCATTTCCAATTCTTATATTCATTAACATGGCGCCGATGCTGTTGTGCTTGGTATTTGCATCTTGTTTTAAATAATAAAAACATCTCTTATCACCAAAATATGCGGCAAATTATTTTTAAAAAAATTATTTATTAAAAATGAACGTGAATTTATTCCTTCACGTCTAAATATGTTTTTATTTATTCCAATTAAAACAATTTTGTCAGCAGGAAAGAGTTTCAATAATGATCGTTTACAATTCTTTCACTTATAGCATTATAGAGCGAAGCAGTGAGTCAGTCAGTCAGTGATCAAATGTGAATAATCATAGTGATCAATAAGTTGAAACCCATACCTTACTTTGTTTTCCTGTGGATTTTAACACTACTTATTTTTAATTTTCAAATGTCACTTGACGTAAGTGCAATCTCACCAGGCACCCAACCAGGGATAGGGTTTTTAGGGTCAACCCTCCCCCGTCGGATTCCAAACAGTCCGGGGTTTTGTTATGACTTGATGATAAACAATTAGCAATCGTAAATAATTTCAAAAGAAAACTTTTTAAATCTAGCAGAATTCGCCTGCCGCATCGTACTAAAACATCTATTATGTCCAAATTACTTTGCAATAAATGACGGATTTGCAAGTCGCCTACTAGCATCAAAAAATCATAATGCTTTATTTTTAGTCTACTTAGATCCGATATAAAGCGTCGTTTAAAAGAAACTGTAAAAATATAAGATGTTTCTGTTTTTCAAATGTAGGTTTAGTGTTACATGTTCTTGTATTTAAAGAGCTCTACAAATAGAATGAAATCAGCCTGATATTGGTGTTTGTCCGTTTACCTAAAAGAAATCTCTCATTCTCTAATTGAATTTAAATAAACGAGATTTGTTTAATATTAATTTATAATCTAAAAAATATGGATAAAATATGGGATGAAATGTAGTCCCATGTTGGGTTGTTGTGTATAACTCGAAAACTGGACAAAAACCATTTTATTATTTTTTGTCATATGCAAGTGACAGATTAAGAAACTGTAAAAATATTGATGACATGTGATAAATATGGGATGAGGAATTTCTGCATGGAAGTTATTTTTATACAGAGAAATACTCGGGAACCGTTGTTTAAACCAGTTGGTTTAAGCCATGCCAACCCTGCCCAACATTCGTACCATACTTTGTTTTTCTGTGAATTTTAACTCGCATTTTCTATTTATTTTTAATTTTCAAACACCACTTGGTGTAAGTGCATTCTCTCTTCCATGATTATAAAGAACTCCGGAGTTCCAGCACAGCACTGCCCCCCCCCCCCCTTCCTCGCGAGTAGCTCTTGCATAAAGAAAAATTTAAATACAACAAATCCTGACGTACTACGACCTTGAGAAGGATATGTGTTTTGTCTTCCATTACTTTTTCGAATCGGTCTGGAATATTTTGATAAGATTATTTTCCCCTAACCTCAACGAAAATTAAAACACATGTATATTGACTTGACCACGTCTTATCAATTCTCTTATCATTCAGAATCAGTTTTAAACCATCTATCTCAGGACACAAAATTTTTCTTTTACTTTCAATTACCCATATGTTAACATAGGGTAAAGAAAGTATTGTTTTCGATTAAAAAAATGTTTTTCGATATTTTTTTTACAGTTCTCTACGGTTTGAAACATATTGACTTCAAAAAAGTAGTGGTATAGAAAAAATGTCTTGAGCATAATTTCCGAAGGAATTTACCTACGGTCATAGACTGTACGGGTTAGTGGTGGTCATCGGACCTACCATTAAGGTTTTCGTCAAAATTACGCATGCGCATAAGCAGTAGGGTGGTTCGAATTTTTTATTTATTTTTGAAACGCATGAGGTAAAAAAAGTTGTTACACATCTTAATAAGAAAAACTATAAAAAAAAATAATAAATAAAAATAATAATAATAATAAATAAAAAATTATATCTTCCGATCGCGCATTCACCTCAAAGTTTGAAGAACCTCTAAAGATTACCTCTAAAGATTATTTTTCCTAAATTTTTTTAAATTTCTAAGCGTTATATATTTGAAAGGCAATGGTTTGCACTGTGTAGTGGAAGGGTGGTATAACACAGGAAAACACTACTTTATGCATTTTTAAAATTTATATTAATAATTAAAAATACTCAAAGTACCTTTTTTTTTGGTAAGAAGTAATGATTTTTCTGTAAAATAGGTACTAAAGTTATTTCTTACATTTAAAAAACAACAACATGTTTTTATTATTTTGGTTCACTTTTTTCTCGAGCTTTCTATCCTTTGAAGGAAACTTTCGTAGATAAGTTGGGCATTGTGGATCTTTTTTTTAAAAAAAGTGTTGTCCTAACGCCTTTTGCGTCAGCGCCACCCACTTTTTGTCTTCTCTCTCTACACTAGCGTTCCACAGCTTGTGAGTGACAAGGAAACGAGCTGAAGTCTGATTTCAGTGGTCCCTAATAGCACAGAAAAATTCTATTTCAGTGGTCCCTAATAGCACAGAAAAATTCTGGCCGATTTTGCCAGACATAGGCCAATCCCGATGTGGAACGTTGTGAATCTGTCGTTGGAAACAATATTAGTCAATCTCGCCCAATTCTGGATAAAATATAGAAGAGATTTTGAAATGTCGATGCACAGTTTTAAAATTGGGATATTGTGTTTATGAGAAACAAAACTATGTAGTGGTTTTGACAAGTTTTTTTGTTGAAAAATCGTGTATTTTGAAATTATGCTCGGCCAGAATTAGCCAATCTTCCAGTTTTCCCCCTGTTTCCTCCAATATAGCTGCGCTACCTCTGATGCGCCAGTCTTTACTAACAAATGTTCATTTGTTACTTTCCAGTCCTATTACAAGAACAGCAATTATTTATGTCCACGTAATCAGTGGAAATAGAGTTAAATTTGATTGCCTTGAAATGCTTGATTGTCTTTCTCTAGGAAAGTTCTCTAGATTTTATAACCCAACGACCCAGTTGTCTTTCATCTCTCCTTTCGTACAAAATCATTGCCGAAATCAATTTTTTGGGGTGAGGGAAGAAAGCATTTCATTCAGTAACCGAGTTTAAAACTTGCAGTAAATATTCAGGGAGGTATCGAGACAATAGAACTGCTTCATACATGATCTTAGGTCCTTCAGAAAATTAACTTTTTTTAATGCAATAATATCAAGACTATGTAACTGATCTGTGCTCATTACTTTCATCTTAACTTAAGGAATTAAACTTTCAACATGTACAAAATCAGTCGGGGGAAATTTTTCACAGTTCAATTTTTTTTATCTATGTTTTCACTGAAAAATGTTCGTCCTGTTGTAATACTATCTACGCGTTTAAATAGGCATGTGAATGATAACTCATTGAAGTACAGGAGGCATATATCCCACTGTAGTGGTCTCCCAATTTGATCTGTCAGATTATTTTCAGCCAGTATTAATGGCAGTCCCAATCACAGCCGCGCAGTATAGCCCATGGGAAGCTCTTGCCGCATTAAACCCTATACCACATACAACCCAATTACAGCCATGTGCTCTATGATCCAATGAATAAGCAAGTAAGTTTATCAACTTCAAAGGAAGAGAAGGCGCCATGAGAAAGGCCACCCAGATTGAAACCCGCCAAAATATAGTTTTTATCAATGTTTCAAAGGTTATGCACGAACGATTATTGTTGAATAATTACTTGATTTTTTCCAAGCTCTTTCTACTTCATTCCACACAATACAAACTAATGTGTCTCTATAATTTAGTGATTGGTGCATTTTATAAATTGATGGAAAAAGGTATTTTTTGTATTTATTCAAAACTTTGAAGTGAATGCTTGAAGTAAATCAAACAATTTTAACAAAAATATATAAGAAATAACATAAGTGTCCATTTTATAGAGAAATCAATTTTTTAGCAAAAACAGTTTTTACAGTTTTTCTTATCAATATATGTAACAACTTTTTTCACGTCATGCGTTCTCTTCTTCTTCTTATCAAGGACTATGGGGACTAAGGCACCTCTGCTTAAGCATTTTGTATCAACACCATATCCAGTACAGATCGGTAGTGGGCAGTACTGCACAGGATGTAAGCGCACACTCGTGAGAGGGAGTGCACAAGTCTACCTATAGCCGCCGAAGAGTTCATTTCTACCTCTTTCGGTAGCTATCCGGTAGATGGCAGCACTACCGACCGTATGTGGAACTTCTTAATTTAGAGGCAATACCAAGCAGAAGATTCCACCAGAAGACTTGGCTTCCCCAGAGGTATTGATTTGTATGGTAACTTGGAGGACTTTGCGACCATGAACTGATTTAACGTGCTCCAGTCACCATTAGCGAACACAGCGGTCTTTAGTCGCTCCCAGGCCCGAACTCGCAACCTTTTAGTTGCGAGAACGATACTCTCCCGACTGGGCTACGCGCCCCCTTGACGACCCCTCATGCGTTTTAAAAATAAATTTTTTTTTTTTTCGAACCACCCTAATAAGCAGGTAGCTGCCATTGAAAAAATTATGTTTTTGTGTAATTGCTAAAAAAACGGCTCTAACGATTTTGATTAAAATTGCTGTGGTAATGCCTCTGAAAGTGTTTAAAACATTCTTACCTCCGAAATTCACATAAAAATACAATAAAAGCATAAAAAGTTGAAAAACGAGTGTCTAATCCAGAGCTCTCTGGCCTTGTGCATCGCCCATCAACTATTGATTTCTTTACGCAAAGCAAGCACAACGTAATGTATATCGTATAAAAACACCAATTTTGTCCTTTTTTTTTTTTTTTTTTCTTTATGTACGAATTGTTGTCAAAAATATCGCCAAACTGGCAATTTTTATTTAAATGAGTGAAAATTAGAATATGGTAAGTAACACGATGTCAAATTTTACTGCAATATATTGTTACGAATTTTTGTATATTTGTAAATATTTCGTAGTGTTAATTTCTTTCAAGTTTTATTCAAAGTACCGTAAAATGGGGTGAATCGGAACACTTTTCAACTTTCAAAGTAAAAATCGGTTGTAATAAAATCGTTAAGGAACATATTTTTGACATTGAAACTTGGGTCTTAGTTCTTCTTTGAGGATCAACCCAAAAAATGTTGAAAAAACTTAGACTTTAATTTATTTTGAATTTTTTCATGGTGTTCCGATTCACCCCTTTCTGCGGGGTGAATCGGAACACTCGTTACAATATATGTCTGATCTTATTTAAACGTTTTACAGGGTGATAGAAAACAAGTAATAATGCTGGTTGTTTTCAGATTATCTGGCGCCGTCAGCAACACGAGGGCTATAATGCGCCGAAACATTCGTCATTAGAGAAGCCAACATACATTTACAAACATCCATGCCAAACACGACAAGTAATAATGCATTGTGGTGAATAGGAAGACAAAATTATCATAAAAAATCATTTAATATGAAGGATAAAATTTGTGTTTGTCAATTATTGTCAAAACAATTCATATGTTTGAAAACGTATCAACTCTTCTATAACTCATCCAAATAGTCTTTAAAATTAATAATATTTTTTAATCTACTTGTATTTTATGCTTGAGAGGCGTATGACTGCAAATTCCTTAAAATATCTTGTGAAAGGAGAAAAGCATCCTCATTTGTTTCAGAAAATCTCTTCGTTCATGGGCGCTTTTTGTAAAACACAATTATATAGCAATAACCTTGTGGGTGAAAAACTTTGCTCACATAATCTTCATTCATTTTTCCATATAACTTAAAGATAACGAAGTCATTTAGAGAAAAAAACACTGGAACAATCGGGTTTTCTGCCATGCGGAAACTAGGCTTCTCTTCTGACATTTATTCAAGCCTGCAATCTTGATTACTGTCTTGAAGGGAGTAATTAGACTCTTCTTCAGTCGTTGAATCTTGTGTGGAACATAATCTTGCGAAAAACAGCTTTTTAATATCACTTTTCAAGTGTTCCGATTCACCCCGCAAATCTCAAAATCGAGACGAGGAAGAACATAAAAATTCGTAAAATATTTTTTTTTAAAAACCAAGTTAAATTAAGTATGGCATACTGTTGTGGATGTTTATACTTATCTAAAAGTATATTAGTTAAGTCTACAACTGGTACATGTTATTAATTACGGGATAAGTTTTGGAGAGGTTAAAACTCATAGAATTGTATGCACGCTCTTTCAGATTTTTTTTTTTAAAAAAGGACAGTGTTGAAAACCCCACAAAACATTTTCCAAGATTCCAAACATGTTAGACAAGTAAAAAAAATATATTTAATTAATAAAAATGCATTATTTGTGTAAAGTAATAATTTCTTTGTAATTTCATGAAGTTTCGTTCCTATTCACTCCATTTTACGGTAGTTTCTAAAGTCGCCCATTCTGTATAGTGGTCAGCGCATCAGTTTACCACGCTGGTGGGTCTTGGTTCGAATTCGGGGTAAGTCATGGATGTAAGACGTGGATGTCTTAAGTTAGGGCTCTCCCACTGGGTACCCCTTCACAAGTGGCCATCGCTAACAGACTTGTAGTGGCCTCGTGACTGCGAGCACATTGCAAGTGACTGTAAGTATTTGAGCCCGCCATTAGAAAAAAAAAGTAGTTTCTAAATTAACTGGGCTTGAAGATTATAACATAGTGAGTATAGGGAATGATCCTTATCAGGACTTCCTCTAAAAAGTATACAGTAGAACCTCGATTAACCGTCCCTCCTTTATCCGGAACTCTCTGTTAACCGGCAATCATTTAGTCGACATCAAAAATCTCCCAAATGAGTAATAAATCATTTGCTCTTTTTTTAAACCGAAATCTTTTCCCTCACTCTAAAGTTACTAAAGTAATGGTGAGGCTTTTGACTGTTTTCCTAAAGAACTGACGTGGTTAGAGCAACCTTCGGATGCAGATCAAACTGAAGTATTGCCTTCAAAAAGACTCCGGGATAGAGCAGCGAAACAAAGATTATCAAGATTATTGCAACAAAAACTCATTTCCAACAAATATGTCATAAAAAAAAAAAACATTAAAAGTCCTGTATTTAATAAACGAAAATCATTTACTTTTTATTGTTTTTTACAACTCGCTTTTATCCGGAATTTTCGCTTAACCGACCTACCTTTGGTCCGAATTAGGTCGGTTAATTGAGATTCTACTATATTAAGAATTACCCTGTATATGATACCAACTTCAATGCGTCTCACAAAATCCTCAGCAAAATCAACCACTACTGATGTTGTTTCGACTTTGTAAACCTTGTACCAGAAAACGCATTCGATATCCAACAAAAACCGCCGGTAGCAACGAAACAACAGCATTCAGCAAATAAGCCCCACTAGACTTGTAGCCTAAACAAACCAAAAGTCAGCGTCTTCAATTTCCGAGATTCTTCGGGAGTCAGCGTTTCAGTTTTTGCAAGATATCTCCGAACCGAAGCCCATAAAAGATAAGGACTCTCGCCACCGAATCCTCAGTAGCCGAAACAAGAGCCACTAAACGAATGATGGCGAAGCTGCTGTGTTGCTGCGCTGTGATTTCAGTTCTTTTGACCGCAGCCACCAACGGATTCCAGATCAGGGAACAGGACAATGAGATAACCGGACCTTTTACCGATGAAAGTAAGAAATTATTTCGATGTCTATTTGTGAGCTAAGAAGTTGTACCACGCTATATTTTGATGTCTATTTGTGAATTCGAAAGTTGTGAGACGCTCAGGTGATGATTTTTCACAGGAAGATTGGGCCTTGGCCCCCGAATTGTAAGGGGCCTCAAAATAATTCAGGTCTGCAAACCGAAATTTTTTGGAAATTATTTTTTTTATTTTTTTATTAATTTTTTTTTTTTTTTTTTTTTTTTTTTGTAAAGGTGAGACTCGTTGTACCTATCGCTCGCAAGCATATATAGAAATATATGTTTTATTTTAATGCATTTAAGTATTTTTTTTTATGAATTTAAGAATGTTTGTAGGATTGTAGAGAGTTAGAGATATGCCAATTTAATTCAATTGTTTATAATAGTTTTTACAATTTGGCAGCTTTTAAAATTGCATGCGTGTTCAGGTTTTCTTTTTTTAGATTGTCCATTTTGCTGCAATAAATATCATTTCCCGAGCAATTCATTTGATGCAATTTTTTGCTTTTCTAAATTATTATTCAAACAATTTTTTTCTTACAATTGGTATGTGCATTGTGGCAACTTTGAAATCTTCGAGCGGACCAACATCACGTACTTTAGAGGAAGTCTTGGTAAAGATCATTCCCTATACTCGCTATGTTACAAGCTTCTAGCCCAGTGCATTTAGAAACTACTTGCGCGTTCCAAAGGGATATTTTGATTGCGCTTATCCAAGAACTGCTGCTGAATTGCTGACCCATAGTTGAAATTATCGCATTTGTAGAATATTTGTCATGGGTTTGGTGGAATAATTTTCAAAACTGATCACTTACCAATAAGGAAATTATTTGAAATGTAAAATAAGTTTTTTTCTGAACCATATAAACGTAACGCAACTATGCATTTTTATAGCAATGAAAATGTTGCTGGAAATGATTACCACTGTTTCATGGCCACGTGCGGGGATATTATGTCGAGATAGACGAATTAGAAATCGGTTGTTGCATCGGAAGTCTAACTTGAGTTCATGAATTATGGAATGGTCATCAAAATCTTACCTGCCTCAAACTGTCAACTGAATAAGCAACTAAAGTATAACAAATGAGCTAAGAAGGATTTCGTCCTGACTGTAACGCATTAAGCTTATTAATGGAATGTACCAAATTTTGTTTGACTTGACTAAATTTAAAATGAAAATTACACTTCGGGTTGGTTGGTTGTTTTCAGATTATCTGGCGCCGTCAGCAACACGAGGGCTATAATGCGCCGAAACGTTCGTCATTTGACAAGCCAACATACATTTACAAAACACCCATGCTTAACACGGGACTTTTTTATGTACAAAAATAGTCCCAGTAACACGAGAGAAAACCGTTTGATATTGGCCAATCGCGATGTGGAATGTTGTTGACCGACCGTTGTTATTGACATTAGCCAATCTCGCCCAAAGCTGGATAAAATATACTGAAGGTTTCGAAATGTTGATACACAGTCTTAAAATAGAAATATTTTATTTGCAGGAAAAAGGACGGAGGGTGAAAAGATGTTTTACGATGTTTTTGATTTGTTTATTTTTTACTAATACAAACCCATAAAAACAAAGTTTTTAAAAAATCCTTTATATGCACTGTCAATTTTTATATTCATTAACACAGCTCCGATATCAAAAACATTTCTATCAGCAAAATGTGCGGTAAAAACTACGTTTCAAACTTTATTAAAATTGAGCGCTCTCACATGCAACTATCATTTATGTTTTCTGATTAAAATAATTTTATTATCTGTTTATTTGAAAAAAAAAAAATATTTACAACAGGAAAGAATTTCAACAATGATCGGTTCAACTCTATTTTAATGCGATTGGTTGGTTTATTAGCATTCCGTAAAAGGGACATCCTCAAAATTTGATTGAATGCATTTGTCATCGACAATAAAAACCTACCTGCCAAGTTGAATCCCGATTGGATGATGACGAGGGGGTTAATTAGGCGTCCGCAGATTCCTCTTCCATCGACAAACAAACACACAAAATCAAAGTTAATATAAAGGATTTTTTAAAAAAATTGTGCATTTTAGAACGATGTTCAAGTTCGGTCAGAAGTGATCAATCTTCCAGAATACGTTTCTAACATCGCCCAAAACAGCTGTGTTACTTGAGAGGTCAAAGAGTATAAAGCAACCAACCATACTTTGACGCTGTTTTGGCCTCCTTCGTATAGGCCGACCAAACGGTATAGTGGTTAGCGTGCTAGCTTCTAGACCGCGAGGTTGCGAGTCCCGTGTTAAGGCATGGGTGTTTGTAAATGTATGTTGGCTTTTGTCTAATGACGAATGTTTCGGCGCATTATAGCCCTCGTGTTGCTGCCAGATAATCTGAAAAACAACCAACCAACCAACCTCCTTCGTATAGTGAAAACCGTACACGTGCCATCATTATACAAGTTAAGGTTATTCGGTTTACCTGGCGTAGATTTCCCAGGTTTTCTGTCATTCGAGACGCAAATAAGGGTCACCTCCAAACACCTCCTGGAAAGAGCTATATTTTTATATACATATTTAGTTGGAGTACTCTCAATGCTTTGATGTAGTTTATTTCTATGTCGGGTGTAATTTTTGCGCAATGAAAAGTCATGCACCATTGCATTCTTTGGTTAACCCGATGAAAATGTTTCCTTCCATTCGAGAAGGCAAATGCGTTTCATTTTTTGAAAGACCTCCAGAAAGGTGTTCCTTACACACAGTCTCCTTCGAATAGTTGTTAACCCACCATAAGCTCTGGCTTCGGATGCCAAAGTTGCTTTTGTTTCGAATTCTGGATTAGGCATGGATGTTCCCCTTTAAGCTGTGGGTCCCGATTTTTATGATCATCCATCATTGTTCATAAAAACAAGTCATTGAGCGCTCAAACAAACCGACCAAACTTCGAGTAGTTTCATAACGCTTTGACGCAGTTTAGCATGTAGGTTTAACGCAATGGAAATACAAACAAAAGCTACTATTGTACCTGTGTAGGGCTTAGAAGAGAAATATAGTAGAGAGAGCAACGCTATGCTAACTACCAGCGTTTCGGTGCCACGTAGTTAAGCCAAAGTCACGTGGTTTCAAACTACCATATTTGGCAAAAATCTTTGGCGCAGTGTGTTTAGGCAATTTTAACGTTCTTCCAATCAACAATTTTTTTTTAATCAATTCAAAATTTCGTTCATTCTCTCTTGGAGGACATTGGCAAAAGAGTAAAAATAAAAATCTGAGATATCTGAAATTCATTTATATAGCTTTTGTTTTAATGTCAGTACTTTTTTTTTCTAATTTTATTAATTTACCGGTACTAAATGTTTGTTATACTTAATATTGTAGAAAAGCTTGTGTTATAATTTTGCAACCACATTTAGCGAAAAAAAAAATATATATATGAGTTTTACACTATACAAAATAAATTTTAAGTACGAGTTTGTAGTTTGGTAGGTAATCAATATTAATATATCTGACGGTGAAAAAGATGAACTTTGAAACTACATTACAAGTGAAATTTCCCATTCAGTTATTGCTTTGGCACTTTTCATCAATTTCCCTTACACATTAATAATTAATGCATTCTGGCGGATAAACACATACGAATTTACTAAAAATGTTTCTTTTGTGAAAGTTTTTAAAGCTAAATAGTAAAATTCGCCAGATAATAGTAAAATTCGCCAATAGTAGATTGCGTATGATGAGCAAAAAATAAAATCTATCATATGAAAAATAAAGTATGAAAAGGGTAAAAAATCGTATATTTTTACCATGGTATTTGTTATAAAACAGTACATATATTATATTATATTGAATCAATTTCAGACAGGCCGACTAAACGGTATAGTGGTTAGCGTGCTAGCTTCTAGACCGCAAGGTTGCGGGTTCGAGTCCCGTGTTAGGCATGGGTGTTTGTAAATGTATGTTGGCTTGTCTAATGACGAATGTTTCGGCGCATTATAGCCCTCGTGTTGCTGACGGCGCCAGATAATCTGAATACAACCAGCCAATTTCAGACAGAGTATACAGATGCAGTTTATGGCTCATATATAAATAGGGGAATTGTAAAAATGTATTTAATTGCTTTGCCAAAAAACATGAATGAAGTCAATTTTACCATATATTAACATTTATTGCCCCCAAACCAAAGTATTTTTGGCCTTTTTACGATGAATTCTGCCACTTTGAATTCTTTCAGTGAATGTTTTACCCAAGTGACAGTCTTATTTTCAGGTTCACAAAATAAAATTGACTTCATCAACAACATTCGATGATTTTCCAATTTTCCAAGGATGATTAGTCCATAGCATGGCAAGTAATTAGATTAAATAAATATGGAAGATTTGAATCAATACCAGAAAGACTTTGAGAGACTACCCTATGCATTATATTTTTAATTTAATTTCACAATCACTTAAAAAATATTTTTTTCCCAGCAGTTCTACATAATTTTATTGCATGTAAAGTAGGCTTTGTAAATCCACCTTATTTTTTCTTATGATTTTAACCTAATCTTAATATTTCTTACTACATAATGATTACTGTATGTTTCTTTTGCAATTTTTTCTTGTAATGACTTCTTCATCATTAGCAATGACATCCTCACATTTGTTAGGTGCTGATAAATGCGGGTTTACTGTCATAAGACATTTAAGATATTAGTGTTATCTAAAACAATTGAATTTCCAGTATCTGTG
Source organism: Linyphia triangularis (assembly GCA_963978545.1). Classification (NCBI taxonomy): domain Eukaryota; kingdom Metazoa; phylum Arthropoda; class Arachnida; order Araneae; family Linyphiidae; genus Linyphia; species Linyphia triangularis. The sequence continues at coordinate 3,451,646 of OZ021728.1, forward strand.
TCAGCAACTGTTTATACACTGTCTTGAATGGACGTGCTGTTTGAAGGATTATTGAATCCACTTTTGCTACAAACGCACTAAAAACTTTTCCAGGTGATCCTGAGAAAGTTTATAATGTGTGCTTTCCATAACAGGCGTTGACGCAACAGTAAACAACCTTTTTTAATGGAAATTTAAGCGAATTTTTTTTCAAGGCTACGCAATCGCCATTGAAAACCCATGCTAAGACAGCTTTGAGGGGAGAAGAATTTGCCGAGGGTCTTCAAAGTCACGTGACTTTATCATGGAACACTTCCTTTAGGGTTTCCCTACCTCTACCTCCCATCCCTCCTCTAAGGTGTAGGGTTGTACTACTTACCTGAAGATTTTCCCGGTTTCCTTCCATTCCAGACGCAAATGCTCGGCAGTTACTCCCTGTGAAACACATCCGGGAATACGTTGCATACACTTAAGCTTGGCGTCCACTATCGTTGAGCAGAGCGGAGTGGACTAGGGCCAATTACAAGGCTGCCAACGTCTACTATAGCACGAGGCTCGTGCTACAATGGACGTTGGCAGCTTTGTAACTGGCTCTAATCCACACCGCTCTGCTCTACTCTGCTCAGCGATAGTGGACGCCAAGCTTCAATCGCAGTGTAGACGCATGCTCTACTGCATTGTCAAGAGGAGAAGCTTAGCAATCCTTATAGAGATTTTGCAAAATCAGATTATTATACAGAAATCGGATTAAAATTTGAATGTTCGGTAACTTATTTGTCGTCATCAACTTGGAGGCATTTTGTTGTTGTTGTTGTTGTTCTCTAGCATCGAATTGCCATTTTCCTTATGTGTCATAAATCTGATTTCAGTCATTGAATGCCGCCAAACTGTGTATACTGTGCTTCTGGACCTGGTGAGCTGCAAAATAAACGTGTGTCCTTTAACTAATCCTTTCAACATACCCTATACTCTCTGTGTTACAATCTTCTGGCGCATTTCATTTAGAAACTACTCTGTTTAAAACCTTAACATTTGATGAGTAGGTACGATCACTTAATGAAAGGACATAAATTGTTTGCATTTAATATCTATCGATTATAAATGAAATTTAAAATAGCAAAAGACAAAACCAGATGGAGCCACTGCATATGCATTAACGTAATGTTTTTATTTATAAAATAAAATATAATAGACGCTATTTTCGAGTTTTTAGTTTATGACATTTTATTAAGTAATAATTTTCATATCTACTCAACAAATGGGTATAGTGGCTAGCGTGCTAGCTTCTGGACCGCGAGGTTGCGGGTTCGAGTCCCGTGTTAGGCATGGGTGTTTGCAAATGTATGTTGGCTTGTCTAACGACGAATGTTTCGGCGCATTATAGCCCTCGTGTTGCTGACGGCGACAGATAATCTGAAAACAACCAACTACTCAACAAATGTCAAGGTTTTATCCAAAGTAGTTTCTAAATGCACTGGTCTAGAACATTGTAACACAACGAGTATAAGAGATGATCCTTACTAGGTTGGTTGGTTGGTTGTTTTCAGATTATCTGGCGCCGTCAGCAACACGAGGTCTATAATGCGCCGAAACATTCGTCCTTAGACAAGCCAACATACATTTACAAACACCCATGCCTTACACGGGACAAGAACCCGCAACCTCGCGATCTAGAAACTAGCACGCTAACCACTATACCGTTTGATCGGCAGATGATCCTTTTACTAGGACTTCATCTTGTAATACAGGTAAAATAGGACATTAAAAACAAAAAAATTGGTCCGTTCATGAAACTTGGCAAAAACGTTTTATTTGTCATGAGAATAAAGAAACAAGAGTTTATAAAAATATCTAGCGTAGAAGGGTGTTTTTTTGTGTGTGTGGGAGGGGGGGGGGGGGCGATGGGTTTTCTTAAAACTGAAAATTAATTTTGTTATAACCCAGGAATGTGACACATGTGTGTGAAGTACTTTTTGACGCTGAATCGAATAAACAAAAAAGCAGGATGATGAAACTATTCTATAAAAAGTTATAGTGCATTTGTCTGATTTATGGACTAAAATACATGTAATGTAAAAGTACATATAATGAACCAAAACTGAGTGGAAAAAGTTGATAAACAACCAGAATATAATAGAAAAAGTACCAGTTAGTAATAAAATAAGTAAATAGTAGTGAATAATTGAAATAGAAAGTAAACAAAAGCATGAAGTACAAAGAATAAGTATTGAAATAAGGTACACTTTGCATGCAGTTTCGTTTATAAAAATGACCATAAATTTTTATAGGATAGCTATATCGTCTTACTATTTCTTTCATTTAATTCAGCGTAAAAACATACTCCATAGACATGTGTCACATGCCTGGGTTATACCAAAATTAATTTTCAGTTTAAAAAAAAAAAAAAAAAAAAAACACGCCCTTAAAAAACAGCCTTCTTTGCTAGATATTTTTATGAACTCTTTTTTTTTTTTTATTCTCATGACAAATAAAACGTTTCTGCCAAGTTTCATAAACTGACCAATTTTTTATTTCTTATTTATGTCGTATTTTACCTTTCCTCGGTTTTTATATATGTTTTCGTTTATGAAAAAGGGTTGTAACTTCTTTTAGATTATTTATATCGTCTCGCTTATTTGTCTCATTCGATCCAGCATAAAAAATACTCTAAAAACATGTGCCACAAAAAAAAGCCAAGTTTCATCAACGAACCATTTTTTTTTGTTTTTGTTTTTCTCATGTTTTTTGGCTCTATTTTACCCGTACTATACTCGCATTTTACCAAGATATGAGCTTCCCATAAAACTCATATATTGGCTGCAAAGAGAAATATCGGATTGTATTCTAGGATATGATTATCTTGTGAACTAGTTGAAAGAATTTTTCTTATTGTCAAGATATCACAAATCTCGTTGACCGAATCCTAGGATATTCCTGTGATTGTTTCTTTAGGGATTCCCTATAGAAACAGGAATATTCTAGTTTTTCAACTAATTCCCGGAATTAGTTGGTTGGTTGTATTCAGATTATCTGGCGCCGTCAGCAACACGAGGGCTATAATGCGCCGAAACATTCGTCATTAGACAAGCCAACATACATTTACAAACACCCATGCCCTCACGGGACTCGAACCCGCAACCTCGCCGTCCGGCCGACCACTATACCGTTTAGTCGGCCGGAATTAGTTGAAATAATTTCTTTTACTGTCAAGGTTCATTCTAACAAAGCTCGTTAACTGCAGACCTAGGAAGTTTATACGGGTCTAGTATCTTTTTAGGCCCTTTAAATTTGAAACGATGGTGTCTCATATAGCCAGGGAAGTAACGGTACACCTATAGTGACTATGCAAAATATTTTGAGACGGCCTTAGCGATGATTTTTGGAAGTTACAAAAAAATAATTAAAAAACTAAAGGAGATAGGTGAAAAAGTCCAATTAGAAAATTGTTCACAACAATATGTCAAAAACACAGGAAAAAACTTCTTAAAGTTATCTGTAAAATTGACGGAGATTATCGCAGTTGAAGTTATGAACTATTTGCGACATGAAAAAGGGCTCGTTCTGAATTGAGAAACGGGAACTTTTATTTAAAAAAAAAAGGGGGGTGGGGTGGGGGGAGGGGCGTTGGCACTTTATAAAATATGGGTAAAACTTCAAAGTACGGTAAGAATTCTGCATCAAAGTGATTTTCGCCAATAAATGGCAGCCGCCGCTATGTTTTAATAACAAGTGAACTGCCTATGGTTGCCATAATTTGGCGTGGTATTATGTAAACAAATTTTGGCGCAAAATCCGTACCGTACTTGGAAGTACCAGCGGCCTCCTTTAACGGAAAAGTACTGAGAAAACGTGTCCCTCGATGTTATTATGCATACCACGTTATATCATGCCATTTATGTACGAACTGCAAACTGAATTGTCTCTATTTTTATGTACAGTCAACTCGGAATCTTCCGAAATCTCATCCTGGGATGAAGTGATCACCGATGAAAATGAAGAACAGGATGCCGAAGTTTGGTTCAAGTGCCCCAAGCAGACCGGACTGTTCCGCAATCCTAGAAACTGTAGTTCTTTCATCCAGTGCTCCAACGGAAAGCCCAATGTGATGCCATGCCCGAAAGGACTGCACTTCAGCCAGGACACGCAGAGATGCGAGGAACCCTGCAAGGCATACTGCAACAGAACTCTAAGTAAGTTTCATTTTAGTGACTCCGGCTAGACGGACCAAAATATAAGCGAAAAGATTAGTGAAGGACGTTATTTTACTTTTCGAATATATATTGTCAAATCTATCCCAAGAATTGACCCCCCCCCCGATACAGCTTTTCTACCATTGTCTGTTAAGGCTTTTTATTATATTTTCCACATGTATCCCTTTTGACGGACCAAATTGATAGATATTTTCCAGAATGTACAGTTTCAATTTGTTAATTGCGTAACTTCGATTGAACGAGACTCCTCAGTTAGGATAGATATTTTTTCGAGTAAGTAAGTTTAATTTCAGTGACTCCGGCTCGACGGACCAAAATATAAGCGAAGAAATTATTGAAGGACGTTGTTTTACTTGTCGAATATCTATTATCTGTCTATTACAAGAGTAGCCTCATACAATTCAAGAATAGAATACAATACAAGATAGTTACCATGGAAACTAGCGCCATTTTCCACGGAGGGATTTCAGGAAAAAGACATCTGCTAGATTTTGTCCACCAATTTTCTGCACTAGTTTGTTTCAAAGTAGAGGAGTTTTTCTTCCAATAGTGACCAACATTTACCAGAATTTCTGGTGGGAGGTAGTCTCCCATATTTCCCGGCCGACCAAACGGTATAGTGGTTAGCATGCTAGTTTCTAGATCACGAGGTTGCGAGTCCCGTGTTAGGCATGGGTGTTTGTAAATGTATGTTGGCTTGTCTGATGGCGAATGTTTCGGCGCATTATAGCCCTCGTGTTGCTGACGGCGCCAGATAATCTGAAAACAACCAACCAACCCATATTTCCCGACGTTACTCGGTCGGTTATAGTATAGGATAAATGTATTGTTAAGATATTAATTGATGTCCTACAGAGGATAAATATTAGAAGGAGGTATATTTTTGACATATTAAATAACGTAATTATTTCTAAAAGAGACATATAATTAGCTTTAAAGATAATATATAGCCCATAAAAACCAAGTTTTTAATAATCCTTTATACGCATCGCTAATTTTTATAATCATTAACAAAGAGGTGTTTCTGTTGCCAGCGTGTGGTTTGTGTTGGCATCTGATTTTAAATATCAAAAACATCTCTATCAGCAAAATATCCGGAAAACTACTTTTCAAAATTTATTCATTAAAAATGAATGCGAATTTATGCACTCAAATATCTTTCATTTATTCTGACTAAAACAATTTATTTTGCTATTTATTTATTCAAACAGTTTTGGCAACAGGAAAGATTTTAAAAAATAATACTTTTACCTGATATTATGTTTATACAGTGTTTCGAATCTAAAATGGAATTTGTTTAATTTCAGGCTGCAAGTGTGAATGGAAAACTTGCGGTAAGTATTTCAGTTCTTAATATACTTTCTCTCTGTATTAAATTGTTTCGCAGAGATGACATTTGGTTATTTTTTTTTCGGTATTAGGAAAAAAATACTAACTTGAATCATTTTATATTGTTATGAATTTTTCACAAAGGAAATGATGACGCAGTGTTTTACTAAATAAACACTATAATTTATTTTTCTTTTGAGGACTCGTACTCTGAACAATAACATTGTCATCAAGCTACAACAAAAGCCTCCGTAGATACAGGCACAGTGAAAGTTAACGAAAGCTCAGATACGTTGGAAGCGACGGATTAGGCATGGATGTTCGCTGTGGTTCGGAATCCACGTTAAGCTGTAGGTCTCGGCCTGATTAGCCTGTCTTTGTGCATAAAAATAAGTCGTTGAGCGTATAAACCAACCAACCTTTCAAAGCAGCGTCCAAAACTCAACTGAACTCACAATTGCATCCATTGGCCCTTTTATTGCCTCGCTGCAGAAATTTTAACAAAATCCAGTCATCCAATCAGGTGATGGAAACGCATCGAAATTTCCCCAATGATTTAGGTGTTGCCACCTTTTTTCTAACCTGTATTATCGCTGTTAATATATAAAATGATGCAGAACTTATAAGGAAATACGTAACTATTTACAATATTTTCTTTTGGTTTTGTAAGTGTGGTTTAATATTCATCAATTAGCGAGCAATATTTGGAATGCTCAATTATTTAATGAATAGCACGCTTAACACGAAGTTAAAACAAGTCTCTGTAGTTAAAACATAACATTAATTTATTCACTTAACACGAAATTCGGTTAAAGCGAACAATTTCAGCGGCCCCATTGATTTCACGTTAACGGGGTTTGACTGTAGCATATCACCCAAGTTGAATTTGGATTCGAACCGGACGTATCAAGGACAGCAGTGTAACGTAGTCAAATGGAGTCCTTAAGCAAATCATTTTTCGATCCCAAAAACTTTTATGCTTAGCAATTAAAAAACATTAAAAAAAAATTAAATTTTGGATTGAGTAATTAATCTCATGGAAATAAATAAACTTTATTCAAATTGTACTAACTATAAAAATTTATAAAGTATTTATTTACTTACCAGTCAGAAGAGAAAATCTTTCCAACTTAAATGGAAAAAAATCGTTTATATGTAATCGTTTATACGAACTAGAGAAACAACTGTCCATGTGCTAATAGTTCACATTGATTTTGGCAGATATAACAAACAGCTCATAGTAATAAATAACCAGATTAACTAACTGGGTAAAAACTAGACATAAATTACCGCGGTCGAATGGTGCAATCTCCTTGCGTTAATAAATAAAGCAAAATAAAATAATAGCAAGATAAAAAAAATCTTGAAGTTAATATAAAAGATTGCAAAATACAAAAGTGTAATATTTTATTTCTTCCAAGTTAGAGAAATAATAAAGGGGGAAAAAATCAAAAATGAAACACAAAAAGTGTAGGAAATGCTCAATTGAATTCCGAAAATAGACATCAAGGTCTTATATCTGATGACTATTAAATAAAAATCAAAACGTTTTCCAAGTGTTGAGAGAACAACATAAATAATGTTCAAACAATAAATCGAATACTTCTTTTATGGAATCTCCAATATTACTAGACTGCTGGCGTCACCTCGCAATTTCAATACTCATCCCACATGCGTAAGTGGATACAATTACCACGATACGTTTTTTTCTGATGAAATATCGGGCATCCGCAAAAGCAAATGGAAATCGTCTCAAACGGCCTGATGTCAATGGTATCACTATATTTCTATACAATATTGGGAACGTCTCTCATATGCAAGGCAGGGTGGATACGATTAGCACGATGTGAGGAGCTTGCCGATGAAGTACCGCGCAAAAGCAAATGGAACTAGTTTCAAACGGCGCGGCGCGGTGTCAACGGTTTCAATACGTTTCTATAGTGCTTTAGAAACACCGGGCATGAATCGTTGTTACGGTTCTTCGTCCTTGAAGTGCTAGGCAAGTATCGTTCTCTTGTCAAAAGAGATCGCGATGTATCGGTTTGGAGAAAATAGTGACACCGGTTTGACGATGTTGATTTCATACCGGTTTTTTCCGATAGATCGATACATCGCCCAAGCCTACTGGCCATCTGGTTAATATCCATGACACGGGTCACATGGAGGAAATTTGCACATAGAAAACCTATAAAATTGCCTGTTATATGGCACCCATGTGAACTTTGGCCTTTGTCATACGTAAATTTCCACCGTGTGCCTCGATTGCGTTTTTGTTGGCCGTTCGCAGAACTGTTTTTTGTGCGTGCATAACGCATCTATTTTTTGTGATACGCTTACCGTTCCAACACTCTTTAGGGTTTTCGCATTCACTGAGCATTTTGCGACAGGAAAAACTAGGTGTTGCCATTCGAAAATTTCGAGTTTCTGGTGTAACCTATAACCGTGACCGCCATTTTGTTGTCATTCACCGAATCTCGAGCTCATACCTCTGAATAACTGTACCTGAAATTTCATCTCGATCTGTTGAACGGAACTGCTGATAGAGGTCCACAAAGTTACTTTATGACTAACCCCGTACACTGAAGGGTCCATCTTTTCAAAATTATCAAAAGAGTTGTGTATGGTAAATTATATAAATTGGGATTGTCAAATACCGATCTACTTATTAAAATCATACAAAATATTGTTATCCGTAAGAATATTGCAAAGATGCATTCTATTACAAAAACTATTAAAAATTTGGGATTGCTGAAACTGATAAGTAAATTTTTTTGACCAAAATTATGAAAATTTTGAGATTGTCAAATACTGCTAAAAATATTGGTATCCTCAAGAATATTGGAGGGGTACATCTTCTCATAAAAATTATAAAACATTTAAGGGGTAGTAAAATACTAATGGATTTAGAACTAAGAGGCGATTGCAATTTTTGGACCCCATCGAACATCATTCTGATTTTTTTTATAGAAATTGGAGAAAAGTGAGTAGATTACGAATCCACTGGTCTGCCGTGGCAAATATGGCCGAAACTGGTCAAAAATCGACTTTTAATAAGTTGAACTAAATCCAATTGCCAAATGAGCCATAACTTGCCAAATAATGAGCATTTTTTAATTTTTTTTATTTGGTAACCCTCACTCTTTAATTTTCAATTAAGAAGGTTGCAGACGATTCGGATGTGTGGCTATGGCTTACTTGCATCTTTCACTAAAGAGCCAAATTGGCAAGAAACATTACATCACTGATTACGTAACTGATGTCGCCAATTTGGCTTATTTTTAAAGGATACAAGTTTTCCTAGCCAGAGATCAAAAATCGTTTGCGCTTTTTCTCATTGAAAATCAAAATGCAGGGTTGCCAGACGAAAAAGTGTGTTCTCTTTTTGGCAAATTATGACATATTTCGCAATCGGATTTTAGTTCAACTCATTCCAAGTCAATTTTTGATCAGTTTCGACAATTTTTGCCACGGCAGACCGGTGGATTCCTAATCTACTCACTCTTCTCCAATCTCTGTTAAAAATTCAGAATGATGTTCGATGAGGTCCAAAAATTGCAGTCGCCTCTCGGACTATTTCAAAAGTCTTGTTAGTTTGAGGTGAACCTGCACGTGCAACTCCCCCCTGCCCTACTCCATTACTGTCACACACCAATCAAAATTATGAATGTACGAAATTATCCTTGAGTGTGTAATTTGTTAAATTTTTTTTATAGTGACACGAGTAAATAAAAATGAAACTTTGATTTCATTCTAGGACTTCATAGATTTTGTTTCCTGCCGAAGGAGACCGGAAACTGCTTCGCCAGCAAGGAGCGCTACTTCTTCAATAGGCGAACTGGCGTTTGCGAAAAGTTCATCTACGGAGGATGCGGTGGCAACAAGAACAACTTCGAAACAAAAGAAGCTTGCGAAAAGAGATGCAGCAGGAGTGAGTATCTTCACTCGTGTTTTCACTCACAGCTCACTTGTACGAGAAGCAACTTTAAAGATTTGCCTTCATCACACATGACATGTTGTAATGTCATTTCCTAATGTTCGCACGATATATTTAAAAAAATATATATATATACCTATTGTTTAAAATTACTGTAGTCTGCCAGATAACTGTTATTATTTGAGATAACTGTTTATTAATTAATTCTGTTACTTAATAACAGTTATGTAAAGAACATACTGTTCTCTTATTGTCTGATGGGAAAGGAAAGTCGGCATGAATACAATTAATCTTTTTTACTCGTACATCGAGTCAGAGAGGCTACTGTTACTACATTGTTCAAGTTTCTGAAATTGACTTCGGACACTCTTTAATATTGTGAAAGACAATTTTTTTGGGGGGATTTTTCTGAACGTTTTCCCCTCTCCCCCCCCCCACTGTAACAGTGTCCCGTGTGTCAGACGATATGAATGTATATTTTACCTAGTTCAAATAATTATTTTTCCTTATAACTTTGATATTTCACGTAGTTTTGGTGGCAGGTGAGGACTCTGAAGACGACGAGATCTCCGAGGCCGATGAGCGAGTGGAATCCAGATTCACGTGCACTCACGAGGGTCTGTACCCTAACCCGAGGAACTGCAGTACTTTCATTCAGTGCTCCAACGGGAAACCCTACGTGATGCCATGCCCCAAAGATCTGCACTACAGTGTGGTTACCAAGCGATGCGAACGAAAGTGCGAAGCATACTGCAACAGGACCCTTAGTAAGCTGTGCTTAAGTTTGATTCCTTTTTTTATTTGAACATTTAGAAGAGTGAAGGCTAGGCAGGAGCTCGTATTAAAATAATGTGGACAAGGAAACACATAAGATGATGGGGCATATTCATAATGACTGTAACAATGAAATAAACAAATTTTAAAATACAAATGCATTTTAGAGAAAAAAAATACAAGTCGCAAACTTGTATGACCTATAAAACGAGTTATAACGCTACTTAACCAATATTTATGCGATGTGGACATAAATTCGTTGGGGAAAAAAATGATTTGTTATGCGTAATTATACAGCGTGTCCCCTTATAATCTGGCCGTTCTTTATCTTCGTCACCGTTGGTGCTAGATGCATAGTCTCAAAAAAATGTTTTAAATCGTTAAAATGTTTTTACTAGTTGGTGTAAAAATTACGGATTGTAAATTGTTACATGGTCCCCAGTTCCCCCAACTCATATTTAGAAAAATGTTGCCCATGAAAAAACATTTCAAACAAAAAAATTCGAAATTTGTACGACCAATATTCTTTTCGATATAAAAAATGGAATTTAGTGACTTATACCACTTTACACCCGTGGTCATTAACATATTTTAAGGGCATGTACACAAAATGAAATACAGAGAAAAAGCAATTGCGTTCAGTAAAATTATATTCTGAAATCAAACGAATGAATACGATCTTTCAATATCTGTAGTGAATTGTGAATGCTGAACTCGTTTGAAAGAGATAATAGGTGCTATACTCACTGAAACTAAAAATAATCTTTCGATTATGTACTATCAAAGCAAAAATGAAATCTATCGAGGCAGAACAAACTCACACTCTTGTGTTGTGCAGGGGTCGCATTCGCTCTAAAATTCATATAATTCCTTAAATTTTCGTTTCTCCCTAAAATTGTACTTACATTTTTCGTCTATTCCTAAAATTTTAAAAATCTCGGAAATTTTTCCCGTTAGTGGTCAAAAAAAAAAAAAAAAATTCCCGTTTCGAAAATTCTCGTTAAAAAATCCCTGCGGAATTTGCAGGTTCCTTTGCAAAGTTTAGTGGCAGATTAAAGATTGGTAGGTAGAAAACCAATAATGTATGTTCACTTCAGAATAAAAGTAGCGCATACCGATACCAGATGTATTTAACTATTTCGTCAATCCTCGTTGTTAAAATGTACGCTGCGGAACAATACGTAGAAATGTTACTTCTGTACTGCCAATGGGATCGAAATGGGCGAGAGGCTGCAAGACAATATGCAATTAAATTATTTCCAAATGGTATACATTCATCTTAAGATACGATTTTAAATGTTGTAAAACGTTTGCAAGAAACGGTGAAGAGTGATTGTCTCATTCAAGATTCAAGAGTGGTTGTCTCTGACGAAGAAACTTTGGGCTATGCTCTTGCTTTCCCTCAGTCTAGTGGCCGACCAAACGGTATAGTGGTTAGCGTGCTGGCTTCTAGACCGCGAGGTTGCGGGTTCGAGTCCCGTGTTAGGCATGGGTGTTTGTAAATGTATGTTGGCTTGTCTAATGACGAAAGTTTCGGCGCATTATAGCCCTCGTGTTGCTGACGGCGCCAGATAATCTGAATACAACCAACCAACCCTCAGTCTAGTGTCAGGGACATTAATGAAGCATGTGGATACTCAAAAACCCATGTGTGGAGAGTTTTAAACCGACACGGTGTACATCCTTATCGCCCGCAGTTGATGCAAGAGTTTTTGCCCGGGGATAAAAATAGACGGTTTGATTTCTGTAACTTCCTCGTGAACAAGTTAGAATTGGATTAATCATTTGTGAATAACATTATATTTTCTGATGAATGTATGTTTTCAAGAACTGGGGTAGTAAATAGGCAAAACACACACTTTTTGTCCCTGCAAAATCCCCATGTAATCCGACCAAACAAACATCAAGTGCGATGGTCCGTTAACGTTTGGTGTGGCATATGGAAGGGAGCGTTAGTAGAACCTTTCTTTTTTGCTGATGTATTTACAGGTAAAAAGTATGCGAACCTGTTACAGGGACCTTTATTTGACTTTCTGGATGACTGTGTCGTGTTCACAGACCTTAAAAAGATGTGATTTCAACAGGATGGTGCACCACCCCACAAGGCAGCTTCCTGCCTTGTGTTTCAAGACAACATTATAGGCTATGGAGGTTCGGTAGAATAGATCTCCAGATTTAAATGCTTTAGATTTCTATCTTTGGGGATTTTTGAAAAGCAAGATCTAGGAAAAAGAATCGACGAGTCTATTAGATTTGGAGAATCGAATTTTATCCGCTGCCAGGTGTATTAGGCCTGTAATGCTGAAAAATGTTGAAGATGAATTTGTATTACGTGTGCGCTGAGGTATTTTATTCGAAGGAAAACACTTCGAGCATATGTAATTAAGAAAGAGGTTATTTATCCTTTTCACTTTGTTCATTTCTATCACCTTTTATTTTTGTTTGTGTTAACAAAAAGCGCTGCTTTCTGATTATGTTGTGTGCAATTCTCTGCCTGACTCACGGGACATTTTGGCTCTTTTTTCTACTCGTAAACAGATAAGAATATTAAGATGAATATAATAGTTATGTTATTATTTTATATCATTTTACTTTGTTACCAAGTAGAGCTATATAAAACAAAAGCGTAATTGCTAGATTCATAGTAATTTTAGAATTCTAATTTGTCTACGAGTAGAAAAAAAAAACCTAAAATGTCGTTTTTAGAGCAGAGAATTACCTTTATTATTTAAAATTACTTAATTAACATTGTTTATATGTTTGTTTGCTATTTATTATGAGTTGCACAATTTGTAACTTTTTTTTTTTTTCAAATCAGTTTCAATCAAGAGTTATAATGTTTCAGGCAAACTACAACTTGTTTGCCATTGTCAAACCTTGTCTATACTAAACTTCAACTTAACTAGACATCACTTAGACTGTAGATCGTGACAGTGCTCATAGGTATTTAATCCATTTTGGCGGAGTGAAGGCATAATTCTCGCCAAACCTTATAGCCTTTTGTTCTCTACAGGGTTGTGGTTTGGCGAACTTTATGCTTTCACGCCGCCAAAATGGATTAAATACCTATGAGCACTGTCACGATCTACCGTCTAAGTGATGTCTAGTTAAGTTGAAGTTTAGTATAGTTGTTATTCCGATAAGACGATCTTTTCTCATTTCAACTTATGTACGGGCCTCCCAAATAGCGTAAAACTTTAAACTCCAATAACACCATGGCTATTGCACGAACAAATTTAATTTTTTTTTATTTCAAATGCTTTTCATGGGCAACATTTTTCTAAATATGAGTTGGAGGAACTGGGGACAGTATAAAAATTTACAATACGTAATTTTTATATCAACCCCTTTGCTAACTTAAAATCTATTCAGTAAAACTATTTTAACTTTTAAAAACATTTCTTCAACTGGGACTACGCATCTAGGACCAACGGTGTCGAAGATAAAGGTCGGCCAGGTTATACGAGGACACTCTGTTCTCTATTGGGAAACCATTTTTTTGAACCCATTGAATATAAAGACAATATATGTATGCATAATTATACTCTAAAAAATCTCTCTTTTCAGGTTGCGAGTGCAAATGGCCCACATGTGGTAAGTTAAATTTCTAAATTTTACATTTTTCTAAATACTTATGACTTTTCATTGTCGCGAAGAGATAACATCGAAAAATCAACTGTTAGATTAGACCGGAAATTCCGAAAAGTGTGACCGGAAGTCAACAACCTAACTATATATTTGTCGCCAAAATCACTATCTTGGGGAAACTTTAAAAAAATATCTCCAAATTGACCGGTTCTTTTAATTAACTTAAGGGTTAAGTCCCTTCCAAAGGAGCCCATGTTAAATTTAAAAACTTTATTGGCATCTCATTTAATAACCATTACGAACCATTTAAATATTCTGCTTTATATTTTTTAACATTTTTAACTCGAGATTTTTATTATCTTTTAAAAATTAAAATAATTAGGACTTTCTAAAAATATGTTAAAAAAAAGTGGTTAAGATTTTAGATTATTTATTTAAAAAAAAGTATGCTACCTACCATGTTATTCATCGTGTAGAAGTACGTAAATTCATTCGAGAAACGTATAAAAAATGTCAAGCATTTATGTCGTATAGATTTTAAGCCATGAGCCCCCAAACATGAAAAAACGGCATTTTAAGAAATTCGGCTTTGAAGTTAAGAAACATGCACTAAATTCCTACATTTGCTTTATTTTAAGAAATCATTAAAAATACTTCAAAATAAGATATAATTACAAATGAAGCATCATTTTTAAAATTTAATAAGCATTAATCAACTCAAAATTATTAATCTGAAAATTTTCTTGCCTGCCTTAACACAAAAAATCTTATAAACAATGGTCAATTCCCGCATTTTTTAAAAATGAGTGAAATTAGTACATATTTATGAAGAATTTCTTTCTGATTCCAAATATTAAAAAAGAAAAGTTCTTTAAAAAAAATTAGTTATTTAAATATTAAGAAAAGAAAATGCCCCCAAACCGAGCCAAAACCAGTCCTATCAAAACAGTCAACAAAATTCGTGACGTAAAGAGATCCCGGCGTTTCTATGGTTATCGTGAGGCTTATGCCAAATAGCTATCTATCATTAAAAAAGTTGGCGTTGGTAGACCATTGCCACATTCAGTACAGGTTGGCGTGATTTGCGAGAAACTTGCAAATCTGGTTTCCGCTGCTGCATTTCAAGCCAAGATGTTTGAGATCTCTTTACGTCATGTTCAACGCCAACGAAATAAATCGTTTTCTCGCCAACCTCCAACAAGGTAATTTTGATGGCTAATTAAAAAAAAAAAAAGAAAAAGCGCATGAAGCAGAAATTTTTATGTTTATGGCCTTTTCGGAACATTTAGAGTTGAATAATAATAAAAAAAAAATTGCGGGAATTGTCCATTGTAAATCCTCGATTTAAGAAGGAGAAAATCTGCTGTCGCGTACACAAAACGAGTCCAGATGAACTCGCATTTTTATTATTACCAAAACAACATACGTCACACTACGCACTTGGCAGAGAAAAATATATTTAGTTTAATTAAACGTATCCAAATGATTTTACCTTTTAAAAGGACTTCCTGATGAGATTAATTCCCAATACTCTCTATGTTACAATCTTCTAACCCAGTGCATTTAGAAACTACTTTGCAAAAGAACTTAGACATTTGATAAGTAAGTACGAAATTTATCACTTAATGAAATGACATCAATTGTTTTCATTCAATGTCTACCTATCATAAATGAAAATTAAAAGAAAAAAAGAAAAAAAAACCAGGTGAAGCCACTGCATATGTAAGGATTTCAAATATAAAATTAAATATATCAGGCTCTATTTTCGAGTTCATAATTTTTGTCATTTCATTAAGTGATCATTTTCGTACCTACTCAATCAAATTTTAAGTTTTATACAGAGTAATTTTCTAAATACACTGGGCTAGGATACTGTAACATAGCGAGTATCAGGAATGATCCTTTACTAGGACTACTTCTTAAAGAAATTATTTCATCTTTGAATCAACAAGAATGTTCTATTCATAATATCTTTAGATCTTCCCGCAATGTGCTTCTTGCCGAAGTATTCCGGACCTTGCAAAGCCAGTAAGCAGCGCTACTTCTTCAACAAGCGCACTGGAAAGTGCGAACAGTTCCTGTACGGTGGATGCAAAGGGAACAAGAACAACTTTGAGACGAAGGAAGAGTGCGAAAAGGGATGCAGCAAGGGTAGGATTCTTGTTTTTTACTAGACCGAGAAGAAACTGCAGTTTTGCTTTGAATATAGCATGGAATATAGTGTGTCGGACACCTATTAATATTTTAACTGGTTATAAATAATTGATATAGATTTTTGTTTGTTTTTGACAAACATGCTTACATACCTGTTATTAATTAACACTTGATTAATATTAATTAATATTTATAACAGGTTACTTCTTGAACAAACGAATGATTAAATACGTTTCTGAAATTGATACGTAACATGAAAAAAAAAATAGCTCTTAGATTAATAATATAGTGTTATGGACACTTATTAAAATTTTAATTGGTTGTAAATAACTGATTCAGATTTTTGTTCATTATTAACAGTTATGCTTACATACCTGTTATTAACTAACAGCTGTGTCAGTTATTTATAACAGTTTAAAAGTTATTGTAGGTACTGGTTTTCAATTGTTTTGACTAAACAATTAAACATTTTTCTGAAATTGTCATGTAACATGGAAAAATATCTCATAGATTAATATTTTAATGTGTCGGATGGCTATTAAAATTTTAATTGGTTATAAATAACTGCTACAGATGTTTGTTCATCAGTAACAGTTTGGCTTCCATACCTGTTGTTAATAGCATCGGTATCAGTTATTTATAACAGGCTACTTCTTCAAACAAACTACTTTTTCCTCAAACGCATAATTAAATATGTTTCTGAACTTGACTTGTAATATGAAAAAGTAATAATTAACCCTTTGCACTCCAGTGGCGCCTCTGAGGCGCCACACGATTGGATGCCAAACCACGAGAGGACCATTAGGTGTGATGCGGAAATTCGATGCAACGCCAATGACTGTGTTTAGTTTCTATGAAGCAAATCCATAAACACCAGCCGAACTTAAAATGTCTCGAGTTGCTGATTCCTCCGCGCGAAAAAGGCCTGGAGTGCAAAGGGTTAACAAATGTGACAGTTATTTGTAACAAGCTACTTCTTCAACAAATGCATGATTAAATATGTTTCTGAAATTAACGTGTGACATGGAGAAATATTTCTTGGATAAATATTTAGTGTGTCGGACTGTTGTTCCTGTTGTTTGTTACGATTTTGCCTCGTTTTAGAGTAGTCCAATAAAAAACGAACAAAACTGAAACATCAAGAAACAAACAAACCAGTTTTTTTTTTTTTTTTTTTTTACCTTTCTAACTAGTGTTTCTGAAATTCAATTAAACTCACTTTCATTGCTTTGTTTTGAGGCATAAACACTTTCACATGAGGACATTATTAGCGAAATTTTTATTTAAGAAGTCTCGTAAGAAAGCTATGTAAATTTGAACATGAAGATTAGGTGGGGTGAGTTGTTTTAGAGAAGTTTGTATGTATTTTTCAACAAACAAACCAGTAAATAACTACATTTTGTGTAATTTCATTTCACTGTGTAGGACAATTTAATTCAAATTGAACAGAGTTCTTCAATTACGCAATAGATAGTCATTAGCATTAAAATATTAAAATATGTGATCACTGATTTCCAAAAACAAATTAATTAAGTTCGAAACCCATTTCATTTTTTGACAAATCTTAAAAAAGAAAAAGAAAAAAAAAAGTAGATAACTAATTTGATTGTTTAATGTAAAACATTAGAATTGTAGTTTTATCTAAATTAAATGAACTTTATATTTAAAAAAGATGAAAACACCAATGAAATCTATCCTTTCGTTGTATAAAACAAATGTATAAAGCAAATATGAGCTATAGAGGGGGCTGAAAATGAACCTATAGGCGGCGTACTCTTAAATCCGGTCCTGACAGTTATGCTTACATATCTGTTAATAATTAACATACGTGTCAGTTATTTATAACAGTTTAAAATTTATTTAACATCTTAACAGTTTTTAAGAAGACCAGAATGTTAATATAAAGGTACTTTTGAAAGTCATAAGATTTATCTTCACAAGTATCTCTTAACAGTCCGACACATTAAAATATTAATTTATTAAAATTTTAATTGGTTTTACTAATACAGTTTTTTGTTTGTTTGTTAATTATTAACATTTAAGCTTACACACCTGTTATTAACATCTATGTCCGTTATTTGAGAGAGTTTAAAATTTATTTATTTATAAAGTTATTTGTATCAGTTATTTAAAATCTTAACAGTTATTGTAAAGATCAGAATATTAATATAGAGGTGTTTTCGAAAATCAATAGATTTGACATCCTAAACATGTAACGGAACCATGTATACCATACAAGGAACAATATACTTGTAAAGTTCCTTTTTACTTTCAATTACCCAGATGTTTATTTTTCTACCAGTTATGGATTTCAAAAATAAATATAAACTAAAATCTTAAGGCCATAACCACGTGACATTTTTTCATAGATTTCATTTTATTCTGCAGTCGAGACTTGCCGCTTGCCCAAAGTAGTCGGACCCTGTCGTGCCAATATCCCTCGATACTTCTACGACAAGAGTACCGGAAAATGCGAGAAGTTCATCTACGGAGGATGCCAAGGAAACTCCAACAACTTCGAGACGAAGGAAGCGTGTGAAGAGAAATGCCACAAGAGTGAGTGTTCAAACAATTTACTTTTCTACTCGTGTATCGATCACAAGTCGATCGTAAGAAGCAACTGCAAAGCTCCGATTCCATAGAACAAGTTTCTGAAATCATTGAACATAGAAAAATGCCTCTGGAGTTTATATTTTGAAA
The DNA here is from genome assembly GCA_963978545.1 of Linyphia triangularis. Classification (NCBI taxonomy): domain Eukaryota; kingdom Metazoa; phylum Arthropoda; class Arachnida; order Araneae; family Linyphiidae; genus Linyphia; species Linyphia triangularis. The sequence continues at coordinate 3,470,315 of OZ021728.1, forward strand.
GAGGGTTTTCTTACATCAGAGAGTAAAATAGAATCTGAATCAACTGAAAGTTTAAAATATTAAGGGTTGAGCAATAGTTTACATATCTGTTATAAATAACTTAATAGTGTTATAAATAACAGTTATTAAAATAACGTACTTAAGAATACAACCTTCAAGAGTTTTAATAACATATACTAGAAGCAAGAGCCAAGAGTGAGTACAGATTGTTGTCTTGAAGAACATAATAGGAAAGAAATGCAGCAAGAGTGGCTGCAACCGCTAGATGTATAATTTTTTAAAACTACAATGTTGGTTTTACCACTCAAATATTTTGACAGATTGCCTTTCTTATATGTTGGGACAGGCTTACTTGAGCTCACTGAATTCGCTACAGCGATGTGTGAAGCGGTTTCACTAAGCCCTGATTGGCTGATTTGAACGATGTGTTGCCGATTCGTTTACATTCTTATAGTATCCGCGACAAAAAAAAGTTCAATATTAATTAAAATTTAAACTTGAAAAGCGCTTATTTTCTGTTTGTTATCGACTTATATTTCAGTTTAATACAAAACTATGTGCGCGGGTTATCAATATTACTGTAAAAGTAGTGATTTGTCAGGGATTATATTTTTAAGCGGAAGGATACATCCACCAGCGTATTCTCAACGCTCAAGTAATGTTGTCCCGAGGTGTATCAATACGTCTTGAAATTCAGGAAGTGTTTATTTTGGAAGTGTTATTGATATTTCAATGGGTAAAAATATTACTAAATGTGATACATCCAAAATGGATAAGAACTTCCAATCCACTCTCTGGTAAAGCTGGGTTCTTGTTTTATACCCGTGGATTGATCACAAAAAGAACTGATATATCCCGAAAAAAAAACAAAAAAAAACTAAACGTTGTAAAAATATCCACCAAGAAAAATGGGCAGCCAGAAAAAGTTATGAAATCAAATGTTTGCCTCCAAGCTGCCTCGTATAATTTCTTTGGGTTACTTGTTCACAATGAAATAAATTGGGATTATTGAGAGGGATCCCCATAGACTATCAGAACTTGGCAGGCTAGTGTTGTTTCGGAATAACACTAGCCGGAATAAAAGTAGTACAAAGTAGCTTAAGCATATCAAATGAGAATTTCATACGTTTAAGCCACTTTGTACCTATTGTACTGATATTTTTGTTCGTTACTAACAGTTTTGCTTACATACTTGTTATTAATTGAGGACTAGAAATGAAAAACAAATTTTTTTCCAAAAACGAAAATTTTTCAGGGGAGCCAAAAAATGAAAAAGACTCACATCTGGTACTTAGGGCGTTTACATTTCACTCCTTTGGGTTCATAGCCAACTGCACCTTACATACTAACCTAAAATCTTTACGTTTAGTTCTTAAATACCTTCTTAATATTATTGTTATTTTAATCGCACTTTGGACGTTCTCCACTTTGTTTAGTTTAGTGTTTAGGACATTTTTATGTAAAAAAAAACGATTTTTGATTTTTTTTGGTACTTAGGTACTTATCGGTTATTTACAACAGTCTACTTCTTCAACAAACGCATGATTACACATGTTTCCGAAATTGTCATGTAACATGGAATAATATCTCTTAGATTAATATTTTAGAGTGTGGAACACCTATAAAAAATTTAATTTACCCTACTGATTCAGATTTTTGTTAATTATTAACAGCAATGCTTACATACCTGTTATTAACATATGTGTCCGTTATTTATTACAAGTTCAAAGTTATTTAAATCTTTAATAGTTATTGTATATGCCAGAATATTTATATAGATGTAATTTTTAAAATCACAAGTTTTGCCTTCATAAAAAAACATGTTTCTTTTCCAAGTACAGTATAATTGTAAGGCTTCTTTCTTCTCCTGAATAGTTGTAAGGTTCCTTTTTTTATTTACTAAACATAATTATTGTTTAGTAAAGTGTTTCCCCAATTGAATGACTGAGAATACAGTTCCAAGTCTAAATTCGTGTTTTTCATACAATATACAGCACAATTCCCAATCAGTGAAATGCTTGATAATCAATTGATGAAATGATTTCGTTTAATATTCTCAGCCCCTCCCCCCAGTTCTGAACAACAAAAGTAAAAATATGTGGCGACATCAAATAACAGATAAAACTTCTGTACACCGGAGTACTCTTTTGCACAGCCGTAAAGCATCTCTCTCGAGACACAATGGTCTCTGGATCGAGCCTTGAAAGCTCGCATACGCTTTAAATATATTAACATCTCAATCCCATATGAGGGGTATTTTGTTCTGCAGTCGAGCCTTGCCCCATAAAGTCGTCCCCTGTCGTGTCTCTCGATACTACTACGTTAAGCTCACCGGAAAATGCGTGCCCTTCTTTTACGGAGGATGCGCAGGAAACGACTTCGAGTCGGAGTGCCTAAAGAGATGCAGCAAGAGTGAGTCGAACCATTCTTCGCAGAGTTTTAAAATTTTTTTCCTCACGCTCATCAGCGCGAAGTTGTGGGTTCGAGTCCCGTGTTAGGCATGGGTGTTTGTAAATGTATGTTGGCTTGTCTAATGACGAAAGTTTCGGCGCGCGCTCGTGTTGCTGCCAGATAATCTGAAAACAACCAACCAAGATCACCGCACACATCGAAAAACACAAAATTGAAGTTAATATAAAGGATAAAAAAAAAAAAAGAAGCTAAATACTATTAATTTAGTAATTATTCCATAACTAATTTGTATCATAATACAAGCGTAACAATTTATAAAGTTATTATCAATTTGTTATTAACTTATAGAAAATTCAACCCATTAAAATTATTCCGAAGAAAATTTTTGCAAAAATTTCCACACAGAGTTTTCTGTTTTGCCACTCGTCTTGTCTTAACCAACTGATGACATATATTTGCTTCCACTTTTGCATAAGTGGGAAATTGATTTTAAAATTTTTTGCCACTTGTGGAATTATTAGATGCGATCTCGATTGTTTTAGATTCATGTGGCTGAAGCCAAACTCGCATACTTATAGGAATGATATTAGAGTCATTAAATCTTCGGGAACTATTCTCCCGTTGAACATCGATATGCAGATCTTAAAAAAGGCAAACAGAATGGACAATTCCCGCATTTTTAAAAAAAATGAGTGAAATTAGTTATGAAGAATTTCTTCCTGATTTCAAATATTTAAACAAAAGTTCTTTAAAAGAAAGAGTTATTTAGATATTAAGAAAAGAAAATGCCCCAAAACCCAGCCAAAAACCAGTCCGATCAAAACAGTCAACAAAATTCGTGACGTAAAGAGATCCCTGCCTTTCTATGGTTATCGTGAGGTTTCTGCCAAATAGTTGTCGTTAAAAATGTTGGCTTTGGTAGATCATTGCCACATTCCGCGCAGGTTGGCGTGATTTGTGAAAAACTTGCAAATCTGGTTTCCGTTGCTGTGTTTCAAGCCAAGATGTTTGAGATCTCTTTACGTCACGTTCAAGGCCAACGAAATGAGTCGTTTTCTCGCCAACCTCAAACAAGGTAATTTTGATCGTGAATTAGAAAAAGAAAAAGCGCATTGAGCTGAAATTTTTATGTTTATGACCTTTTTGAAACATTTAGAATTGAATAATAATAATAATAATAATAATAATAATCGGGAATTGTCTACTTCTTCAACAAACTCATGATTAAATGTTTCTGAAATTGTCATGTAACATGGAAAAATATCTCTTAGATTAATATTTTAGTGTAGGATACTTATAAGAAATTTAATTTACTATACTGATACAGATTTTTGTTAATTATTAACAGCAATGCTTACATACCTGTTACTAATGAACATCTGTGTCAGATATTTATAACAAGCTGCTTCAACAAATGCATGATTAAACATATATCTGAAATTGGCATGTAACATGGAAAAATGGCTCTTAGACTAATATTTCAGTGTGACGGACATATATTAAAATTTTAATTGGTTATAAGTAACTGATACAGATTTTATTTCATTATTAACAGTTATGCTTACATACCTGTTATTAACATATGTGTCAGTTATTTAAAACAAGTTCAAAGTTATTTAAAACTTTAATAGTTATTGTAAACTTAAATCGACGTACTTTTGAAAATCAAAACATTTTGCTTTCATAAAACATGTTTCTGTGCCAAGTACAGTATAGTTGTAATGCTGCTTCCCTCTCCTAAATAGTTGTGAGGTTTCTTTTTTATTTACTAAACATTATTATTGTTGAAGTAAAGTGTTTCCACAATTGAATGGCTGAGAATACAGTTCAAGTCTAAATTCGTGTTTTTCATGCAATATACAGCACCATTCCCAATCAGTGAAATACTTGACAATCAATTGATGAAACTCAATCTTTATGCACATCCAGGAATTCAAAATGTGAAGTTATTTTCTTCGCGTTTTATATTTTTAGCCCCCCTTCCAGCTATGGACTACAAAAGTTAAAATATACTAAAATCTTAATGCCATATCAGGGGTATTTTTTCCAATCTTTCAGTTCGTTCTGCAGTGGAGCTCGATATTTGCCGCTTGCCCAAGGAAGCTGGACCCTGTCGTGCCCATATCCCTCGATACTTTTACGATAAGAGTACTGGAAAATGCGAGAAATTCATCTACGGAGGATGCAAAGGAAACTCCAACAACTTTGTGACGAAGGAAGTGTGCGAAAGGAGATGCAGCAAGGGTAACCACTGTTCACAGATTTCTAGTTTTAAAAAAAAAATTGTATGCACGCTAATCAATTGTATATTTTTATCGTATTTTTCGAATCGTATATTTCGTAATATTTTTCGTAACTTACCATATAAGATAACATTACCTATAAAATCAAAGATTTTAATACAAATCCTTTATATGCACTGCAAATTTATATTCATTTGCGCAGCGCCTATTCTGTAAACGGCGCGTGCTTGGCGATTGCATTTAATTTTAAATATCAAAAACATTTCTATCGGCAAAATAAGCTGCAAACTATGTTTCAAAATTCATTTAGTAAAAAGGAATGTGAATGCATGAAGGTGGGTTTATTAGTATTCCGTAAAAGCTACCTTTGAGTGACAGTGACGGTCACTAAAATCGAATCTATCTTCCACGTTTCAGGACCATTGGATGAAGGCAAGGGGATTAATTAGGTCACCGCATATTTGCCCACATCGACAAACATACACTCAAAATTAAAGTTAATATAAGGGATAAAAAAAAAAGCTGAATACTATTAATTTAGTAATTATTCTATAATTGGTATCATAGTACAAGCGTAACAATTTATAAAGTTACTATCAATTTGTTATTAACCTATAGAAAATTCAATCCATTGAAATTATTCCGATTTTTATAAAAGTGGCTGAAGCCAAACTCGCATATTTATAAGAATGACATTGGAGAGGTTCATTAAATCTTCGGGAACTGTTCTCCCGCCGTTGTCCAGAAAACATCGATATGATCCACGGGAACGAAATGGCCGATATTCTTGCTAAGGAGGGTTGCAGGATTTCAACATCTCCCTCTTCCATACTTAATTTTTTGGAGTTGTACTCTCTGGAAAAATCAAAGAACTCGGAAGACTGAAAAACACCCCCAACCCATAATTGGTACAAGGGCACAAAACCGGATTTGTCCCTTGACCTCCCGTGTGACAGACGTACTGTTCTATCAAGGCTTGATAGCGGTCACATCAAGTGCCTCACTTTCAACGAGGGCAGGAAAACCTTCGCCACCTGCACCAAAATCATCAGGCCTCTCCTGAGCACCTCTTGGATTGCATGGGACTCTCTAAGGAGGATCTCTTTAGCAATCCTCTCCTAGTCTTCGACTTCCTTTTAGTCAACAAACTCTTGGATCTTGTCTGACTCCGTCGGACAGTGAGGATTAGCAACAACAACAACACATCGCTATGCGATATCGAATATTTTAAAAATGACAGACACAGTGAACTGATCTCTTACTTATCAAAATCTGAACGTATTGCCAGTTGTCCAAATAAGCAAGCTCTGAAACAATGTTCGCTTTGACAGCAGTAACAAAATTATCCCTTTTCAGGCGACTCCCCTTATAACAATAAATCCAAAAAATATACCTCCGAAAAGGCTCTCAACAAGTACTTTTTTGAGACCCAACTACACCCTAGTATTTTTACAGGGTTTCCAAGCTCATTGAAAGTCATTAAAAGTGCTTAATATTTTAAATTAATTATAATTATTACTGGTTTTCAAGGCCTTGAAAATGCTTAGAGGTGCTTAAAAGTCCTTAATTTTTGCCGATGTTGTGTGGCCAACTGCAAAATTTATAAAAATAAACTCGGACTTGCTATCTCCGCGTGACCGCCACTTATTCACAACGTATCAGAATTTTCCGACATATTTATAATACGCATCCGCCAATTCGTAACTTTTTTGGAAGAATATACTTTATTAAAATATTTATATATAGACATGATGCCTGAAAACAAATTTTCAAAGGTCCTTAGAAACATTAATTAGGTCCTTAAAAGTCGCTGATTTTCATTCTGTGATTTGAGTGGGAACCTTGTTTTTAGTATCACACGCTACTGTTTTTCACCCATCCATATTTTGACATAGTGTAGTACTTTTCGAAAAGCAGGAGGTCCCATTTCGGTTGGTTGGTTGTATTCAGACTATCTAGCGCCGTCAGCAACACCGAGGGCTATAATGCGCCGAAACATTTCGTCATTTGACAAGCCAACATACATTTACAAACACCCATGCCTAACTCGGGACTCGGAACCCGCAACCTCGCGGTCTAGCCCAATTTCGGAAGCTCTATTAATTTTGCAATAGGTGTGAAAAAATATTTAAATACGCCGTATCCAAAATACATTGTGAAAAACTGCCTACCTAAGAATTTTAAATCCGACATGTGATAATACTGAGTGCAACTGTTCTTTTTTTATCAGGGTTCCCACGGTCATTGAAAGTCATTAAAAGTGCTTAATATTTTTGAACTTGTTTTCAAGGCCTTGAAAGTACTAGAAAATGCTTAGAGGTGCTTAAAAGTCCTTGAAAATGCTTAGAGGTCCTTAAAAGTCCTTAAAAGTCCTTAATTTTTGTGTATGTTGACCAACTTCAAAATTTATAAAAATGCAACTCAGACTTGCTATCCCCGCGTGTCCGCCACTTATCCTCATTATATCGGAATTTTCTGACATATTTGTATTACACATGCACCAACTTGTAACTGTTTTGGTAGAATATACTTCATAAATTTTTTTTTATACAGACATGATGCCTGAAAACAAATTTTTCAAGGTCCTTAAAAACATTAATTAGGTCCTTAAAAGTCATTGATTTTCATTCTGTGATTTGAGTGGGAACCCTGTTTACACTCATGGATCGGTCACTAATACATAAGGCGGATTTACACACTACTCCCAGTTGAGATAGCCAGTCTGTGACGTCACCTGACTACTGGCACCAGTAGATCAAAAAATTTCAATTCACTGAAGACGGCTACAGCCGTCATCCAATCACTTGTGCTCTCCCGTGACCACCAGCAGGCGGCGCAGCACTCGCTCTGCTGACGTCACAGAACTTGGGATTTAAACTGGAATACCGAATGGTAGCTTGCAAATCTGGCTTTAGATACAGCCGCAAAGTTTTGCCTTGACAAAACATGTTCGTGAAATCGATATGAAACGTCGTAAAATACCTCAAATTCCTATTGTTGAATAGCAGATGAAGTAAAATTAGACAACTAGTGAGCACATGAGCATTTAAAATTTCGTAGAGGAAGAAATTACCTTTAGAAATTTATCTCGGTTATCTAGTGTATTCTGTTGATGAGAGGTGTAATGAAATTAGAGTTGGAAAGCAGAACTCGGCACGGCCACATTAGCCGTGCCGAGTTCTGCTTTCCAACTCTAATTTCAGTACTTTTCATTACAGCTAGTAGGTCCGGTGAAAGTCCGTGTTCCCTTAATCCACCAAAAATAATCCAATGGAAGTTTGTTTAGCATTTAAGATAAATTTTCAACAAACAATTAAAACAAAATACACTGCGCAGTTGTAAAATAAAAAATTCGTCAGAGGCGAGGTCCTTTCGATTAGGCCGTGTGGTTGCAGGTTCGAGTCCCGTGTTAGGCATGGGTGTTTGTAAATGTATGTCGGCCTGTCTAACGAGGAATGCTTCGGCGCATTATAGCCCTCGTGATGCTGACGGCGCCAGATAATCTGAAAACAACCAACCTTTCGATTGGTAAGTCATTTATCAGTCTTGTTTTCGCATAAACGAAGAGAATTGATCTTCACAGTTGTTATGACGTTCCAGAAATATTATTGATGATAATTTATTTCCATAATTGGAAGGCTGGCATTACCGACCAAAGTCCGAATTCGGGTTAAAAAAACAACAACTTGATGAAACTCAATCTATGTACAGGAATTTGAAATTATTTTCTTTTCGGTTTCTATTCAGTAATCCGACTTCAAAAACAACTAGGGGTGTGGAACATCGCACAACTTTCAATTACACTATAATATTAGCCATTGAATTACAATGAGGAACTTGCACAAGTGAGGAAAATGAATATTTTTTGTATTTTCTAGTGTTATCCAACGTATATATATTTGAGCAGTGCAATTATTTTTTATCTTTATGCTTTCAATTAATCAAAAATGGAGTTTGAAATTAGCCGAAATCAAAGCAAAGGTCACGTGACCAAAAAACGCATAAAAAAACCGTGACGTGGTTACGCAGAGATAAAGTCGCAAAACGAAGGAGAAACCACACTCATTCCTCGTCTAAAATAGGTTTTAGACTGGTTCATTACCTGCGCGTTGACGTTTCACGCAAAAGTGGCTTTTTCCCGCCAAATCGCAAAATGAAAACCTAAATACTTTTTAACTATCTATCCAACCTCCAATTTTTAAAAGAATGGTATTGTTTTCCATGGTTTTTTTTCTCTACTTTTATTTAAAAATAAAACCAAAAAACGTGAAAGTTCCTCATATTGATATGGTGTTATTTACCGTTTTCATATTTTCACTTATTTAAAAAAAAAATGGCCAGTTTTCGAGTTTTTTTTTGGCAATAATTATTATATCATTAAAAAATGCAAAAAAAATCGAATTTTAATTTTTTTACCGAATGCTATATTTTCATGACCTTAATTAAAAAAAATAAAAAAAAAAAATCGAATTTTAATTTCTTTACCGAATGCTATATTTTCATGACCTTATGTAAAAAAAAAATAAAAAAAAAATCGAATTTTAATTTTTTTTACCGAATGCTATATTTTCATGACCTTATGTAAAAAAAACAACAAAAAAAAACACTATTAAAATCTTCAACCCATACGAGGGATATTTTTCTTTTATTTTGTAGGCGCTCCTTCAGCTTGCGATTTACCCAAAAACGTTGGACCCTGTAGAGGCCACGAACTTCGATACTACTACAACAAGAGTGTCGGAAAGTGCTTGCAATTCGTATACGGCGGTTGCCTAGGAAACGACAACAACTTCGAATCGAAAGCAGCTTGTCGACAGCAATGCCTCCAGCGTAAGTGCTTGCTTATGGACTTCTTTCGTTTTGTTTCGAAGAGGAAGTCCTATACTCGCTATGTTACAATCTTCTAGCTCAGTGCATTTAGAAACTACTTTCTATACAACCTTGACATTCGGTGAGGAGGTACGAATAAGATTACTTAATGAAATGACATGAATTGTTTGCATTTAATGTCTATCTGTCATAAATTAAAATTAAAAAAAACTGAACCAGATGGTACCACTAAATATGCATTGACGTAAGGATTTCAAACATAAAATAAAGTATATTAGACGCTATTTTCGAGTTTTTAATTTATATTATTTTATTAAGGTATACATATACGTTGCGAATCGCAAAAATTGACCCAAACAGGCATTTTTGTTTTTTTTAATTATAAAATGTTCTCCAATTCACTATCTTTAAAATGATACCAATAACTTTCTTATAGTTAAAATACTTTTTTAATTACATGCAATTTCGTAAAGGTCGACGTCTAGAACATATTGGAAAAAAGATATATATTTTTTAGAGAAATCAAGGTTTATTATGAAGTAAATGCAGTTAAACTTGCTGCAGAAACTTCTCAAATCATTGGCAGAAATGTAAGTGCTGAAACTCTGCGAAATGTAACTAGACAAGCTGGATATAAAAGTCGAGCTGTTAGGAAGAAGCCTTTCGTCAGCTTGCAGAATCTGCAAAAAATCATTTGGAGTGTGCAAAAACTCATCAAATGAAGACGAATAACTTTTGGAATGTAAAGAATGTAAATTCCAACATTTTCGGTAGTAACAGTCGTTGCATCGTATGGAGAAAGCCCAATATCGCTTTGGATCCGAAAATATTACGTCCGTCAGTTTAACGTGGTGATGGTTCCACCATGATTTGGGATTATTTAAATGAATCACAACAATCTAAATGAAAGTGCAAAGAATTTGGGTATGTATTGAAATTCCATATTTTAGCACCACAACGACTCCAAACACACGGCATGCAACTACAAAATGTAGTGTATTTTTCATTGTAAAAAGCAGTTACACACACCACCACAGTCCTCCGGTATCAATATCATAGAAAAACTGTAGTCCACACGAGAAACAGTGGTCCAAAAGCGCAAAATTAGAAACAAAGCCTATTAAAAACAAGTGTTGCAAGAATAATGGGATAAAATATCTTCAGATACAACCAAAAAGTTGATCAAATCGATACCACAACGTTTGGAGGACATCATAAATGTCAAAGGGAGTGTGCCGACCAAACGGTATAGTGGTTAGCGTGCTGGCTTCTAGACCGCGAGGTTGCGGGTTCCGAGTCCCGTATTAGGCATGGGTGTTTGTAAATGTATGTTGGCGCACAGTAAATGTATCCAGCGCGCAGTAATAAAAGCGAGGGCTAATATAAAAATCGCAGGTTGATAAAAAAAAAAGATTTATAAATGTCTCAGGTTAGAAAGTGAGTGTCGCTGGATTAACCTTAAAATACTTCTTTCGCAGATGGCGCCGATTCAGTGAGTGAGGAGTCGTTCGAAATGTCTTCTTCTGAGGACGAGGAAGAAGACTTGGAGATTTGGTTCAAGTGTCCTACGCAGAGCGGGCTCTTCCGTAATCCGAGAAACTGCAGCTCCTTCATCCAGTGCTCCAACGGAAAACCCAACATGATGCCATGCCCAAAGGGACTGCACTATGACGCGGTAAAGGAACGATGTGAGGAGCCATGCAAGGCATACTGCAACCGAACTCTAAGTAAGTTTAAATTCAGTGACTCCGGCTTGACGTATTAAAATATAAGCAAAAAGATTATTAAAGGACGTTATTTCACTTGTCGAATATCTATTGTCCATCTATCACAAGAATTGCCCCCCCCCCCCATCCAGCTTGTCTACCGTTGTCTGTTACCATGAAGACTACCGCCATTTTCTATTTTCTTTCTCTGACTCGATGTACCAAAATATAAGCGAAGAAATTATTGTAGGATGTTATTTTACCTGTCGAATATCTGTTGTCGACATATCTATTATCTACTACGACGCGGAAAAGGAACGATGCGAGGAACCTTACAAAGCATATTGCAACCGAACTCTAAGTAAGAAGCACAAAATTCCCCCACCCCACTTTGATTCTTTTTAAAGATACTCCCGTTCGAAGGCCCAAAATAAAAAGTTTACTAAGACAACAGATTAACTATAAGTAAGGATTCTTTGATACACGTTTAAAAAGCTTGCACTTTGATTTAAATTTTTTTTCTTTCTTTTCTTAAAGTGTATCCGTTACGACGGATCAAAATGAGAGATCCCCCCCCCCCCCAAATGTAAAGTGTCAGTTTGTTATGCGTTTAATTTTTAATTGTTAAGTTGTTAGTTTCTTAAGTGCGAGTCATACAGCAACCGAACTCTTAAGTAAAAATTTTTGTTATGTGTATAATTTCTTTTTCCAAGTCTTTCCGGTTCGACGGACTATAATGAAAGTTCTTGTTGTGCGAGTGTAAAGGCAATTTCACACCTGTATCGTCCAACACGCAACTCCCGTTTATATATGTTATTATTTACAGTTGTACCGTTCCACATGAACCATAATTATAATAATGTTATTAAAATGTCTTCACATACTATAAAAACAATCTTTCTTTTGGGCACACATTATACTCATCTTGTTTAACTTACCTGAAAATTAGATTTTTTGCTATTAAAATGAGCTTAATTTAAAGAATGTTTAAAAAGAATTATTGTACATCTAAATATCTTCAATCAACCGCTCAATCGAATTTGAGATGTTTACGTCATAATCTTTCTTTTTAATCTAATTGTGCAATTGTTCCTTATCTTTCTTTTTAAGATTTCTAAACTAGATTTATTTTATTGCAGGCTGCAAGTGCGATTGGAAAACATGTGGTGAGACCTTTTTTTCCCCCTTTTCGAATATTATTCAAATTACGTATGTTCGAAACACTTAAAGAAAATATGAAGTTCTCGGACTCAAAATAATGTTTAAGAAGAAGTCATAGTAAGGATCATTCGCTATGTTACTATCTTCTAGCCCAGTACATTTAGAATTTTTAAATAACTGTTAAAAATAATTTACTTCCGTTATAAGTAGCAGTTATTTAAATAACTGTTGAAAATAATTTACTCCCGTTATAAATAGCATTTATTTAAATTAAATTGAGGGAAGGGCGATAACATCTGGCCAGAAGGTCCATTAACTAGAAGGTGTTTAAATATAGAAAAATACCTCGATTAAGTGGTTATTTTTGTAACTATTTATCCAATTTCAAGGTTTTCTACAGAGTAGTTTCTAAATGAACTGACTAGTCTAGATGATTGTAACATAGCGAGTATATTGAATGATTCTTACAAGGAGTTCATTTTAAAGATTTGGTACGTTTAAAGACTTTGAGAGTTAAAATGTTCTCTTAGCACGTAAGAGATAATAGAATCGAGCTTTCGATTGGCACTCTCTATTTTCAAAGTGAGTAAACACGGTGGGAATTGTGACAAAAAGTTTCGTTTGTCGTTCGACCCGGTAACGCAAAATAATAATAATAATAATAATAATAATGATAAAAAACGAATTCAAATTGATATTAAAATTGCCAAAACTACGCTAAACGTTAAACTGATAAGTCTGTTTTTGTTCCGTCCATTTCACTACCTCCTAAAATAGAAATTTAGCCTACAGTTCAAGACCACTTATCCTAATTTCATTGAATACGCTACTCTGATGTGAGATCCGGTTTTACTACTAGCTGATTGGCCGCGCAATAATCTTACATGCGACGTCTTAACCTTCTGTGGGTCATGGCCGTATATACGTCATTTGATCCCCAGTTTTTCCAGCAATACACAGCATTTCAAAATTTATAAATAAAATTTAAAATGAAACGTTTTAAACTGAAAGGTGTGAACTGAGCCAATTGTGATTCTCCAAGTGAGTGACGTCATGAAATAGCTCAGTCAAAGCTTATATGATTCGTTAATATTCTTATAGTAACGGTGGTTAGAAAAGTAAAGTATTTAAGGTATACATATACACATTAGGAATCGCGAAATTTGACTCAAGTCTGCGTTTTTGTTTTTAAAATATTCCCGAATTCATTACCATTAAAATGATACCATTGTCTTACTGAGACTCAAATTACTTTTTGAATTACAGTAGGTTTTGTGAACCTGTTTTGTATCCCGTTCATTAGTGTAGTAAACTTTAAACGCGGTTTTCTGAAGAATGACATTTTGGTGTTATATGACTTTACGCCAACGGTCATAACTTCATAATAAATGGTCCGATTTACAAAATTCTAATTTTGTTTCGTAGACAATAGTTGTGAATGTGGAGAATCTAATATATATTGTTTTAAACACATTTTTTATGCAAATTTTAATCTTAATTTTTTGTTAAAAACTATGTATTTTTTTAAAAAACTTTTTATTTAAGAACTTATAATTAAATAAATAGAAATTCAAAATTCTCCATAGGAACATGCGTCAATATAATATCTCTTATTTGCAATAAAAATAATACCTCTAAGTTTATTACAAGTTTATTTATGTATGCTCTAATTAGTTACTTTAATATCAATTAGTTGATTAAAAAATTGACGGGAAAAAAAAGTTTGTATATTAATTTGCATCATTTTTAATTCTGATATACTGCCAAAAAGTTTGAAACTATAACCTAAAAATTAAAGAAAATCATCTCAATTGTATATGTATACCTTAAGTAAAATTTAATTTTAAAAGATCTTATTTTTTTTTATCAACATATATTTAACACAAAACTATGTGCACTGATTATCAATATAAGTTGTGATTTGCTCGGGACTATATTTTTCAAGCGGAAGGATACAGCGTATGAAATGGGCGGCTATGAGGGCGCTAGTATTGACTCCAATTGGTTGTTGTTGTTACAGGACTCGATAGAGTGTGTTTCTTGCCCAAGAAGGTGGGCAAATGCCACGCCAGCATGCCTCGCTACTTCTTCAACAAGCGCACTGGAGTGTGCGAAAAGTTCATCTACGGAGGATGCGATGCCAACAAGAACAACTTCGAGACGAAGGAAGCATGCGAAAAGAGATGCAGCAAGAGTGAGTACAACGAATTTTATTTCCCCCCCCCCCCTCGTGTTCCGAGAGGCGACTGCAATTTTTGGACCACCATCGAACATCATTCTGAATTTTTTATAGAAATTGGTGAAAGGAATCCACTGGTCTGCCGTGGGCAAAAATGGCCGAAACTGATCAAAAATCGACTTGGAATGAGCTGAACTGAAGTCCGATTGCCAAGTATGTCATAACTTGCCAAAAACAGAACAAACTTTGTCGTCTGGCAACCCACTGCGTTTTGATTTTCAATGAGAAAAAACGCAAATGATTTCTGGTCTCTGGCTCGGAAAACTTGTATCTTTTAAAAGTAGGCCAAATTGGCGACATTAGTTACGTCATAAGTGACGTAATGTTTATTGCCAACTTGGCTGCTTTTAAGGTGTAAGTAGATCGTCGCCAGAGATCTGAATCGTCTGCAAACTTCTTAATTGAAAATTAAAGAGTGAGGGTTACCAAATAAAAAAAAAAAAAATGCTCATTATTTGGCATGTTATGGCACAATTGGCAATTGGATTTGGTTTAACTTATTAAAAGTCGATTTTTGACCAGTTTCGGCAATTTTTGCCACGGCAGACTAGTGGATTCGTAATCTACTCACTTTTCTCTAATTTGTATAAAAAAATTCAGAATGATGTTCGATGGGGTCCAAAAAGCCTCTCAGTCTCTCCTACCTGAGTCGCCTCTCAGTCTAGATCATAAGCCAATCGTAAGAGGCAACTGCAAAGCTTTGCTTTGATTGAACAAGTGTATGAAATAATAGAACTTAGAAAAATACCACTTTGATTAATATTATTTGTTTGTCGGGAGACATTTTTAATTACTGTTACAAATAACCTACTCCCCTTATAAATAACTGTTACTTAAATTAAAGTTATTTAAATAACTTCGAGCAACCTTATAAATAAATGTTATAAATAACTTTATCCAGTTATAAACAACAGTTATTTCAATAACGTACTTAAGAATATAAACTACAAGAGTTCAAAAACATAGAAGAAGCAAGAGCCAAGCGTGAGAACAGATTGTTGTCTTGAAGACCATCGATTTCGATAATCAACTGGGTAGACTGCTTGGGAAAATGAAGTTGTTGCCAGATCGTTGGGTAAACGAAAAATACAGATTGCCGAGGATTTAAAAGAAATCATGGGTTGAACACGTCAGAACTCAATAGTAGACTTTATTTAATAATACTGTTGAACAAATTGTCTGTATATAATGGTAAATAGTGACGTATTATTTTAAGATTCTATTGTAATTTATTTTATCTTATATCCTTTATTAACAGCAATAATAAAAATTAGAAAAAGGTGGCAACACCTAAAGCAATCGAGACATTTCGAGATGTTACTTTTATTTGTCGAATTGGCTGGATATTTCGAGAATGTTCTCACGCGCCTGGTATAAATAAGACGAGAGATCGGGAAAGTTTGGAGAGTGTGACTTCGGATCCCGATGAAAGCTGAACGCTTTGTTTACCTATTGGAGTGAACTTGTATAATCGCTGTATTCGAAGTTGTTTTTATTGAAGCTTGTATGGAAGCTTGATAGTGACTGTTGTCTTTGAATAACTTTTATGATATCTTGAAGAGAGAATAAATAGTTTTTATCTAGTAAAAACTCCGCCATCATTGCCTCAGTGGAAAAATTCATAACCATGCAAGAAATATCTACTCTAGCCTTTTGCAAGGTTTCTTCCCTTGCAAAAGACTAGAGAGGCTTTCTAAAAGTATCATTTCCATCCAATAAATGGTTTCAAATGCATCTCAATATGATACATATATGAAATTCCCAATTCTTGTAGTGATTCCTGAGTCATATAATTGCAAAGTTACGATCGTAATTATCTCAATGAAACGTGTGTAAAAGTGGATTTTAAGTTCTGTTTTTTTACTACAGGCAGTTATTCTTCAGACGACGAGATCTCTGCTGCCGATGAGCTAGTGGAATCCGTATACAAGTGCACTCACGAGGGTCTGTACCCTAACCCGAGGAACTGCAGCACTTTCATTCAGTGCTCCAACGGGAAACCCTACGTGATGCCATGCCCCAAAGATCTGCACTACAGTGTGGTTACCAAGCGATGCGAACGAAAGTGCGAAGCATACTGCAACAGGACCCTTAGTAAGACAATGCTTTGTTTATCTTTAATTTATTTTAGAGTGTCCCCGATATGAAGTATCGTCCATCGTCACAGTATGGGAGGTGATGATATTTCGAGGGTGATTATTTTACACCGGTTGATTTTTTTTTTACCAGTAATTTGGTCTTAGATCGAAAATTTATAAAACGCACTTAGGCTTGGACAGTTCGGAATATGTAAAAAAAAGTTAAATAATTTTTTTTACACCGATTGAAATTTTTGTTACATGTTATTTGGACTATTTTATAACGTTTTTTGTCCTTTAGCTGATATTCTGAGGGCGGTTTATAGTTGAGCATCTCGTATGTGTTGTGTATTTACCTCTAACTGTAATTTGAACTACTGCAACAGATAACTGAAGAATAACTGTAACTGTATTTCAACTCCGAACGATCGAGGATTGTGTAAATATGGAATCTGCAGGTGACTAAATTAAATAAAATTACATCATAAATGAATCCATACCCTTAACATTTTACTCCTCCCATATATATCCTAGATATTAAACATAACATTACGTTTATTTTTATCTAAAGAAACGGGATGCTGAAGCATAATTGTCCCTTACAATACCAACTGAATGCCTAAACACATCATATAATAGTCTAAATATAATGTTAGAAAAATTTAAACCGTTGTAAAACAACTTTATTATTATTGTTATTGTTATTATTTCGCATGTTGAAGTCTCTAATCTGGAGATCATTAGTCTTAACAAGGAGGGATAATATAAGAGATTCTTCTATGTTAGAGTCTCCCTATAGATTAATTTGTATGCAGTGAAAGGTTGAAGTCACGAGTCTGGGATATTTAGGCTTAATAAGGGATTATATAAGATATTCTTCTAGGTTAGAGGCTCCGTTTAGATTAGATTTATTTGGACACATCGTGAGGTTGAAGTCATGAATTTGGGGATATTTAGGCTTAATAAGGGTTAATATAAGATATCTAGGTTAGAGGCTCCGTATAGGTTAGATTTATTTGGACACAGCGTGAGGTGGAAGTCATGAATTTGGGGATATTTAGTTTAATAAGGGATAATAATATAAGAGATTCTTCTAGGTTAGGGGTCCCGTTTATATTCAAGATCTGGGAACAATGGCTGTTAAAGGAATAAATATTGATTAGGGTGGGGATATTAAGTGTGGGAACGGGTTTTCAGCTCTTGAATGAATGTGGTGTATAAATAAAGAATTAAGTGAACATATGTTTCAATTATTTTTTTGTGTGTGGGGGGGAGGGGGAGAGGGGCGTTGAAATCCTTACATCTATTTTATAAAAAAAATAACAAATCCATTGTTACATTAATATAAAAAAAAGCTGGTTGTTTATTTTCGAATTAACTGTTTTATCTCTTATTTCAGGTTGCGAATGTAAATGGCCTACATGTGGTAAGGAAATGCATTATGATATTTTTCTAAACTTAAATTTCCTCCTTTTTTCCATCTGTATTTCCTTTCCAAATACACCCTGTATTTGGAAATGAAATACAGGGTGTTTCTAAAATATCGGGAAAAATGTCAAGGCATCAGGTAGAGGAGACTCGAAATAAGCAGATTTTTCAATGGCAGGAGTGCGCGGAAATGGCGCGTTGAAATGTTTGAGTACATTTTTTAGATCGTAAACTGAAAATTGAAATGTCCTGAAAAAAAAAAGAAACCAATGTGGCATGGGGTTCAAACGTCAAATGGGGGTGTGAATTTGTGATGGAATGCGTGTTCTGAAATGGCACGTGTCAAGCACTTGTACCCAAGACAAATATGAGCAAAAGGTATGTGTGAACGAGTCAAAAGAAACAAACATTTTAAAGATAAAGTTTTTTTACAATAGTTGATCGTTAGGACGACTACCAACAGTAATAAGATTCTATAGGAAGTCGCCTAATACAAGTTAGGTGGACAAAAACAATTTATTCCACGATTCGATTGATCTGGTTATAATGAATAATATTTTGTTGTTTTATTGAATAATTACGGAATATTTATGTAAAAAAATAAATACGGAATAAAAAAAAATTATTTAAAAAAATCGATGTTATTATAACAAAAAAATTATGTACACTATTTAACACGCATTATAAATTATGCAATACAATTTACTTATACTACTTGTAATTTAAATTACAGAAACAGACAACATTAAATTAAATTAACAAATAATACTCAAGACTAATAACTATCCTCACATGACTCAATCTCTTGATCAGACTTCGCCGACCAAACGGTATAGTGGTTAGAAAGCTAGCTTCTTAGACCCCGAGGTTGCGGGTTCCGAGTCCCGTGTAAGGCATGGGTGTTTGTAAATGTATGTTGGCTAGTCAAATGAAGAATGTTTTGGTGTATTATAGCCCTCGTGTTGCTGACGGCGCCAGATAATCTGAAAGCAACTAACCTGATCAGACTTCATCATTTTCATCTTCATACTTCATCGTCATACGGATGAACATTACTTGCTACCTGATTTATTGGTACTAAAGACAATTAAGTTCAGAAATTACTCCGATAATTTCTCTTTCTTGTCCTTCTTACAGGATCTGACGTTATCAGAAGCATACTCAGTAAATCTACATTCGAGGAAATACGCGACTGCTTTCTTGTATAGTGCTCAGGTGATTCTACAACAATTTTTATTTCGGGCCTCTTTAAAATTCTTCCGAGATTTGCCCGACTGGGAGAAGGCATGTTTTAATAACCTCAGTACTATGCATCAGAGTTTTGTGCATAAACAGTCACATATTACCGCAAATACTTAATAATAAATATTAGGTACATTTTTTACAACTTCACTTTGCGCTTTTTTTTTTTTTTTTAAACAATTTTACATAAATGGAATTACCTCATCCCTTCACTTCAATCGCTTATTACTCATCGAACAAGGAATATTCGCCATTAAGTATCATTTCAAATTCTGACTTATGGGGAGTTATTATTCTCATGGTATTATCAAGTAATCTATTCTTTGCATTGACTTTTGTCCATCTAACTTGTACTAAGCGACTCGCTGTGCGACGGTACATGAAATAGATGACATTGACAAACCTGCCAGGCATTTCACGCACATTTCCAACTGAAACTGACAGTCTACTTGTGACTGTTCACCCTGGCATGCGCGTCTCTTCTGCACATCTTCACCGTGATTGGTTAGCCACAACATCGTCGAGAGCGCATGTCCAGGCGGCCTGGTAGATAAAAGCAGCTGGTTAAGGGCTCTTTGGGGCTTGCTTGTTGATTTAGTGGCTTAGTTTACTGTTTAGGCTCAGTTAGCTTGTAGGATACGTCGAGTTGGTGTTCGGGTTATCGCTGGTTGGTGGACCTTGTTACCGCTGGTCGGTGGACCTTGCAAGAAGTGTACCTGAAAAGCTGTCACCGCCTTGGAATCGCTGCCGCAACCAGCCCCGGTAAGCGTAGGAAGTTCATTACTTTTCCCCCCTGGGTGTGGAGGCCCCATCGATATAGATAAACAACTGGATAGACTGCTCCATTGTCAACGCAAAGAGAAAAACGCGCCGGGGATTGCGAAGCTGGTGGGATGATTAACCAATCACAGTTCACTTTTATAGTTGGATGGAAATGCGAAAAACCTTGTAAAGTGTTAGAGTATATATATTTTTTGCACATTATTACTAATTAAGGTCTACTATTGACATTTCTGCAGTGTACAACCCAAAATTTTATTTTCAATCCTCGGCAATCCGTATTTTTTATCCAACCAATTGCATCTGGCAACGGCTTCATTTTCCCAGCGTTAAGCAGTCTATCCAGTTGTTTATCTACATCGATGGGCGGTCCGTTGCTTATGCTTGAAGTGTACACACTAAACCTAATGCAATTTTTGAACTCGCCTTTGTTCTTTCTTGGTGACTAGAGTGCGTGACATACTGACCCTAACACTAGATTCTGAAGATATAGAAACTGACACTAGATTCTACAGAAGAAGCGGGTTATCTTGTAAGACAGCTTGCAGCTACACCGAAATTGAAGTGCCTTAAAATAAGATATTAAGGCTTCTTTCACACGAGGTGGTGTGGATGATACATCTAAGTTGCTTGGTAAACTCTCCACTAGTTGACTGTAGAGGTCGGAAATATCGATCAAAATAAATATCGATACTATACCGTTGCATAGAAAAAAATATCGATAAAATATCGATATATAGTTACATGATTTTTTTTTTTTTAAATTGATTTTCAATTTTGCCAGAAACGAAGTTTTTCGGGTCAAATTTCTACTTTTCATGAATTCCCACCAAAATTGTTTCAATAAATAAATTATAAAAATTGTTTTAATAAATAAATTACAAGAATTGTTTTAATAAATAAATTATAAGAATTGCTTTAATACATAAATTATAAGAATTGTTTTAATAAATAAATTACGAAAATTGTTTAAATAAATTATAAAAATTGTTTTATTATTTTTAAAGAAGAAATTTTGAAAAGTCGTTTACCGCATATTTTTCCTGATAGAGATGATTTTAATATTTAAAATTAGATGCAAATTCTAGGCACACGATGGCAGCAAAAGCGGCGCTATGTTAATGACTGCTAATAAATGATCTTACCCTTCCATTACGTTATGTTTTCTTTTTGGTTAGGGTGCCATTTTAACTGTCTCTCAGTAAGTCCAAACTTTAGTTTTGAAGTTTTTGAAAAGGGAATAAGGAAAACCGGAAAAAGGAAACCACAAAACGATCATCACAAAATTAAATATGTTTGAAAATATCGATATATCGGTGACTTGTATCGATATTTCTAGTATCGATATTTAAAAAAAAAATATCGTCGTATCGATCTATTGCCGACCTCTAGTTGATAGCCGTGTGAAGACTCTTTCTTGACACTTTCACACGAGGCAACTTGTAGAGTCAACTTTTCTTCCCAACGGGAGGTTAGTGCGATGTTAGAACCCGAATGGATCAGAATAGGATTGGCGTAGTTTAATAATTGTTGTCTAATAAAGAGCTTCAGTTCGTACCTCTTTTGTTTAATGTAGAAATCTCCCTCGTTTGAAAACTACGTATGGTACGATGTTGACAACCGCGAATCTAGATAAATTTCTTAATTAAATAATGCCTAAATCTGCGCAATTTGGTGCTCCACTTTTTTTTAAGAGTAACAATCATAACCTGTACTAAACAACGTATTGCTGTTTGATGGGTAATCTAAAGAGAGTGACGTATGCTACCATAGCAACATCAAATATTTTTTTTTTTTATGAATATATTTCGTAGAAATGACCAAATAAAAATATTTCTGTTCATTTTTTTAATGACAATTCGGCTTGCAAATAAAGTTTATATAAAAATTCTAAAACAAAAATTTAAAATGTTTTTTAATTGTGAAGTTTTTAACCATTATTACGACCATTAAAAAAAATAACGTATGAATTTTTAAATTTGATTGGTACCGACTACTTTATTGATCAGTAATTATTTGTATCGATATTTACTTAAAGTGCCTAGTTTAATAGTAACATATCGCTGAATTAATACAAATTTCTTCGATGAACTGTTTCACATTGAAACTTGCAATCGCAACGCTTTTGATAGTGAACTGAATTGATTCAACTAAGTGACTAGTGTGAAAGGGCGAGTATCAAGTAATGTATTTTGTGTTGAGTCAACTAGGTAGAACATTAGCAGCACTTGTGCCTGCAAACCATCGATATAGATAAACAATTGGATAGACGGCTTAACGCTGGGGGGGGGGGGGAACCCGAATTGGCGAGGATTGACCATAAAATCTTGAGTCGTACACAACAAAACTGTCAATAGCAGAACTTTATTAGTAATTATGTGCAAAAAAATATCTACTCTAGCACTTTACAAGGATTCACGTATTCCCTCCCAACTATAAAAGGGAACTGTGATTGGTTAATTGTCCACCCATCATTATCATCAACCACCGGCGCGTTTCCTCCCCCCCCCCCTTGCATTACCATCGGAGAAGTCTATCCAATTGTCTATGTATATCAATGCTGCTAACAAACCTTGCGGGGGGGGGGGGGGGAATTGACTGCGTGTGAAAGGGTTCATGCGATTTCCGATTAATTCTTATATGATGGTTACAATCCTTATAAACCACCTGATAAACTAGTTGAATCAACTAGTTGCCTCGTCTGAAGAAGCCTGAAGTTACACTGGAGGATTTTCCGACCCCAAATGGAGTTTCTAGTTTTCGGACATTTGTGATGTCTGATATTAGAGGCATTTTCAGATAGTTGATGTGTCTGAAGGGATAGGATTCAAGCTGGTAAAGATTTCAAATAGTTAAGTTGGAAATATTTACTACCGTGATATTCACTATGATATTACCCTTTGTTGACCATGTTTCATCTCCCTCAGAAATTTAAGCATGTACTGCATATACTCGTGTCTGAAATTCAGACTCCATTTGGCATCTGAATCCATTGCCACTTTTTGTCTTAAATTAAGAGTCCATTTGGCGTCTGAATCCAGTTCCCCCTTTTTGTGTCATATTTTAAGACATTACGATTTTCAGTCAATGATCTAATTCAAACACCTCAACGCGTCATTTGCGGTCACACTTTCCATTGCAAAAAAAGTGCTTATTACGAGTCTCCTCTATCTGCCTTGACATTTTCGGCCAGATATTTTAGAAACAAGTCTGTAATTTAGAACGTTTCGCTGATAGTTATTTGTTCTCAGGTCTTCCCCTAACTTGCTTTTTGCCAAAAAATTCCGGACCATGCCATGCCAGCAAGCAGCGCTACTTCTTCAATAAGCGCACTGGAAAGTGCGAGCAGTTTATCTACGGAGGATGCAAAGGCAACTCGAACAACTTCGAGACGAAAGAAGCTTGTGAAAAGAAATGCAGCAAAAGTAAGTGGACATCGCTATATGGAACGTGTTTTTGGCGTAAATTAATGCAGAGTCAGGAAACAGTCATTTTTAAATACTTTATATTAACTTCGATTTTTTTTGTGAGTGTAACGATGTGCGCTAACGGGGAGTCGACTTCTAGATCGGAAGAAAGACACTTTTACTACTAGGCAAAATGAATAGTAATGCATAGTGTCTGTCATTTGTACACGAGACCAACACATAGCCCTTTTCCAGTGAGTCGCGAAGGGGCGAACTATTGAGTTGCTTGCGTGTGAGTTGAGTGCGTTGTGTGTAGCAGTGAGTCGCCAGAGGTTGCTGAGATGGTAGTGTGGAGATTATTCAGAAGATGGCGCCACTGATGTGTTCGAAAATTCGGTTCACCAATGTAGCGATCTCGGGACTTCTAGATCGGAAGACAGGCGCATGATCACTGTGCTTAGATGTTGTATTTTTTTTTTAATTTTGTATAGGTTTGTTTTGACCTAAGAACTTGAGCTATTTAAGGAAAAAAAGATTAATCATAAAGTGTCAAAATATGCAATTAAATAAATTTGGATTCAGGGCTTTTTAATTTATGACGGCAGGGTATTGTGAATAAACAGCGATGGAGTTATTGAAATTTGGCAACAAATAATTGAAAAATCATAACATAGCGGAATGTTTTGATTTCCTTCATAAAATAGGGCTCTATGATTCTGTTATTGGCTAATGCAGCCCACCACATCATCACAACGGTCATTTTTGTAGAAGGAAGTGGTTTTGAAAGACGCGCAGATAAACATCGACAAATTGCAGACCTAACTCATCCAAACTAAGGCCCTTATTATATTGAGCCACTCCAGTGGTGATCACGCGCCACTCTTCAGACGCCAGGTGTGGAGCATAAAAATAAGCTCCACACGATTGCATATATTGCTTAAAAGCTGAGCGCCTGAAGCGACAGACGCAATCTGTAGTCACAGCTGTGGTCCAGTATAATAAGCTACATAAGATAGCATGTATTAGAAAGTTGTACGATGAAATATGTATGAGAAAGATCAGACATACCTTAGAAAGGTATGTCTGAGCGTCTGAAACTGTGGGGCGCGCGCCATTGGAATGGCTCTGTGTAACAAGGGCTCAACAACCTCCAAATCATTTAAAATTCTTACAACAAATCAATATAGTGCTGCTATAGCAACTCTACAGCAAACCATAAACATATAGGCTTGGCTTGACTGTATTTGTAAAGACTGCTGTGATATGATATTTTGTTTCTGCACAATATCTAATAAAGACTTCTTTTGTGTTCAGACCTGCCCACAACTTGCCAGTTGCCCAAGGAGGTCGGCCCCTGCAAAGCCAGCATCCCTCGCTACTACTACAACAAGGAGAGTGGCCAGTGCGAGAAGTTCAACTACGGAGGATGCAAGGGAAACAAAAACAACTTCGAGACGAAGGAGGAGTGCGAGAAGAGTTGCAGCAAAAGTGAGTACACGCTTTAGCAATTTAATTTATCGCCGACCTCTAGAAGACAACATTACTTGAGGCTTGCGTGTGTAGGACAGATTCTTCCACGTAAAGATATGGGCAAATCGCAACTTTTATAGTAAAAGTGATAACCTGCGTATATAGTTTTATTTTAAACTTAAATACTATGTTGATAACAACTAGAAAATAAGCGCTTTTAAGTTTCAATTTTAGTAAGGTATACATACACCATTGAGATGATTTTCTTTAATTTTTAGTTAATAATTTCAGACTTTTTGGCAGTATATCATAGAGGTCGGAAATATCGATCAAAATAAATATCGATACTAAATCGTTGCGTAGAAAAAATATCGATATATCGATACGTGATTTTTTTATTTTTTTATTTTATTTTCTATTTTGCCAGAAACGAAGTTTTTCGGAGCAAATTTCTACTTTTCATAAATTCATTCCAAAATTGTTTTAATAAAAAAATTATAAAAATTGTTCTAGTAAATAAATTATATTATCAATCAGAATAAATAAAATAAATTTGGGTGTCAATGCATGAATTCACATTTATTTTTAAAGAAGAAATTTTGAAAAGTAGTTTACCGCATATTTTACTGATAGCGATGTTTTTAACATTTAAAATTAGATGCAAATTCCAGGCATACGTTGGCAAAAGAAACGGCGCTATGTTAATGACTGCTAATAAATGATCTTATCTTTCCAGTGCATTGTGTTTTCTTTTTGGTTAGGGTGTCATTTTAACTGTCTCTCGGCCAAGTCCAAACTTTAGTTTTGAAGTTTTTGAAAAGGGAACAAAGAGTATCGAAGAAACACGTGGAACTACAAAACGATCATCAAAAAACTAAAAATGTTTGAAAATATCGATATATCGGTGACTTGTATCGATATTTTATTTAAAATATCGATAAAAATATCGTATCGATATATCGCCGACCTCTAGTATATCAGTATTAAAAATGATGCATTTATATACATAAACTTTACTTTTCCGTCAATTTTTTAATCAGCTAATTGAAATTAAAGTGACTAATTATGACATTATTAGAACATGCATAAATAAACTTGTAATTTTCTTAGAGGTATGATTTTTACTGCAAATAAAAGATATTATATTGACGCATGTTCCTATATAGAATTTTGAATTTGGCTTCAATATTTATTTAATTATAAATTTTTAAATAAAATGTTTAAAAAAATACATAGTTTTTAACAAAAAATTAAGATTAAAATATTCATAAAAAATGTGTTTATAACAATATATGTTAGATTCTCCATAGAAAACACATTTACAACTATTGTCTACAAAACAAAATTAGAATTTTGTAAATCGACCATTTATTATGAAGTTATGACCGTTGGCGTAAAGTCATATAACGCCAAAATGTCATTCTTCAGAAAACGCATTTAAAGTTTACTACATTAACGAACGTGATACAAAACAGGTTCACAAAACCCAATGTAATTTAAAAAGTAAATTGAGTCTCAGAGAGAAAATAATATTATTTTAAAGGTAATGAATTCGGGAATATTTTTAAAACAAAAAACAAAAACGCAGATTTGAGTCAAATTTTGAAATTCCTAATGTATATGTATACCTTAATAGTTTACTTTTCTAACTTTGGATACTATAAGAGTTTTAACGAATCGGCCGCACATTGTTCCAGTCAGCCAATCAGGGCGAAGTAAAACCGGTTCATACATCGTTGTAGCGTATTGAGTGAGCTCAAGTTAGCTTGTCTCAATTTATATTCCTAGTAAGGATAACTCCTTTTAGTCTCTGTGTTACAATCTTATAGCCCTGTTCATTTAGAAACTACTTTGTGTAAAATCCTGACATTTGGTATAAAAATGATCGATTAATGAAAGGACATAAATTAGAAACTCGAAAATAGCGTCTACTATATATTTTATTTTATATTTGAAATCCATACGTCAATGCATATGTAGTGGCGCCATCTGCAATAGTCATTTTTTTTTTTTTTTTTTTATTTACAATAGATAGACATTAAATGAAAATAATTTATATTATTTCAATAGGCGATATTATTCGTACTTACTAGCCAAATTTCAAAGTTATATACTAAGAAGTTTCTAAATGCACAGGGCTAGCAAACTGTAACATAGCGAGTATAGGGAGTGATCCTTACTAATAGACCGAGAGGCGACTGCAATTTTTGGACACCATCGAACATCATTCTGAATTTTTTTATAGAAATTAGAGAAAAGTGAGTAGATTACAAATCCACTGATCTGCCTTGGCAAAAATGTCCGAAACTGGTCAAAAATCGACTTTTAATAAGTTGAACTAAATCCAATTGCTAAATGCGCCATAACTTGCCAAATAATGAGCATTTTTTTAAAATTTGGTAACCCTCACTCTTTAATTTTCAATTAAGAAGGATGCAGATGATTCGGATATCTGGCGACGGTCTACTTGCATCTATTAAAAGGAAGCCAAGTTGGCAAAAAATATTACGTCACTTATGACGCAACTGATGTTGCCAATTTGGTTTACTTATAAGTTTTCCGAGCCAAAGATCAGAAATCGTTTGCGCTTTTTCTCATTGAAAATCAAAATGAAGTGAGTTGCAGGAAGAATAAGTTTGTTCTCTTTTTGGCAAGTTATGACATATTTGGCAATCGGATTTTATTTCAACTCATTCCGAGTCGATTTTTGATCAGTTTCGGCCATTTTTGCCAAGGGCAGACCAGTGGATTCGTAATCTACTCACTTTTCTCCAATTTCTATAAAAAATTCAGAATGATGTTCGATGGGGTCCAAAAATTGCCTCTCGGACTATAAGACTTCCTCTTCAAGAAGGATTCTATGAGTTTTTTACTTTTCCTAGAAATTTCCTGGGACAGTATATCTCAATCGTAAATTTGACTAAGACAATATATTACAATCCTATGAAGGACTCAATAGGGATGCTAAAAACCATTAAACTGAAACTAAAATGAAATAGAAATGCACTTGTTACACTTAAAATACCATTTCAAAAGGAAAGTCAAAATTAGTTTTTGAAATCGTTTATCATTGTAATTTATACAGTTGAAATGCCTGAATGGTACTTTTCTACTGTCAGGATAAAGATGCCATAAACCACTTCATTTAAATTCAAATGAAATAGAAACACAGGATGTTCCGAATCACTTCTTGTGGAAGAAAACACCTATTTCAAAAAGTGTCCAATAACGTGTCGTTGTATCATGATGTTTTCCAGCTGTTCATCTCTTGCGGAAGAAATTGAACAGTTCAAAATCTATCCAATAACGTGTCTAGCTAACTACAAATGATTGTTATTTGTAGTTAGTTTACTTATTATTTTCACAAACATTTATTATTTGTGTGTTTCTTTAATTTTTTTGAAAGTGTAACTGGTTCGACGGTCCAAAATGAAAACTTTTGTTCCAAGTATAAAGTGTCGGTTTGTTAAGGGTGTATTTAGTAAAACTTAACCATCTGCAGGCGGAGAGGATTCGGTGATTGAGGAATCGTCTGAAATCTACGATTCTCAGGAGGAGGAGGATGAGAATGCCGAGGTTTGGTTCCAGTGTCCCTTTAAGAGCGGTCTCTACCCTAACCCAAGGAACTGCAGCTCCTTTATCCAGTGCTCTAACGGAAAGCCCAACGTGATGCCATGCCCAAAGGGACTGCACTTCAGCGACGAGACGAAGAGATGCGAGGAACCCTGCAAAGCATACTGCAACCGAACTTTAAGTAAGAGACGTAACATTTCCCTCCTTTGATTCCCTTTAAAGATACTCCCTTTCGACGGACCAAAATACGCTGGCTAAACAACAGATTAACTATAAGTAAGGATTCTTTGATACGCATTTAAAAGCTTGCACTTTGATTTAAAGTTTTTTTTTTTTTAGTGTATCCGAATCGACGGACCAAAATGAAAGATTTTTTCCTAAATGTTTTTGTGTTTGATTTCAACTAATCGATCTCTCAAAAGGTATACGTTTTTTCTTACTAACTTTAACTCCCTAGGGACCAAATGTCTGACCCAATCCAAATTTCAACTCTTACATTAAACTTCTTTAATCTCAACTAAATTACCCCCCCCCCACCCCTTCTTATATTTTCTTATCTTATTTCGTGCATTTTTGAAACTTAAGACGATATCTAAAGTACGAAAACCCGTACCGATCAGTTTAATAATCCATTTTTTTGTCACGCTAGACTATGTTTTATTGTCTGAAAGCGCAGAGAGAGGTTTAGCTATAAAAAACTTTTTAAAGATGACTTATTTGTTTTTGATGATACTTGAAAACGGGAAGTTATAGTTTTCCAGAAAATTTCCTTTGGATGTGATAAATGACGTTACTTGCGAATTCTCTTTTAAGAGGCACAACAACCACACAGCTTTTGCAAGACAAAAGGAGCGCAATGTCATCACAGTGCTGTTCAATTGATTAATTTCAGATTTCATTCATTTGAATGAAGGGAAAGTTTTCAATGGCTCTTCCTAATCGGAATAAATTTCTCCCAAAAAGCTGAAAGTCCCGTGTTAGGCATGGGTGTTTGTAAATGTATGTTGGTTTGTAAAATGACGAAATGTTTCGGCGCATTATAGCCCCCGTGTTGCTGACGGCGCCAGATAATCTGAATACAACCAACCAACCCAAAAAGCTGAAAAGACAATTCATATTGTAAATCACATACTGCTAAGTTTCCAACATTAAAATATATATTTATATAAATTCTCAAACATTAAAGTATATGTTTACATATATTTTTATATAAATGCTGAAAAGCGCTTTATTTGAACTAGTTTCGGCAATCCTTACAATGCGTCTGACCAGAGTTCGCCAAAATAAGTGAAATCTGCTTGAACACACATTTAAAATCAATTTAACCCCATAGAATTAATCTCATGTGTGAATTCACGTTCATCATGGTTATTTTTTTTTATATATAATATTTCATTTTACAAAATCGGATATAATACTAGCCGTTTTTCGAAGTGCGGTGCTACCTCCCTGCTCCTTTTCTTTGAAAATAGCGTCCTTTTCTGGAAGGAATTTTTTTTTTTGTTTGTTTATTTTCAAATAAAATGCAATGGGCTAATTAGGCAGCCTATATGGGGTCATAGCCTTCGAAATCGCATTGCACGCATACTCATTCGTGATAATATGTGCCTCCCACAGACCAGTGACTGACTGAAGTCATTGAATGGTTGCTAATACCACGTGCGGCATTAATAGGGGGGGAAATCTCACAATTTCCGAGTGCTAGTTAGCACGAATGGCCATTTCGTACGTTACTTGAAAAAGATAATTTAGCTGGCTTTTTACCAGGTCTTCTAGCACAAAATAGAGAAAAAGGTGATAGAAAACGCAGAATAACACTATGTGGTCTTCACGTCTATTCGGGTCCCCCCCCCCCCCTTTTTTTTTTTCTTTCTTCTTTATTTAGCATCGAAAACTGGTTTAGATCATTTCGCCTATCGATTTGTTGGGATACCGTAAATCGTGAAGTTTTACTTCTCCGTCATTTGCCCGATCGTTTTTCTAGGACACCAACGTAGTGTCACCGGAAAAGCATAGTGTTAATAGTTAGTTCAAGTTTTATAACCATCGAGTGTTTTTAGTGTGTAAAAAAAACAACATATTTTCCGTTCTGATACTCGAAATTGCGATCGTGCCTCACTCTTGTTGGAGTTAATAATTTTGTTAAAAAACAACAACTTATCTTTGTTTTAGTCAAAAAATAATTTTTAGTTTTAAAGACACCCTTTAGATTTTAAAAATACCCCTTAAAATTTAGAAAGGATTATATAACTGGTATTTAACTGATATTTATAATCATATTTATAATGATATTTATAACTGATATTTAACTGGCGAACACTGCGTCTGACTACCATTTCCGGTGCTCAAAAGATGTGCAGGTTGTTTCTAAAATATGTGGCAAAATTTTAAAGGCAAGTAGAGCTGACCAAAATGATAGAATGCGTGCCTTAAGTATTCATAAAAGGAGAGTTCTTCGCCACATGGTAAGAAAGTGGGGATTAATTAACAGATAAGTAAGCGCTTACCTTTTTGACAGTGTTGGGATGAAGAGATGGAGCGGATTGTTCGGATCTGAACACATTTCCTTCAACACTTCAATGCGCCTTTCCCGTGTACACTTGCATTTACAAAACGTGCTTATGCCCCCTCTAACTGTTTCAACATTTTTGCCAGATATTATAAGAAACACCGGGTACAAAAATACTATTTGGATCGCTGCTATTAATCCTTTTTTGAAATCCTTTATATTAACTTCGATTTTGTGTGTATGTATGCTTGTGGGTATGTTTGTTGATGGCGGACAAATCTGCAGAGTCCTAATTAACCTCCTTGCTGTCATCCAATGGGGCTGAAACTTGGCAGATGGCAATGCATTCTATCCAATTTTGGGGCTGTCACTATTAGTAAAAGCAAGTTTTGACGGAATACTAATAAACCAACTTGCCGTCATCCAGTCACGCTGAAATAGTATTTAACCAACCGATCATCGAAGAAACTCGTTTCTGTTGCAAAAATTGTTTTAATCAATGAATATTATTATTTTTTTTAATCAAAATAAATAAAAGATATTATGATGCGAGTTCATTTTTAATAAATAAATTTTGAAACGCAGTTTGTCGCACATTTTGCTGATAGAAATGTTTTTGATACTTAAAATTGGATGCAAACACCAAGCACACGCTGTTTACAGAATCGGCGTTGTTATTAATGAATTTAAAAATTGGCAATGCATATAAAGGATTAATGTTAAAATTTTGTTTTAATGGGTTATATATTTTTTTACAGGCTGCAAGTGTGACTGGAAAACATGCGGTAAGTCGTGGTGCTGTTTCTATTTAAATTTGAATGTTTTTAATCATAGTTCAGTTGTAGATGCAATTCGTTATGTTCAGAAAGAAATGTTGTGCACAATAATTACAAAATTTCACTCGTCTAAAGCATTTTCTAATCAACGTACTTGCAAACAATTTGAAACACATTCCATTCAAACAATTAAAAAACTATGTCTGAAGGAAACACATAATTTCTACTTCTCTATATTTGTTGCTTGTATACATTTAACTATACATTTGGCAAGCTTTAAAATGCATTCCGAATATTGTAAATGTAATTATAGATTAAAAAAAAAAAAAAAAAAAAAATTAATTTAAAACGTGTCTCACTTGGACGATCGTTTTAAATTCAAATATTTTTTTTTATTACGACACACAACTGAAAAGTGTAGATACAGTATATATATATATATGAACAATGGCTATATCTTCGGTTTTAATTATCGTAGAATCTTGCGGATTGTACCAAAATGATTTGTTTACGATTTTCTATATGTCTGGTGAAATTGTTTTTATTTAGGAGGCTGTATACTAAGTAAATTTAACTCTATCTTTAAACATTTCAGTACGAATCTCTATTTTTTATGTTTTCATTCTATTTAAAATACTACTTCGCTTACCTTAGCTACCAAATATCAGTTCATTATGTTGATAAACATGTCACTTATGAGAAAAAAAATTTTGGCCGATCGTGAGAGCCAATTTCTTTAAAGCGGGGAAGAAGCACACGTTTTGCATGCTTCAAGACTTAATCTTTTACAAGGTCCCTTAAAGTGAGCTTTTTTTACATTTTTGCTAAAATATTGAGAACCAAAAGTCAAAATGGAATGAAAAAAATTCTGGTGCGGCTTTCGACCATGATAATTCTTATGAAAGCAAAAAAAAAAAGTTTTATTTAAAAAAAATTAAAACTTGTTTTTATTAATTATGAGTTAATTATTAAAAAACTGTTTAATACAAAAGTTGCATGTTATTTATATTTGGCCTTTTATAAACTATCGTTTGGAACAAAAATTGCTTGAATAAATTAAAGGGGCTATCAGACGGGCCAATATATCCTCGACTCAGCCGCGGGCCCGATCCAAGCCATGACTACATCGGCGATTAGGGTTACTAGAATATAAAGAGAAGTTTTCACTCATTCTTTTTGCCACAAAA
This sequence comes from Linyphia triangularis, assembly GCA_963978545.1. Classification (NCBI taxonomy): domain Eukaryota; kingdom Metazoa; phylum Arthropoda; class Arachnida; order Araneae; family Linyphiidae; genus Linyphia; species Linyphia triangularis. Next base: position 3,503,356 of record OZ021728.1, read on the forward strand.
CAATATATTGGCATTGGCGCTTCTCTGTTGTGGGAAAAATTTCTACCCTCGCTTTCGAAATAGAAAATTAGTAAAAGAAAAATCTATCGTCTTGGCATTAATACATAATATATTACAGCAGAAAATATATTATTAAAATACATCGGCTTCTGTCAACCACTGATATAAAAAAAAATCTTAATTGATATTTAAAGATGCTTCGCATTTTTTTTTTTATTTAAATATTAATATATATTGTACAGTAAAATGTAAAATTATACAGTAAAGTATCTATTATTTTAAATCAATGGTTAATAATTTTTATTTTCCTGAGGTTTGTATTATGACTTTCGTAACCATTTACAAATATGTAATATTTATTTTCGTACTAAACAGAAAAGACTGGTCAATTTATATTGAAACAATATTTTCGTGGAGCAATTTGGTGTTAATAATGCAATTCCTTTCTTTTTTTTAAATTGATTTTTTATTAATATTACTATTTTTGCACTAATAATATTGTTGTACTTCAAATAGACATTTCGGTCACATTAGACAGTTATTTATAAGGAAAAAGCGAATATTCTGAAGTTCGGCAGATTATATATTTTTTTAGATATATTGCTTATTTGTTTTAAAAAAAAAAGAAAAACTAATAAAATAACTATATTTAATGGAAGTAGTAATAAATTCCAGTATCCGCTATTTTATAAAAAATATTAATAAAATAGCAATAATCAACTAAAATAATAAATTATAGTACTACAACTTTGCGTAACTTTTTCGTAATATTTCTTGATAACTTCTTTCTTTAAATTTTGAAAACAAATTTCTATTCGTTTGATAAGGCGAAATCTTTGGATATTTTTGCAGTGGCACTGAACACGATACGTAGTTTTTGTATGATACATCGTAACTAAATGAAAATTTTTCCGGTTGAATTTCAAATTTTATGTCCAAAAAAAATATTAAGGGAAATCTTGCAATAATAGTTTCACGTTAAATTTTTCTATCTATTTTTCTCTACAATTTCCATTAACTTGTTTGGTGTGGTGAGCAAAATCCATACCAATGGTTGACGAAAACGGAAGACAGCTGATTGTTTTCACCTGCGTCGGCTGAAATCATCCTTGACTGCTTCGTTTGGAACGAATGGATCGTGCAAAAACAGTTTTTACCCCTGGAAATGGGTTTCTCGGATTGAGGATAGAGCTGAGTCGAGTCAACGATATTTCCCTCGTCTGATAGGGGCTTAACTATTGAAGAATTTATGCCTAAAATTTTTTTCTTTTTAGCATTAACTTGACATTTTTTACATTATTTAAATTACTAACCACTCATGGGAAAATTATGAAATTTGGTATTTCGCCGTAATTTTTTTTTTTTTTATTCTAAATCTAAATATAGTATAATTTTATGGGGTTGCCATTGAACTTTTTAAAGTTTGGTTTAGTATTAATATGTAGATGACCACTCATGATAAAAAAAAAATTATATACAATTAATAAAGACCTTCCACGATTTACAACGGTACTTGACTTTTGTTATTTCATCAATTTAGAATACAAGATACAGCCATCGTTCAGGTTTTTTTTTTTTTTGCGTACTGTACAAACGCAAGTAAGTACTTTGGTTACTTATGAAAAAAAAAAATCCTTTCTTTTTGTTGAGTGGGTTGTTTTGTGCTTGAACAGGTCTACCACGAGAATGTTTCTTAAACAAGGAGACAGGACCGTGCCGCGCCAACGTGCCACGTTGGTTCTTCAACAAGCGATCTGGACAGTGCGAAAAGTTCGTATACGGCGGATGCAAAGGAAACAAGAACAACTTCGAGACGAAGGAAGCGTGCGAAAAGAGATGCAGCAAGAGTGAGTGTTCAAACAATTTTTATTTTTCACTCGTTCATCGATCATAAGTCGATCGTAAGAGGCAACTACAAAAGACAATAGGATATGCCACTACAAAAATTAATTTTTAAATTTTTAACGGGGCAACCTTTCAAATGATTTCTTTTGATGAGAAAACACATGTGGGTGATTTAAATAAAATTTAGGGGTTGCTACTGGCAATTTAAATTACCATTACCATGGAATTTTTTTTTTTTCACTTTAAAGTATTAAAATGTGAGAAAAGAAAAATCATCATTGTCAGCTTTTTCTTTATTTCATCTAATCATTAATAAACTTATCACAAACATGTGTCAATTGAGGTGCATGGTATTGGTACCACACCTCCTGGACACAAGTTTGTAACAAGTTTATAAATGATTAGATGTAATAACACTATGTATACATACTTTATTATGAGATGTTAACAATGAAACAAAATTGTGAGGCCGTGATTAAATCATAAAAATGACTGTGGTTATTGAAAAGTCATGAATTTTTTTTTTCGTCCAAAGAGTGCGAACCTTGATGTGCCTGTACACACTAACTACTTATCTTCGTTTACCCAATCACGAATATTATCTTTTTATTGTTTAACAGTCACATGTTTTTTTAAAATTTCGTTGGTATTCGGGCCTTAGCCCACACCGCCGACCAAACGGTATAGTGGTTAGCGTGCTAGCTTCTAGACCGCGAGGTTGCGGGTCCCGTGTTAGGCATGGATGTTTGTAAATGTATGTTGGCTTGTCTAATGACGAATGTTTCGGCGCATTATAGCCCTCGTGTTGATGACGGCGCCAGATATCCATGTGTAGCAGATCATGAGTCCACTGGTCTTGGTCCACTGATTAGTAGATCTTGAATTCACAAAGACGTCGTCTTTTATTTTTATTTTTGACAGTTGGTTACTCTGCGGAGGAGGAGATATCCTCTGCCGACGAGCTGTTCGAGTCCAGATTCAAGTGCATTCAAGACGGTCTCTACCGCAACCCAAGGAACTGCAGCTCCTTTATCCAGTGCTCTAACGGAAAGCCCAACGTGATGCCATGCCCAAAGGGACTGCACTTCAGCGACGAGACGAAGAGATGCGAGGAACCATGCAAGGCATACTGCAACCGAACTCTAAGTATGTGTTTATACTATTCGTGTTTTTTTTTTTTTTTTTTTTTTTTTAATCTTAGTGTTCGGCTTGATGGATCAAAATAACACTCTACATTTCGTATTTACTCGACGGACCAAAATGACAGTTTACATTTCACATTTACTTGACTGGCCAAAATGACATTTTACATATACTCGACGGACCAAAAATGGCACTTTACATTTCACATTTACTCGACGGACCAAAATGACACTTTACATTTCACATTTACTCGACAGACCAAAATGACACCTTACATATACTCGACGGACCAAAATGACACTTTACATTTACTCGACGGACCAAAATGATACTTTATATTTTAGATGACGGACGAAAATGACAATGGCATTTTACATTTAGGACAAAATGAAAGATTTTATCTTAAATGTAAAATGTCAATTCCTCAAGTGTACAACTTCAATTGATCGAGCTCTCAGTTAAGGATAATCGTTAACTTTACTGAGCAGTGGGGCCGAATGTCTGTTTCAATACGAAGCCAACAGCACTTTAGTAATTTTATTTAAATTTGCTTTTTAAATGACACCTGTTCTATTGATTAGATTAACCAATTGTCCTTAATGTAGTGTGTTGATATTGTTTGCTTTCATTGAAGAAACATCGAGTAAAAAAATTATTTATATGTCGAATTTGCATACATAACATAAAATACAGAAATTTCAGAATGACATAATAGAAAATACGGAATTTATAGAATACACCAAAATTCCAGATTACATAATAAACTTGATTTTACAAAGTTAACATAATTACACGACTTGCAATTTAGAATACAAAAAGTTTACAGAATCACACGGGAAAATAATACAATACTTAGTTAATGCAATATTTTTAATTATAATGCTAGTTAATTAATGGATAATAGTTAATAATTAACAATTTTGATAACTAGGGGAAAAAAAGCAATTTCATAAAGAGGACTTTATAAAAAGTTTAAGCTAGAAAATAAATAGAAAAAAAAAAAAGCGAAACAGATGGTGAAAAATAATCATTTAGAAAAGTCAAGCTAGAAAGCCATTAAAAAAAAGGCATTTAAAATTAAGCGTTTTAATTGATTTATTAAAATTAAAAGAACTAATATCGCAATTTTCATGAATTTTTATGACATTCATTTAGGAAATTGATAATATTTAATAAATCGATGTGGTATTTTTATTGTTAATGATTAAACCATTAAAATTAACCATTAACCATTAATATTTAAAAAAAATAATAGCGCTATTTTAAAAACTTGATGACTTCATTTTAGTGAATATTATAGAGAATTTATTAGGGCTTTAAAGAAATAATCAAGCCCTATTTCAGGAATTTTTATATTTACTATCGAGAATTGTTAGTATTAAATATTTCATCAGATTGAAGGGGTATATTTTAATGAATTAAAACTTGAAGAAACAATTTTCAAGAATTTCGATGATATTCATTTTAGATAATTATTCATCGTTTAGACTCGTATGTAATAAATTTTTGTTAATGTTCAATAATTATATTTGGAACGTATTATGTTTCAGGTTGTAAGTGCAAATGGCCAACATGTGGTGAGTGTTTTTTGTCTTTTAAGTCAGTTTAAACTTATATTTTATTCTCAACAAACTGTTTGTTATCAATTTTATGTGGTTCAAGTTAAAGAGGTGTTATTCAGCTAAGGTTCAGATAAAAAAAAAAAAAAAAAAAAAACTCATCGTATCAATTGTACTGGTAATGGTAATTAATCGTATTTGAATCCTAACTATAGAAACAAAAAGCATAAATTATCGTAAAACAACAAAAAGCAGAAATTGGTAGGATGTTATAGAAAATTATGATGTTTTCATTATTTATAAACTATATAGTCCGTATTGGCAGCAACTTAAAGGAGTCAAATCGATTTATTTGGAACATCTAAAAATTTATATTTTGGAAGGAGGAATGGGTTCGTTTTACAAAAAAACAAAGTTTAGTACTTCTAAGAACGGTAATTTAATGATTAAAAAAAAGGTTTCACCCTAAAATAAAACTTTCATTTTTTATATAATTCTAAACAATCTTTTGATTTAATGCGTAAGCATGCAATAAGTATGTCAATCGTTATATCAAATTTACTATTTTAGTTTGCAATTTTGTTTCTATTAATTCCTATATTAATAAATAAACGGGGAAAAAGTATATTTGTAATGGCTACAAAACAATTTTTTCAGGATTTCAGATTTAACTGTCAAAATTTATATTCGTTATTCCAAATTTAACAGTTGTTACTATTTCAAAATAATTTTTTACTATTTCCTATTTTAATTGTTACTATTCAAATACAATTTGTTTCTATATTTCAAATTTGATTGTTACGATCCAAGTACTATTAGTTAATATTTCAAATTTAATTATTACGATTCGAATACAACTTTTTACTCTTACAAAACAATTTTTTACTATTTCAAAATAAATTTTACTATTTCAATATAATTTGTAACCATTTCAAATTTAATTGTTATAATACAAATGCAATGTGTTACCAGTGGTAGGAAAAAAGTGGGGGATGCTTAAAAGTTGGTGACAAGTGCACCCCACCAAATTCAATGACAAATTTTATGATTTCGGAACTTATAATAAAATATTACATAGTAAGGAAATAATTTATACTTTATAAACTCTAACATTGAACAAGGGTCCAAAATTTATTGTTATTTTAATGAATATTCTGCGAATTAGATTTTTTTTTTGTATAAAGTTAAGCAATAATTCGCAACATTACATACATAACTTTTTATTTAGATTTATATAGTGCTTCAAAATGTGTGTACTTTCATGGAATTAAATAAATAGGGAACTATAAAATGTTTTTGTTATAAATAACCAAATAAATAGCTTATCATTTTATGAGACATGAATAGAAATTTAACTTAAAAGAAAGTTCCTCCAAATTTAAAAGTTGATCAAGTGTAACAGTATTTGTTAATATATATATATGACATATAACACTTTTATCTCTAATTTAAAGTATTATAATTTTGTTCTGTAGGTCTTCCCCGTATGTGTTTCTTGCCCAAGTCAGTCGGATCTTGCAAAGCCAGTGTGCCTCGCTACTTCTTCAACAAGCGCACTGGAGTGTGCGAGAAATTCCTCTACAGTGGATGCAAAGGAAACAAGAACAACTTCGAAACAAAGGAAGCGTGTGAAAAGAGATGCAGCAAGAGTAAGTGGACTTCATGCAATGCAGTCAAAAATGTTAGCCCCCCCCCCCCCCCCTTCGCAATCATTCATGAATGGAAATTCTTTAATCTTAATCACTCAAACGCAAAGTTTCCTTTCAATATCTGCAAAATGGTACGAGAAAGAAAAGAGAGAGAGATAGATAAAAACTTATTTAAACTTACTTATAACGGTGCTCTATGTTTCAAAAGGGTTCAGTTATAAGTTTTAGTATTAACTTTTAAGAAATAGCACGAAACCACGTAAGTAACTATTTGCGTTTGGTGGAGAAAATTCTAAGAAATGCTCGTTTCCCATACATTCTCACCCACTCAAACAAGAGCCAATCAGTACACTGAATTCGCAAGTATAGCCGAAGTCGTGAAATTAGCAAGAGCTGGCACTTCGTTATATACACTTAGCGGGGAGGGAGCTTCCATACAAGCAGTTGTTTCCATGCAAACAGTGCAGCTATTTGGAACTTTCACTTTCTGGCTGTACTCTCTCGACCGATTTAGTTGACTTGAACGGGGTTTTCCCCTAAGTTGTGCATTGCGTAAAAAAGTTTGCGATTTATGGAGTTGTCTTTTTTAACTACCTTAGAAATTCCATCGTCATTAGCGATTGCAATCTACATTTAAGAAAATCAGTAAAATAATCAAAGATGACTAGAGCCAGTAAATTTCAAACTAAAAATTTAGATGCATGTACTTGCTTTACCCCACGAGCCGCCACTGATGCAACGAGCTGTTAATACTATTCATTCGACATGTTCGATTAGTGTTAATGGCTAACAATTAGCAACCAACAGTTTTGATAATTAGAAAAAATAAAGTCTTTTAAAATGAGTTAAGGCAGAAAGTTAATAATAAAAAGTTTAAGTTAGACTTCGGTAACACTAAAAGAACCATTAATTTTGTAAGAAAAACTGATTATCGGCTAGATGTACTGTATTTGGAATCATCTATCTAAATGACTATGATTCCAGCAGAAATCGCCAAGTTAACGAAATTGGTCTGATGAGTCAGTGATATACGTCAGTCTATCTTATTTAACAGACTATTAAGCAACCCTATTTGGAGAGCATAGGAGTTTTCTATATAAAAAACGTAAATTTCTTAAAGTTCTTTTGAAAAACTGCATGGAAGGCATTTCTCCTTTGAGGTACTGTTTGTAAAACCTCTAAACTTTGGAGATTTTCGTTAAAAACCTTAAAAATACCTAAAGCTACACACTAGGTATTTTTAGGTTTCTAAAAATCAAAACTTAAAAATACCTCCGATTAGATACTTTTACAGGAGGTATTTTTTGTTGAAACCTCAAATATTCCTTTTAATACTATGAATACCTAGTTTAAACCTGAAAATACCTTTTATATACTTTTAAAATACCTTTTATTTTAGTAAGAGGTTTCTCTCCACACTCCAGACATTCTTCTAACGACGTTTAGGCGCAGTGTAGGCCTCGTCAGAAATTAACAAATCCAATTCAGTCGAATGAACATGAATTACTGATTTTATTTTGACGGTTAATGGTGCAGTAGTTTTCAGAGATTTCTCCCTTTTCAGGAACCGATGCAAGACTTGTTTAGTACCCCAGAAAACCTTCTTGATAGGCCTCATGTACCAGTAAATCAAATTCTATTATATTTTTCTCGTGTATCCCGTTTGACGGACCAAAGTGAAAGATATTGTCTTAAATATACAGTTTCAATTTGTTAATTGTGTAACTTCAATTGTAAGGTTAGGTATATTTTTCAGTATGAATAGGTATTTTTTTTTAACCCCTCCTCAGACAGTAATGGCAAATGTCTGGTCCAGTACGTGTGCCAGTAATCCAATTCCAACTGGCGAGTATTAAGAGGAAGTCTTAGTTAAAGATCATTTCCTATACTCGCTATGTTACAATCTTCTAGCCCATTGCATATAGAAACTACTTTTTACAAAACCTTGAAAGTCGGCGAGTAGGTGAGAAAATGATCAAAATATTGCAATGACATAAATTAAAAATTCGAAAATAGCGTCTAATAATTTTATTTTATCTTTGAACAATATTACGTCTATGCCTATGCAGTGGCTCCTCCTGGTTTTGTCTTTTGCTATTTTAATTTATAATAGACATCAAATGAAAGCAATTTATGTCATTTCATTAAGTGATCTTATTCGTATCTACGTATAGATTAATTCTTATCGTCCTTTTAAAAATCCTAATACCCTTTGAAAAAGGAAGTCTTAGTAAGGATCATTCTGTATACTCGCTATGTTACAGTCTTCTAGCCCAGTTCATTTAGAAATAATTTTGTGTACAACCTTGGCATTTGGTGAGTAGGTAAGAAAATGATCACTTGATGAAGTAACATAAATTGTTTCACTTAATGTCTATCGATTACAAATGAATGGATTTTAAATATAAAATGTTATTAGGCGCTAGTTTCGAGTTTTTAACTTATTACCTTTCATTGCGAGATCATTTTCGTACCTATTCACCAAATTTCGAGGTTTTCTACAAAGTAGTTTCTAAATGCACTGGGTTTTTGAAAATTTGTAACATAGCGTGTATTGGCAATGATCCTCATCAGGACTTCTTCTTAACTAACGATCTTGTGATGATGTCTTTTGTTGGACAGGTGGCACTCCCGAGGAAGACATTTCGGCTGCTGACGAGGAACTGGAGGTGACATTCAAGTGCTACAAGGACGGCCTCTACCTTAACCCAAGAAACTGCAGCTCCTTCATCCAGTGCTCCAACGGAAGCCCTAACGTGATGCCATGCCCCAAAGGACTCAACTTCGACATGAGGACGAAACGATGCCAGGAACCCTGCAAAGCATACTGCAACAGAACTCTAAGTAAGTTTCATTTTAGTAATTCCGACTCAACGGATCAGAATGTTCGATGCTTTTTTTTTTTTTTTTAAATTTAATACGTGTCTTCTAAATTTTATTATTTGTTGTTATCACTTTGTGTTATTTGGTCCTCAGTAAGTTTAATTTCAGTGACTCCTATTCGACGGACCAAAATATGTAAGGATTTCGTAAATTTAATGAGTGTCTTCTTGTAAAGTTTATTATTTCACTTTAACATTTCGTGTTACTTTGGCATTTTGTAACGCAGGCGGAGAATTTTTAGGGTCAGACCCCCCCCCCCCCGCTACTATTCCTAGCATCCTGGTGTTTTGTTATGACACTTAGCAATCGTAAATAATTTCAAAAGAATTTGCTTTTAATCTACCATTATTCAGACATAGTTTGCCTTCCGTATTACACTAGAGTATCTAAGTTCAAGTACATGGAAATATATAACGGATTTGTAAATCTCCTACCATCATAAAATCATGCATTATTTTTGGTCGAATTAAGTTTAATATAAAATGTTGTTTAAAAGAAATGTAAAAATAAAAATATGGATGTTTCAAATGTTGTTATAATTGCTATAAGGTGTCATTGCTCATGCCTTTGTATTTCAAGCGCTATAAATATAAAGTAAAATCAGCCTGATAGTGGTGTTTGTCCGTCAACCTAAGATATTACTCCGTCTGTATTTGAATTTAAACGAACGAGAAAAATTTCATATTAATTTATAATCTAGAAAATATGGATAATACGGAATCTAGATGAAATATTGGCCTATGCTGGCTTGCTTTGTATAACTCGAAAATTAAACAAAACCATTTTTATATTTTGTCATAATGTAAGTGACAGTTTAAGAAAATGCAAAAGTATTGATGACATGTGACAAATATGGGATATGAAAGTTTTGCATGGAAGTTGTTTTTCATGCAGAGAAATACTGGAGTAAATTTAGGTAATGGTTGAAAACCCCCTCCTACAGAAATTTTCTAGTTGCGCCACTAGAGACCATCACCTCTGATGAAAATGCCAAAACACTTAGAATTTCGGCCTTAGCTTGAGAATGAATCTCTGCGTGTCATTGCATTTGCTAGGATAGTGGTCTGAGCATGTGTAGAAATCCCTCCACATGAAACACTTCACTACATTATTCTCCACTGTAACAATTAGACAAACAGCTTTTTTTAATCCTGTCGTTCACCCATCCAACTCACAGCTGTTGTAGTAGTTTCAAACCCCAAATACTACTCTAGGACAAGAGCGATTGCTTTTGCCTGACGGTTATAGTTTCAAGACATACAGAACTGCTGATGCCTTGCCTCGGCTAATGTTCATGCCTTCGCTAGATGTCTCAGTAAAAAGTATTTCTCTAGTTATAAAATTATCCGGTTCGACGGACTAAAAGTATAAAATCGTGTTTTGCAGTCGAACGAGTTATAATGACCACTGGTGCTAACATTTTTGTGACGAACAGTGTTTGTAAACACTAGAGTGTATCGATTTGGACATTGTTTGTCGTAATGGAACAGAGCAATGTTCCAAATTTTTTCGAATGACAACGCTTACAACTTGCACAGTCGTTATAGCAGTCTAACCAACAAATAATCTATTAGTCTTATAAATAAATGATTATTAGGAGTAATCAAGTCGACCGTCGGCTTCTGAAGACCATATCTTGAAAAGAGCGTTCCACATTCATATTAATAAGAATTAATATAATTCTATAACACAAATTCTTTTTATTGAAGAGTTTGTAGAGTTAAAAATGCGGATACTCAATTTGAATGTCATCTTGCTTTTAGGTAAACGTATTCAATTTATTATCTTTTTTACTAAAGAAATCAATTTTTTTCAGGTTGTAAATGCAAGTGGCCTACATGCGGTGAGTTACATTTATTTCACTATATGTATCATATTATGTTATCCACTGAAGTGCCAAACTAACTGGTATATTATGATAGTAGTTAAAATAAAAGTAGTCGAATAAATAAATGTTTGTCAGTGTTAATCGAGTCAGACATCGAATCCTAATTCCCATATAGTAAAGTGAGCGTTCCATATTATCAGTCACATTCGTTGAAAGTGATTTCATTTGAGACAATGTTGCATTTCAAGCGCATGAAAGGATTCTTGCCAGCTCATTTTTCTACATCGGTTGTGTTTCTGGTCGCGCATATGTCGCACGTGTTATTACAATTCTTATAGTTACTGAACATCCTTTCAACGACGCAATGTCTTTTCGCTCTTCTTTCTTCTCGTAAATGGATTAGAATTGCAACATTATGATTAAAGTTAGTTTGTGGCAAATTTACATGGAAATATGCATTTTATAACATGACCGACGCACGAAACATGTCCTTGGTGGTTTATAAATGTGTGTGTGACTTACTAAAATTAATTATATTTCCATGTAACATTGCCACAAACTAATTTTATACAAAAAATAAGAACCTAACAATTTGATTCATCATAATTTTGCAATTCTAATCCATTTGCGAGAAGAAAGAAGGCGAAAATGTCTCGTGCGCCATTCAGGAAATTGCCTTTTCCTACAAACCGCTATTTATGATCAGTGGATGACGCTACAACAGCATGTTTCATGATCCCAACTGCACCATTATTGTAGAGGATTATTCGCGGTGTTGTGTTTCAATTATGAAGTAGAAGACCAATATGTAGAAACAATCTTTATTCGATGCAGCTCAGTCTGAGTAGGCATTTCTTAGACTAAAAACCAATCTAACTTAAACATACCAAACTGGCCATAATCATACTTTAGAAACATATTTCAATCCACCGGGTAGCAGAGCTTGGTTCAGCGATCCTCTGCCCGGACTTCATTAGTATCCGTTTATATATATACAAGCAAGGCCGTAATGAAGTCGAAAAGTGCTGCCAGTCATAGAAGTAATGAAGATTAATATCTCCATTACGGCACTTGCTTGTGGTAAGGAAGTATGATTGTATTTCAACGACCTTTAAAATTTTACTAACAATATTGTAATTTAACTAGTACCTCATCTACACCCCCTCCCCCTTCAATTTAATTACGATTAATGAATTCTTTTGTCGCAGGACTGCCCGATCTCTGTTTTCTTCCCTCCAAGACCGGACCTTGCCGTGCTCGAGTCCCTCGCTTCTTCTTCAACAAGCGCACGGGCAAGTGCGAGAAGTTCATCTACGGCGGATGCAAAGGAAACTCCAACAGCTTCGAGACCAAGGAGGCATGCGAGAAGATTTGCAAAAAGAGTAAGACGCCGCCTTTCTAACTTTATGCAATTTTTTTACATTTACACAAATTACTTTTCAAAAAGCGAATAGGATGTTAGGTTTTATCAGGAAGACTGTCTCATCTAAATCTAGTGATATTATTTTGCCACTAGATAGAGGATTGGTTAGGCCACATCTAGAGTATGCAGTACAATTCATGTCGCCTCATCTCAAGAAGAATATTGATTTGTTGGAAAAGGTTAAGCGTAGAGCAACAAAAATGATACAGGGAAACTCGACATTGAATTATGGAGGTAGATCGCGGAACCTCAATATCTATACATTGGAGGAAAGAAGGTCCAGAGGGGATTTGATTCGGCTGTTCAAATGTAGCAAACACAGAGGGATTTCAAGGATTTTAGAGTTCAATACAATAGGTCATGCATACAAGCTATTTAAATCGCATTTTAACTTGGAGATAGAAAACATAATTCTTGCTATAGAGTAATTGAAGACTAAAAATGGAAAACGACCTAAGTATAAAAAAAAATCGAAAATGTTTTTCTTTTAAAGAAAAATTTCCTAAAGACCAAGCTAAACAAAGTGAAGAACGTCCAAAGTGGGGAACTCCAGTAACAATAGTTCAAATTCAATCTGAAGTATGTACTTAACCGTTGCCTTTAAGTACCAGATGCGATCATTTTTTGGCTCTCCTGAAATTTTTTTATTTTTTGGACTTGGATCGTTTTCCATTTTTAGTCCTCAATTGATGAGTGAAACATTCTGCCGGACCACATCGTAAATTGTACTGGAGTCAACAGTTTTAAAAGACAGCTGGATCTCTAGTGGAGGATTGTTCGGAAAAGTTAAATTGGATCAATCTTGATGGGTAGGGTGTGCCTGTAGTTGGACGTCATTTTTGTATTTGTAAAAATTTCGATTACAAAGCTATACTAGCGGACAGGTCGACTAGACCCCATTTCATGCGCTGTAGGTTGGATTCTTCCGCGCGCAAGATATAGTTCCGGGAAAATCGCAACTTTCTTTTTTGCAATATTGGTAACCTGCGCTTATTGGTAACTTCCGCTTAGGTTGGATTCTTCCGCGCTCAAGATATAGTTCCGGGCAAATTGCAACTTTCTTTTTTGTAATATTGGTAACCTGCGCTTATTGGTAACTTCCGCTTAGGTTGGATTCTTCCGCGCGCAAGATATAGTTCCGGGCAAATCACAACTTTTTTTGTAATATTGGTAACCTGCGCTTATTGGTAACTTCCGCTTAGGTTGGATTCTTCCGCGCGCAAGATATAGTTCCGGGCAAATCGCAACTTTCTTTTTTGTAATATTGGTAACCTGCGTTTATTGGTAACTTCCGCTAGGTTGGATTCTTCCGCGCGCAAGATATAGTTCCGGGCAAATCACAACTTTTTTTTGTAATATTGGTAACCTGCGCACATAGTTTTTGTATTAAACTTAAACATAAGTTGATAACAAAAAGAAAATAAGCGCTTTTAAGTTAAAATTTGAATTAATATTTTACTTTTCTAATCCCGAATACTATAAGAGTTTTAACGAATCGGCCACACATCGTTCAATAAGCCAATCGGGGCGTATTAAGACCGGTTCACTCATCGTTGCAGCGTATTCAGTGGGCTCAAGTAAGCTTGTCTCAATGTACAGTTAACAGAATATCATCTAGGGTTATAGGGAGGATAGGGTGCTTCCATAGCAATGCAGGGTAGGCAATGATTTGCTGATGCTGTGATAGGTACCACTTTCGCATTTTGTCCAATAGTGGATTGAGAGTGGGGTCTAGTGCATTGGCCTGCTTAATCACCGGATCAAGCGTGTCTTTTCCTAGGGGCGTATGAAGTCACTGACGTATGTTACTCCGTTGACAGTGCCGAGGAATTGTTTGGGTGACTCGCATCACATGGCGCAGGTCGGGGAAGGGGATTTTCGAGTTGTACCAAATGTTATAAATGTCTATTCATTAGAATAAGCTTCAGGCGTTAGAGATTAATTATAGCAACCTTGCGTAACATCCTTGATTTGAGACGGACTCCACCGAAATATTCTTTAAGAGGAGTTGGTGCCCTTTATACTAGTAACGTTAAACTTCATGTATCTTTTTCTTAGAAAGTAATTGACTTAGAAGCCTAATTTTTTTTCAGTCCATTTAACAGACACTTGATTGTAATTCATTTCCTTTAAAATAAAAAAATATGAATTATCGTAAAAGTCACTCAAATTTGTTAAAAATCACAAGTTTTTTTCGCCTAAATAATCCAAAACAGAAAATATTAAAAAAAAATTAAAAAAAAAAAAATAGCAACAAAATCTCACTTTAGTATATACAGATACATAAAAGGAATACGTGGTAAAATTTTAGGAAGATAGTTTGTTCAGTTTCTGAGAAAAAGACACGTGAAAAATAAAAAACGTTGTTTTGAGAAAAGCGCATTTTAAAGAAAACTTTACTTACATTAATAGTTACCAATTTTGTCTTTACAAAATTAATTATCAAAAATACTTTTAGTTGAGGTATTATTGTAACTGAGGTATCCTTTTAAAGGGGAGAATTCAAATGTTGATAATCAAAATCGATTATTTATAAATTTTAAGGCTCCAACTCCCCTTAAAATAATCTAGTATTACGCAATAACTAGTTAAAAAAGTATTCTGTACGACTCTTTGGTCTATGGTCCCCTACATAATGAATTGTCGCTTTGCAGTTAAGGAAGAAATGACAAGTGAGGAATCATCTCACGAGGAGTCATCTCACGAGGAATCATCTCACGAGGAATCCTCAGTTTCTGATGCAGAACAAAGGGTGAGTTGTCCGGTTAAGGACGGACTCTTCCGAAATCCTAGAAACTGCAGCTCCTTTATCCAGTGCTCCAACGGAAAACCCAACGTGATGCCATGTCCCAAGGGACTAAACTACGACGAGGAAAAGAAACGATGCGAGGAACCATGCAAAGCATACTGCAACCAAACTCTAAGTAAGAAACATTTCCCTCTCTTTGATTCTTTTTAAAGAAACTCCCGTTCGACGGACCAAAATAAAGAAAAGTTGACTAAAACAACAGTTTAACTATAAGTAAGGATTCTTCGATACGCATTTAAAATCCACATACATTTTGATTTTGAAGTTTGTTTTTTTTTTGGCAAAAAACTTAAAAAAAAAAAACACGTTTTTTAATTCCCCCCCCCCCCCTGTCATTTTGTTATTTTTGCATATAAATTAATATTAGAAGAACGGGATATAGCCACTGTCACACTATACATAAAACCATTAATTTTTTTTGTTTCAGATGGGCCATTGTTCATATTTTTTCAACAGCTCACTCCTACCTACTTTTTGAAGACTCCTGTTTAATTTTCATTTTCACACTAAAAAAGTGGTTAAAATCAATATTTTTGTTGTTGTTGTAAATTTTGAATGTTTTTGTTAAGCTTAACAAGTTTTATATCAATAAACATAACAGTATTCTTTAAAAGAAATTAATAAAAATAGTGGCTTTTTTTTTCATGCATCCAAAGTACACAGAGCCCTTAAGTGTTTAATTTTCAGTTGTTAAGTCCTTTTATATTTTCCACTTGTATCCCTTTCGACGGACCAAAATGAAAGACATTTGAAAATACCGTTTCTAATTTGTTAACACGTTAATGGCCAATCACCCCATATCGCATGATAGATATTCGCTGCCGATCACATAACCTGTTACTCACCAGTTGTCTGTCCTGCTCAGACTGCACCCGATCGGAGTTGCTGTTCTTTGCTGGAATGACCTGAAACTGTGTTTTAAAAAGGTGTTAATTAAGGGTGTTAATTGGGCTTCCGCAGATTTCCCCGCCATGAACAAAGATACACACAAAATCGAAGTTAATATAAAGGATTTTATAAGTTATATCGTGCTTGAATAATAATAATAATAAAAATCTTTTGTATTTCAGGCTGCAAATGCGAATGGTCTACTTGTGGTGAGTATTTTTTATTTTATGTCTTTCTCAGCGTACACACATGAACGTATACGTACACTCAAATATTGGTTTACCAGTAATACACACTAAGAAAAAAATGCGTCCCAAACACGAAAGATAAACGATCAAAATATTATGATTTGCAAAAATGTGTCTTCAGTACATTAAAAAATCTTTTGAAATATTTTTTTAAACCACCATCGTCTTTTAAATCTGGAAAGTAACAGTTTTTTTGGTGGTCAGTAGGCAACAGTTATAATTGATTGTCAGCACATTTGTAGTTGGAATGGTTGAAAAAATGTCCTGCCGTTTATTTTGATTTACAGATCCCATAAAGAATATAAGTTTAAATAAAATGAATTTCTCCGATATTAAAATGAAAACTCAATACAAACCAGCATAAGTATCTCAGCCTTAGAAAATTCAGAATACATGAAATTTGAAATTTTGAAATATTATAATTTTAAGGGCCAGAATTTTTTTTTACCGCCGAATGATGGCTAAATCATGTTTTTGAGTGAAAATAAATATTTTAAAATCTCAATAATTTGTAAATTTCAAATTTTTTAAATTTGAACTTTTGAATTTCGAACCCTACTTATGCTTCCAACATCTGTATGCTAGATAACCAATGATTTAATTTTGTGTACAGTAAGCTTGAAAATATTAAGCAATAATGTATTTCTAATATGTTAACCAATCATATTGTTGCGTGGATGGGTTCGAAAGACTTGAAGCCAAAGCAGATCAAAACTTGCAGAAATTTATTCCGATATTACTCTTCGCAGATTCCTTTACAACTCCAGAACTTCTCGTTCTAGTAGACTCAATACAGCTCTTTTCACAACAATAGAGCACAAAACAGCAGTTAAAAACTTGACAACACAACTGCTAAAATCGCTGCAAAAGACAATGCAATACAGTTCGCTTTAGAACTACTCTGAATGCTCGCTGAGAGACAGCTAGCTCGGTATCTCGACTCAGTAATTTCAGTCAACTAACTCAGTGACTCCCCTCAACTAACTCATGGCCGGGCTTATATAGAAGTCAAACCTTCTTGAAACTTCTAGAGGTAGATATTTGGAGAACTTTCCAGATCGTCGTCGAAAAGTCCTATACATGTACATGGGGACCGAAAATATTGCCAAATGGTCGCCAAGTTTGGCGACATTTTGCGATTTCTCGCCAAATTTGTCGACAAAAATAAGTCGCCAAAACCGTCACCAATTTGGCTCTACCTCGCCAATTTGGGGAGATTGCCATTACCAATAATGTTAAATGCCCTGCTCCCTGTAAAACTCGCTTCCTAGCGTTACCTCTGTAAAACTCGTTATCAAGCATTAAGACACACATTGCGGGAAGCACACTAACGACGAACTATTGCACTGCCTTATGCGAAATGTACATAAATTTTCCTATTTACAAAATTAATACTACGAAATTTTTACAAATATACAAAAATTCGTAACAATAAATTTTTGATTAGATTATTCTGAATTAAAACTTGTGATGCTTTTGTAGGACTCCCTCGAATTTGCTTCCTGCCAAAGGTAACTGGACCTTGCCGCGCCAGTATCCCTCGCTACTTCTTCAACAAGCGCACTGGAGTGTGCGAGAAGTTCATCTACGGTGGGTGCGATGCCAACAAGAACAACTTCGAGACGAAGGAAGCCTGCGAAAAGAGATGCAGCAAGAGTGAGTCTCTCACTAGTGCATCTATTACTAGTGCAACTGTTAAGCTTGAACTTTGATCAAACAAATTTTTGAAATTGATCTGCGAATAATATAACACATAAAAAAAGTTTTCAATATAAATCCTTTATATGCATTGCCAATTTTTATCACTGCGCCGATTCCGTAAGCAGCGCGTGTTTGGTGTTGACATCTAATTTTAAATATAAAAAAAAAAAACATTTCTATTAGCAAAATGTGCTGCAAACTACGTTTCAAAATTTATTTATTAAAAATGATCGTCACATTCACATCCACATCGAAATATCTTTTAACTTATTCTGATTAAAGCAATTTTATTATTTATTTATTAGAAAAATGTTGGCAATAAAAAGGAGTTTCATCAATGGTCGGTTAATTTCAACAAGATCGGATGAAGGCAATTTGGACAATTGGTATTCCGTAAAAGCGACCTTTTAGTGACTATTACAGCCTCAAAATTTGATAGAATGCATTGTCATCGGCATCGAATCTACCTGTCAAGTTTCAGACCGATTGGATGACGGCAAGGGGGTTAATTAGGCATCCGCAGATTTGCCTCCCATCGAACTTAATATAAAGAATTAAAAAAACAAAAAAACCACTCTTTAATACTCTGGAAGACAATTCTCTGGATGAGATATGAGGCCTTTTTATTCTTTTTTCAACTCTCGATATAAATTAATATTTTACCCGGTTAAAATAATTATTTTCCCTTATAACTTTGCCATGAACTAATATTATATAAAAGATAAAGTCATTATTTCTAGATTTATCCTAGCTTTGCATTTCTTATCTGTTTACAAGTAGTTATAAATACCGAATAAAATTTCAATTGTTATTAAATAACAGTTATGCAAATAACGTAACTTAAGAAGCAGCAAGTTTCTTATCACACGTACGTTCACGCACATGTCACTCGTCTTGCAAGTTTTGCCTTCATTACACAAAAGATGTTAGAATTTTATTTTCTAATATTCACTTGGTGTACTAAAAAAAGACCAACTGTTTAAAGATATTGTGGTCTGTCAGACAACTGTTACATTTTGAGATAACTGTTATTATTAGTTACTTAATAACAGTTGCGTGAATAACGTAGTGTTCTCCCTGTGTTTGTTGGGAAGTCGCCCTTCTGATGGCCGTTGTCTCCTGCCTATAACAAGGTCCGCAACAGGCCACGAGGAACAGAAATTAAAAGATATTCTGTATATCATTTATGGTTTAAACTATTTTCATGAAAAATCCAGCCATTTAAAAGCCATTCCTACTTAACTTATACGATAGTTCTCTATTAATGTCCTAACTCTAGTATGTAATATTTCCTGGAAATTCTTGGATACTATACAATGGTACATTTTCTTCTAAAATACTATAAGAAGGAGCAGTCAGAGTTTTCAGCCGGCATTAGGTCCAAGTATCGGCCAAGATGGACACATTCGAAGTAATCAACTATTCCATATTCAGAATAAGAGCATAAAACAATTCATTCAACATTGTTTCAAAAATATGTATTATAAGTTGTAAAAACTGTTGTTGTCATGAGTTAAATTCAGAATTTTAAGCCCTGTAAAGCGACCATACACAAAAGTATTGCAACATTAAAAAAAAAAAAAACATGTGAGGTAACTGTTATGGTCAACATTATTTAGCAAATGGTATATATTCTTAAAAGACTGTTATTTTTAAGCAATTGGGTCGATAAAAACTGAGTGATTGACAATATTTAAAAACCTGTTTAGGCAGTTATTATATAAAAAGTTTGTCTATTATATTTTTAAATACTTTTTATACTATTATTATTATACAGGGTTATTACAAATGAATCATCGGTTATTGATACATTACTGCGTCTGAACCCGATGATTCTTTTGTAATAACCCTGCTGTATTTTATTAAACTTCTAACTGTACTAACTATACGTAATGTAATGTAACTAACTATACAAAATAGTAGCACGAAGGTGATATCTGAAGGCAAGGTGAACTATTGTTACCAAGTGGTTCTCTGCAATTTGTTCTACATAACTGTGTAGTTACATGGTCTGTGAACGAAAAATATTTTTTAGAAAAAAGTTAATAAGTTCTTCATGAAACAACATGGAATTGTTAAACTTTAAACCGCCATTTCTAATTTTGAGCTCATTTGTAGATTCCATTTCTGTACTTCATATGACTCTATATTCTACTATATGGAATATCTATTATGGGTCTGTTACTAAATAACTGTTATGAAAATAACGGTACTGTTATTCTAGAATCTAAGGATGTTATTGATAACTGGTTTGAGGATGTTATTAAATAACTGTTATGAAAATAACGGTACTGTTCTTGAGGATGTTATTAATAACTGTTAGGTGAATGGTATTAAATAACTGTCATGAAAATAACGTTACAGTTATTCTAGAATCTGAGGATGTTATTGATAACTGTTCTGAGGATGTTATTAAATAACTGTTATGAAAATAGCGTTACTGTTTTTCAGAATCTGAGGATGCAGAGGATGAACAATCGGCTTTCATCAACGTGTGTCGCCTTCCGAAAGACCAAGGCCCGTGCTCTGCTAAGATTAACAGATTCTACTTCGAGTCACGCGAGGGCAAGTGCAAAAGATTTGTGTACGGAGGATGTGGTGGCAACGAGAACAGGTTCCGCAATTTAAGAGAATGCGAAATTAAGTGTCTCAGGCAAGAAATGGGTGAGAAAATTATTTTTAGATTTCCCTGTACAAACTGTCACAATCTTTTTTTAAAAAACTAGATGATAAAAATAAAGTTATTATCATAAATCCTTGATACGCATTTAATGTATCTTCGTATATGTTTTTTAATTTATGCTTTCAGAGCGTGTCTTCTATTTTTAAGTCCTTTCTACCGATTATAACTTCAATTAAATTACGTTTCGACATACATTCATTATTGCTCGTCATTTCATTCAGCTTCCCACGCTCTTGGTATTTCATTTTGTGACCAAAGCTACACTTGGTAGAACTCGTGTGTTTTCCAGAGTTCTCATAAGACGACTACATTTCATTCAAGTGATATTCAAAACAGGCAAATATCAAGCCTCCTCCCCAATTAAGAAAATATATGATTTCGACTGCAATCTTAAAAACTATTTCATAACATATTGCTGACTTTTTTTTTTTTTTTTAAGTGTTCTGAACATCAAATGCAACTTTTATGCGTGATTGCAACTTATTTGAGAAATTTTGGGCCCAGATCGAGTTTTCATAGTGTTAGTCCAATACGAAGAAAACTATCGATTTCAAGCAAATTACCAACTTTTTTTTTTTTTATCTTTGACCCTGATAGAATGCATTGTTTACGATAACGACTCGATCTGACTGGATGACGGCAAGAGGAATAATTAACTCTCCGAAGGTTTTGTCAGGCACAAAACAAAATTGAAGTCAAGAGACAATCAGTCAGGGCACCGATAGCCTTGCGGTAGAGTATCGAGCTCGTAACCGAAGGGTTGTGGGTTCGGGCCTCCTTCCGCCAAATATTGGTGTGTACCTAATGGGGGCTGGTGCACATTAAATCTGTTGTGGCCTCAATGTCCTCTCGTTGGTGTGGTGGGGTCGTAGAGAGGGGAAAATTTCGATCTCGTATTCTTCTAGATGCTCAAAATTACGAGACGTATTTGGCTGTGTTAAGCACTTGATAAGTGGCAGAAATAGACAGTCGATGATTTCAAAACAAGACAATCAGTCATGATTGTGACTCATACTGCATAAACAGTAAAGGACATGTATATAGCAGTATATGTCTATACTGCTTATGCTATAATTTTAAAATCATGGCACCGAATGTGTTATAGCGCGGATCTTTTTTTAAATGTTTTTCTGTGGTAGATATGAATTTGCTTTTTAACGCTATACATTCTTAAAAGAATATCCTTTTTTTTTTTTTTTTTTTTTTTTTTTTTTTTTTTTCTTCTTTTTTTTTTACTTTAAGAGGAGCTTCTAGTAAGGATAATTCCAAATACTCGCTATGTTGCAATCTTATAACCCAGTTCATTTAGAAACTACTTTGTATACAACTTTGAAATTTGTTGAATAGGTACGGAAATGATCACTCAATCAAATTACATAAATTAAAAACTCGAAAATAGTGCTTAGTATTATTTGAAGTCCTTACGTCAATGTCTACGCAGTGGCTCCATCTCCAATAGTTTTTTATTTTTATATCAAGTAAAATATATTAGATGCTATTTATCATTTTCGTACCTACTCACTAAATTTCAAGGGAGTTTCTAGAAGAAAGTGACAGTGAGTGTAGGGTATGATCCTTAGTAGAAGTTCCTCTTAATTATAAAATTTTGCATTTTTTTAATTTAGTTCTACAGCTGTAACTAGATGGCGCCACTAGCACTATGATCTCCTGTTGTTAAAAAAAAAAAAAAAAAATGAATATTTTTAAAAATGTGTAGCATCAAAGAAATAACCAAATTTGGTTTGCTAATTGATTGTTTGTTTCAGGTGAGCCAGTTTCTTCAGAAGAAGAGGAAGGTATGTAAATTTTTTCTAAAAATAATAGAGGCTAAAGTAACTAAACTAATATCTTACGTATTTGTATATAATCTCAGATGTTAAAGACAAGTTCTCTGTACTTTTTGAGTATTAATTAAGTAGCTCATACAAAAGCTTCAAACACTGTCGAACGAAAGATCACACGAGTCTCCATAGTGAAAATTCTACCAGGAGTACCTTAAATGGTGATTGAAAGTCGATTCATGATTCCTTAAGCCTAAATCTTTACCTCAGAGCCACCCGAGCTTAAAAGTACACACGCAGTGGAGCCTGGTCGGCTTACCTTGCTTAATCGCATAAATATAGGTAGGAACATCCCAGATAGCTGATTACTGGCATAATGGGTGGTAAAATAGACCAATGCTTCCCTATGAGCACGGACTTCAGTTCAGATTGGTCAGTTTACCTCGCTTAAATCGCATGAATCTAACTGGAAACATCTCGGATGGCTGCTTGCTGGGACACTGGGTGGTAAAATAGACCAATGCTATTTCTATGGGCACGCACACAATGGAGACTGGGGAGTTACCTGGATGGGAGCATGAATCCAGGTAGAAATCGGGAAGAATTGCTTACATGGATCTATTCGAGACTCAGTGCGCAAGTGCAACTTCGATCCGTTGCTGTTTAATATCGAGAGATTTTTTTTTAAAAATTGAGAGCATTAGTAATAGTAATGTACTAACCCAGGTAGCCATCTTGGAACTTCGCGAGTATAGCCTGCTAACTAACCTTCCATGTAACCGTCTAGTATGCGAGTAATCGCCCATCCCGACTCCACTGTGTGTGTCCTCTAAGTCATTCTTAACCCTTTGCACTCCAGTGGCGCCTCTCAGGCGCCACACGATTGGATGCCAAACCACGAGAGGACCATTAGGTGTGATGCGGAAATTCGATGCAAGGCCAATGACTGTGTTTAGTTTCTATGAAGCAAATCCATAAACACCAGCCGAACCTAAAATGTCTCGAGTTGCTGATTCCTCAGCTCGAAAAAGGCCTGGAGTGCAAAGGGTTAAATAAATTTACAGGACAGTAACATTGAACTCACTGTATAACGATCAACTATGACTTTCCCTAATTACTTTAGAAATTTGTCGAGTAATTTACGATGCTTTTCCAATTAATTATAATACTGAAGTCCCTTTTCTTCTTTTTTTTTTAGTCTACAGTTGTCCTACTGAAAATGGAGATTTCCCCCACCCACGTCACCCCGAAAAGTTTATCAGGTGTACGGACAACAGGCCTCAAGTATATCGATGTCCACCGTCCACGACATTCAGCGAAGTTCGCCGCGCATGCGTCAACGAGGAAGAATCCGAGTAGTGTTTAGCTAAGTGACCACACATTCGTAGCATTGTTACGAAAAATAATACAACAAAGACTTTTCAATTATTGAAACAGCTGATAGTGTTTTCTCAAATGACTTAATATGTTCACCCCTAAAATAATGAATACATTTGTTTAATGAAAGATTGTTCAGAACGGATTCAACCTTTTGTGTAAAATCGTGTTTGTCTTAATAAAGTGGTTTATTTTCTAATGTGTGGAAATGTAATTATTGTGCGGTGCGTGTTGCTGATCATTTTTTGTGTTTAATCAGGAATAATTCACACATTTTCTATTATAGAGATAGATTTTATGTTTGGTTGGTTTGTAAGCTCATAGACCTATTTTTGTGCTCCGTGACGGCTAATCAGGTCGGTACCTACAGCTTAACGTGGATTCCAAATTACAAAGAAAATCCATGCTACACCCAGGATTCGAACCAGGCAACTTTAACATGCGAGGCCAGAGCCCTAAACCCACAGCTATTAGGTGGGCATATATTTCATGTTTAATTGTATTTAGATTATCTAGCGTGATCTTGGACACATTTTCTTTGCCATTATTTTCATAAAAATAGTGACTGCTAGAACTGCCTACTTAATTTCCGATAAAAAGTTCAAGGATTCAGTATTTTAAAATATATTTTTTACCTACTCTATACCAGTATAGTTGAAAGCATTAATGACTGAATCATCATTGATTCTCACATTTCCAACAAACCAAGGCGGCTTAAAATTGTCATTGGTGTTCCTTATAGGCGAGCCGACCAAACGGTATAGTGGTTAGCGTGCTAGCTTCTAGACCGCGAGGTTGCGGGTCCGAGTCCCGTGTAAGGCATGGGTGTTTGTAAATGTATGTTGGCTTGTCAAATGACGAATGTTTCGGCGCATTATAGCCATCGTGTTGCTGACGACGTCAGATAATCTGAAAACAACCAACCAACCTTAAAGGCGAAATACAAAAATTAAAGACGTAGTTAACACATTCGCCGCTGATTACGTATCAACGTGAAATGTCTTGTCACTCCCCAGCAGTCTATCCTGATCAGACTGCGCCTGATCGGAGTTTCCGTTCATGCTGGAATCAACTGAAATAACAAAATAATATTCGACGTGTGACATCAATATCAGATACATCTTGTCTTCCTCAATGAGGTTAGCTGGAAGCTTGTGTTCTTAAAACACAGTTTCAGATAATTCCAGCAAAGAACGGCAACTCCTATCTGGTGCAGTCTGATCAGGACGGGCTACTGGAGTGATCGGCAGCGAATGTAGTAAAGATGCACTTTATAACTTGTTATCTTTTCACCAGATGACATATTGAAATTATACATGATTTGACATATTGAATTATACATGTATTAACCCTTTGCACTCGAGCGGCGCCTCTCATGTGCCACACGCTTGGATGCCGAAACACGAGAGGACCACTAGGTTTGATGGGGAAATTTGATGCAAGGCCAATGACTGTGTTTAGTTTCTCTGAAGCAAATCCATAAATGCCAACCGAACCAAAAATGTCTCGAGTTGCTGTTCCCTCCGCGCGAAAATGGCCTAGTTGGTTGGTTGTTTTCAGATTATCTGGTGCCGTCAGCAACATGAGGGCTATAATGAGCCGAAATATGCGTCATTAGACAAGCCAAGATACATTTACAAACACCCATGCCTAACACGGGACTCGGAACCCGCAACCTCGTGGTCTAGAAGCTAGCACGCTAACCACTATACCGTTTGGTCGAACGAAAATGGGTTAAATTTTATAATTTATAATAAATTTTATAATTTATAATAAATTTTATAATTTTAATGCAAAGGGTTAAATTTTATATTTTGCGTTAAAGTTGCCAAGTCTGAAGTAATGCCATACAGCTACATATGCGGCATTCAGATGTAGCACACAAAAATAGTTCTCACAAGGAGAATAATTAACGAGTGTTCAAAGTAGTCTGATCAAACTCAAACCACGAGGGCATATTTATTCTCTCTACAGGGTGAGTTTAGAGGCTAACACGTCGAAGTTGAATGGTCCGTGATTCAGTGAAAAAACCATTGAGTTTTGATTTCCTCCTGGCAGACAACAACAGTGCAGATTAGTTCGAATGTATTTCAATCGCTATCAGTGATCTTGTGTGCTTCATGGCCCCGGTATCCCGGTGATCAAGTATCGAACTCATGTTCGGAAGGTTTGATTCTCGACGGCCGACGTGTGTACCTAAAGGGCACGCATGAAATCAATGTCCTCTCGTTGGTGTGGTGAGGGTCGGAGAGATTGATTTACACTAGAAGATTTCGATCTTGTATTCTTCTAGATGCTCAAAATTACGAGACATATTTGGCTGTGTTAAGCACTTTATAAGTGGCAGAAATATACAGTCGGAAGTTCCAAACAAACAAACAAACAGAAGACTTGAAGCGTTTGTTGTTCAAGGCGGCATCGGTATGGTGTTTTTCCAGGATAATGCGAATATTTATGTCAGAGTGTTATTTTGCTCGAAATTTATGTTCTCACGTCGTTGAAGATATTCGCAAGAAACAATCCTGTTATTCTGATGCAGTATTACCCGATAACTCAACGGTGACACAATTAGTTCACCGTTTCAGGGCAACTAGATGAGTAGCTGCCAAGAGAAGAACCGGTAAGCCCTCCATTTCATGTTGCTCAACGTTAATGTGTACATAACTGTTTATTAAGATTTAAATAGTGCTTCTAAATGGGTATACTTTCACGAAATTAAATTGATAGAAAACTGCAAAATGTTTTTGTTTTTTTTGTTTAATAGCTGGTCTTAGAACTGCAAAATGTTTTTTTTAATAGCTGGTCTTTTTTATATGAAAAAAAGTATAGAAATTTAATTTAAAAGAAAGTTCCTCCAAAGTCAAAAGTTGACCAAGTATAACAGTGTTTTTTAATAAAAAAACTTACGTCTTTACACAAAGTAGAGTAATACATTTTTATAATTGTATGATTATATGTACCACTAGCTGAATACCTGTGCTTCACTTCGAAATTTTACCATGCGCATTTTAGCAATCAAATGACATTAATGTATTCCACATTTCAGACATTTGATCCCGACAAATTGATTTATCAAAATAGGAATATCTTACTTTATCGATGTTTGCTGACATTTTTTCCAAAATTTATAATTGTGAATATATTGGAAATGAGAAATTTGAATATCGCTCGTTTAGAATGTTTAACCCCCCTTTGGACCGTTTTTAAATACTTAATCGAGATTGCAATAGTTTATTGTGTTTATGTTTGCTCTTAGTTCTAAATTTCGAAGTTGTAACTGTATTGGAAGTACGATATAAAGATGTTTCTCATGTAGTTTCCACGTTGTGTCGACTTTTCAACTCTTAAAAAATCATTAATCGATATTGGAATAACTTATTTTTTCAAAATTTGCCCTTAACATTTCCACCAAATATCAGAGTACATTCATCTACATTGGATGTGGGACAACCGAATATCCGTCCTTAAGAACGTTTAATCCCTTTTCGATCCCTTAAACTGGGTTAATAGAGATCGGAATAGCTTACTTTTTCTTTGTTTGCCTTTGTTGATATTTGTACCAATTTTCAGAGTTGTGACAAAATGGGAAGGGTGACCTTCAAATATCCCTCGTTTGGGAACATTTAACCCCTTTTCCACCACTTAAAGGGGATTAATCGAGATAGGAATAGCTTATTTTTTCTATGCTTGTCATTGTTGAGAATTGTACCAATTTTCCGAGTTGGGACTATATGGGAAGTGGGAGAATTAGTGATGAGTGAGTGAAGGCTTTGCCTTATATATAGAGATAAATAGTTTTTCGCATTTGATAACTTTAAAGCCCTTTTCCTCAGTGTCACTACATTTAAAGATTAATATTATTTTTCTTTAGTAGTTTTTAGGTTGACTGACTGTTTTTAAAAGTAGGGGGAGGGATTTCAGTAGATTTAGAAGTGGGGGAAGCGTGGGAATTTTCTTGAAAAGTGGAGAAGGGGGGGGGGGGACGAGGTCATCCCGCGTCTACCCACACTTCGAGCACTGGATGAGTCTATCTGCCAAATTTCAGCTCGATTGGAAGACGGCAAGTGCATCGTTAACCTTCCGCGGATTTTGCTCCCCACACAAACAAACAAAATTGAAGTGAATATAAAGGATATAAAAAAAGTCAAGTGCGTTTTTCAAAAGTTTGTATTTGGTCTTGTTATACTTAAAACTATTATAACGATCTCTACGAAATCTTATAGGAAATAGCGCGTTTTAATTTTGCAAATGCTGGTAATTTTTTTTTTATACAAAAAAAGTTTAACCCTATGAGTACTGAATTATTTGAAGATTTTTATGCCCATGGGACGGATGACGAGTAAAACTCGTCCATCGTAACTTCGGCCGACCAAACGGTATTGTGGTTAGCGTGCTAGCTTCTAGACGGCGAGGTTGCGGGTCCCGTGTAAGGCATGGGTGTTTGTAAATGTGTGTTGGATGACGAATGTTTCGGCGCATTCTCGTGTTGCTGACTGCGCCGGATAATCTGAACACCTGGTAGGCTCATTTCCTATACTAGCAATCTTCTTGCCCAGTGCATTTAGGAACTATTTAGTTGAAACTTGATGAGTAGCTAAAAAAATGATCACTAAATGAGGTGACATAAATTGTTTTCATTGAATGTCTTTCTGTTATAAATGAAAATTAAAAAAAAGTAAAAGACTATTGCAGATGGCGCCACTGCACTGACGTAAGAATTTCAATTATGAAATAAAATGTATCAGACGCCAGTTTACAGTTTTTAATTTATGTCATTTCATGAAATGATCGTACCTACTCACCAAATGTCAAGGAGAAAGTAGTTTCTAAATGCACTGGCCTAGAAGATTGTTAATACAGCGAATGATTCTTAACAGGGACTTCCTTTTAAGGGTTCTGGGCTCTCATGAATGTTTGTTGTGGTTTGAAATCACGTTAAGCTCTAGGTATACTAAACTCCAACTTAACTTGACATCACTTAGATCGTCACAGTGCTCATAGGCATTTAATCCATTTTGGCGGAGTGAAAGCATAATGCTCGCCAAACCACAACCCTGTAGAGAACAAAAGGCTATAAGATTTGGCGAGAATTATGTCTTCACTCCGCTAAAATGGATTGAATGCCTATGAGCACTGTGACGATCTACCGTCTAAGTGATGTCAAGTTAAGTTGGAGTTTAGTATAGTGTAGTCCCGCGTAGCAGTTATTGCACTCAAGTATAGGTCGTTAGCGCACAAAGCATCTAACCCAGACTGAAACACAAGATACTCTTGTGTTGATTTCACATTAAATCCGTTTTCTCTTTTGAAAGTGAGTAGACGTGACTGCGATTGTGGCAGTCACTCATAAGCTTATACCCGAGGGAAATTTTTTTCCATTCGACACACAAGAGTAGTTTCTCCTTGATGTCGGTTGTTGGATTGGCCGAGTTCTTTTCCATTCAGACTGCAACTGTAGGTAGTTTCGGCTCGACAGATTTCCTGTAGTAACTTATTTGCGTAAAAAAATATCATCTTTTATTATTTAATTATCGTATTTTTTTGAGAAATGGTCTGTTGCATTCTGCGTAACTATGTCTACTTTGTATTTTTGATGTACTATTGCTCTTTTAAAATTGTGATAGCTTGCCAAAAGAATAACCTCCTTTTTTGTGTGGTATCAAACGGCTCTTTGATTTTCAATTAAGAAGGTTGCAGACGATTTGTTTTTCCAGGCGCCAACATTTTTGATCTTTTAAAAGACAGCCAAGTTGGCAATAAGTATTACGCCATCGGTGTCGCAATATTTATGGCCAACTTAGCTCACCTTTAAAAGTTGGAAGTATTTTTCAGACGATATTTATTCTCATAAATATCGTCTGCACTCTACCTCATTGAAAATTAAAGAACAGTGGATTGCCACGTGAAAAAGAATGCTCATTATTTGGCAAGTTGTGGCATATTTAGTTCAACTAATTTAAAGTCGATTTTTGAATAGTTTCGTACATTTCTATCCCGGAAAACTATGCGATTATTATTATTTTTTATTTTTATAACTTTTTTTCTGCATTCTATTAAAAAAAAGTGATTTGGTACCTAAATGTGCCTCTCGGTCTAGAACTAGCTCCCCCCCCCCCCAAAAAAAAAAGTCAAATCTGAAAACTAATTCGTATTTGATTGTTGGGCTGCCTGGTGGGAACTTTTAGAGTTGTCTCCCATTTGAAAAGCGCCGACCAAACGGTATAGTGGTTAGCATACTAGTTTCTAAACCGCGTGGTTCCGAGTCCCGTGTTAGGCATGGGTGTTTGTAAATGTATGTTGGCTTGTCAAATGACGAATGTTTCGTCGCATTATAGCCCTCGTGTTGCTGACGGCGCCAGATAATCTGAATACAACCAACCAACCCATTTGAAAAGCAAATAAGGGCAGTTATCCTTGACAGGCCTCCCGGATTGCTTTAGAATTGTTTAGATGAAGTACAACGTGTGTGTTTAACTCTGGCTTAGGTACAACAAATCTCAACTGCCCATCATGCGATATCACGTGATTAACATTCGCTGCCTATCTTTTTCTCTCCAGTAGTCTGCCCTGATCACACTGTAGCAGATCAGAAGGCTGATTCTTGCAGGAATTACTTGAAATTGTGTTTTAGAAACACAAGTTTCCAGTTCACCTTATGTAACTGATATTTATGTCACATGACAAATATTATTTTGTTACTTCAGTTAATTCCAGCAGGAACGGAAACTCATATCGGGCGCAGTCTGATCAGAACAGGCTACTGGGAAACAATCCGAAATTCCGCGCTGGCGCGTGATCGACAGCGAACGTGTTAACCATTAATACAACAAATAAAGAAACTGGAAACCTCTTGAAACTACCTTTATTTATTTTTTCTTCTTGGTATTCGAACACATAATTACATATTTCTACAACATTTACAGCATGTTTAAGTGTAGCAAAACAAACATTTCAGTGTTAACAACGCAGATGTGTACTTATTTTTTTGAAAGATTTTTCAATATGATTTATAAAATCAGTTACAAAGTGCTTATAGTGCAACATAGCAGCTTTTTCATGAAGAGTCCTTTACATAAAGGTCCCCCCTAACTATGAAAGGACTTAAGAACGAAATGGCGGGGGAAAAAGAGACAAGTGGAGATCGATAGTTATGGAATTTTAAATACGCCAATTTGCAAGAACAAATGAAATGTGATGTTTGATTATAGCTTCAACACTTCCCTCATGAACAATGACCCTCCTTTACTGAAGGGTTTTGAGAATCCTTCAATAATCACTTTTGTTTATTGACTAAATAAAAGTGTGCCACATGCAGCCGTCGTCAAATTTACTCCCATCTTTCCAAACCAGTGTATTTAAATTTCCGTACCTGTCGGTCCAGCGTGCAACTTATTTCTGTTTTTCGATATTTCGCAGTTATGTTATTTCAAAGTTGGGAAGTCCTTTTTTGAAAGACAATGTATGGGCTACTTTGAACAAAACATTTGGACGATACTTGGCAAAATACCAAGCTACAATGAAATAATAATAATAATAAAAAAAATTAATACCAAGTTGTTATTTATTTTTTGGTAATTCTCCATTTTTTTCGTATAGACTAATGCCAATTATAAAATATGTAATTAAAAATTAGAAATATGTATAAATAAACAGCATCTAAATAGCGAAAAATAGCATCCAAAATATAACATTATAGACCAAGACAACTTATCCTTCCGTTTAAACAATATAGTTCTGAACGAATCACAACTTGTAGTGCAATTTAATAACCTGCGCATGCGCATATATCAGAGTTGCATTAAACTTAAATAAGTGTCAATAAAAAAAAGAAAATAAGCGCTTTAAAATTTCACTTAATACTTTACTTATCTAACCACGGATACTACAAGAGTTTTAACGAATCATACGGCTTTGATCGAGCTATTTCATGACGTCACTCACTTGGAGAATCACTATTGGATAACCCTGTCTCCTCCCAGTTCAAGACGTCACGCGTAAGATTACTGCGCAGCCAATTAGCGCGTATTAAAACCGGATCGCACATCACTGTAGCGGATTCAAAGAGGAAAGGATAAATTGTGTTGGAGTATAGGAAATATCTGCACCACTGTTTAAAGGTAGAAACAACTAATATGTATCCGAAAAACGTTCCCAATGATAAAGTGAGTCAAGTACAAGAATTTCATGAAAGTTACTATTTAATATCGAAAGTGCATGTGTAAGTGTTGGTGACTGTTATAAAGAAAGGATTTTTGAAAATGGTTCGCAACTTTTAATGGTCTACATAAAACAACTTATTACGTAGATTGTGAATGAAGTTTTTAAATATATAATTACTAAGAAGAAATTCACATGATTATAGTTTACTCTTGTAAGTTACCTGGATGAAATAAACATTTTCACCGCCAGATGGCGCTGCTGAACCTTATCGGTAAATGAAGATTGAAATGAGACCCTTAAAATACTCTCCCGGAAGGTGTAACACCCTCGTACTCTGCAGTTTCAACGATTTTTCAGCGTAGCATATAGCTCGAGAGGCGATTTTAAGTTCAGGTGTCCCATCGAAATATCATTCTGAATTTTTTTTATTAAACGTAGAGAAATATTTGTAGGTCATGAATCTAGAAGGTATGCCGGAGCAAAAATGGCCGTAACTATTAAAAAATCCAATTTGAGACAGTTGAACTAAATCCAAATATGGCATAAATTAATAAACAATTAGAATTATTTTTTTTATTTGGTAACCCGCTGCTCTTTAATCTTCAATGAAGAAGAGTGCAGACGATATTTGTTTTCTGTCGAAAAATTATTCCATGAGTAAATATTAAGTCACTGATGACGTATTATTTTTTGCCAACTTGGCTGACTTTTAAAAGATGAGAAATCTTGGCGCCAGGCAAGACAAATCGTCTGCATCTTTCTTAATTGAAAATTAAAGGGTTACTAGACAAAAAAAAAAAAAAAGGTGTTAATTTTTTGGAAAGTGATGGTGTAATTCGCAATCGTATTTAGTTCAGCTCATTCAGGGTCACATTTGGAATAGTTTCGGCCATTTTCGCTCCTGCAGACCAGTGGAATTCATGTTCTATTAACAGTTGTCTACATCGTATAAAAAATTCAGATGATGTGCTATGGAGGTACCAAAACTTGCATTCGCTTCTCAGTCGAATAGATCTCGTGTAGTTTATGCGCTAGATAAAATCTAAGATTATGATGTGGAAAAATCATGTCACCTACATAAAAATAAAGTAACCCCACGTGATATGAAAGGAATCTACAAGAGACAGTAAATCAGTTTAGTTAACTATTCTTACCTACATTGAATTTGTTTAAAATCAAGTATAAATCTCGTACAATTTTTATTAGTCATTTATTTTATTTATTCCAAAAAATATATTATGACTTTTCCGAAGAAACTGTTGTAAATAGAACCTTAATAACTTAAGTTGGTACCAACTTAAGATAAGTTTTGTATTGTACAATGTCTCAGATATCGTATAATATTATACATCAATGATCGTTCAATATTGTACAATATCAATAATCGTAGAATATTAAGCAATATTAATAATCGCATAATATTGTACAATATCAAGAATCGCAAAATATTGAACAATATCAATAATCGTAACATATTGAACAATATAAATCATCGTAACGTATTGAACAATATAAATCACCGTAACGTATTGAACAATATAAATCATCGTATAATATTGAACAATAACAATAGTGGTATCATATTGATAATCGTAGAATGTTGTACAATATCAATAATTGTATAATATTGAACAATATTAATAACTGTACAGTATTGAACAATATCCATAATCATACACTATTGAGCAATATCAATAATTCCACAATATAATAATTGCAATAATTGTACCATATTAATTAATATCAGTGATTGTACTATATGGAATAATATCAAGAATCGTACAGTATTTTTTTTATATCAGCAATCATAGAATATTGTAGAATATTCGAAATCGTACACAGTTGCATAATATTCGAAATCGTACACAGTTGTACAATATTCGAAATTTTACACAGTTGTACAATATTCGAAAGCGTACACAGTTGCACAATAATGTAAAAACTGTTATAATTGACAAAAAGCTGAACACCTACAAAGCCTGGATTGGCGAATTTCCGATTAAAATATTTTTTTGTTTTCGTTTAGAAAATATACTTTTTTTACACATTTTTGAAAGACTCTAGTTTTGTATACACAATGTCTATAATATAAAAAGCTCTTATTTTTCCCACTGCAATCAAAAACAAAAATTCAATACAAAAGAGGCAACAAATAAACAACTATTCCTCTACATTATTGTTGTTGTAACTTATGTATCACAATAACGATCGTACAATATCAATAATCGTAGAATATTGATGTTGTTGCTTATTCACAAATATTTGGAATTTGATTTTTCTGCAAGCGAAATTATTTAAGGGACATTTTTTGTTAATGCATCATATTAAAATAATATAAAATAAACAATGTTTCAGATTTACCGTACGATGCTTATTGGCGACTTTTTGAAAAATTGACGATTTGGCTCCGAATGAGGCAACCAGTCACCAAATTGGTTTTCCGGCAACCCTAGCGACCGTTTGGATTTGACAGCACGACGTTTTGACACCATTTTGTATTTGACGACATGGTCTTTTGAGGTCATTTTCAACTTGGCGACATTTTTGAAAAGTTACCAAGAAGCACCGTAATGTAAATCATAACCTAAATAATCCATTAAAAATTTAAAATTATTTTACGTCTAATTTTAAATAAGAATAACAATTTTTTTTAGAAATAACTTCGAATTCATTTCCTTAAGGCCTACAAATATACAAAATGTTATGTACAAGCCTCTTTAGTTTTAACAGTAACTAACTTTCTAGTACATGTATAATAGTGCTGATAAACTATTACTGTGGTCCAAACAAAAATGAACACATTGAGTTGTTACATCGAGAACATGAAAATCCTATCTAAATTGCTCTGGATTACAAACTGCTTTGAAAACAAATGAGTTCAAAATATACGGCATTTGGGTGATACTGTATAAAAATATAAACTCTAACACTTCTATCAAAATGAATGGGCAGTTAGTTATAAAGCAACGCATACTCCTGGAAAACACAGCAACGTCTGGTCATTTATCATTTATTATAAACAATTATCTTTGTTATTCGCTACTGTTATTATTATAATAAGTTATTGGTATAATTTATTATTGCTGCTATTTTCACTTATTAACATTGCTATTAGTAACAGTTATTCATTGTTATTGTCATTCATTATTGTTATTATAGTTTATTTTCATTAATGTTAATAGTTATTGTAATTTTTATTGTTACCATTTGTCATGTCATATATACATACATATATTAAAGGTATTATTCTCCCCCATTGTCATTATTTTAATTCAGTTCTCATGTTATCTTATATTATTCATTTTATTGTCATTAATAGTATTGTTTTTTTGTTACTGTTATTATCATTTATTATTGCAAGATATTATTATTATTATTGTTGTAATTCGTCACTGTTATTATTGTCATTTATTACAGTTATTATTGCCAATTATTATTGTCAATTAAAGAATTTAAAAAAAAAATTAATAAAAAATTTCAAGATCTAAAAGATCTGTACGAGTCGCTCACGTGATTCAAAACCAGGACAGCTGTTGCGTCATGCAGTCATGCATTAAATATAAAGACTAAGAAATATCAAAAAAAATCTAGGAATATCTATTTGAGCACCAAAAAAACAAACATTTTATTTCCTAGGTCTAGAGTTAGTCTAAAACGTCTTTCTCCTGTATCTCTTTCGCGCTTTTTTTTTATCTTCGCAATAAGTGGCGGAATTTTGGCGGCGATTTTTATTCGCCAAAATGCAGGTGCCGCAATTTTTCATTCTGCTCGAAGTAAACAATTTGTTCAGAGTACTTACATTCAGATGCGATTAGGACTCGCCGTTCTGAAACACACTCTAGAAGGTAACTGAAATGCCCCCCATACTACACACACCATATAATACTGCGTAACAAGTTGACTTTGGCAACTGACAGACGTTAACTAGGTTTGAAAAGACAGTTGATAGTTATTAGAAAAAATTTGCCTGAAAGTCTCTTAAAATTGGTTTCAGTTGTGAAGTCCCTACTTTTTTTGACACGAAGAATAAATTGAAGGTTAGAGTGTGAGTTTTTTCTTTTTTCTCTTTCCCCCCCCCCCCTTCCCCATCAGAAAAATTCTATAGTTTCCATTTTAATGTATTGTACCCACTAAGTTGCAACTTCTGAATAGCGCGTACTTGTTGTTCGACATAAAGCCAAAAGAGCCAAAACAGAAAACCCTTTTAGTGATCTACAAGGTGAGACCTACCAAAATAATCACTGGATTATATATTTTCAGATAAATACATCACTGTCCTTCAAAGTAGTTCCCGCCGTCTACAATACACTTCTGACAACGTTCATACAAGTTCTTGAAACTTAAGACAGTCTCAAAGGAGGACTTTTTTTTAAGTTCCTTGGTAACAGCAGATTGAAAGTCTGAGATGCTTGAAAATCGGTTTCCCTTCAGTGCCAATTTCAGTTGTGGAAAGAGGAAAAAATCTGCTGGCGCTAGATCAGGGGAATAAGGAGGGTGTAATACTGATGACTGAAATTGGCACTGAAGGGAAACCGATTTTCAAGCATCTCAGACATTCAAGCTGCTGTTACCAAGGAACTTAAGACAGTCTCAAAGGAGGACTTTTTCTTAAGTTTTATAAACTTGTATGAGCGTTGTCAGAAGTGTATTGTAGACGGAGGGAACTACTTTGAAGGACAGTGATGTATTTATCTGTAAATATATAATACAGTGATTATTATGACATCAGTCACCTTACTTTTCCGTCTCGCCTTGTATCCTGACTATAGTTAGCGTCTATTGATAACCGAGGGTAATCTATTACACAGCTCTAGCTGTAACTTCTGGATAGCTCATACAAGGGACTTACGAAACACATACTGGAAGCCATATAATACTGCGTAACAACTAGCCTTTGGTTATTAACTGGCAATAACTAAGTTGAGGGGGACAGTTGATAATATAAATCACCATGGTGATTGCTAAGCTTTCTTCGGCTACAAGACAGTAACACAAGCATGTTCTATCTAGAAATTGCAGTTGATGGGTAATTTTATGCTGTCAGTGCATCTAAACTATTTAAAGGTAATCTGTTCATCTTTTCCCGTAAATTCTTTATTTTTATTTTTAAAAGCTTATAGTCCGAGAGGCGACTGCAATTTTTGGACCCCATCGAACATCATTCTGAATTTTTTATAGAAATTGGAGAAAAGTGAGTAGATTACGAATTCACTGGTCTGCCGTGGCAAAAATGGCCGAAACTGATCAAAAATCGACTTGGAATGAGTTGAACTAAAATCCGATTGCCAAGTATGCCATAACTTACCAAAAACAGACCAAACTTTTTCGTCTGGTTTGATTTTCAATGAGAAAAAGGGCAAACGATTTCTGATCTCTGGCTCGGAAAACTTATATCTTTTCAAAGTAAGCCAAATTGGCGACATCAGTTACGTCATCCGTGACGTAATGTTTATCGCCAATTTGGCTCATTTGTGAAAGATACAAGTAAGCCATAGCCACACATCCGAATCGTCTGCAACTTTCTTAATTGAAAATTTAAGACTGAGGGTTACCAAATAAAAAAAAAAATGCTCATTATTTGGCAAATTATGGCGCATTTGGCAATTGGATTTAGTTCAACTTATTAAAAGTCGATTTTTGACCAGTTTCGGCCATTTTTGCCACGGCAGACCAGAGGATTCGTAATCTACTCACTTTTATCCAATTTTTATAAAAAATTCAGAATGATGTTCGACGGGGTTCAAAAAATTGCAGTCGCCTCTCAGTCTATTAGGGGGCAGGGGTGCAAGCGGAACTTCTTATAGTGTCCATGATGGAACCCGTAGCGAGTTCCATCTCAAGTAAAAGGAACTTTTTGAATTTATCTCCTTCAAAAGGAAGTCCTAGTAAGGATTATTCCCTATACTCACTACGTTACAATCTTCTAGTCCAGTGCATTTAGAAACTACTTTGTACAAAACTTCCTCGGTATTTGTTGAGTAGATACAAAAACGATCACTTAATGAAATTACACAAACTAAAAACTCGAAATTATTTTATATTTTAAATCTTAACTTCAATGCATATGCAGAAGAGGTCGGAAATATCGATCAAAATAAATATCGATACTATATCATTGCATAGATAAAAAGTATCCATAAAATATCGATACATGATTTTTTTTATTTATTTGATTTTCAATTTTTGCCTGAAACAAAGTTTTTCGGAGCGAATTTCTACTTTACATGATTGCTTTTTTGTAAGGTGATTACTTTTTCAACTGAAATGGATCAATTACCAAAAAAAAAAAAGTTATATTTTCGCTTAATTGGTGCAGTAATTCTAAGAAAAATTTAGATAATTTTCAATAGCTTTTAAGTGTATGGCAAAATATTGAATATTGGTGCCATTTTAACTGTCTCTCTCAGCCAAGTTCAAACTTTAGTTTTGGAGTTTTTTTTTTTTTTGAAAAGGGAATAAAGAAAATTGAAAAAAACACATAGAACTTTAAAACGATCATCAAAAAAACTAAAAATGTTTTAAAATATCGATATATCGGTGTCTTTTATCGATGTTTTTAATATCGATATTTTTTTTTTAGAAATATCGATAAAAATATCGTTGTATCGATATATCGCCGACCTCTAATATGCAGTGGCTCCACCTGTTTTTTTTTGTTTTGTTTTTCCCATTTGCTCAAAAGAGCCAATTAACAATAGATAAGACATTAAATGAAACCAAATTATGTCATTTAATTAGTTGATCATTTTCGTACCTTGTCACTAATGTCGATGTTTTCTACAGAGTGGTTTCTAAATGCAGTGGGCTACAAGTTTGTAACATCCTTATTAAGTCTTCATCTTCACGTATTATCCTCGGGACTGAAAATGGAGCGAAAGGTTTTTGATTGCATCGTTTTAATCATAACAGTTTTTTTTTTTTGTTTTTTTAAAGTAATCGCGGTCTGAAGACCTATAGTCTGTAGTTCTCAAATAAAAAAAAAAAAAAGTGAGTATTAAAAACAGCGTAGAAAATCTAAAATGACACCAAAATATATATTGATGAAAAATAAACTTTCTTATTTTGCGTTGGCGTTCAGTAGGCAAAAAAAATTAAAGCAGAGGACAATTCCCGCATTTTTTTTTCTTTTTTTTCTTTTTTTTTTCTCCAATTTATTTATTATTATTATTATTATTATTATATATATATATATATATATATATATTTAAATGCTTCGAAAAGGCCATATTTTTTTTAATTTTTTTTATTTTTTTAAATTTTTTTTAATTTGCAACCAAAGTTCTCCTGTTGTATTCGACGGGAAAAACGACACATTCAGCTCGAAGCTAATGTGACGTCACTTGTTCCGAACCTGGCTTGAAACGCAGCAGCGGAAACCAGTTTGCAAATCGCGTCAACCGGCACGGGATATGGCAACTGTCTAAAAAATTCACACCTTGGCAGAAACCTCACGATAACCATAGAAACGAAAGGAAGTTTTGACGTCACAGAAAAAAAATTCAGCGTTTTTATCGGACTGTAATCGAATGAGGTTTTAGGCCATTTTCTTTCCTTAATATTTAAATAACTATTTTTTTTTAAAAGAACTTTTGTTTGAATATTTGGAATCGGAAAGAAATTCTTCGTAAATATAAACTAATTTCACTCGTTTTTTAAAAAAATGCGGGAATTGTCTATCGCGATATTTTTAGTTTAATAGACACCACTATAACTTCGATAGTTATACAAGCTGTTAGCACCTATTCGTCTCGTTCACGATCTGTACAAAAATGTGTTTTTAAAGAATACTATCTACGAGTAAGTTTATGCAAAAAGTATGAAAACTTCAATAAAAACCATATCTTTAGAAAATATATGAATGTTGGTATACTGACGATGATTTCGGTAATGCTAAATCCGAATATGGAATATAATATTTTGATGTTGCCATATAGCTTTTTAAAGTTTGATTCAGATTTAGAATGTGGATGAGTCCTTATGACAAAAATCAAACTAACTCATAAAAACAGAGTTCTTACCTTTATATACATTGCCAATTTTTAGGAGCAATTACAGAACCGATTCTGAGCAGAAATACGAATTTTGATATTGCTCGATTCCTGCGGAAAAAAAACCTCCATTTCGAACCATTGACTTATTTTCGTTACTTCGTTGTAATAGAAAGCACTGTAATCGACAACGAGTCTTTGTGCCGAGTTTCAGCTCGATTGGATGACGGAAAGTGGGTTAAATTAGCCTTCCGGAGATTTTCCCATCTCAAACAAACACACAATATCGCAGTTAATATAATGGATTTAAAATTAAAAACTATTTTTTTTAGTTTCAGATTGATTGCACGACGGCAATACAAGTATCAATATATCTCCGAAATTTTGTTTGTGTGTGTGTGGCTGTTGACAAATCTGCAGAAGTCTAATGAACCCCTTTTCGTCGTTTGATAGGGTTAAAACTTGGCAGATAGATTCTATGAGGATGCATTCTATCAACTTTTGGGAGCTGTCACTATAAAAGGTAGGTTTTACCCACGTTTCTGTAATAGTTTTGGAATACTAATAAATATCAATTTAAACCGATCATTGTTAAAACTCTTTCCCGTTGTCAAAATTGTTTTAATCGGAATAAATAAAGAGATTTAGACGTGAATGCATACATTCACATTAATTTTTAACAAATAAATTTTGAAACTTAGTTTTCCGCATTTTTTTTGCTAACGGACGTGTTTTTAATATTTAAAATCAAGACGCAAACACCAAGTGCACGCTGACAGCAGAATTGGAGAATATAAAAAATTGGCAATGCATATAAATGATTCGTATAAAAAAAATTTGTTTTTATGGGTTATATTATTTTAATTATCAAAAACATTACAGCGGATTTTCTATCGCGTACTTTGACATTATTGAGTTGATATGTGAAGAGTGCGGTTATGAAACCAGTGTTGTGACATATGCGTAGTGAATCGCATCTCGATATTTAAACTAGTACAAAGTGCAGTGACAGACTGCAGTTCCAATCATCTGGAGTCCTTACATATTCGACTGTAGAGACACAGTTCTTCTTGTAAAGACCTCCCAGAAGGCTCTCTCCCCCCCCCCCCCTCTCTACTCTTTAAAATATTAACTCTATATCTCTCTGGAGTGTAGACTTTGTTGGGTTCGAGAGCAGAGCATTCGCTTAGGGCGGTGAAAGATTCCGGGATCGAATCCCAATTGGAGTCCTACTTCTAAGACCTATCTTTAGAACTGGGTAGACATGATGTCGATTGTATATATAAAAAAAAAAGTTTCACGACGGTTGTGGGGTTGTCTGGAGAGGGGGGGGGGGGGGAGTTTTTCGCATTTTAGACGCAAATGTGTTGCAGTCTACTTTGAATGCTTATTACACTTACACTTTTATTATTTTGTTGTTTTTATTGTCAAATACAAAGTGGCGTTTTGTATTTAAGTTATACGAGTAGTAAGTACGAAACGATTTTACTTAATTTAAAATTAGTAGCTTTTTTTCTCGGAAGTTTTTTTTTTCTCAGTGTGAATACAAAGACATTATGTGTATTTAATATGATTTTTTCATTCTATTAGATCGAGACGGACATCAATAATTAACGGACCGTTAATAATGAATGGATAATTAACGCTTATTTACAGTCTATTTCAAACGTTGGTCCCAGGGAGGTTCGATACGGAACTCTAATGATAGATTGACTGATTTAGTAGTTTTATTGCTCAAACTTCAAAATAACTTACTTAGTTACCGAATTTAAAGTGGGTTAACTTCGGTTTTCCAAAGTCAAATAATGATCTACATTTTGGACCGACTAATGCATGGTTCAGTAAATACTGCGGATCGTGTTACCGAGTCGCCCAAAACACACTCATTTTAAATGTGTGCATTAATAATTGCGCGGTGATTATAATTAGGAAGCGTCTGCTTAGAGCCGTTCTAATCAATGTACTTTCAAGAAATCTGTTACTATTGAAAATGACGGGAAATTAAAGGAAACAAATGAGCTCAAATTTGAATATACCAAGTCGAAATATTGGAGTAAAAAGATGGCAAAATCGATTGGCCAAAGCTTTCGGGAGAACCTTCATTAGTGCAAGTTCAAGATGAGCATCACTGATTTACCACAAATTTATTTCTGCGGTTGTAGTTTTTACTAATTGATGGCTCTTTAATTACTGTTTCTTATTATAGGAATTTGAGACCAAAAGTGCTCCTTTAATTCGATGATATACGTCATCAGAGACGTATTTATTGCTAACTTTGTTTGGCTTGCTATTAAAAGATGTTTGGTGCCAGAAAAGTCAAATTGTCTGTACTCTTTCTCGTAGGAAATGCCGGGTTACGAACGGTAGATTAACAGATAAAAAAAGAGTGATTATTATTTAACGTTATGATATATTTGGTTGTAATTATTTGGCATTATTTAAACTCACTCAAAGTACCATTTCCTTATCGACATTCATAATCTACACCCTATGCTTTATTATTTTGGCATTTAAACGTGTGAGTTTTTCTCACTTGGTATAGTTAGTAATAAAAATCAAGAAGAAATTTTAAAAGAAAATTAGTGTTTTTTTTTGTTGTTGTTATATATATATATATATTTCTTTTTTTTCTTTCTTTTTTGTGATAACTTATAAAAGCATTTCAAAGTGTAATGAAAAAGCACCCAGGGATTCGTCCCTCCAATTCATCTTTTATTACTGTTGTTATATCAGGTGAGAAAATTCACGCTTTAAAGCAATACTTCAGCAGGTATTTTCATCACTACCAGCTCTTAAGACAGCTCTAAGCATGCAGTTAAATTATATTCTCACCGGTGGATGGCAGCACAGTGAGCAATTTAATCACTTCTTCAGACAGCTCTAAGCAGGTGCATCTTAATTATATTGTTACCGATAGATGGCAGCAAGATGAGCA
Source organism: Linyphia triangularis (assembly GCA_963978545.1). NCBI lineage: Eukaryota > Metazoa > Arthropoda > Arachnida > Araneae > Linyphiidae > Linyphia > Linyphia triangularis. Next base: position 3,546,256 of record OZ021728.1, read on the forward strand.
ATTTAATCAGTACCGCCTCTTAAGGCAGCTTTAAGCATGTAGATTAATTACATTTTAATCGGTATATGGCAGCACAATGACCAAAGGGTTTCAAATGTTGAATAGGTGAGTCAGCCAGTCCTTGCCCCAAAGTTTTAATGCGCATGCTTAACATTTTTATGGTCGATGCATTGCTTTAAACCCCGTACATTTTTACACCAGGTATGATATCTTTAATTAAATATCATTAACGAAATCGAAGGGAAAAATCACTGGGTGCTTTTTTATTTTTATTGCACTTTGAAATTTTTTTTTATATGAGCTAACTCATAAAAACCTTACAAAAATTATAATCATACACAAACCACTAGGGGTTTTTTTCTTGCAAATTTTGTTACAGATATATAATTACTGTCTACATACCTAGTGACAAAATTCACATGGTTTAAAGCAATAAAATGCCAATGAAGCATTAATTCTAATAAAATGAAGCATTGTGTCTATGGGACAGGCTGGCGATCAGTCTTAATTATATTTTACTCATATAGATGGCGGCACTAGGGTTTCAAATACTGAACAAAAACATGGTGAAAAACCTTCTAGGCGTACTCAGTCGTCTGTTACCTCTTTCCTTCTCGAAGCATCTTCCGATGACGTTTTCTAGGAAGCCTTTGGCCCTAATCTACCAATGAAAACAAAACAAAGCAGTTCTCTTTCTCTCTCCAGATTGTTCAGAAGATGTCCGGGCACTGACCAAAGTCTCTCTCCCAATATTTGTTGTTGAACAGCCACACTTCTTGCTTCATGTGTGGAACCTTGCTCTGGTAGAACCACCTGAGGAGAAGTAGTCTGCTAAAAGTAACTGAACTAAATCCGATAGCCAAATATGCTTTAACTTGCCAAGTTATGCTTTAACTTGCCGATTTTTTATTTGGAAAGCCCATCGCTCTTTAATTTTCAATTAAAAAGTTTTGCAAATGGTTAAGAAATCTGGCGACAGCTTACTAGCATCTCTTAAAAGTGAGTCAAGTTGGCCATACATATAACGTCACTGGTAAATAATGCCGCCAATTTGACTTACTTTTAGAATATGGAAGTTCTCTGAACGAAAGATAAGAAATCGTCTGCGCCCTTTCCCTCAATTGAAAATAAAAGCTCCTTGGCTTACCAGTCGAAAAAGCATGTTGATTTTTGGCAAGTCATGACATATTTGGCAATCGGATTTAGTTCATAATTTAAATGAGTTAGTTTTGACTCTACACTGTTGTCGTTAATGGATAAGACTGACAAATTCCTTTGTTACAACTTCTATGAAGATGCAACTAAGGTGTTGGATAACAGAAATACTTTTGATGTAATTTACGTCGATTTTAAAAGACTTTTGATTAGTTCCCACATGAAGCATTATTGTTCAAGTTAAGCAAAAATGGCATTCGGGGTTCTATTTTAAAATTGGATTAAAAGTCGCTTAATTGGCAGAAGGCAACGAGTGCAAATCAAAGGTAAATATTCTAAATGGGCAGTAGTTAAAGTTGGTGAACCACAGGGTTCGCTGCTTGGACCTCTTTTATTTATTATTTTCATTTATGATATCAGTGATAATATTACGCGTATAAGGTCAACATTTTCGCTGATAGTTTAAAAATAATGGATATCTGTTATTACAGATGTCAAAAGTATGCAATTTCAAGATGATTTAACTAAAATATAAAAATGGGCTTTTGGATGGGGTTAATGTTAATAAATGTCTGGTTTTAATAAAAATGCTGGTAATAATAGAAATGCTTTTTATTATTTACAAGGCGTCAAAATCAACAAGGGCAACACATATTAAAGATCTTGATCTGTTGTTTGATAGAGATTTTAAAATGGCTCATCAATGAGCCAGTGGAACAGCCAGTAAAAAGGGCTGTTAGGAATTATTAAAAAAGTGTTTCTACTAAATCTAGAGACATCATTCTACCGTTGTAATGGGATTAATTAGTTAGACCAATTGAGTATCTCTCTATATTAAAAGTAAGGAATCGAATTTGGTGTCACGTGTATCTCAATTTCTGGTGCAAGGAGAACTGTGAAATTTGAAACATAAGAAGTTTCTGTATTCGTTTAGTTTCAAAAGATTTTTTTTTTTTTTTTTTTTTTTTTGAATTTTAAATTAGTTTTTTCAATTAAATTTTAAAATTTGGCCGTAATGGTAATCCAATGGGAAAAATCCCCCCCCCCCCTACTCTTCTATCTCAATAAATACTCGAAATATTTACTTTTTTTTTCATCGAAAAAAATATGTTTAGAATCTTTGAAATCTTCTCTTGCGGATGGCATTAAAAATTTCGTATGATGATGAAAAATTAATTAGATACATCATGTTTTAGTGAGCACTAAAACTCATTTTGCTTGCTCCTTCCCTTGTTTGGTTGGTTGGTTATATATTCAGATTATCTGGCGCCGTCAGCAACACGAGGGCTATAATGCGCCGAAACATTCGTCATTAGACAAACCAACATACATTTACAAACACCCATGCCTAACACGGGACTCGAACCAACAACCTAGCGGTCTAGAAGCTAACCACCATACCGTTTGGTCGGCCTTCCCTTGTTTGGAAACGCGTTTCCTTTTCCCAAAAGGTACTGCGGAGGGGAAAGTATAGAGCAACTACGTCATTTCGAGAAACAACATACATAAACTCCCAGTGTGACGTCGTGAGATTATAAAGCTGATTAATACTTTTAATTCTGCCAAAAACTGATTTTCGGCATTTACTCGGTCGAATTTTTAATTAGTTTTTTTACTACACATTTTAAAAGTTTGCATAATCTAAATGTGATGTTTTATTATTAACGTTCTTGGGTTCTTTTGTGGAATAATCCATAAGTTTTTTACGTTCTAATAATAAAAATATATTCTCTGGGCTGAACGCCATTTTGGCAACCGCTTTTTGAAGACGACATAAGCTATCGTATATTTGTTGTTCTTTTCAGAACACATTACTTTTTTCTCGAATGTTCTTTGTTTTGGGGTAATATATCTTATATTTTGTTTGTTTTTAACGTTAGCTATTGTTTTAGGGATTTGTGATTTAACTGTTAACAACTAGGTTTGTTTTCAATGTAAGATAAGTTATATGGGCAAAATTGGCCTCTGTGAAAGTGGGGAGGGTGAAGGGGGGGGGAAATGCAAAATTATCTGGTAACGGTTAAAAGCATATAAATAGTATTCGAAATTATCATTAATATTTTTCAATAAGCACAGCGTCTTCAATTGATCGAGGATGTGCAAGGGGGTCTCTTATTTGGTGATTTGGATAACAATGTTTTTTGTATGAATGTTAATTATGAATTTTTATTATTCAAGTGCGAAAATCTTTTTCACATGTTTAATTCTTATATGTGCAAAGCCGACCAAACGGTATAGTGGTTAGCGTGCTGGTTTCTAGACCGCGAGGTTGCGGGTTCGAGTCCCGTGTAGGCATGGGTGTTTGTAAATGTATGTTGGTTTGTTAAATGACGAAATGTTTCGGCGCATTATAGCCCTCGTGTTGCTGACGGCGCCATATAATCTGAATACAACCAACCAACCAACCTTATATGTGCAAATAGGGTCTCTACTGTTTCATTACCAAATTTCTTTGGCGTTTAATGTAAGACTTTGGTTTTTGTACAAATTCTATTTTCTAATTAAGAATTCTTTTTATTCAAGAATGAAAATCTTTTTCACTTGTTTAATTGTTATATGTACAAAATTGGCCCACTGGGAGGATAATGAAACATTATTTGATAATGGTTAAAGGCATATAAATGGTATTCGAAAGTGTCATAATTATTTTTCATTGAGCACAGCGTTCTCAGCCGACCAAACGGTATGGTGGTTAGCGTGCTAGCTTCTAGACCGCGAAGTTGAGGGTTCGAGTCCCGTGTAAAGCATGGGTGTTTGTAAATGTATGTTGGCTTGTCAAATGACGAATGTTTCGGCGCATTATAGCCCTCGTGTTACTGACGGCGCCATATAATCTGAAAACAACCAACCACAGCGTTTTCAATTGATCAAGGAGATCTGGTAAGTTTATCAGTTTATGTGTAAATGGGGTCTCTTACTGCTTTTGTACCAATGTTTATCTGGGGTTTAATTTATATCTTTTTTTTTTTTTTTTTTTTTTTTCTTCTTTTTTTTTGATTAATGATTTCTATTCTATTTTAGTTATGCCTCCCAAGAAAAAAAGCAAGGCTCGGGATAGGAGGGGAAAAAGATTACATAAAAGAAATCTAAGGCAGTTAGAAACCAACGAAGAGCGAGAAAGAAGACTGCACACTGTTGGATTGCTGTCTTCCCTTTTACAGAAATCCCTTCCCCTCGAAAATATTCGTAGACTTATAAATTTTGGAGCAGACACATTGTGTTAAACTGCCAAAAATCACAAAAAGTCCAACACGCCTTGGCGCCAACTAGTTGCTTCTATAGAACTACAAAGTATAACTCCTTTGAAACCTTTAAATTGATTGCATGGGGAAGAAAGCCTGGGTCAAAAGTGCCACGCAAATTCGCAGGTGTTCAGGTAAGAAATCTTAAAGTGACCCCTGCATTCCCTCGAAAAGAACCCAATTTCTGTAAAAGGGAAGACAGCAATCCAACAACATAATTCATAAGAACAGCGTTAAATCCAAATTCAGTTTCTGCGGTGGAAACATGAATAATACCAACTACTTTCAAAGTCGTCACAGAACCGGGAAATGTCAGGGAGCTTTCTGATCCTAGAAAAAATCAGGGAGATGACTGGGAATTTTTTTTTTTAAATTTTGCGAAAATCGGAGAATTTTTCTATTGTTTTGAAAGTACGTTTCCCCGGTTCAAGCGTATTTTGGCATCATTTTCCCGGATAATTGTGGGGATCGTAAGAAGTTTCATGTTAAGGTATAAACTTTTTATTACTGCTAAAACTATTTTTTAAAAAATTGGCATATTATCTCTTTGGTATTTATCTACTGGTATCTATTTGGTATTGGCTATTTGATGTATACATCTGGAAAAATTGGGGAAATTTGAAAAAAAAATTGCATAAAATCAGGGAATTATTAGGAAACTTTTTTTTTCTGAATTTTGTGACCACCATGTACTTTCAACGTGGACAAGCTTTAACATCAAAAGTCTGTTTTTGTCATTAAATTCACGATGCAGAAACCACCACTGCGACTTCAGCTGCTTCAAATACACCACTTGATTTGGCCAAAGATGATTTTTTGTTCACTTTGGTTGGGGTGCAAAGCAGGTGAACCTTCCCGTTGATGCACACTTTTAAAATAGATCATTAGTTGATATATTTCCTTTAGAAAAAACACCACGTTTTTGTGCTCATTCATGAACCATTGTAACACGATTTCAACTCGTCTCATATTTCTTTACATCAGCTAACGGCCTATAACTAACATACCTGCTACATCATTAACAATCCAAAGCTAATCGATTTCTTTCGTGTCAACAATACGCAGCCAAGGTAGGGGGTAACCAAGAAGGGGGCGAAGCCAACTTTGAAGATCGCGTTTGGGAATTGCTGAACTTTATCGAGCAGGGGCGGAGCCACCTAGTGCAGTATAATTTTAGTCGTCTTATCTTAAAAAGGATATTGAATTGTTGAGCAGGGCAGCACAGGGCTACAAAGATTATTCATAGTTTTCCCTCATTATAATATAGTGATAGATTAAGACAATTGAATATATCCACGTTGCAGGGGAAAAGGCCAATATCTCTCAATACTGGCCAATCCCGACATCCCAATCGTTGCTACGGACCTTGGCCAATCGCGTCCAATGCTGGATAAAATATACTGAAAGTTTTGGAAATATGATGCAGAGTTTTAAAATTGAAATATATTTTTATAAGTATTGACGGATGAGTAAAATATTTTGTGATTTTTTTTTTACGGAGTTTAAAAAAAAAAATCGTTTATTTTGAAACGATGCTAGAGTTTCGGTATGGATTGGCCAATCTTCCCAGAAACTCTGTTTCCGACATTGCTTAATACCGCTACGCTACCTGGGTAGAGGAGGAGACTTCATTTATTCAAAATTATTAAACGGTTGGTTGTATTCAGATTACCTGGCGCCGTCAGCAACCCGAGGGCTATAATGCGACGAAACATTCGTCATTAGACAAGCCAACATACATTTACATGCCTAACACGGGACTCGGAACCCGCAACCTCGCGGTCTAGAAGCTAGCACGATAACCACTATACCGTTTGGTCGGCAAATTATTAAACGGAAGGAAATAGATTTGTTATAGACAGTAGATAGAACGATGGCTTTAAATTGTTTACATCTCAGTTTAATACAGAAAGAAGGAGAAAACATTATTTCAACAATAGGGGGATTGATGAATGGAATTGTTCAAATGAGGTGGGTGGCATTGGGGAAGGAGCTTTTACCTCGGTTCCCAGTTCTCCTTCTTCTTTTTCCTCTGCTTCCGAGACTCTCTCTGCTTCTCCTCCAGTCGAGTCTTCTCTGCCGCCGCACCCTCTGCAACAACAATAAAAAATAACTCCCAAATCGATTTATACTCGTCAATAGAGTTTTCTCTCAGAAACATGTCTTGAGAAGCGCCAATTTTTTGTGTTATTTCTAGCTTCTTTTAGAGTAGGGGCGACTCATTTTTTGTAACAATAACTTCCCCAATAGACTGAGAGACAACAGCAATTTTTGGACCCCATCGAACATCATTCTGAATTTTTTATAAAAATTGGAGAAAAGTGAGTAGAGATTACGAATCTACTGGTCAGCCGTGGCAAAAATGGCGAAACTGATCGGAAAAATCCACTTTTAATAAGTTGAACTAAATCCAATTGCCAAATACGCCATAACTTGCAAAACAATGAGCATTTTTTTTTATTTGGTCAACCTCACTCTTTAATTTTCAATTAAGAAGGTTGCAGACGATTCGGATGTGTGGCGATGGCTTACTTGCATCTTTTGCAAATGAGCCAAATAGGCAATAAATATTACGTCACTGATGACGTAACTGATGTCCCCAATTTGGCTTACTTTTGAAAGATACAAGTTTTCCGAGCCAGAGATCAGATATCGTTTGCGCTTTTTCTCATTGAAAATCAGAATGCAGTGGGTTGCCAGACAAAAAAGTGTGTTCTCTTTTTGGCAAGTCATGACATATTTGGCAATCGGATTTTAGTTCAACTCATTCCAAGTCGATTTTTGATCAGTTTCGGCCATTTTTGCCACGGCAGACCAGTGGACTACTCACTTTTCTTCAATTTCTATAAAAATTTCAGAATGATGTTCGATGGGGTCCAAAAATTGCTATCGCCTCTCGGACTACAATTGTTGAATTTTCCCATTTGCCAAAATGAGGAAATAAATGTTAGAGCACTCAAACACTCGATAAATGACAAAATAATTTTTCTTATTTCTTGAGTGGTTGGTGGCTATGATGTCTTTCTCACTCGAAATGGTGCTAAGGCTTCTTTGGCTAACTTGGCTATCGACTGCACAAACTATTGGATTAGCCAACTAGTACACGTTAATAAAAATAAAAATTTATGCTCGTTAATAGAATTTTCTCACAGAAACATGCTTCTCAGATGGGACAATTTTACTTGTTATTTTTAGCTTCTTTAAGCGCAGTAAAAAGTGGCACATTTGTATCCCGGTAAATTAAAAAATTTATTGAATTTTCTTATATATAAAATGAAAAAATAAATATTAACACTCAATAAATGGCAAAATAATTTTTCTTATTCATTGAGTGCTGGATGGATGGCTTTTTCACTCTTATATTTATACCATCGAGCGTTGGCGAAATTGACATAGACTGCACAAACTGTAGAATGAGCTTTATTCTTTCAATTTAAATTATTATTTAATTTTACGCAAGTGTGCAAGCAACTTCATGCTCATCTAACTACAACTAACTTAGAGCAAGCAACTACATGCTCAACAAATTTCAATAACGGGGAGTCTTCTTACAAAGTTCAATTTACCATGACATCGATAGAAATAAACAAGACTGCTTAACGCTGGGAAAATGAAGCCGTTGGTGGGATAAAAAATACGGATTGCCGAGGGATTGAAAATAAAATTTTGGGTTGTACACAGTAGTAGAAATGTCAATAGTAGACCTTAATTAGTAATAGTGTGCAAAAAAATATATACTCTAGCATTTTACAAGGTTTTTCGCATTTCCACCCAACTATAAAAGTGAACTGTGATTGGTTAATCTTCCCACCAGCTTCGCAATCCCCGGCGCGTTTTTCTCTTTGCATTGACAATGAAGCAGTCTATCCAGTTGTTTATCTATATCGATGGTCCATGATGTATTTCTGAATTTAAGGTGAATGATGATGATGACGATGATAAAAAAAATTAAATATTTTCAATAAATAGTTTATTCACATTTGCAATAAAAGTTGGCAATAGGAAAGAAATTCAACAATTGGCGAACATTCGGCCGCACAAAAAAAGTCCGTTAACTGTTGACATAATAATACGTAAGGACGTGAAAAGTGTATAGTCCGTCTTGAGTGACTCCGTCAGACAAAACTTACACATGTAATATGTTAAAAGTAAGGTCTCACCGAGGTCACCGCTCATACCGAAGCTCAACCGGTAGTAACGAAAATGGCGACTGGAATCTAATTATCAATTCGTTAAGCCTAAAAGTATAAACTTTACAAACATATGTTAAATTTACATCCGCTTAAAGGTCTTGAAATGTTTTATAAGATTACTTAACATTTTACCGGAAGATAATCGGAAGAGTGTTGCTAACAATTCCTATCTTGATTTAAGTAGATGTAGTTTCGACCACACTAAAATGCTTTAATCGATATCGGAAACTTTCCACGTTTGTCTGTGCTAAAATTACTTTAATTTTTATATCCCTTACATTAACTTCGATTTTGTGGGTAATTGATTATGTCGATGGCTTGGTGCAAATCTGCGGAGGCCTAAATAACCCACTTGCCGCAATCCAATCGGTCTGAATCTTAGCAGATAGATTCGATGTCGGTGACAATGCAATCTATAAAATTTTTGGGCAGTCATTCTCACTATAAGGTCACTTTTAGACACGCTTCTATAATCATTTTGAAATACTAAAAAAATCCCATTTAACCGATCATTGTTGAAACTCTTTCCTGTTGCCAAATTTTTTTAAATCAAAATAAATAAAAGATATGTGTTTTTATTGCCTTACGTCAGACTTAATAGCTTTCGTAGATCGTTGACTCGTTGCAGATGACAATGTATTCAAACAAGTTTTGGTGGAAAAGAGAAGTTAATAAATAGTTCGGAATGGATCTTTTGTCCTTAGTAGTCAAACTCTATGAAAACTCAATCTTGAGCTCAAGCAATAGGGTATATGACACAATCGACAAATAATTACCAAATGCTGAATATACATAGTATTTGACGAAATAATAATAATGGAAGCATGTTGTTCTCGAAATAAGTGCTCAAATTTTTATAAATCGAATTTTAAAAAATGGTTTTCTGAGCGCCTCGTCATGCGATCAGAAACGATCGCATAAGCTCCTCCCAGAGTGTGACGTCACTATTGTGGAAGTTTGTGAACAAACCACTTCGAACGTTTATTTGTAAGCTTGGTTCGTTCTTTTTCCTACTTTATGATTAATTATGACCATTGTAGGTAACTTTTAGGAAATATTTATTTAAAAAAACCTGTATTTGAAAAATGTATGACGGTTTTGTAAAGGCAGACAGTTTAAATTTACCCAAAATAAACGCATTGATGGTGGGTTCAAGTCAAGCTCAGAGTTGTATTCTGCAGTGTTTAGGAATGTTGAAACATCTGTGTAGTTATAAATAAATCTCCCTTATAATTTGTAAAACAAGAACTATACACTTTCACAGTTAATAATTATAAAACCATAAGGATAAAATTAGTAGCGATGAAAATAATCGGCCGAATACTGTTAAACGGGATGAATCGGAAACCTTTTCAACTTTCAAAGTTTAAACCCGGTGTAATAATATCTTTAACGAACTAATTTTTACCTTTGAAATTTGGGTCATACCTTCTTCTATGACGATCAAACCCAAAATTGTTGGAAAAAGCCCGACGTGCATTTATTTTGATTTTATTCATGGTGTTCTAATTCACCCCCGCAGAAAGGGATAAATCGGAATAGTCTTTATAATTTATGTCTGATCTTATTTAAACATTCACGGTGAAAAAAAAAAATAATAATAATGCATTGAATTGAATAGGAACACAAGATTATAATAAAAAAAAAGTGCTATGATAAAAATCTGCCATAACTTGTCGCGGTTTTATGTAAACAATTCTTGGCGCAGAATCCATTCCGTACTTGGAGGTTTTCCCAAATTAGTGTTCAGCTGTCTTGTTTTAGTTTCGAATTTACTAAAAGAAAAAAAAATCAATGTTCCAACAGTGTAGCTGTTCCTAAACTTATTATTGAGCAATTAAAACATAAGTACTTGTACAGTGGGTTACAAAACAATACCCGTAAGAAATTTCCTCGAACAAAATCAAAAGACACACAATTTCGCTTCTGCTTGGATTTAAAAATGCGATTTTTGGCGCTTTGCGGCATTATTTTGAAAAAAAGAAAAAATACGTATCTTATTTTGCGCATATACATTATTTAAAACATATTTTTGAAAATTTATCAAATACCCTATTGCACACATACTAATTGGCAATGCATGTATAGGATTTATATTAAATTTTTTTTTTTCTTAGGGGTTATATTATAAAATCATAAGTTCTAGTTAGGATCATTCCATATCCTCGCTATGTTACAATTTTCTAGCCCAGTGCATTTAGAAACTACTCTAAAACTTTGAAACTTGGTGAGTAGGTACGAAAACGTTTACTTAATGAAATGACACCAATAAAAGAATCGAAAATAGTGTCTAATATATTTTATATTCGAAATCCTTACGCTTTGTCTCTTCCCCCCCATTTATAATAGACATGAAATGATTTATGTCATTTCATTTATTGATACATTTCCCACTTATTAACCAAAAGTCAAGGAGATTTCATTGAAAGTAGTTTCTAAATGCATTGGGCAGAGGAAATGATTCTTAGTAATGAGTACCAGTGTCCCCTTGCTCCAGCATTCGTATATCAGGTCGCAATCTGCTGTCAGTCCTGGGAAGACGAGACTCCTGTAGCATCTCATTCAGGGCCATGGCAAACAGAGTAAAGTTGTAGTACTATCCAAAGAGAAGAGTGTTGTATATCAAATTGAAGGAATCATTTATCAACGGGTAGCATGAAAGTTTATGTAATTTACAGGCAGTTTAATGAGAGGAATTTCAGAAAGTGTAACAACTCTGTGTCTGTATTCTATCCAAATTATTCAAGAGGGATATTTCCCGAAAAATGCCCGAGTCTGCAATCTCTCAGGGTGATTGTAACAGATATCTAGTTCGATATTTTGCATGCTGTACTGAAATAGTTCAGCAATCATGATAATAGTTCAGCAACTATAATAAGAGTATATAATAATAGTAGTTAGAATAGTAATCGTTAGACTTGACACAAAACTTAATAAAACTAGGGGTGTGGAACATCGCACAACTTTCAATTACAGTATATTACTGATGATGATTTGTGTCATTTATTGTTTTTATATTTCCACCGTTCCTTAAGAGAGAATTGACAGCTAGGCGATATTTTTTTAGGTAATTGTAATCTGGGTCTTTTTTTTTTTTTTAAATAAGTAAAATACAAAAACTTCGCCAAAATGGGAATTTCGGCAATATTCTTTTCCATAATTCTTAAATTATCTTTTCTTATAAGTGAAACTGAGAAGAGGAGAAAAAACGATCGTTGATGAGCTATGCTCAAGGAAAGAGATCCCTGCGTTAAAGTCATTGGTTTTTTAATTTTTTTACACCATTAAAGCATTTTTACGGGAATTTTGGAGGTGGGGATGTTTAGAACACGTTAAAGGGCATTACCTCAACGATTTTTATCAAAATCGTTAGAGCCTTTTTTTTTTTTTATCAGTCATTGAAAAACATGATTTTTTCAAAGGCAAACCTTACGCTCATGCGCGATTTTAACGAAAACTTTAACAGTAGATGGCCACCATTAACTCGCACACCCAATTTGAACATCGTAGGTCCATTTGTTCGGGAGTTATGCTGACCACATACACACACAGACATACATTTTTTCTAGATCACTTTTTTGAAATCAGGATGTTCCAAAACGTGGAGATATGCAAAAAAACACACTTTTTTTTTTTTTTTTTCGATCGAATGAGACTTGACACAAAACTTAATCAAATAACTTCGATTTATCGCAGTTTCGTTAAACAATTTCAAGTATTTTCCGGTGACCTTTCTCCAGTTATTATTGTGTTTCGAGTATTGGAGGAGGTTTAACAAATTGTGTCTATTGGGTGTAAGCCGAAGACGCCTTCAACGAAGTACAGCTAGTTGCACTTCGACGAACACTTTTAGCCATAAATTTGTATAAATTATCTTTTGCGTTTTCATTTCGTAAAAGAACGTCTGCCTGTGTACTGCGATGTTGATAGTGATCATTATATACTATTATATTAGTGATATTATTTGGGCACTTTATAGAAGACTGGTTAAGCCACATCTAGAGTATGCAGTACAATTCTGGTCGTTATTAATTTGTTGGAAAAGGCTAAGCGTATTAGAACAACAAAAGGGATACAGGGAAACTCGACATTGAATTATGGTGGTTGATTGCGGAACCTTAATAAGTATACATTGGAAGAAAAAAAAAAGTCTAGAGGGGATGTGATTCAGTTGTTTAAATTTATCAAACAGAGTGATTTCAAGGATTCAATACAGGGTACCGGACAAGAGGTCACCTCATACAAGCTATTTAAATCGCAATTGAACTCTTGGAGAATAGGAAACATTTTTACAAAACAGGGATTGAAAAGACCACACCTTAAATTGTACCGACAGTTTTGAAAAGACAGCTGGATCTATATTGGGGAGAATTGACCTTGATGGTAATCTAGTTGGTAGTAATTTTTGTATTTGTAAATGTAGAGAGAGAGAGATGCGTCTGTTTGGAGGGTGCTTACCTGCGTCGAGTCCTCAGGTCTCCCCTCCGCGTGCCACAGTCGAGTTGAGTTGGGTATGTCCAAGGAGCAGGAGGAATCGCTCTTCGGAATAGCACCTGCCTCGTCAGACGGATCCTATAACAAACGGTTGGATTATACCCCAAGACAGCTTATCTTGACCTGCTTGAATCCTTCCGCGTAAAAGATATAGTTCCCAGCAAACAGGGCCGATCCTGTAGGGGGGTGGGGGGGGGTCACTATTTTCTCAGTCGGCAAATTGTGATTTTTTTTTTTTTTTTTATAAATGACTCGTCAAATTATATAAAATGTGGCCAGTTGTATTCATTCATTCAGTTGTTATTTCAATTCATTCAAAACTTGACTTTTCAAAAATGGGAATCCTAATGAAATGTGAATTAATTAATTTTTTTTTCTCAAAAAAAAAAAAATATGTGCTAAATTTTTTTTAAATTTTTTTTTAAAAATATGGCTTCCTGTTTTCTTTGTGAATGTTATTGTTTATTTTTCCTAATTTTTAATTAAAAAGGTTAAGGAATGTACAAGTACCCAGATGATATTTCGTAATTTTGGTTTAGTGTTACACTTCTTCAGTCCTTATCAGCACTACTTATTTTGCATACAAAGTAAAGCTTTAAAACTTTATTTTCAGACACTTTTGGTATTAACTGTATCCATTTATCACCTATACAAGTACACATCTATTTTTTTATTCTTAATAGTACTGAGGGTCAAAAAGATTTAATATTAAGTAAAGAAAAAAAAAAATTACAGGAGTCTGTAGGTCACTTACAAAAAACGGAGTGAACTTTTGTAAAACATATTGTACTTAAAAATGTATTTTAATATGTCATTTATGAAGCGGCTGTGGGTTCGGTTCTTTTTCATGACTTTTGACTTAAGCGGGTCCGGTACAGAAAATAAAAAAAACTTTATTTATGTACATTTTTATGTCAAAAATTTATTTTATGTATGAGATACTATTTATATATCTTTGAGAAAATGTTTTTTTAAATATTGCGTTTAGTTATTTAAAAAAAAATTAAAAACCAAGAAAAATCCCTAATAATTGATGTTTGCGTATTTTGATATAAGTCAAGAAAAAATAAATTTTTTTTCAAAGTGAAAGCTTTTTATAATACATAATTATATAAAGAAAATTTTGTCTTCAAAGAATTTCGATAGGTGAATTAAGAAAAATTTTAAAAATTTTCAAAGTTAAAATATTGAAGTTTGTGCTTTTTTTTTTATGTTATCTTTTACGCTAAATATTATATTTTAAAACTGAATTAAAAAAATAAAATTCCGTGAAGACAAAATATTTAAAACTATATAAATTAAATGCTCCAAAAATTTGAATAGCCAATTATTAATGGTTCTGGAGACATATCGATTTGAATATGCAACATCTGTGAAAAACACTAGTGCTCGATAAACGCACTTTAAGCAGACGCTTCAAGGTGTTACGCCCATTAGTGATGTTTAAATCACAGGTAATTTTGTGGCGTTCTAATCACCGGAGGACTAAGATAAAAACATCATTCTCTTCAGGAATGTATGAACTACTTTTTAAAATCAGAAAAAAAATTTGGGATTTTTGAAAAAATTTCGGTACTGGACCCCCTTAAAAAGAAAAATCTCGTAAATCCGCCTTTAAATTAGTCGGATTTAAAATTTGTGATGGATTAAATCAGAGTGTTTTTATAAATGTATGAAATTATGAGGATTCTCACAGAAATGATACTTCTAAATTTTCACCTTGAGTGCCAGACAACCCTACGGCCAGAACGCACCTGATCTTGCTCAATTCTGCCCCAAGCTGAATAAAATATATTTGAGGGTTTGAAATGGTTCATATGCACTACTTTTAAAATTGGAATATTTTTTTTTAAAACAGAGGAGGGATGACTAAAAAATATATTTTGTGATCCTTCTGATATGTTTATTTTTGTAAAAAAAACTTCCATTTTGGAATGATTTCGGCCAAGATTGGTTAATACTTCCAGAACCCCTATTCCCGACATTGGCCAATACAGCTGTGCTAACCTGTTGAATTTCGTGCCAAGGGAGAGGGGGGCATATCCAAAGAAAGAATCAGCTGCAAAGGGTGCCTGGTGCCGTCATTGTCTGTAAAAAATGGACCGGTCCTGTACTTAAGTTCTTTTTTTAGTGTTCCAATTTTTATTTCAATGTAAGTAGTTGCTTTGCTTAGCGCTTTTTTTAAAAAGTCCAATACATTCAAATCCCAATCACTCCCACCACAATTACAACAATTCAATTATTAAAATTAATTTATAAATAAAACTATTAAATTATTGAAATTATTTTATATAAATATTTACATAATAATATAGTAATTATAATATAGTATAGCATAATAATATAGTATAGTATAGCATACTAATATAGTATAGTATAGCAAAATAATATAGTATAGTAATTATTAAGACTATTTATCATAATTAATTATTCAATTAATTATTGGAAATATTATTAAAATTTGACTAATGATTTTATTGAAAATTTGGGATGCCATAAATCTGAAATCAATTTTATGCCCCAGCACGGCTCTGGCCAAGATCTGTAACCACAGTTTACAAATATCGACTAATGTAGATTGGCCAGCGTTGTTGAGCTACTGGAGTGTGTTGTGATCGCATCACGCGTTTATAAACAGTCTCTAAACACATATTTTTCACATCACCTCCTTTTTAAACGATATTGCTCGTTTCGCTCTCTAAAAGTACAAGCACAGACTCGCGCTTCTGAAAGCAAAGGCTCGCTTCGCTGGTTAAAAGGATCATTACTACGAAAACCTTATTAGAACCCTCCTGTCGAGAAACAAACAAATCAACGTTAGTATGATATAACCTCCTTACCCCTCCAACTATTTTCTTTTTAAATCTCCTTGCATCCCCCATCCTCTGACAAACAAAATACAATAGGTTGGTTGGTTGTTTTCAGATTATCTGGCACCGTCAGCAACACGAGGGCTATAATGAGCCGAAACATTCGTCATTTGACAAGCCAACATACATTTACAAACACCCATGCCTTACACGGGACTCGAACTCGCAACCTCGCAGTCTGGAAGCTAGTATGCTAATCGCTATACAGTTTGGTAGGCCAAAATACAATACAATAGGAGTTTATGCATTTGCATTGTACAGTCGAGAAAATACCGGCCTTTTTTTTGATCGACTGGAAAGGGTGCTGGTACTCGAACTATTTTTTCGCTTGACCGTATTTAAAAAACTTCTAAAAAATTAATTAAAAAAGTAATTAAAATTTTAATATTCTGTTTGTGAAAATCCAAAATAGAAGGCCAAACTACTTATGTTTAAAATTTCAGAGTGCTACGCCTATTGAAAATCACTTTGTAAAAAGAAAATTAACTAAGCAAAGTAATTAAAATTTTAGTTTTCTGTTACTCAAAGGTACGATTCGAAGGTCAAAATACTTATGTTAAAATTTTCAGATACCTACGCCTATTGGAAGTCGTTTTCTATAGACCCACAGACAGACACGCAGACTGTTTGTTCTATATTTCCACAACATTATAGAAAGTAAAACTAGTCTACAGACTTTCATTTATGGTCGGCATTTTCAGTGGTATTCCCCCCCCCCCCCCAACAAAAGTTGTATCGGATAGCCACTGCCAGCAAATCACAACTTATATGGTAATATTGATAACCTGTGCACATAGTTTTGAGTTAAACTTAAATATATGTGGATTAAAAAAAAAAAAAAAATAAGCACTTTTAAATGTGAATTTTACTTAATACTTTATCTTTCTAAACAACGGTTACTATAAGAGTTTAACGAATCAAATAGCTTTGACCGAGCTATTTCATGACGTCACTCAATAGGCGAATCACAATGGACAATTCCCGCATTTTTTAAAAACGAGTGAAATTAATATATATTTATGAAGAATTTCTTTCTGATTCCAAGTATTTAAACAAAAGTTCTTTAAAAAAATTAGTTATTTAAATATTAAGAAAAGCCCTAAAATCAGTCCGATCAAAACAGTCAACAATATTCGTGACGTAAAGACACCCTTGCGTTTCTATGGTTATCGTGAGGTTTCTGCCAAATAAGTGGCGTTAAAAAATTTGGCGTTAAAGAATGTGGCGTTATTATCGCCACATTCCGTACAGGTTGGAGTGATTTGCGAGAAACTTGCAAATCTGGTTTCCGCCGCTGCATTTCAAGCCAAGATGTTTGCGAAGTCGTGACGTCACATTCAATGCCAACGAAATGAGTCGTTTTCTCACCAACTTCTAACATTGGTAATTTTGATCGCAAATTTAAAAAAAAAAGAGAGAAAAAAAGCGCATTGAGCAGAAATTTTTATGTTTATGGCCTTTTAGAAACATTCATAATTGAATAAAAAAAAAATATTTAAAAAATGCGGGAATTGTCCATTGGCTCAGTTCACACCTCTCAGTTCATGACGTCATATGTAAGATTATTGCGCAGCCAATCAGCGCGTAGTAAAACCGGATCTCTGTAGCGTATTCAGTAAGGTCATGATAGGTTGTCTTGGAGTATAGAATGTTGGAAAGTGGGATAACATTTTAAATGCATCGTGTTCTGCAAAATAAGTTACACTCTTGAAAGGTAGCAAGAAATTGTTGTAAAATCTGAATGAATGTGTTCATCTTTTCCTTTACGACAAATGGCCCTTTGATCCTAATCTTTTCCTTCACGACAATTTGATCCTATTACTGGACACTGAAGATTAAACGGTCTCCTCCTTTGTAGAAAGCAGTGGTTTTAAAAGACATGGTTTTTAGTACCCAACATTGACTAGTTTTGTATGTTGACCTCATCGATGCAGTCATCATTATTAAAATGTAGCATTGTACTCACGTGTGGTGATACCGGTGGCTCCGGCGACCTGTCCCCTCGTGTCCCTCCTCCGGTCAGTGACCGTGTCAGTATGTTCAACTTGTTGGATATCTTCTTGGTGGGAGTGTCGTGGTTGGGATCTTCTCCGAATGACCCATCTAAAAAGAACAACTCGTCTTTTAATGACACTACTCTTGCCGTAAAAAGATTACTTTATTAACTATTTTACTAATTTTTAATTACATTTGTCATAATTCCTAAATGGATCTAAATTACTAAAATTGATTCAATTAGTAAAAATTTCTATACGTATTTTAAGTTCTTAAAAGTAATTTACTCTTATTATATGGTTCGAGAGAGTGTACAATTCAACATTAATTTTTAATTGGCTCTTTTTAGGATAAAACTTTCAAAATCTGAAAACACAATTTTGTACTGAACCTACTTACTATTTCCTTACAAAATGGTAAAATAATAATAAAATATAATATTCATTTTTGAAACTAACTTAAAATGCAGTTCTTCCAGACTCAAGTACATGCAGTCTGTGATTCATGGATTTATTAATATAATAAAAGAATAATATTATTAAAAATAGTAAATAAAAAACCGGATGACAAAAGGACAACTACGGAATTTTAACCACAAATTTTCAAAAGAGAGTTACAAAAGTTCACCAACAGATGGCGTTGTTAATTTTAATTAAAAAAAAAACTCTGAACATGTTCTAAAAACCACATAACGATGTTTCAATTACGTCATGTTGTTGGTGGAAATGACAATTATTTTGAAAACATCGTTTGGTAGTATGTGTAACATATCTTGAGATCGTGTTTGAAGTTTTTTCATTCAACAGCGCCATCTGCCGCTGAACTAATAAATCCACGAATCACAGACTGCATGGACTTGAGTCTGGAAGAACGGCATTTTAAGTCAGTTTGAAATTGAATTTAGCCTTTAAGCAATCTTGTGCTGTCCAACCGTTTGTGCAGTAAAGAAATGTTAGTAGATCAGGAATCCACTAGTCTGCCGGGGCAAAAATGACCGAAAATTATTGGGGTAAATTGATCTATCCAAAAATTGACTTTGAATGAGTTGAACTAAATCCGATTGCCAAATATGTCATAACTTGCCGAAAAATGAACATCCTTTTCTTTCTGGTAACCCACTGCTCTTTAATTTTTAATGAGGAAAAAGTGCAAACGATATTTATTCTCTGGCGTAAAAATAATTCCATCCTTTAGAAGTGAGCCAAGTTGGCAATAAATATTCGTCACTGATGATTACGAAATATCTTTTGCCAACCTGTCTCAATTTTAAAACATGAAATATTTTGGCGCCAGGAAACGTAAGTCATGTGCAACATTCTTAACTGAAAATTGAAGAGTGGTGGGTTTTACCAGAAAGAAAAGGATGTTCAATTTTTTGCAAGTTATGACATAATTTGGCAATCGGATTTAATTCAACTCTCTGAAAGTCTAGTTTTGAATAATTTCGGCCATTTTTTCTTCGGTAGACCAGTGATTTAATGATCAACAAACATTTCTCTACATTCTAATAAAAATTCATAATATTCATCGATAGGTATACCTAAACATGCAGTCGCCTCTCCGTCTATCACTTTTGAAGGAAACATATGACAATGCTCTTCATCTTCACTGTTTATAGGGACTCTGTATAGTTCAAGACTACATATCCTGAATAAGCTACGTTGATGTGCAATCCGGTTTTACTATGCGCTGATTGGCTACGAAATAATCTTATATGTGACATCTTGAACTGAGAGGAAACATGGTTAGCCAATAGTGATTCACCAAGTGAGTGACGTCATGAAATAAATCGATCAAAGCCGTATGATTCGTTAAAACTCTTGTAGTAACCGTAGTTAGAAAAGTAAAGTATTAAGGACACAGTTAGGGCAAAATTTTCGATTTTTATATTTTAGTGGAAAAATATAGCGTGAAATTTTAGCTTTCAGTACATACCTTACTTTTGCTGATCCGAGAAGAATTAAGAATATTATTTGAGTTTTTGTAAGCGCGCATATTAGAAATCGTCTGTTTTTCATTTTCTTAAATTGCATTATTCTCTTCCTGTATATTTTAAGATTTTTAGGGTATTCGATTTGTTCCTCGCGATTCAAAAGTTGATGTATTTTTTTTTTTTTTTTTAATTTGGAGATATTGTTTACTATACTATTTTGGAACACAATTAAGAATCTGGTATTTTTTTTATTGTTTTACTGCAATTTTCGTAATGCTTCTATTTAAAATATTTAAATTTCTTGCCGTTGTACCCAAGTTTTACTTTCAAATAATTAACCAATGAGTCAAATGCAAAATCCATGCACAATTATGTCAATATATATTCGATTAGCTTGTACAAAAAAATTGAGACAGATTGCAAAAATTTTGAATCGCAAGGAGCGTTTTTGAAATAACCAAAAAAAACCGCTAAATTTTTCAATAAAAATTTAATTTCTTGAAAGAAAGAAAAAATCCATATAAATTTTTGAAATTTTGTGTTTCATCTAATTGCTATTAAATTGCACGAAAAATTTCATGAATTTTGGACAGAGAGTATTTTTTTGGGAGAGAGTATTTTTAAAGAGGTCAGAATAAGTGGTCTTGGACAATAGTTGACTTACCCGACATGGATGTGTTGTGTTTGTGCTTGTCCGCGTGAGTCTTCATGTACTCCTCGTAGTCCTCAATGGAAGATGTCTTCAGATAATCGGTCCACTTTCCGTACAGAAAACACAGCTTCTTTTTCCTAAATTAGGAATATTATTCTGGTTTAGGTGTATTATTAGGTGCATATATTTCTGGTGTAGTTTGCATACATCTGACTTGCACAATTTCATAATGTTTTCTTAAGGGGAATTTTTCTAATTTTCTTTTTTTATGGATTACTTGAATTATGCTTTTGAACTCAAATTTGAAACAACCCATAGTACTCGTATATAAGTCCTAAAAACTTTTTTACAAATAGTTATATCAAAATACCCAATATCTGAAGACGAATCAAATAATTGTGGAAATTTTCACTTATTTATAACAGATATTTTTTTTAAAGTTATATCCATTTGAACTCAGAAAAGGGACAAAAAGCCATCAACGAGAAGATCAGTTTCAAAGTGTAAAGATGGCACGTCCGAAATGCAATTGTCATGTAACAAAACTTAAATATTTCGAGTTGGACTAATGACGAAAAAAAAATTTGTAAGTCATTTTATTTAGAAATATTTTTATTATTTTTTACGTTAATAATAATAAAAAAAAATCTGGAATCCAGACCCCCTTAACACAATTTCATAATATTTTAGATTTGCGGAAACCAAACACAATTTCATATTGTTACGAATTTTTGTAAATATTTCGCAGTGCTAATTTTTTAAATAGGAAAATTTATGTACATTTCGCATAAGGCAGTGCATGAGTTCGTCGTTAGTTTGCTTCCCCGCAATGTGTGTCTCAATGCTTGATAACTGGTTTTACAGAGGTAACGCTGGGAAGCGAGTGTTACAAGGAGCAGGGCATGTAACATTATGGTAATGGCAATCTCGCCAAATTTGGCAAGAAATCGCCAAATGTCGCCAAACTCGGAGACCATTTGGCGACATTTTGGGTCCCTATGTACATGTATATGACTTTTCGACTACGATCTGGAAAGTTCTCCAAATATCTACCTCTAGAAATTTCACGTAAGTTCGCCTCCCCTATAAGAGCTCAAGAGAGCGGTTGATGGAGTTAGTTGTTATCTGAGTCCATTAATTGACTGGAATTACGGAGTTGAGATACTGAGTCTCAGCGAGCATTCGGAGTAGTTCTAAAGCGAACAGTATTGCATTGTCTTTTGCAGCGATTTGAGCAGTTGTGTTGTCAAGTTTTTAACTGCTGTTTTGTGCTCTATTGTTGTGAAAAGTGCCGTATTGTGTCTACTAGAACGAGTAGTTCTGGAGTTGTAAGAGAATCCGTGAAGAGTTATAGTGGAATAAACTTCTACAAGGTTTTGATTTGCTTTGGCTTCAAATCTTTCGAATCCGTCCACGCAACAATATTAATTAATCTTTACAGAAGTTATTCACAAATTTCACAATATTTTCGCTTTTACAAAATCCGGACACAATTTTAGAATATTTTAGTTAAACGGAACAATTTCAGGACATTGTAGATTTACGGAAGTTGGTTACAATATCAAAATTGTTTAGACATTCGGAAGTTAAATACAATTTTAAGGGGGGACTGGGACTCAAAATTTAAAAAAAAATCTCATTTTTTTATTACTATTTAAAAAATAATAAAAGTTTTTCTGAATAAAATGACATAAAAATGCTGTTTTATCATTATTAAAACTTGAAGTATGATATAACTTAAAAACTACTTGCTATAAATATATGATTGATATTGTATTTTGATTTAACTTTTTATTAAAAAAGATTTTGGAACTTAGTATATTGCGGGATTTATACAGTTTTTGCACAAAATATTTAATTTTTTTTTTTTTTTTTTTTTTTTTTTCAAATATATGATTGAAAAATTCTGATGACAATTTATGATATGAATTATAAGAAGTAATTTAATGAAAAATCAAAGAATATTAAAAAAAGTTTTTTTAAATACATCAAATTTAGATAACGTAACATTTTTAAAGTTTTTTAATTTAAAAAAGAATTATATATTTTCTTTAATTTGAAATATTACAATAGTTATTGTAGTTTCAAAGCATAATACACTACATCAGAAAAATTATTCTAAAAATAAGTATTTAACAATTTTGAGTCCTGGACCCCCTTAAAATATTTTAGCTCTGCGGAATTCAGACACAATTTCAGAATATTTTCGTAAATTTTTTTATTTTCCGATCAATGTTCCTCAACCCAATTTCGAACCCAAAATATGTATATTATGCACGCAATTATCAGCAGCATCTGGCTAATCTACTTCATTCCAACCAATCACAATTCGCCGACCAAACGGTGTAGTGGTTATCGTGCTAGCTTCTAGACCGCGAGGTTGCGGGTTCCGAGTCCCGTGTTAGGCATGGGTGTTTGTAAATGTATGTTGGCTTGTCTAATGACGAATGTTTCGGCGCATTATAGCCCTCGTGTTGCTGATGGTGCCAGATAATCTGAAAACAACCGAAACAACCAACCAATCACAATTCATGTTTAAAAATAAATTCGAAATTTCAGCCAATCATAATCAAGGGGACAGTTTCCTGTGGCGTCATCATTTATCTATAATATGCATTTCCAATTTAGTAGCAAAAATAATATCTAAAGAAGTGGCAACAGTTTGGTTGTAATTGGATATTTTAGAAAGATTGGTAATCATTTTGGAACTCCACACAATTCAAGAACAATGAGAAATTTGGAAAGAAAAGGAGTTTTAAAAATTGTCCCACCGAAGTGCATAAGTGGGAAATCCTTTTGACAATCCCTGTACAAAATTCCAATTTTAAAATGGAGGACATTATAATAACTAAACTTACAAAAATCTATGACTTTTCACTTATTCTTACACTTTCCACAAATATAGAGAGCTGAAATTTGGCACAGGTATTCATTGCAAGCTAAATAAGAAAAATGCAGATGTTTAATTCTGAAGGTTTTGGAGTGAAATCGGAAGCAGATAATTTCAGATCTATTGAGAAAATATATATATATATTTTTTTATTCCTAGCTACGTGGTCCCGCGTTGCTTCCAGCAGATTCACTTCACTCGCAAAAAAGATTCATCGCTACCCAAACTCATAAATTGCTGAATCTTTTCTCCCAGCTTTCCCACTCAATTCACAAAATGAAAAACAATGACTTTTAAGGACCTAAATAATGTTTTTAAGAAGAATTGAAAACTTGTTTTTCGAGCATCATGTCTATTTATATAAATTTTTAATCAAGTATATTCTACCAAAAAAAAGTTACAAGTTGGCGCATTCTTAATACAAATATGTCAGAAAATTCCGATACAGTGCGGATAAGTGGAGGTCACGCGGGGATAGCAAGTCTGAGTTGTATTTTTATAAATTTTGCAGTTAACATCCGCAAAAATTAAGGACATTTAAGCATTTTCATGGACTTTTTAGCACCTCTAAGCATTTTCAAGTACTTTCAAGGCCTTGAAAACAAGTTAAAAAAATATTAAGCACTTTTAATGGGAACCCTGTTTCCCGTAAATAACTCCCCAGCCCCACCCTTCTCCCGCATCGAGACACAATTGAAAGGTATTTAAACGAAATTATGACATCGAGGTCATATTATACTGCAAGCTGCCATCTGTGGGAAGTTTTTGGAACTAGCGTTAAGAGTTAATGTCAAAACTTTAGAAGAAAAAAAAAAAAAATTGAAAAAAGTTAATATTCTGGCTTGCCAGGTGTACAATTTGAAATTGAATACTACTTATGTTTTAAATTCAAGAGTTCTTCGAATGCTGAACTTTTCTCCTTTTCTTTTATTATTAAAGGTATACAAATAAGCTTTTTATCGCAGTATATCTCTTTACTGTTACAGATACATCTATAAGCTTTTATTCCCTGTATTTCTTTGCCGACCAAACGGTATAGTGGTTAGCGGGCTAGCTTCTAGACCGCGAGGTTGCGAGTCCCGCGTTGGGTATGGGTGTTTGTAAATGTATGTTGGCTTGTCTAATGATGAATGTTTTCTGCGCATTATAGCCCTCGTGTTGCTGACGGCGCCAGATAATTTGAATAACAACCAACAACTTTACGAATCAACCACCTTCAAAACCATAGCACGCGCTTAACAAGATATCGAGCACTTACTGTGAGTCTACGACGAACCCTTCGACGCGGTGAAGGTCCCGTCCGAACCATCCGGCCGGCTTAAAGTTGAGTTGAGCACTCAGTCCTGTCGTGTGACTGTGGATTTCCATCAGCCCGTACTGCAAAACAGAAGATACAATCAAATATATATATGCTGTCTATCATAAGAACATCTCCCGTCAGGTTGTCTACGTACCCGTGGAAACAAGACTAGCACCAGAAATAATCTATCACACAAAATCGAAACAACTACGTATGCTCTTTAACACGGGAATAGCTCCTGCCACGTTGTTTAACGTTGCCATGGAAACAACATCTCCCGTCACGTTGTCTACAACTGTATGTACCCATGGAAACAAGACCAGCACCATAAATAATCACTCGCACAAAATAGATCACAATTATAAATAGAAACAAATATATTTAATAATAATCTCTTTTTTAGAATCGACATGAATTTATTTCATCGTTTCAGGGCGCACTTATTCTTATTTTTGATTCCTTCTCCAATTCATTCAATAACTATCCACGCTAAGCTAATTGTGTGAGATTTGTGGTGCCAGGGCAGTGTTCGCCAATAAAATATTTCCAAAGGATTTTTTCACCCCCTCTAAATTTTTGTGGGGTATGTATTTTTAAAATCCAAAGGGTATTTTTTAAATTAATTTTTTTTTAAAACTAAAGCAAATTGAGTTTTCTGACAAAACTAATAACTACAACAATAACAATGACGCACGATCGTGATTTCGCGTATCAGAGCGGATATATGCTTTTTTAAATGCTTACTAAAAACAGGTGATGGCTATAAACCTTAAACTTACTCTTTATACTTTGCCGTTTGGGGACACCACGTTGGTGTCCTGTGGACAAATGCCGGCAACATTATGAAAACTATCGTGCAAATGACGGAGAAGTAAAACTGGACAATTTACGGTGACCCGAAAATCTCTAGAAGAAAAAAAACACCGGCGATAGACATCGGCGAAATTATTTGAACTTCTGAAACATTCCTAAAGGGGGAAAAAACAATCCCGATTAAACGAGAGGGCGACATAGTATTAATCTACGTTTTCCATGAATTCCCACACATGAGGTTACTTTTTTTCTCTATTTTGTGTTAGAAGGCATGTTAAAAAGCTGGCGAAATACACTTAATTAATGAACGTACGAAATTACATTTGGAAATTGTGGGACACGCCTCTACAATCCACCTACTAATAATGCACGTGGTATCAGCAGCCAGTCAATGACTTCAGTCAGTCACTGGTCTATGCGAAGCACGTTTGAACATTAATGCACATGCGTAACTGGCGATTTCGGAGGGGTGATCCGTATATTGCATTCCGTTAAAAAATAAACGAAAATTTTACATTTTTTTCTAGAAATGACCCTTTTTTCATAGAAAAAGGGCAGGGAGGTAGCGCCACCATTCAAAACACGGCTTGGATGCTCTCTGATTTTATAAAATGGAAGATTATTTTTAACCATGATGTGCGTGAATTCACGCATGAGGTTAATTCTGGTGAAATTGATTTTCATTGCGTTTTGGCCAACACTGTGCCAGGGTAAAAACACTTTTACCATAAATGTAACAGCACCATTAAAAGTCATTGAGCTCATTTGTTTTTATCTTAAGCCTAAATTACTTAATGCACTAATTTTCGTCCTCTTCTACAGAAGCTCGTCTACACTTTAATTACATTGTGTTAATTTAAGCGCCCTACTGATCATTCAGTTTTTGATTAAATTTAAGATTCAATTAATTTTTTTTTTTGGGGGGGGGGGGGAAGTGAATACTTCGGAAAGGTCTTCGTAGTGGTCAAACACTTTGAAATCTTCGATGTGATTTCAATAAGTCTCAATTATGCAAAAAAGTTGGCAATGTATTCTAAGGACTTATATTAAAAACTTTATGTAATTACTTTTGATTAAGAAGTATAAATCTCTCACCTGTTCGAACCACAGTTTTCCGATGATAATGTTATGGACGCAGCAATGGACGTTTGTCCACGTGTAAACTTCGTCATGCCTGAAAAAAATAATTTTTCTTATTATTCTCGTCAGTTAAATACAGAGAGATAAAAAACAAACATTAGTAAAATCAATTATTCACGAACTTTCTCCATTTTACGTATAAAAAAAGATTTAAAATAATATTTTCACTTTGTCGAATGGCGAACGAAAAAGCCACATCAACGCCAAATCATAAAAATATAACTGATGACCATTGGTGCTTTGCTGCTACAAAATAAATTCGCCGGTGAAATTATGTCTCGTCAATTTAATTAAGTGTGCAAGACATGCCCAGTAATGACCGAAGTGTTGTCCAAGGGTGGTAAACATATTTTATCTTTATAGCATCACTTATTAATTAATTAGTAATTGTGTTAATTATTGTACAAACATATTTACCTTTTAACTGATTTAAATGAAGTGAAATACTTTTAAAAACACAATCGAACATGTTCACGCACATATTTGTACATAAACATTCGATGCTGCTCAGATTATCTAAATGAAACCTGTCTATAACAATATTTTTTGTCCTTCGATTATTAATTTTCCAAGTCCCTTCAGTGTTGTTATAGAAAGGTTACACATATTTAATCAATGTCTAATTTGTCTTGCCTACTTCCGATGGCTATCGTCGAATCTTGCGGTACCTATTAGACGCTTCGCTACTGATACTTGCTCATTTACTTTCGTTAGTGTGTCTTGTTGTCCTAATGTGAGTACAGAACTATTAAAAAGAACTAATATACTGACTGGAGGAGATGCACGGTGAGTGTTCCTTCAGGTTTGATCTCCAGGGACTTTCCCCAGAACTTGAGTCTCGGATGGATGTTGCCATAGAAACGGAAGTGCTCGCTCTCTGCGTGAAAAGCGCTCACCGGAGGGTGGTGACTCACTTGCTCACACACAAACCGGAAGCCAACGTCATCCCTACAAAGAAAAAATACTTTCTGATTCGTATCACAAAATGAGATATTTTGTTACGAATTTCTGTATATTTGTAAATATTTCGTAGGATTAATTATGTAAAAAGATAAATTTATGTACAATTCGCATGAGGCAGTGCAATAGTCTGTCTTACTTTGCTTTCCTGCAATGTGACCCTTAATGCTGGAAAACGAGTTTTACAGAGATAATGATAGGAAGCGAGTTTTACTAAGAGCAGGCCATTTAACATTATGGTAATGGCAATCTCGCCAAATTGGCGAGATAGAGCCAAGTTGGAGACGGTTTTGGCGACTAATTTTGGTCGCCAAACTTGGCGACCATTTGGCGACATTTTCGGTCCCCATGTACATGTATAGGACTTTTCGACTACGATCTGGAAAGTCCTCCAAATTTCTATCTCTAAAAGATTCACAAAGTATTGACTTCCTATATAAGACCTGCCGTGAGTGGGGTTAGTTGACTAGTTAGTTGACTGGAGTTACTGAGTTAGCTGTCTCTAATACGAGCATTCAGAGAGTTCCGAAAGTGAACTGTATTGCATTGTCTTTTGCGGCGATTTTTAGCAGTTGTGTCGTCAAGCTTTTTAACTGGTGTTTAGTGCTCTATTGTTGTGTAAAGAGCTGTATTGAGTTGTAAGAGAATCTGCGAAGAGTTATATCGGAATAAATTTCTGCAAGTTTTGATCTGCTTCGGCTTTCGAACCCAACCACGCAACAATATTTTGCAGGGCATAAAAGAAGTTCACTCACGAAATATGACGGGAAAATAAAATGTTCATTTCGCTGCACTAATATTATCATTTTTAAATTAGCAATCCTTTTTAACGTAAGCAGTCTCATTTGGGATATTCCCATCTTTATACATATGACCCTCACTCATTGACTCGTCACTTTTGCTGTAAGGCCCACCTGATGACTGTGTGGTTAGTGCTCTGGACTCACATGCTAAAGGTGCCGTGTTCAGATCTCGGTTTAGGCATGGATGTTTTTTGTGGTTCGGGATACACGTTAAGCTGTAGGTACCGGTCTGATTAGCAGCCATTGTGCATAAAAATAGGTCTTTGTGAAACCAACCAACCCATCATTTGCTATAAAGCTGCAACTCTGAAAATTGACACAAATGTCGACAAGCATAGAAAAAAAAAAGAAGGAAAAAAAAAAGCTATTCCGATTTTGATAAATCAATTTCCAAGTGTCGAAATAGGGTCAAATGTCCGAAATAGGGAATACATATGAATGTGATCCGATTGCGAAAATACACAAGGGAAAATGTCAAAACGAAACATGGTTATTTAGTTAGTCCTATCCTAAAAGATCTCATTTGTTGCATTCAATTAGCCTATTGAATGCAGCGCCTTATGATCCACGTTGAAGAAACATCTCTTTCCTTCATCCAGGCTTGACAGATAGGTGGTCATCACAGAAGGCATGACAGATACGTAGTCATCAGAGGGCATATCTGTCATGCCTCCTCCGTTAGAAACCCATCCCGACATAACAAGAAATCAGTTATATGTTACTGTCGGTATGCTCAGGATTTTTCCAAGGATTTTAATTACTTTTAACACCATAAGAATGAAGAAGTATATATGTTGGCTAGTTACTTTTTTGTTTTGTTTATTTTCAATAACTATCCCTTGGAGAATTTCTAAGTCCCCTTAGGTGCTATTTTTTATAACATATTTTAACTAGAAAAAGAAGAAAGTGTAATTACAAGAGTATGCTTCAAAACTGCTATGTTTCTACGGTGCAATACGATGAAAAGCTTATATACAACTTATATTCTTTCCGTTATTTCATACCTGTTAGGATTTTAGCTTGTCAGTTAGGTTGTTTTTTTTACCTGCTCCGTTATTTTATACCTGTTAGATCAGTCAGTTAGTTGAGCTAGTCAGTTAGGTATTTTACACTTTTATATCTCTTTCACTATTGCATTCATTTATTTATTTGTCTCATATGTAATATTTGCACGTGCTTTTACAATTTCTTTGAACGGATGTATTTGTTGGGATCAGTTGAATGCAGTAGAATGGTTGTCTAGTTGGAATGTCTTTCTTACCTGCACAGTTCGTATGTCTCTCCCAAAAGCGGGTTGAAGGGTTTGTTGAGCCGCTCCCAGTTGGACGCCAGAGCAGACACTGCAAACGCCGCCACGTACTGCAATGCAAATAAAATACTTCATATGTACCTGTTCTGTTAACAACTAGTTACTTTATATACCTGTTAACCATCAGTTACTATTTTTTACCTGTTATCAATCGGTTACAATTTTAAACAATCGGTTACTATTTTAACAACTAGATACTTCGTATACCTGTTAACTATCAGTCACTATTTTATGCCTGTTAACTATCGGTTACTTCATATAAATATTATCAATCAGTTACTATTTTATACCTGTTATCAATCGGTTACAATTTTAAACAATCGGTTACTATTCTAACAACTAGTTACTTCATATACCTGTTAACCATCAGTTATTATTTTATACCTGTTAACTATCGGTTACTTCATATAAATGTTATCAATCAGTTACTATTTTATACCTGTTATCAAACGGTTACAATTTTAAACAATCGGTTACTATTTTGTACCTGTTAGGCCTTTACGCCATTTTAAACCTGTTGGATAAATCAGTTGTTTTATATTGCCATGCTAAACAGAGAGAGCTTGTGAACATAATGGTGAAATTCAAGGGTCTGTACACGGGAAATATTAAATAACTTAGCATCAACAACATGAAGTTGTTAAACTTTGAACCCCCATTTCTCATTTTGAGATTAATTGTAGATAACACTTTTATGTTTAGTTGTATCTGTTACATTTTCCCGGTATTTAATAGTTTTTGTTAGGTAACTATAAAATATCTAAAATACTTATTTATATAGTCAATCACTTATTTTATACCTATTAGGTCTACCTGTTTTTTATAACTATTAATTTTCTTAGTTACTGATTTAGCTCTTTTATACCTGTTAGGTCTGTCTGTTATTTTACAACTATTCTTTCTGTTATTTCCTTGAAGCTATTCTTCCTGTTATTTTCTTGTAACTATTCTTTCTGTTATTTTATAACTATTAATTTTCTTAGTTATTCATTTAGTTATTTTATACCTGTTGGGTCCTACTGTTATTTTATAATTATTAATTTCGTTATTCATTTAACTATTTTATACCTGTTAGGTCTTTCTGTTATTTTACAACTATTAATTTCGTAAGTTATTCATTTAGTTATTTTACACCCGTTAAGTCTTTCAAACAGAAACTTTCCTCTTTTTTTTAAGCCTGTTCGGTAAATCAAAAAATTGGGAGAGCAAAGCAATCTGGGAAAAAAAAAAATCACATGACACTTCTTTTTAACCAATAGCAAGTTGATTTTTACTTTTAGTATGGGGGCGAAACTCGGTGCATAATAGAGCTCGAAAAATTCGATTAAAATAAATATCAATACTGTATCGTTGCATGGAAAAACATATTGATACATCGATATCCTACATATTTCATGATTTTTTAATTGATTTTCAGTTTTGCCAGAAACGAAGTTTTTCGGGGCAAATTTCTGCTCTTCATGATAGTTTTTGTAAGGTGACTACTTTTAACTTTCATTTTCCCATATGTTTACATAGGGTAATGAAAGTATAGCAATCAGACAGGGAAAAAAAATCCAATTTTTTTTTTTTTTTTTTTTTGTATTTCACTACTTTTGGAACATCCTGAGTGTGTGAAATTGACTCAGAAAAAATGTCTGTCTGTGTGTAATTGGTCAGCATAACTCCCGAAAAATGTAACTACGATGTTCAAATTTAGTGCGCTGCCAGCCAAGTTCAAACTTTAGTTCTGAAGTTTTTAAAAAAAGGGAATAAAGAAAATCGAAAAAATACATGGAACTACAAAACGATTATCAAAAAACTAAAAATGTTTAAAAATATCGATATGTTGATGACTTTTATCGATATTTTTCATATCGACATTTAAAAAAAAAAATATCGTTAAAAATATTGTCATATCGACGAATCTCCGACCTCTAGTATTGAATAACACCGCCAATTTCTCTATTTTGACATTTTTTTTTTCTTCATGTAAATTAGCCCCCTTACCGTCCATCGGGATGAAACTTGGCAGATAGATTCAATGACAATACATTCTATCAAATTTTGGGGCTGTTAATATCACTAAAAGGTCTCTTTTACGGAACACTAATAAACCAACTTGCTATCATCCAATTGCGTTAAAATAGCATTTAACCAACCATTGAAGAAACACTTTCTTGTTGCAAAATTTTGTTTTAATAAATAAATAATAAAATTACTTTAATCACAATAAATAAATGATATTTGGATGTGAGTGCATAAACTCACGTTCATTTTTCACAAATAAATTTTGAAACTTACTGCACATATTGCTGATAGAAATGTTTTATATATTTAAAATAAGATGCAAACTCCAAGCGCTGTATTATCTAATATAAAATTTGCATTAATATAAAAATTGCAATGCATATAAAGGATTTATAAAAAAAAACTTTGTTTTTATGGTGGGTTTTTTTACACTTAAGTATGGCTGTAACATTTACAAAACAAGAAATCTAAACATAAAATGAGGATGAAAGATCTTGTGTTAGTTAATCGAGGGTAAGTTTTCTGTTGACGCGTTTCTCGTGTCCCGAGTCTTCTTCGAAGCAACCGAAAACGTTTATTCAGCTGCTTACGAAAATTCCCGTCACGTGGAATTCGCACGGGAATAAACACCTTTTTTACCGAAAAAGAAGGGCAATATATCACTACGGAACGACAACCGAAAAAGTATTCTATTTCAAGATCGCAATTGCATCACCAACTATAACCTCGGAATATCGTCAGAAGGAATCCTTTGGTATTAGCTGTCAAATACTGCCTCGTTATTAGCAAAATCATTCTGTCTGATACTGCGACGGATTGCGTGTCACGCAATCTTTTATTTCGACTCTGAGAATGTGTGAAAGGATGACAGCCAAGAAATAAAAAGTCCATTGCGTGGTTTTTTCCTGAAGGCACGGTAGATTTGTTTTGTTTTTTTGCAACTGA
Organism: Linyphia triangularis; assembly: GCA_963978545.1. Lineage (NCBI taxonomy): Eukaryota > Metazoa > Arthropoda > Arachnida > Araneae > Linyphiidae > Linyphia > Linyphia triangularis. Next base: position 3,578,960 of record OZ021728.1, read on the forward strand.
AAAATAGCAACCCATCGGAAAGTGGTAAGATTCAAATTTTCTCTCATATTACAGTTTAATTATAATTGAACCAAATTCGAAAATTAGACTTTTTTTCCCTATTAAGAAAATAAATCCTTAGGGATTTTTTTTTTCCCGAATGTTTTCAGTGTTCTTAAGGAATAAAAATATGATGAAAGAAACTTGGAAACACTATCAGATTATCAATGGCGAACTTTTCTTTTTGAATGCGCACATAACTCAAGTTTCAATTGGTCTAATTTTTTTTAATTTTTTAATTTTATTAATAGAGACACATAATTAATGTATTCTCTCATACTACAGGGTGATTTTACGAACCCTTTCGACACCAATTGGCTTTATACGTCACGAAAATTAGACTTTATTTCCCTATTAGGAAAATAAATCATTGGGTTCTTATAGAATTCTTTTCTAGACCACGAGGTTGCGGGTTCGAGTCCCGTGTAAGGCATGGGTGTTTGTAAATGTATGCTGGCTTGCCTAACGACAAATGTTTCGGCGCATTATAGCCCGCATGTTTCTGACTGCGCCAGATAATCTGAAAACAACCAACCAACTTAAAGAATTCTTGGTTTTTAGTGTTTGTAAGGAATGAAAATAGGATTAAAGAAACCTGAAAATACTCTCAGATTGCCAATGGCAGATTTGTGTTCTGAATTTGCACATAACTCAAGTTTCAATTGGTTTATTTTTTATTTCATAATTAGAGAAAAATAATTAATTCATATTACAGAGTTGATTGAACCTGAATATAATACCGTATTCCATGAAGAGTTATGACCAATCGTATGTGTTTACAGGGACATTTTCAATTAGGGATTTCCTTTTATAAATGCTTGTAATTATTATAAAAATGTATTTAATTGCCATAATGGACGTTCATTCTCTATATAACACTTCTATAAACATTCGTGAAAACTTTCATTCAAATATTTAAATAAGTTTTTGAGAAATCAGAATTGTCGAATTAAACTTCTTCAAAAAACTCATTTTTCAGAAAACACAATTAAAGTAAATAAAAGCTTTTAAACGAATAAAATATTGCTAATTTTACTTTAAAATCCCCCAGTTTTATATGTTATACCTTCTTCATTTTTGTTAGACCTTTCTTTTTGCCAGAATTATTTTCCTAGTGGTTTTTACGGTTGGAAGAGTCTTTGCTTCGCCAATGTGTTTGATACACTGCGCGAAAAAAGTAGAAGGACACATGATTTTTTTTTATAAATAAAAAACACTGATTTTTTCCATAACAATTTAATGAGTAACACTTTAAATTACTAATTACAAACAGATAACTGTATCTGAAAATTGAAACAAAAAAAATACAGGTCAAGTACAGCAATAAATCAGTTTTGACTTCATCATACTCTGTGAAAAAAGTAAAAGGACACTTCTAAATAATGTAAATAAAAGTCTTATTAATAGGGAATTCTTCCACCATTGGCTTTGATTACTTCAAAAATTCGATTTGGCATCGAATCATAAAAAGTTTGAATTTCTGTTTGGCAGAAATTGTCCCATACATAATTCAAAGTTCTCCGAAGCTCAACTATAGATTCAAACTGCTTGCCTTCCGCGTAAACGCGACGAACAATCATTGCCCATATGTTCTCTACAATGTTGAGGTCCGAGCTTTTAGCAGGCCATGGCAAAACCCGAACATTATTTGCTGCAAACCAATTTTTAACGCCATTAGCTGTGTGAATTGATGTTCGGCTCTGTTGAAAAATCCAGTAATTTCGGCCTAGCTCAACGCCGTAGGGAAGGAGATCTGAATTCAAGACTTGGATGTAATCTGTGTTTCTGCCTGCCACTCAGGAACACTAGGCTTGTTCTTCCTCCGTACCCGACTGCCAACCAAACCATTAAACTCCCTCCTCCCATCTGTCGGGTAGAATAAGTCTTTTCTTCAGTACCGAAACAGTGCCAATAGTATTTGTAGCCATCTGGACCGTCTAAATTAAATCTTTTCTCATCAGAAAATATAACGGAGGTCCATTCTGACGTCCAGGACATGTGGTTTTTAGCCCAGTGCAGTCGGTGTTCAATGTGCCTTTCATTCCATTTGGGATGGTGCTTCCTTTTTCGGAATACAAAATTTTCGGACCTTTTTATGTAGTTGTAGACAGTTCTTCTTGAAACGTGTGTGATGCCTGCATTATTTTGAGCTTTGGCAATATTTCCATCTGTTTTTTTTTTAGTTCCCGAATGATTTTTCTTTGATCGAGTTGCGTCAGTTTCTTAGGTCTGCCAGTCTTCTTTTTGATTCCCTGACTACTAGGATTTCTTATATAGTTTGAAACAGTATTTGGACTAATATGTAGCTGGCGTGCAATCTCTCTCATACCTTTCCCATCGTTTTTGTAGGCATAAATTTGGCCTTTTTCAAACTCACTTAAAGGTTTTCCTCTAGGCATTCTAAAAAGATGAAAACGACGGATTTTCAATAAAATAGTATGTTTTTCTTAACAAAAACAGTTAAAGAGAATGAAACACCTACCTTTGAGGTTTACAATATTCCAAAAAAAATTATTTTACCACGTGTCCTTTTACTTTTTTCACACACCAAAAATCGTTAAGTTCTGTTTTCCTTAATTTTTACGTGTGGTAGATAAAATTTACTCATTTATAAAAAAGAAAAAATAGCCAAACTACATAAAAAAAGAAATTTAGATCAGGAGGATCGAAATACAAAGCATAAATTACAAAATATGACTGTCCTTCTACTTTTTCCCCGTAGTGTATTAAGCAATTTGTAGCTTTGCATTGTGTAATAACCAGGATTGATTTCTAAAGCTTGGAAGGCATTCAACAAACCTTTGAAACCATCATTGAAGTTAATAACTGCAATATAGTTCCAAAAATGTTTTCTTCGGTATAATATTCCGCAAACCTTCATCCAATCGAGCTGAAAATTGGCAAATAGACTCGTTGTAGGACTGCTAGAATTATAATTTATAGAAGTTTAAAGTAATTTCTTAGACAATAATTAAATTTGTTTCACAATAATTAAAAAATCCGCAGCACTAAATTCCCAGAAATGTAGCTGACAAACTCTCTCACCCCCCCCCCCCCCCCCCAAAAAAAAAACCAGCTTTATTTTACGAGTGTCTTTTATCTATTTATTTTTTACTAAGGTGTTTCAATTTAAAATTTGGTTGCGTTCTGGGATTCTGATGTGCTAAGAATCTAATTAAAGCACATATCTTGCCTGGATTTAATTTTTTGTTCTTTGCTGGAGCCATTTCTTGTACTATTATGTAGATGCCATTAATTTTTTTACTAAAAAAATTTAAGAATTTTTATTACTTACTTACATAATATTATTCTTTGTAATTCGATAATATTTGCTTTTCGGTACAATTACTATAAATTGAAGTATTTGTTTAATAAAATGATGGAAGAATTTTTATCTCTTATATAATATTATACTTGGTAAATTTCCAACAATTTCATTTTCTATTTGTGAATACAACGATCGAAGTGTAAAAGTAACTAAAAGTAATATTACTATAAGTAAACCTTATTAAACTATAAATCTTATATAGGTTTTTATAATTATCAATATTTAAAACTGAAAAGAGTAGTCTTTTTACAATTCGTTTGAAACTGTGAAATTTTATCAAGGAAATCGAGTACAGCTTCATAAGCTTTTTTAAAACACACGTGATCGGAAACGTTATACCTATTGTTCAGGAGGAATACAATCAACCAACAATTTAACACACAAGATAACTACGTCGTAAAATTAATCCTTTATGTAACTAGGACCGCGCCAAAGTGAGGAGAAACCTGCCAAATCTGCGACCCCGCTCCCAAAAAATGTCCTCTCATATGGTTTATTATCGCTTCACCCTCCATATAGAATTGAAGTGGCAGCGCTCAATCTAGTATTTATTATAAGTCTATGCTCCCATGTGTTTTGGTTCCTCACCAGAAGATTTGTTTTTTCATTTAATGTCTACCGATTATAAATAAAAATAGAAAAAGACAAAACAAAGAACAAAACAACAAAAGAAAATATACATTAAAGTAAGGATCTCAGACATAAAAAAAAATATACTAGACGCTATTTTCGAGTTATTAATTTATGTCATTTCATAAAGTGATCCTTTTTTGACTTCACATCAAAATGTCAAGATTTTCTACAAAGTAGTTTCTAAATGCAGTGGTCTAAAGTATTGTTATGTAGCGAATATAGAGAATGATCCTTGCCATGATTTTCTCTTAATGGAGACGTTCCACTGCTAGAGGTCGGAAATATCGATCAAAATAAATATCGATACTATATTGTTGCATAGAAAAAAATATCGATAAAATATCGATATATCAATACATGATTTTTTTTTTTTTTTTAAATTTTCAATTTTCAATTTTGCCAGAAACGAAGTTTTTCGGGGCAAATTTCTACTTTTCATGAATTCATGCCAAAATTATTTTAATAAATAAATCATAAAAACTGTTATAATAAATAAATTATATTATCAATCAGAATAAATAAAATACATTTGGATGTCAATGCATAAATTCACATTTATTTTTAAAGAAGAAATTTTGAAAAGAAGTTTACCGCTTATTTTGCTGATCGAGATGTTTTTACTATTTAAAAATAGCTGCACATTCTAGGTATTCATTGGCAACAGAAACGGCGCTATGTTAATGACTACTAATAAATGATCTTATCTTTCCATTACATTATGTTTTCTTTTTGGTTAGGGTGCCATTTTAACTCTCAGCCAAGTCCAAACTTTAGTTTTGCAGTTTTCGATAAGGGATAAAGAAAATCGAAAAAACACATGAAACTTCAAAACGATCATCAAAAAACTAAATATGTTTGAAAATATCGATATATCGGTGACTTGTATCGATATTTTTACTATCGATATTTTTTCAAAAATATCTTATCGATATATCGCAGACTTCTATCCACTACCCTGATAATCATGAGATGTGAAATTCGACAAGAATTATATTGGGAAAAGATTTAGAATTCTCTGAAAAAGAACTATTGGATTAAATCATTTTGATCACATTCCAAACCAACCACGTGGCCAAATTCCAAAGCAGGACTTTTTTCCTTGGCAAATGTATTGCTGCCAATTTGGCAAATGATATTCAGATATTGAATTGGTAAGCAGCCAGGCGAAATGTTTTTGGCGAGTAGAAAGTTTAGGTCATTTGGGATCAGAGTACGTTGTTTATTTGATGCCAAATTCTTAAAAGAAGTAGGTCTTGTTTTGATTGGAATATGAATGAGTAAGGACAGAGAAATAGAAGGTTTTATTTGTTGTTTGGTATTACTTGCTTTACTCTAAGAAGTGTTATTCGCAGACAAAGAAAGTCTTCTAGGATAACTCGAGAATTTTGTGAAATCTTTTAAACTTCAATGAACCTTATTCAGAGCATAATTAGAATTGGACTTGCATCAAGTGCCAGCAGTTGTCACATACATGTGAACCAACACAATAAAAGTTTAAAATCAAATGCTAATTTTCTCATTCTATTAGCCAATCACAATACTTGGTTTATTTCTTCCCGAGTGAAGGAATTGACTATGATGTCACGCAAAACCTGCAAATGCCAAAATGGCATTTTTTTTTTTTTTTAAATTTTAAAGTATCGAAAATAAGAAAACAAAAATAGTAAACTACACTGATCCGTGTCCAATTTAAATGTTGTGAATTAAATTGGACATATGTTGAGCGGAGATTACTCAAAGAGACATTAGTCAAAGTGGCAAGATTATATTGTCTTATTTGGCGATGGTTAAAACCGAATTTAAATGAATAAAATGCAATTAATCATTAAAAAAAAAAACAATTTTGACTTAATATGTGAGTAATTGAAAACCTTGGCAAATGTTTAAGAGATGATCATTTAAAGAGAAAAATTAGTGGAAAGCAGGGCTCGACTGCAGTTAAGTTAGCAAACTCTACAAAAAGAATCGATATCTTCCCAAAAAGAAAAAAAACATCTACACTTTGTAAAAAAAAAAAAAAGCCAAGTCAGTCAGAAAAAGTTATGAAATCTAATGTCTGCCGCCAAGCGGCCACGTTTAGTTTCTTTGGGGTACTTGTACACAATGTATGGATGGGGTACTTGTACACAATGTATGGATGGGGTACTTGTACACAATGTATGGATGGGGTACTTGTACATAGGCAATCAGTATTTGGCAAGCTAGAGTTTTTATAAAATTAATCTCAATTCAGTGCAATGAGTGTAAAGTAGCTGAAGCAAATGCAATGAGAATAACACTAGCCTGCCAAGTACTGATAGTCTATGGGGATTTCCCTAATAATCCCAATTTAGTTCATTGTGTACAAGTACCCCAAAGAAACTAAACGCAGCCGTCTGCGGCAAACATTAGATTTCATAACTTTTTCTGGCTGACTTGGAGGGTTTTTTTTACAACGTCTAGTTTTTGTTTTGTGAAGATTCTAAATTGTAATGAAAAGATACCTTGTGTTTTTGTAAATTGAGTAAATAAAAATGTGGGGAATCATCAATTACCCTCAAATGGCGTCACAAGCTGCAGTTTATAAGAACTGTCGAAAAACTTACTTTTTAGAGTCTGGCAACGCTGTACTAGATAGCAGATCGACAACAAGCTGTTCTAAAGCTTGGCGTCCACTATCGCTAAGCAGAGCAGATCAGAGCGGAATGGATTAGAGCCAATTACGAGGCTGCCAATGTCTACTATAGCACGAGCTACAATGGACGTTGACAGCCTTGTAATTGGCTCTAATCTAATCCACTCCGCTCTTGCTCAGCAATAGTGAACGCCAAGCTTTAGAAATGTTGTAACTGTTATGTCATCCTTAATACTTAACCCTTAAACTTAAAATTTATCTTCAGTAAATATGTTATGTTTCTCGAATGTGTTCGGTACCTCAAGTTTTTTAACCTTCTGATCCTGAGTCTACTGTTTATTTAATTTCTTAATATTTAATTGATTTTGGTACTACGTGTGGATACTGCTTTTACTAATTACCAAAGATGGTGACCCGGACGTGATCCATCTTTGGTAATTAGTAAAGACAGTATCCACACGTAGTACCAAAAAAAACATTTATAAATTGAAGTCAATAAATAATCATCATAAAATGGAGTTTTCAAACCACGAGCGTGGCAATAAGGTATTTAGTTTGTTTTAAATCTTAGTAGAGATATTTTATAAAAATCATAGGTCGAAGAAAGCTAGGTCGAAAATGCTTTTAGGCCTAGTTAGGATCATTCCCTATACTAGCTGTGTTACAATCTTCTAGCCCAGTGCATTTAGAAACTACTTTCTATAAAACATCCTTGACATTTGGTGCGAAAAATATTGCTCAAAGAAATGACATAAATTAAAAACTCGAAAATAGCGCCTAATGTATTTTATTTTATATTTGAAATCCTCACGTCAATGCGCATGCAGTGGCTCCATCTGGTTTTCTCTTTTGATTGTTTAATTTTCATTTGTACATTAAATGAAAACAATTTAATGTCATTTCGTTCTAAAGGTTTTGTAGAAAGTAGTTTCTAAATGCACTGGGCTAAAAGATTGTAACATAGCGAGTATAGGAAATGATCTTCAATAGGACTTCCTCTGAAGCGAAATGAATTAAAAAATACTTTCGCAAGTACAATCTAAAAGGTCGATTGCAAGTTTAGATTCTCCATTGAACATCATTATAATTTATATATATATATATATATATATATATATATATATATATATATATATATATATATATATATATATATATATATATATATATATATATATATATATATATATATTAGCGCAGGGCAAAAATTAGCGAAATAGTACAAAAATAGGTGTTTCGAATAAGTTGAACTAAATCCGATTGACAAATACGTCATAACTTGCCAAATAATAAGCATTATTACTTTCAATTACCCATTGGTTTACGTAGGGTAATGAAAGTATAGCAATCGGTATTTTTTTCCCCCTTCTTTTTTTTTCCCCTCTACGCTTTGAAAATACCCTGATTTTATCAAAGTGGTCTAGAAAAAATATCCATGGAACTTACCATTGAAATCGCGCATGCGTATAAGATCATGAAAAGATCTTTCAGCAACTGTTACTACTTTTACCTCGTTTACCCTCGTTCTCTCTTCTGTCATCGAATTTTTTTGTAAATGCGTTTTTACGAACTTTTATCTGAATCTTGATTCGATGATTTATCAATAATTGATTTCAATCATAACAAAGAGCATATACGTGCTATAAGCAGCTGTGTCAACCAGTTCAAATCTAAACCATCTCGATAGTATTCTAATATTCTACTCAATGTTCCAAGTTCTATTGATATATTTAACACAAATTATAGGCATTTATTTCCCAAAAGACTTTTGCATTTAATAATACAGTATCAAAGGCAAACGATAAATTGAAATAATAACGTTTAAAAAAGAAAATCATTCATGTAATCGAACTTTTACAATTCTTTACTTTACATAGTTTTTATTGCAATGACATATTTGGAAAATAATTTCAGTAGATTATGTTAAAAACAATAAATACAAAACTTCTGTAACATTATTAAAACAATAATTGTATATACTTTGTGAGCAGTATCAACATTCTTAATTCATCAACTGAATAAAGACTGCACTTATATTCTCAAAGGGAAGAATGTAAAAACGTGATTATTTATAGTTTGACTAACTGCAGTTAGAACCTTGTCAAACCAACATTTCGATAAATTTTTTGGCAGTTGGAACTTTGTCACTCTAGTAAATTTATTATTATCCATAAGAGCGCGATGAAAATTTTATCAGTGATAGTACTCTTTATTTGAAATGCAATGGTATAAAAAACTCATTTTTGACAAAAATGTCAGTTGGAACCTTGTCAAACCAAGCCTGCGAATTGCTAAAAAACGACTCTAACGATTTTGATTAAAATCTCTGAACTATAATGCCTTTCAAGGTGTTCTAATCGTCCCCACCTACGAAACTTCAGTAGGAATGCGATAAAACCGTAAAAAGTTGAAAAACGAGTGCCTTTAACATGGAGTTCTCTACCCTTGAGCATCGCCCATCAAAGATTGATTATTTTTCTGTTTCACGCACAAGAAAGGACAATGAAATGTCTATCGAAGAACATCGCCAATTTCGGCGTGTGTTTTTTCCCATCATGTAAAAATTATTGCCAAAAATATCACCAAACTGGCCTTTTAAATTTAAATAAGTGACAAATGAAAACGGTAAATAACACCATATCAAATTTTAATGCAATGACCAATATTATCGTGTAACTGAAAGTTGTGCGATGTTCCACATCCCTAGTTTCTAACGCTTTCCATGACATTCAAAATACAATTGTAAGCATAAGGGGGGGAAATAGTTCAAAAATCCCCCCCCCCCCCTTTCACTCCTTTCTTTGAATATATACGGTAAATTTCAGGTCATTTTTTGAAAGTTTAACTTTAATTGTTCATACCCTGTAGGTTCAAAAGCTTGGACACTTATATGAATTGAATAAGCTATAAGAAGTTAAAAAAAAAAAAAAAAATCAAAATTCAAAGTTAAAAAGTGAAGAAGTTTGGATCTTGTTACAAAAAAAATATCTGTAAATAATTGTAAATAATGACTTATTAATTTCAAATTCTATTTTATTTATTTTGTATAAAATTGCAAACACTGACGTATTTATTTAAACGTTCTATTTTTATTTAATTTAATTTGTAAACAGCGATAATGCATGTTAGAAAAAGGTGGCAACACCGAAATCAATGGGGAAATGTCGAGGCATTTCGATCAGACGATCTGTATTTCCCCAAGTGGGTTAAATAGAGTTGAGTGGAGAATCGTCAGCTTTTCGGAAAGCTTCCGCTGTTTACTTTCTGAGCCTGAATTATCGCTGTGTTCGAAGTTGAATGTACCGAAGCTTGATTGCAATTGTTCTGCTGTTCGTAGAAGTTTGTTAGCCTTCGTAGAAAGAATAAATTATAGTTTTTATTTAGTAAAAGCCACGTCATTATTTCCTCTGAGAAGAATTCATAACAAAATAATGAATGTAGGGGAATGTGAAGTACCTGTATCCTGTGCATGGGGTCTGTGCATCGGGAGGCCGCATTGAGTAGATGGGCGTACTCCATGTACTCCGATATGCGTTGAAGGAAGCTTAATGGTTCGTTGAACTCGACTGGCATGGTGATACTGGACAACTCCTACAAAATAAATCACATATTGAGAGTGACAAAGAACGGGCAGTTATTTCAAAAAATGTTTTCATTTTTAGTAAAGCAAATAGGGCAGTCACTAAAAAGCAGATTCTTCATTGCCATTTTTAAACTTTTCCTCCGAAATTGTTGTCGAATTTCATAGACAAGATTTTACAAATTTCTTTTCAAAAAAAATTTTGATAATAAGTCGTCAAATTTTTATCTCTAAAATTATCAGCAAATTCTATCACCGAAATTATCACCGAATTTCACAGTCAAAATTATCTCCAAATTTTATCCCCAAAATCGTCACCAAGTTTCATCGTCGAAATTATCACCAAATTTCATAGTCAAAATTCTCCTCAAGTTTTGAAGTCAAAATTGTCCCCAGGTTCTGCAGTCAAAATTGTCACCAAATTTTCTCGTCGAAATTGTCCCGAAATTTCGTATTCAAAATTTTCGCCGAAAATTTCATAGTCAAAATTATCACCTAATTTTATACCCAAAATCATCAGCAAATTTTACTGAAGAAATCATCACCAAATTTTATAGTTAAAATGTTCATCGAATTCGCCAACTTCTTAGTATTCTTTTTGTATCATCAAACCAGTAAAATATCATTATAATAACGGGGCAGGTGTTGTGGTTAGAATGCGTTTAGGATGAACGATCAGAACAATCCTAAATAAAAATTTAAAAGTTTATATTTTGACCAAAATATCAAGTATGAAAGATCATTGATATTTCATTCAACTATTTGGCTGATAGACGATAATAGCTAGTTTGAATAGATTTGTTGCTTTATTTAGAACTCAAAATTGTTGGTTACATGATTTAAAAAAAAAAAAAAAATTGGGAATATCGTCAATGATGAGGCTTTTAAGTGAGGAGTTCCACTTTGCTTTAACAGTATTTGTAGACTGAGGTGAATTGTCGGTAGATCATGAATCTACTACTGGTCTGCAGGGGCAAAAATGGTCGAAACTATTAAAAAAATAGACTTTGAATGAGTAGAACTAAATCCGATTGTCAAATATGTTACGACTTGCCAATCGTGATAGTCCGAGAGGCGATTGCAATTTTTGGACCTCATCGAACATCATTCTGAATTTCTTATAGAAATTGGAGAAAAGTGAGTAGATTACGAATCCACTGGTCTGCAGTGGCAAAAATGGCCGAAACTGATCAAAAATCGACTTGAAATGAGTTGAACTAAAATCCGATTGCCAAATACGTCATAACTTACCAAAAAGAGAACAAACTTTTTCGTCTGTCAACGCACTGCATTTTGATTTTCAATGAGAAAAGCGCAAACGATTTCTGATCTCTGGCTCGGAAAATTTGTATCTTTTAAAAGTGAGCCAAATTGGCAACATTAGTTACGTCATCAGTGACGTAATGTTTATTGCCAACTTGGCTCCCTTTTAATAGATGCAAGTAGACCATCGCCAGATATCTGAATCGTCTGCAACCTTCTTAATTGAAAATTAAAGAGTGAGGGTTACCAGATAAAAAAAAAATGCTCATCATTTGGCAAGTTATGGCGCATTTGGCAATTGGATTTAGTTCAACTTATTAAAAGTCAATTTTTGATCAGTTTCGGCCATTTTTGCCACGGCAGACCAGTGGATTCGTAATCTCTACTCACTTTTCTCTAATTTCTATAAAAAAATTCAGAATGATGTTCGATGGGGTCCAAAAATTGCAGTCGCCTCTCAGTCTATGAGCATTCACGCCCTTTAAATTTCAATGAGGAAAGTCGCAAACGATTCGACATCTTTGGCGACGTCTTACTTGTATTTTTTAAAACAGAGTCAAGTTGACGTCATCCGTTTCGTTAAATTGGCAATTATAGTTCGACCAAGTTGGCAATAAGTATTACGTCACTGATGATGAACCGGATGACGCCCTCTTGGCTCACTTTCAAAAGTTGCCAAGTAACGTCGCCAAAGAAGTGGAACCAGATAAAAAAAAAAGAATTCTCACTATTTGGTAAGTAATAACATATTTGGGAATCGGATTTAGTTCAACTTATTCAAAGTCGTTTTTTGAATAGTTTGGCCCAATTTTGCCCCAACAGACCAGTGGATTCCTTTCTCTACATTCTATAAAAAATTCAGAATGATGTTCAATTTCACGGGGGCAGGCGATAAACTCGCCAAAAATGATAGAACCATAACGCCAAACAGAATATCCCCGCTGGTAATCTTTTACGGCCACATTTTCAAAACAATTCGCAACCATTTCTAAAATAAATTAAATTAATAAACGTAATATGCTTTGAGAGATTTGCAGTTTATGTGACCAGACATCCCGATTTTGGCGGGACAGTCCCGCTTTTCTCCTCGATGTCCCGCTGATCGAATGTCCCGCTTTTAGCGGACAAATTGATCACATATTTCAATATTCACTTTTTATGTTTATACTGTGTGTTGCCATCAAAAAAGTCTGCTTGGCGAGATTTCCACCCGCGAAATGGAAAACTACCTAGAGCAGTGTATGAATTTCAGAATGATGCTTTTGGTGAATAATTCTTACCTTCCCGATGCTGTTTTTGAGGATGCTAAAGAGATTGGCATCTTTCTTGGCGGAGGACGGAGTGGGAAGACGTTGTCTAAAAAACAGAAAAATTACATCAATTGAAGGAAGGGAAAAAAAATTAAAACTGTAATTTAAAAGAAATAGATTAAGATTTACTTTAAGGTGTCGGATAAATTGGCGGTGGAAACTTGGCGAATTAGTGCCGAATGTGGCCCACACGTTGACTTGGTTTTTTACGTAAACGTCTGTTTGAATTAGGCCGCACATCGCCATTTTGGATTTGACAACGCAGCTTTTTTGGCGTCATTTTCGATTTGGGCGACTTTTTTAAAAAGTCCACATCCGATACCTTTTACAGTAAATCTGAAGCAAGAAACAATTTTTATTGTGGCAGTGTCGCTTCTGCAACACGATATCTTATGCTCATTTTAACGACACACATTACCAAAGTTTTTACCAATTGTATTCTCATAAACGGTTGGTAATTTTTGTCAACAAGTTTTTAGCGCCAAAATTGTCGATAAATTCGCCAACTTATTTGTGCACCATCAAAGTGGCAAAATTGAGAGTTCCAAAACAAAATCTGCCTAGTTCTAATTATCATTTCATGTAAGCATTATCACTAATAATATCACATCACTTCAATACGAATTTTTTTGGGAAAATAATATTGATATCGCACGTAGGTGTTTAAAAAATTGATGCTTTCAATCCTAAGATGAACTCCATTGTCGTATCCATTTTGGGTCGAACTGATTATATTTTTAAGTATATCGATTTTTGAATGTTTGATAAAAAAGAAATAGCAAAATCGCTTCTTTTTTTTTTTTAAATTAACATAAATTTTAATTCATCTAAATTTTGTATTTATAAATAAAGAATAAATTAAAGAAAAAGTTATTGTTGAAAGATTCGATTAAATACTATGGATTTAATATTGAGAAAACACTTTATTGCTGATATTTACATGAAGTTTCGTAACCCGTCTAAAAATTATAGAACGACAGCGCAAAGTCAAAAAACCATATCGAGTGGAGTTGAGTACACCAGTTGGAGAAACAGTTATGTTATTTTTAAGACACTCAACTCACTGTTTAAAATATTATCTAACTTTCTAGCTTTTTTTTATCATGGACTAAGAAATTTAAAGTAATTTTTCTCGATATTTGGGAGGAGCTGCAGCTTTATCATCTTACCCTCTGGATACGCCATTGAGAGACTTAATTTTATAAAGTGGGTTTTTAAAAAATGGTATCAGAGGAGTATGTTTCTCCTGACTTATAAATAAAACATGACTCTACAATTCTTTGAATCATTGCACGCCAGATGACAGCACTAAATATTTCAAGTGGTCGTTTTTTTTGAAAATGAAATGGCACTTTATATCTACATATTTTTGCGTGGATGGGTTCAAAAGTCTTGAAGCCAAAGCAGATCAAAACTTGCAGAAAATTATTCCAATATAACTCTTCACAGATTCCTTTACAACTCCAGAACTTCTCGTTCTAGTAGATATAATACAGCTCTTTTCACCACAATAGAGCACAAAACAGCAGTTAAAAACTTGACAACACAACTGCTAAAATCGCTGCAAAAGACAATGCAATACAGTTTGCTTTACAACTACTCTGAATGCTCACTGAGACTCGGTATCTCAACTCATTAATTCCAGTCAACTGACTCACTCAACTCAGTCAACTGACTGTCTAACCAACCAACTCCACTCACGGCAGGTCATATATAGGAGTCAATACTTCGTGAATCTTCTAGAGATAGATATTTTGAGAACTTTCCAGATCGTAGTCGAAAAGTCCTATACATGTACGCCGAACAAACGGTATAGTGGTTAGCGTGCTGGCTTCTAGACCGCGAGGTTGCGGGTTCGAGTCCCGTGTATGGCATGGGTGTTTGTAAATGTATGTTGGCTTGTCTAATGACGAATGTTTCGGCGCATTATAGCCCTCGTGTTGCTGACGGCGCCAGATAATCTGAAAACAACCAACCTACCTATACATGTACATGGAGACTGAAAATGTCGCCAAATGGTCACCAAGTTTGGCCACATTTGGCGATTTCTCGTCAAATTTGATTACCAGGTTTACCCTGATTTCCAGGTTTTCCCGGTTCTGTGGCCACTCTGTTCGACGAACACAAAACGCACATTTTATAATAATCGAGAAAATCTCAGGGGGGAAAAAAACGTCATTACCTTTATGGTTCATATATATATATATAGTGCAGACTCATGTAACACAGACGCTTTTCGTAACGTAATTTCTCGTTTAACTAAAAAAATATCAAAAGACGCCAAGCTACTTGGAAGTTAACAAAGCTTATATAGATAACAGAAACAAGCTTAGATTGATGAGATAATTTCTTCGTGCTATACGCACTTTCAAATCCTCCTCTCGGACAGAAGAAGTCGCTTTTGCCTGCCTGTTATTGTTTCGAGCCTAGCATTGTAGAAAATATCTCTCAGGCTAAGTAGTATTCGTTAAATTTGTATGTGTTTTACTTTTTGGTTCACAAAAATTGAGTTTTTCTATTAATGCTGTTTAAATTTTATTTTCTCGATCTTTTTTGTAATATCTTGAGATAGGGTGGCAAAAATTGTTGTTCAAACCTTGATTTTGCGATAATTGGATTTCCTAATGAAATGCTAATTAATAATTATTAATTTGAATAGAAAATGAATGCATTCCGATACTATTCTTTTCACACGGAATATAGCTAAAGGGAGAACAGTTAATTTTGAGTTGAATCCTTTATTTTTCGTTATCGTTATGACATTTTAATTTATAGTTATGCATTAAATTTCTTATCCACTGAATATTTTAAACACGTATATATCATATCTAAATTACTAGAGAATCGTATACTCCACATTAATTTCAATTTTCTTCGATTTTGTTTGTTTGTGGTTGTAGGGAAAATTTGTGGAAGACTAATTAACGGGACTTGCTGTCATCTTCTCGGGTTGAACCGTGGAATATAGATTCGATGACAATGCATTCTTTCAAGTTTTGGGTGCTGTCACTGTCCCTGAAAAGACGCTTTTACACACTTTTTTCTATAAATGTTTTGGAATACTAATAAATCCTATTTAAGAGATCATTGTTTAAACTCTTTTTTGAAAGCCAAAATTGTTTTTAATCAGAAAAATAAAATATTATTGGACACGAATGCATAAATTTATTATGGAATGGAAGTCCATTCAATTCAATGTTACGTTGCGCTGTAAGTGAAAGAATTTTAACCGATTATTGTTGGCACTCTTTCCTGTTTTAATTGTTTTTTTGTTTTTTTTTAATCAGAATAAATCATAAATAGTTGGAAGTGAATGCGAAAACTCCCATTCATTTTTAATAAAATAATTTTGAAGCCTACTTTGCCGCATATTTTTACCGATAGAGATGTTTTTTTTAATATTTAAAATATTAGATGTCAACACACCAAGCACACGCTGGCAACAGAAACGGCGCTTTGTTAATGAATATAAAAAAATTGGCAATACATATAAGGGATTTAGTATATTAAAAACTTTCGTTTGTGTGAATTATAATATTCCTCTAACCTTCTTTGGTTTCGTTCCTTGTTCCACTACCTTTTCTACCGCTACTTCCAAGTGCTTCATTAAACCGATTCTCCAAAACAATCCTCTTGCATAATAATAACAACAGACTGTCGCCGTTCAAAATATCACTTCGGTATTCTGGTGACAAGGTCGCTTCACGAAGCCAGTTTATTTTTTTTATTTTTTTGAAGTGCACACCTAATGAGGTGAAAAGGAACCTCGCGGTCGGAAGGCACGTGGGAATCGAAACTATTGGGTCCTTGACAGGGTGGCAAGGACGGAGTTGTCATATTTAAATAGTTTTTTTTTTTTTTTCTTCTTTTTTTTCTTGGCGTTTTCTTTTTATTAACCGGATTTTAGGGTTGATGCATCTATTTGCTAACAAATTGTTTCGTAATGACGACTTGGCTCAATGTTTATGGTGAAAAATTCTTATTGCAACTGTAACGCGATTTTTTTTTTTTATATATAATTTTTTTGTTGTTGTTGTTATTAATAGTTGATTTTTAAATTTCTAATTTATGTTTATAATGAATTTTGTATGTATAGTGAATTTTTTTTTTTTTTTTACTTCTGTATTTATAATTTTTATATTTATACTTTTTACTTTTAATTATCCATATGTTTACATAGGGTTGGTTGTATTCAGATTATCTGGCGCCATCAGCAACACGAGGGCTATAATGCGCCGAAACATTCGTCATTTGACAAACCAACATACATTTACAAACACCCAAGCCTTACACGGGACTCCAACCCGCAACCTCGGGGTCTAGAAGCTAGCACTCTAACCACTATACCGTTTGGTCGGCGTTTACATAGGCGGACATACATGCATATGTTTACATAGTATTGAAAGTATAGTAATCAGTGAAATCAAATTCGATTTTTTTTTTGTGCAATTTCCATATTTTGGAACATCTTAATTTTAAAAAAGTGGTACGGAAAAAATGTGTGTCTGTGTTATACATGGTCAAATTAATTCCCGAAACTTACGACATTCAAATTTGGTGTGCAGGTTACTGGTGGCCATGGGACCAACCATTAAAGTTTTCGTCAAAATCATGCATGAGCATTTGGTAGCTGTCATTGAAAAAATCTTGTTTTTTTTCAGCAATTGTTAAAAATAGCTCAAATGATTTTTTTTTTTAAATCGCTCAGCTAATGCTTCTTAAGTTGCGCTAATTGTTCTCACCTTCGAAATTCCCGAAGAAATGCGGTAAAAGCGTAAAAAGTTGAATAAACGAGTGCCTCTAACACATTCTGCCCTTGAGCATTGTACGTCGACAATTGATTTTTTTTCTGTTTCAAGCACAAGAAAGGACAATGTAATGTCTATCTAATAACACACATTTCCAATTTCACCATCTTAACGCTCATATATATATATGTGTGTGTGTGTATTTTTACCATGTAAAAAATATTCCCAAAAATCTCGCTATACTGGACATTTTTATTTAAATGAATGAAATTATGAAAACGGTAAATAACTGCATATCAAATTTTCATGCAATGACCATTATTACAGTCTGATAGAAAGCTGCACGATGTTCAATATCCCACGTTTATATTTATGTTAGTAATTTATGTTTTATATTTTTATATTTATATTAGTAATTTATAATTAAAATTTTTATATTTATATTAGTAATTGATTTTTATGTTGAAAAACGTGCTGATATTTATATTTATAATGAAATTTTATATTTAATACTGATTTTTATATTTATAATTGATTTTCATGCAATTTTATATAATAATGGAATTTCATACTTATAATAAGTTTTTTTTTTTTTTTTTTTTTTTTTTTTTAAATAGTTTTATTATTATATTTGCATTTATTATTGTTTTAATGTTATATTTATATTTATAATCACTTTTTATATCTATATTACTTTCAATTATCCATATGTAATACATAGAGTGATGAAATTATATGACTCGGGCAAAAAAAATTTCGATTTTTTTTTTTTTTTTCATTTCTCCACGTTTTGGAGCATTCTGATCTCAAAAAAGTAATCTAGAAAAAATGTGTAAGTGGTCAGCTTAACTCCCGAACAAATTGACCTACGATGTTCAAATTTGGTGCAGGTTGGTGATGGCCTAAGGACGTACCATTAAGGATTTTGTCAAAATCTCGCATGCGCATAAAATAGCTGCCATTGAAAAAATCATGCTTTTCAATGATTGCTAAAAAACGGCTCCAACGATTTTAATAAAAAATCACTGTGCTAATGCCTCTTAAGGTATTCTAAACATCCGCACCTCCGAAATTCCCGTAAAAAGGCTTCAATGACGTAAAAAGTGGAAAAACGAATGTCTTTAACACAGAGTTCGCTTTGCTTGAACATAGCTTATGAACGATCGTTTTTTCTCCTCAGTTTCACTTGTAAGAAAGGATAATATAAGAATTATCGAAAAGTATATAGCCAAAATTTCCATTTTGGCGATTTTTAAAGTTTTATTTTACAATTATCGCAAAAAATATCGCCAAACTGGCCATTTTTTCTAAACGAATAATGGAAATTTAAAAACGGTAAATGACACAAATCCACATCAGTAATAAAGTGTAATTGAAAGTTGTGCGATGTTCCACACCCCTAGCTTATAATTGATTTCATATTTTTTTTTTTTTTTTTTTTTATACTTATATATTATGATTTTTATATGTTATGTACATATATATACGTATATCTATATGCATATATCGAAATTTTTAAAACTTTAGAATCATTGGAATAATAAAAAAGTACGAATTTTTGAAAACTAAAACGGTACAGCTGTTAAATGTATTTACACATATCTAAATACAAAATGTATTTATATATCGATCCATAGACATATATTTTCATTTTGTTTCAACATTAGCCGGTCCAACAGGTCTCCAAGTAAGGCCTACCTGTTCTTAACATGGCGACCTTTGTGAAACACCATTGGCCCTCGTACCCCACCTAGTGGCGAAGTATAAAATTAAAAGGTAACGAAGCACGCTCTGTCTGGTATATGGCCGATTTCAAAAAGGTAGTGGAGCCATCCCTCCCCCCCCCCCCTTCTTCCTTCCTCCTATTCCACTCCACTGGTGAATTAGCAATTTAATGGAATCCTGGACAACTTCCGTGATGGGGACTTGTTTTGGTCTTGTTTAAAAGGAGGAATTGTTCCCATAAACATTACGAAATACCATTCTTCATCATATACCCAGTACACTGGGAAGATAAGAGTTTGAGCGAGACAACGACAGTTTTGCCATCTATAGAGCTCATTTTATTACGCGTTTAACGACAATTTCAAGTTTCGTCAGCAGGGTGGCCACACAATTCAGGAAATAAAATTTCCCTGATAACTTCCTGATAGATTTCTACAAAATTCCCCGATTTCACGGCAAAATTGTTTTCAAATTTCCACAATTTTTTCACGGTTTCTTAGATGTGTGGACACCATCGATATAGATAAACAACTGGATAGACTGCTCCATTGTCAATGCAAAGAGAAAAACGCGCCGGGGATTGCGAAGCTGGTGGGATGATTAACCAATCACAGTTCACTTTTATAGTTGGATGGGAATGCGAAAAACCTTGTAAAGTGTTAGAGTATATATTTTTTTGCACATTATTACTAATTAAGGTCTACTATTGACATTTCTGCTGTGTACAACCGAAAATTTTATTTTCAATCCTCGGCAATCCGTATTTTTTATCCCACCAATTGCAACTAGCAACGGTTTCATTTTCCCAGCGTTAAGCAGTCTATCCAGTTGTTTATCTATATCGATGGTAGCCACCTTGATCAAATAGAACATGGATGCTAAAGAAATAACATTCCAAGTTTTTTAAAAATGGTTTTGGTGGTAATGAAAAATTTAAATTATTCAGTAACGTTAAACTTGGAACGATTACTACCACAAATCTCTCGGTAAATAGCGGCAAAATACAAACGAATGGGAAAACATGCCTAAAAATTTCCCTGATTTTCGTTAAATTTTAAAAAGTTCCCTGACATTTCCCTGATTTTTTCCAGAATTAGAAAGCTCTCTGACATTTCCCTCATTTCCAGGTTCTGTGGCCACTCTTGTCAGGGTAATGACCAAAAAAATTTAGGAAAATAACTTCCTTGATAATTCCCTGGTAGATTTTCAAAAAAATTCCCTGATTTTAAGGCAAACTTTTTTTTTAAATTTCCCCAATTTTTCCAGACGTGTAGATCAAATAGAACATTTATGCCAAAGAGGTTGTACGCCATTTTTTAAAAAATAGTTTTGGCATGTATGAAACAGGCAAATAATATAACCCATAAAAACAAAGTTTTTAATAGAAATCCTTTAAATGCATCGCCAATTTTTTGTGTTCATTTAGAACTCGCAGTTTCTGTTGCCAGCGTGTGCTAGATGTTGGCATCTAATTTTATATAAATTCAAAATTAATTATCGGCAAAATAGCAGGTAAACTACTTTTCGAAATTTATTCATCAAAATAAATGAGAATTTAAGCACTGATCGTATCCAAATATTTTTTTATTTATTCTGATTAAAACAGTTTTATTATTTATTTATTTATTAAAACAGCTTTGGTGGAATGATGGTAAGTTGGTTAATTAGTATTCCGCAGGGTTCCCACTCTTATTGAAGAAAAAAATTCAAGGACTTTCAAGGACCTTTTTAAGAAAATGCAAGGACCTTTTCAAAAAAATTTAAGGACCATAATTTTAAATACATCAGACGTAAAACTACAAAACGGAGATTATCGGTGGTCAGGGGTGTAGTGGAGTGGGAACATGAGGCAACGGCAATCCTTTATCTTTTTAGAAGGCGGAACGACGTTCCCTCATCTAAAAATTTTTTAATTTGTATTTTTTTTCTCTTTACGTAATACTGAACTCAATGCCAAGTAAGCAAACAAAAAAGTCATTTCGTGGGAACTTGCTTTCGTCTGGGATCCACAACTTCAGAGCTGAGCAGGCAAGTTCTAGTTTTTGTAAAACACTTGAAAGAGGCGCGGCAACCCACACATGGCCATTTCTCCTTCATTAGAAATTAACTGACATATATGTTTACATTTAGCTACGATTCATTCCATAGCAATTATCCTCTTCAACGAATGATCTGTATTTGTGGAAGAATTCCAGGCGTCAAATTTGTATGGTTCATCGTATATACAGTCTAAAACTTCCATACACAAATTCACTCCAAATATCTACATTTTTAAAGAACAAACCTGTGACCTAGCACATTCAGTTCTTTGCGTTCTTTCCTTGAAGAATATTTCGCCTCCTCTAATTTTAACTGGAACGCTAACCGATTTATCAACAAAAATTATGCAACTTTTTTTTTTTTTTTTAATTTTTATGTCACGGATTTAATAAAATTATTTCTAAACCTCTCAACGTACCTAAGAAATGAATTCGTTCAAGAGGAAAAAACAAATGACAATAAAAAATGGGATTTTTTACAATAAAAAAAAGTTAAACAAACCTGTGGTTCTGACGGAATAAACTGGTTAGTGCTAAAAATCAAGATAAGTAAGAGCAGAATGTTGATATTTTGTATTAGCTTTTAAGGTGTTTTGAGATCACGGAATTATTATTTATATTTTGTCTGATATTAGGAAATATTTATTTTATTCCCAGATATTGGGAAAATCAAACTGATAACTTGTTTGAACATGAAAAAATATGTTCAAAATAGTATTGATTTTTAAATCCTTTATATTAACTTTGCTTTTGAATGTTTGTGAATTTAAATATGTTTAGTTCAACACATAAAATGTTGCTTGAATGTACAGTAAAGAGACTGGCTTCAAGCGCTCCGCTACGTTGTTTTGACAAAACTGAACAGTTGTTAACTTTGTTTCATTTAAACTTGGCAGTTCTGATAATGCTACATTAGCCGAATTGCAGCCCTTCACAACCCAGGGTTGTAAAGGAGTTCCAATGCTTGCGCTAAGAGCAGAGGACTACTAATAAAAGTAATACGTAGCAAAAATCAGTAATTTTAATAACATGTATTTTATTAAATTCTTACAAAAATAATTTTATTACAATTTTTTATAAAAAAAGATTTAAAAAAAAAAATTTAATCTGTGGGTTCCTTAATAAAAGCTGACTTAAAATAATATTATTTAGTGCAGAAAGCGCTACGATTTTAATAATTTGCACCCATACCATATAGAGCACTCTTACCATTTTTGGAGTGTTTTCTATACCCATTTTCATTGTAAGGGGCACCAAAACTCATTCTTGCACACATAGCATTTTACTTCTAGGCTGGTCCTGTATATTTGATTTTCCTTAATATAAAAATGCTAATGGTTTTGCAAATGGGTATAATACATTGAAATTAGGCTGTGAAGAAGTAGGAAAGCAGTTCAGATGTACTTTAAAATGCAAAATTAAATTTCTTTTCGGTTTGAGAATGTGAAAATTTTACACTACAGTTATTTCAGAATTTATTCCTAAAATGTAGCAGCAGTTCTTTAAAAAAAAATCATACAGTGGCGGAAATAAGGAGAGGAAATTTCCACGATCTTTTTTAAAATCTAGTGATTTTGATGGCCATATCATATATATTTTGCAGTTTGCTTTCTCCTCCAATTTATGCGCTGACCAAACGGTATAGTGGTTAGCGTGCTAGCTTCTAGACCGTGAGGTTGCGGGTTCAAGTCCCGTGTTAGGCATGGGTGTTTGTAAATGTATGTTGGCTTGTCAAATGACGAATGTTTCGGCGCATTATAGCCCTCGTGTTGCTGACGGCGCCAGATAATCTGAAAACAACCAACCTCCGATTTATGCCTATTTTTGACTATTATTGTCACCTAACCGTCACCACAGTCGAGATGACAAAATTGAACTGGATAAGATAAAAAAAACGGGAATGTCCCAAACAAATCTGGCAAGTAATGAGTCTACACTGAAATATCCTGCTTAAATTTAGAGACGATTGAGATAGCACACAAATTAATATTTTATGAAGAAATTTTAAATCAACAGATGGATTTGAATTTTCCAATTATTTTATTAATGGGGCAAATTTGGAAAAGGAAAGGAAGCGATCTATCAAGAAAGAGGAACTTCTCTACATTTTCTTCTTGAGAAGGAGAAAAGCCATAAAACTTTCAATCAACTTCTGCAATAATCACAATCTTTTTCATTCATTTTGAAAACAGATTTCGAGGAGCTACAGAATCTGAGAATTTAACCGAATCCATTGCATGTAAGGCATCTCTGATATTTAGGAAAAAATGTTTAAAAATTTGTGTCAATAATATGTTTGAAAATGTGTTATAATCCTTTTTAAAGTGTTAAACAATCTTTTAAAATGAGTTGTGCAAAGCAAATTATTTAAAATCCATATAACTTAATAGTTTAAAATAATTATTTGTATAAAAGAATAAGTCAAAACACGCAATTATTATTATTATTTTTAATTTTTTTTAATTTTTAGAGGTGCTTGTGAGCTTTTTTGAGATTATTAAAGTAATATTAACAAAATTATTTAAAGTTATCATTTTCACTCTATCTCCCCTCAACCGAAATATATATATACGTTTATAATGACGCAACATAGCATTCCCACACCTTTTTATTTTACACTACACCACTGTTGTTGGTCACTTAAAAATTCAAGGATTTTCAAGGACCTTATCCTTTTTTCAAGGACTTTCAAGGACCAAATTTCATAAAAAAAAATTCAAGGACTTTCCAGGACTTTCAAGGACCGTGGGAACCCTGATTCCGTAGAAACCGTAAAAAAAAAAAAAAAACGTAAATTTTTTTTCATCGAATCTATCTGCCAAGTTTCAGTTCGATTGGATGACAGCAAGGGGTTCAATTAGGCCTCAGCAGATTTGTCCCGTCATCGACAAACATACATATACACAACATAGAAATTAATATAAAGGATTTCGAAAGATGTTCATTTTTTGGCATGTTATGACACATTTGGCAATCAGATTTAATTCAACTCATTCAAAGTCGGTTTTTGAGTAGTATCAACCAATTTTGCTCCGGCAGACCAGGAAATTCATGTGATCAATTAAAATTTCTCAATGTTATTTAACCCTTTGCACTCCAGGCCTTTTTCGCTCGGAAGAATCAGCAACTCGAGACATTTTAGGTTCGGCTGGTGTTTATGGAATTGCTTCATAGAAACTAAACACAGTCATTGGCCTTGCATCGAATTTCCGCATCACACCTAATGGTCCTCTCGTGGTTTGGCATCCAATCGTGTGGTGCCTGAGAGGCGTAACTGAAGTGCAAAGGGTTAAAAGAAAAAAAAATTCAGAATGATGTTAGATGGGGGTACCTAAACTTTCACTCCCTTCTCGGATACATGGAATGATGGAAGCTGACTAATAGAAAATGTTTGTTCTATTAGAAAGGCCAGCTACAAACGATGTAGGGACAAACTGCCATCTCCAGTAACTGGAATGGAGTATTTTCACTGTGCTAGTCGCTGGCGACCCCAACTGATACGCCAACGGGTTATCTGTAAACTAAAAAGTTGTAAAGTGGAAAAATGAAGAATATAACAAACACTCATTTAATATACACGAAATGTTTATAATCTAGGGTTGATTAAAATCGCACCACTTTCAATTACACTATATTATTGATGGGGATTTTTATTTTTTTATAATTCATCGTTTTTATATTTTTATCATTCATTTAGAAAAAATAGCCAGTTCGACGATATTTTTTGCGATATATATATATATATATATAAAAAAAACCATCCTCGAAATGGTGATTTTAGCGACATTCTTTTTGATAATTCTTATATTATCTTTTATTAAGTGAGAGGAGAAAAAAACGATCATCCATGAGCTAAGCTCAAGGAAAGAGAAGGCCGACCAAACGGTATAGTGGTTAGCGTGCTAGCTTCTAAACCGCGAGGTTGCGGGTTCGAGTCCCGTGTTAGGCATGGGTGTTTGTAAATGTATGTTGGCTTGTCTAATGACGAATGTTTCGAAACATTATATCCCTCGTGTTGCTGACGGCGCCAGATAATCTAAAAACAACCAACCAACCAAGGAAAAAGAACTCTGTGTTGAAGGCATTCGTTTTTCAACTTTTTAAGCCATTAAACCATTTTTAAGGGAACTTAGGAGGTGGGGATGTTTAGAACACCTTAAGAGGCATCAGCACAGCGATTTTGATCGAAATCATTTCAGCCGTTTTTTAGCAATATTTAAAAACATGATTTTTTCAATGGCAGCTATACCTTATGCGCATGCGCGATTTTGACAAAAACCTTAATGATAGGTCCCATGGCCACCACAAACCCGCACACCAAATTTGAACATCGTAGGTCAATTTGTGAGGGAGTTAGGCTGACCACACACACACACAATATTTCTAGATCACTTTTTTGAAATCAGGATGTTCCAAAACGTGGAGAAATGGCAAAAAAAAATCGAAATATTTTTTTTGATCGAATCCTTAACTTTCATTACCCTATGTATACATATGGGTAGTTGAAAGTAAAAATTCAATTTGTGTCTTTTTATATTTTTCAAATGGAAATTATATCGGATATATATTAGAAGTCGGCGATATATCGATACGACGATATTTTTATCGATATTTAAAAAAAAATATCGGTACTAAAAATATCGATACAAGTCACTGATATATCGATATTTTCAAACATTTTTAGTTTTTTGATGATCGTTTTGTAAATCCATGTGTTTTTTCGATTTTCTTTATTCCCTTTTCAAAAACTTCAAAACTAAAGTTTGAACTTGGTTGAGAGACAGTTAAAATGGCCACCTAACCAAAAAGAAAACATAATGTAATGTAAAGATAAGATAATTTAATAGTGGTCATTAACATAGCGCCTTTCTGTTGCCAACGTGTGCCTGGATTTGCATATAACTTTAAACATTAAAAACATCTCTTATCAGTAAATTTGCCGTAAACTACTTTTCAAAATTTTTTCTTTAAAAATAAATGTGAATTTATGCATTGACATTCAAATGTATTTTATTTATTCCCCCCCTGATTGAAAATATAATTTATTCATTAAAACAATTTTTATAATTTATTTATTTAAACAATTTTGGCATGAATTCATAGAAAGTAGAAATTTGCCCCGAAAAACTTCGTTTCTGGCAAAATTGAAAATCAAAATAAAAAAAATTATGTATCGATATATCGATATTTTATTGATATTTTTTTCTATGCAACGATATAGTATCGATATTTATTTTGATTGATATTTCCGACCTCTACTATATATGGTTGCAGAGTGAGGCAGTGATCAAGGGAATTCTTATAATTTAATCAGCCTTCAGTCTGCTTAAGATTAATTTTCTCAGGCCAAATAAAAAAATTGGAAACTACTTTAATAACCAAGTTTGCCAACTTGGCAGGACTATTGACCACTGTATAGTATAACGATTACCAACACCGGTGTTGAACATCGCGCAACTTTCAATTACAATATAATATTGGTCATTGCATTCAAATTTATAGTGTTATTTATTTTTTCATATTTTCCTTCACTGAAATAAAAATGGCCAGGATGGCGAATTTGGCAATGTTATTCGATGTACGATATATTGTCTTTTCTTTTGAGGGAAACAAAAAAAAATCAATCGTTGATGGGCGAGGCTCAAGAGCAGAGAGCTTTGCTTTAAAGGTACTCGTTTTTCAACTGTTTACGCTTTTACCGCATACACTTTTATCACATTTTTGGGGACGATTAGAACTCTTTAACAGGCATTAGCAGATAGATTTTAATCAAATTCGTTAAAGACGGTTCTTATCAATTACTGAAAAATATGATTTTTTTCAATGACAGCTATCTTATGCGCATGCGCGATTTTGATGAAAACCTTAATGGTAGGTCGCAGCGCCACCACCAACCCGCACACCAAGTTTGAATATCGTAGGTCACTTTGTTCGTGAGTTATGCTGACCACGTACCCACAGACAGACACTTTTTCTAGGCCATTTTTTTTTTAATACTTTTTTTACTATACTTTCATTGCCCTAGGTAAACATATGGGTGATTGAAAGTAAACTAGGGGTGCGGAACATCGCACAACTTTCAATTACATTATATTACTGATGTGGATTTGTGTCATTTACCGTTTTTATATTTTCATCATTCATTGAGATTTTTTTTTTTTTAATAATTCTTATATGCGTCTTTTTTAAAATAAATATAAAAAAAAATCCTCGCTAAAATGAGGATTTTGGCGATATTTATTTCAGTGATTCGTAAGTTATCCTTTCTTATCAGTGGAAACTGCGGAGAGGAGAAAAAAAAACGATCGTCGATGCTCAAGGAAAGAGAACTCTGTGTTGAAGGATTTGTTTTTCAACTTTTTACGCCATTAAAGCATTTTTAAGGGAATTTTGGAGGTGAGGATGCTTAGAACGCCTTAAGAGGCACAGCGATTTTCGTCAAAATCGTTAGAGCCGTTATTTAGCAATCATTGAAAAACATGATTTTTTCAATGGCAGCTACCTAATGCGCATGCGCGATTTTGACGAAAACCTTTAGGGTAGGTCCTTGGGCCATCACCAACCTGCTCACCAAATTTGAACATCGTAGGTCAATTTTTTTCGGGAGTTATACTGACCACGTACACACAGACAGACACACAGACAGACATTTTTTCTAGATAACTTTTTGAGATAAGGTTATCCAAAACGTGGAGAATTGCGCAAAAAAAAAAAAAAAAAAAAAAAAACGATTTTTTTTTTTTGACCGAATCCTATACTTTCATTACCCTATGTATTACGGTAATGGAAAGTAAAAAGCTCTATGGTAAATAAACACAAACCTAGAAGTTGAATGCCTCTGCTCGCTTTGAATGTTGCCCTAAGGAAAGATTCCAGCTGTCAAATAATAAAAAAAAGAGAAAAAGTCCGAACAAAAGACGCATAAATTAAAGCAGAGCACAGGTACGCAAAAACAGCAAATGTGATTTATAAAAATGGCGTTTTTCTTTTTGCGTCTGCTCTTATGAAGGGGCTGTTACCTCATTTCGAACATCATTCTGAATTTGTATGCCATACTACATGCCAGTGGCGTAGAAGTCGGCGATATATCGATACGATGATATTTATCGATATTAAAACTATCGATAAAAGTCACCGATATATCGATATTTTCAAACATTTTAAGTTTTTTGATGATCGTTTTGTAGTTCCATGTGTTTTTTCGATTTTCTTTGTTCCCTTTTCAAAAACTTCAAAACTAAAGTTTGAACTTGGCTGAGAGACAGTTAAAATGTCACCAATATTCAATATTTTGCAATACCTTAAAAGCTATTGAAAATTATCAAAATTTTTCTTAAAATCACTGCACCAATTGAGCGAAAATATAACTTTTTTTTTTTAATAGATCCATTTCAGTTGAAAAAGTAGTCATCTTACAAAAAAGCTATCGTAAAAAGTTGAAATTTAGCCCGAAAAACTTTGTTTCTGGCAAAATTGAAAATCAAATAAAAAAAAATAACGTATCAATATATAGATATTTTATCGATTTTTTTTTTCTATGAAACGATATAGTATCGATATTTCCGTGGCGGCCCGTGGTTGAAAATTGCAGGAAACATGCGACTTCCCTCCCTTAAACACAAATACACTTTCCACAATCATTGATGATTCTTTAATAATTTAACCCATTTAAGAAATTATACAAATTTTATAAAAAGTGGTATTGGTTTCATTGAAATAGGCTAAAATTACATTCATTAAGGCACACAAAAAGTTTCGTTCATGAAAAATAATATTTTTATAACATCGTGCAAAAAATTAAACTTTTTTTAATCGTTTTCAATCAAAAATAGTGGCGTTAGTAGTGGCTTTTTCGTGAGGAGTGCGGGAAAGTAACTTTCTAGTGTGGGAAAGTACTTTCTCGCATGCCTCGTGCTCAAATATTAAAGTCTTGGCATTGAAATGACATATTTTCAGAAGAAATTCATTGATTCGATTTACCAACGTTAATAAATATTTGTATTAAAACTATTTTTTTACACGTGATTATAAAAAAATATTGTATGCAACACATGGGAAAAATAATACCTCGTTTGTAAAAGTATTACTTTCCCCACTAGATGTATAAATAACTATTTATTAAAGAAAAAAAAACGACGCGCACCATTGACCAAAAAATTGGCCATTTAAATAAAAAAAAAATTAAGTTTTTTTTTTATGGAATTTGTTTTATTTGTATGTTATTTACAAAACTTGCAACTTCAATCAATTACGTATGACTAATCTGCAGTGGAATAAATTTTCAAAAATTCGAATTTGTCAATAATCGTTTCAAGTTAAAAAAACTAGTGTATTTTGAAAATTTCTCAACAGAAAGTGTTTACATCAATTGAATTATTAATTTTTTGCATATGTCTTCAGAACCTATAAAAATAGCAGAAAAATAAAATTAGTGAAAAATATGTGTTAATTAAAAATTATTTATTGAAACGGTGCGTTTACTCACCTTTGGCCGAAAATGGGTTAGTATTCAAATCGAAGTTTCCCTTCAATTTGTATAAAATAGTAGCATGTATAACATAACACTATAAAATAAGAACAATTAATAAAATAATTTGGTTTAGATTTGTTTAAAAACACGTCATCTTTCGTTTTGGCCTGTAAGTTCTAATTTACTTAAAATCAACCAAAATTACAATATTCCACTTGGGGTGAGCCCGTGCGATAACGCCGTATTCAAAACGCGGAGGAAAACGTTCACAGTAGCAACGGTTGCCACAGCAACAAACTCATCCGGATCGTAATTTCTGGCTGTAGTCAACGCTTAGAGAGAGACTCTCTAGATGGCGTTACTATAGTTCGCTAGGAGGCGACCAGTTCGAATTGATTTGAAGGGGTTTTCTCCATCTTGAATTGTTAGTAGAAACAGGCAACTTACAGTTCCATCTTCGTTTTCGATTCTAATCTCTATGTAAGGATACCCATGGCCCCGGAGACAAGTCATTATGTCCTAGGTTTTGCTGCTTCGCGAAACAACCCTGCTCCGTTTGCTAAAAGGCTACATAAACCCTCATTACTAAAACCCCTTGTCAAGAAGCAAAAACATTCTACCCGTCAATACAACCCTCCTCTCATCGGGGAAACAAAATACAATAGATAATAAAATGTTCCTATTTATATTGCACAGTCGAAAGGATACTGGGACTCAAAATTTTTTTCCCTGGTCTGTTTAAAAGAAGTAATAAAAATAAACAAGTTAAAATGTTAACATTCTATTTGTTAAAGATACAATTAGAAGGGTTAAAATAGTTAAAATTTTAGTGAACTACGCCTATTATAAATTGCTTTCCTCAAACAAATCTTTATTATTTTTTTTTTATTACAGATAGAGAAATGCTAATTAGATCATACATATACTGTTGGGGAAAAAATGGGCGAAACTGTTTGAATTTTTAATTAATTGAACTGAATCCAATTATCACAAATTGAACTCCCTTCTTTTTCGTCCGGTAACTCTTTAATTTTCAATTAAAAAAAGTAGAAGACGATTAGCCTTTTAGGACGCCCTCATTTTCAACGGGGGATTCAACAGAAAGATGTCTACGATTGTCTGTATTGTAACTTTTTAGGTCGCCAATTTCTCGCATGCATCACCCTTATTCTTAACCAACGAATCTTGTTTCTGCAGCGACCGCTGTTGGCGGTCACTACAGAAACAAGATTCTATAGCGATTATCTATATATACATCTATTCATAGCGATCAAGATTCTATACATCATTTTCATAATTAACTAACATTAACCACACCCTTCTATGATACAATCTTCCAGCCAAGTTTATTTAGAAACTACTTTGTTATGAAACCTTGGAAATTGCTACGAAAAGGATCACTCAATGAAATAAAACATATTGTTGCACAAATTGTCTGTATATAGTGTAAATAGTGACGTATTATTTTAAAACTCTATTGTAATTTATTTAAACTTATTTTATTTATCAGCAGCGATTATACAGGTTAGAAAAAGGTGGCAACACCTAAAGCAATCGAGAAATTTCGAGATGTCTCTTGTTCAACGAATTGGCTGGAAATTTCGGGAATGTTCTCTCGCGCCAAGTATAAATAAGACTGGAGATCGGGAAACTTTGCAGATTGACTTCGGACTTCGATGAAAGCTGATCGCTTTGTTTATCTACTAGAGTGGACTTGTATAATCGCTGTTTTCGAAGTTGTTCTTACTGAAGCTTGTGTTGAAGCTTGTGAGTGATTACACTGTTGTTTGTGAATAAATTTTGCGAGTTTTCTGAAGGGAATAAATAATAGTTTTTATCTTAAAAACTGTGCCATCATTGCCTCAGTGGAAAAATTCATAGCAATATTAAAAACTCGAAAATAGCTTTCAGTATATTTCATTTTATATTTGAAACTCTAACGACAATCCCTATACAGTGGCATCAACTGATATATATTTTTTATTATTATTATTTACTAGTAGGCTCCGTCTTGTGCTCACAATCGCTCGACAACCCCTGAACCGTTACGGCAAAATTTTAAAAATTTAAAAAAAAAAAAAAAAAAAAAAAAAAAAAAACATTTTGATTTCTTTTCGAACTAAACGAATGAAAAAAACTTATTATGTTTCAAATTTCGCAGTTCTCCTTGCACCAGATATTGAGATACACGTCACACAGAATTAGATTCCTTACTTTTTTTTTAGATAATAGATAGACATTGAATGAAAATAATTTATGCCATTTCATGAAATGGTCATTTTTGTACTCACGCACCAGATGTCAAGTTGGTTGTTTGTTTTCAGATTATCTGGCGCCGTCAGCAACACGACCAAGGTTTTCTACAAAATAGTTTCTGAACGAATGCTGGTCTAGAAGATTGTAATTTGAGAGTATTTGGAACGATCCTTAACAAGGACATCCTCTAAGGTTGTGATTACTTTCTTCTTCAAAAGTTTAGGCCTTCTGGATTGTGTTCATTCAAGTCGGAATGGTTGAACATTAGATTAAACATTCTTCATTTACCAACGACTTGTTACAATCCTCTGATGGGTGTTTTAAACAGAATTACCACGCACTTGAAAACGAATGTCTTCCGTTTTAACATTTATGTACAGTTTCGGCCATTTTCGCCCCGGCAGACCAGTGGATTTATGATCTACTAGCATTTCTGTACTTACAATAAATAATTCAGAATGACGTTTGGCCTAAGCTTACAGTCGCCTCTCAGTCTATTAAAAAGGCTCGCACGTTAGCAAAGCGTGGTCCAATTAGAATCTTTTCCCGAGGATGCAAGTTTAGGCATCCTCATCGAACATCATTCTGAATTTATTTTTAAAGAATGTCGAGAAATGTTAGTAGATCAAGTATCCAATGGTCTGCCGGAAAAAAATGTCCGAAACTATTCAAAAATCGACTTTGAATGAGTTAAACTAAATCCTATTGCCAAATTGATCATGAACAATTAGTTTTATTTTTCTTTAATTGCTCTCTAATTTTCAGCGAGGAAGAGTGCAAACGATATTTAATATCTGGCGAGTAATACTTCCATCTTTTAGAAAGTGAGCCAAGTTGGCGATGAATATTAAGTCACTGATGACGGAATATTTATCGCCAACTTGGTATGACTTTCAAAATATGAAAGATCTTGGCGCGAGGAAAGACAAATCACCTGCAACCTTCTTTTTTAATTAAAAATTTAAGAGTTGCGGGTTTACCAGACAAAAAAAAAAAAAGATATTCTGTTATGACATATTTTTCAATCAAATTAAGTTCAACTCACTGGAAGGCAATTTTTGAATAGTTTCTCGACCGTTTTTTGCCCCGACAGACCACTGGATCTATTAACATTTCTAAGAAATTCACAATAATATTTGATGAGTCGCCTCTCAGTCTATTAAAAAGGCTCGCACGTGAGCAAAGCGTGGTCCAATCTTTTCCCTCGACCAGTTAATAATTGGAACTCGTTGTCTTCTCACCGGATTGTCGGGTTCATTCCGTATGCACCGGTGTCCCTGTCTCGTAAACACTGTCGGTTTCTTTTTGGCTGTGGGCAATCGCCAAGATGTTGTCGCCGAAGAAAGAGACCAAAAGCAAGAGTTCCTGGACTCTGAACTGGCTGCAGCCACATAAGGTACGTCTCGTTCTCTCACTTGATGATGGCTCTGTGGTCTGACCTTGCATGCCAGGTTCAAATCCTGGAGGTATAGTCTAAGACAACTTAACCTGACCTCATTGGATAAAGCTGTAAGATGGATTCCTCCTCGTAAAAGATGCAATTCCTAGTAAATCGAAATTTATAAAGTAATATTGATGATCTGTATATATAGTTTAGTATTAAAATTATATTGTAATGAATTTCTGTATATTTGTAAATATTCCGTAGTATTGATTATGCAAATAGGAAAATTTATGTACATTTCGCATAAGGCAGTGCAAGAGTTCGCTTTCCTGCAATGTGTGTCTAAATGCTTGAAAACGAGTTTGACAGAGATAATGCTGAGAAGCGAGTTTTACAAAGAGAAAAGCTATTTAACATTATGGTAATGGCAATCTCGCCAAATTGGCGAGATAGAGCCAAGTTGGCGACTAATTTTGTCGCCAAATTTGACGGGAAATCGCCAAGTGTCGCCAAACTTGGCGACTATTTGGCGACATTTTCGGTCCCCATGTACATGTATAGGATTTTTCGACTGCGATTTGGAAAATTCTCTAAATTTCTATCTCTGGAAGTTTCGAGAAGATTCGCCATTCCTGTATAAGTCCGGCCAAGAGTTAATTGAGTCAGTTAGTAGATTAGAGTGACCCAAATAGCACACAACCTCCCAGGGAGGTCCCTAGGAAGTCCCCAGTCATCCCCGGGACTACGAATGACTTCCCAGGGACCTCCCTGGGAGGATGTGTGCTATTAGGGGACTGACTGAGTGGAGTTACTGAGTTAGCTGTCTCTCAGCGAGCATTCAGAGAGTTCCGAAAGCGAACTGTATTGCATTGTCCTTTGCAGCGATTTTAGCAGTTGTGTTGTCAAGTTTTTAACTGCTATTTTGTGCTCTATTGTTGTGAAAAGAGCTGTATTGAGTCTACTAGAACGAGAAGTTTTGGAGTTGTAAGAGAATCTGCGAAGAGTTATATCGGAATAAATTTCTGCAAGTTTTGATCTGCTTTGTGTTCAAATCTTTCGAACCCATCAACGCAACAATATGTAGATTTAAAAAAAAAAAAAAAACGCGCTTTTAAATTTTAATTTTACTTAGTACTTTACTTTTCTAACAACGCGGTTGCTGTAAGAGTTTTGGCGAATCATATGGCTTTGAAAGAGCTATTTCATGACGTCACTCACTTGGCGAATCACTATTGGCTAACGCAATCTCCTCTCCTCTACGTCACATATAAGATTGTTGCGTATCCAATCAGCACGTAGTCACATCAATGTAGCTTATTCACTGAGGTCAGGAAAAGGATAAGTTGTCTTGGACTATAAACATGAATGTTTGTTGTGGTTCTGTACGTCCCGGCCTTATTAGCCGTTATTGGTCACAAAAATAGGTCATTGAGAATACAATCCAACCAATCACTATGTGACACTTGCAATCTATACCAGTTGGCGAATATATAGCTCCATACGAACTTCATCTTCCATTTCGTTTCGTTCTCTAGAAGAGGCTAGGAACGCGGCAGTGTTCCGCAGACAGATCCGATCTTCAAAACCAAATGTGTCATATTATGTTGACCTAACATAGGCAGGTTTTCGATCTGTCACAGTTCAGCTTCTCCTTTTTCTTTAGCCGACCAAACGGTAAAGTGACTCCGAGGTTGCGTGTTCGAGTCCCGTGTAAAGCATGGGTGTTTGTAAATGTATGTTGACGAATGTTTCGGCGCGTTATAGCCCTTGTTTTGCTGCCAAATAATCTGAAACACAATTCTTCTTTAATTTGTCTCAGTTTGATTAGAGAAAGCGCCTTTTGTATGACTTTATACGTAAGAATGCCTGTATCGGAAATGATCCCGGAATATTGAGGCAGGATAATGACTGGACAAAACGGGATTTCATAAATTCTTCTTTTGTTCAATCTCAAGAAGTGACCATTAGACTAAGTTGAAATATTGAACCATTATTATTAAAAATAAGCAACATTTACTTATTTTTCATTTTAATCACATGCCTATCAAAAATCTGAAAACACGTGCTTTAAGTTTAAATGAATCTTTTATTTTAAAATAAAGTTTTGACACATCAAGATGCCTGGTTTTGAACCACGTACCTTCTGTTACTTTTAAGACTGTACCATCGAAATTTGCTTACATTTCTCTAAAAATGATAACAAATGTTATTTTTCAAACTTGAAGCGAAAATTGTTTTGAAACACAATTTTTTTTAATATCTATTAGTATGTAAAGCTGGTAATCCTCAATTATTTCATGTATAAAGAAAGTACTTATTTTTTTTTTAGCATGTCATACTTACTTATTTTTTAGTACGTTGTTTGCCTAGTTTTGCAATCAAGATAAAACTAGTAGGTAAATATTTTCAATTATGAATAAACACTTTATCTTGGTGTGGTAAGCAGAATTCCTACTTGAAGGAAACAAATCGTATTTTGATTGCCAAAATCTAAATCTCTCTACAATATTGCATCACGATATTTATTATCACTCTTAATACAAGTATTCATATGTTAATTTAATTTTGTTGTCGCTTACGCCATTTTACTTTTAAAGTGATGATATGATATTGTTACGAATCTTTGTATATTTTAAAATATTTCATAGTATTAATTATGTAAACAGGGAAATTTATGTACATTTCGCATAAGGCAGTGCAAGAGTTTGTCTTTACTTCGCTTTCCTGCAATGCGTCTCTTAATGCTTGAAAACGAGTTCTACAGGGATCATGCTGGAAAACGAGTTTTACAAGGAGCAGGCCATTTACCATTATGGTTAATGGCAATCTCGCGAAGTTGGCGACTAATTTCGGTCGCCAAATTTGGCGACCATTTGGCGACATTTTCGGCGACATTTTTAAAAGTCCCATATACAAATTATCGCCATTTTTTCTAAATGAATGATGAAAATATAAAAACATTAAGTAACACTAATCTACATCAGAATATAAATGTAATTGAAACTTGGGCGATATTCCACACCTCCAGATTAATATTATATATGTCCTATTTTACCCGTACTATTTGTGTAAAGGGAGAAAAAGGTATTGTCAACAAAAAAATACCAATAAATCTCCTTATGTAAAACATGCTGCGCAATATTTTCCAAGAATTAAAAACACGTTATTGATACTTGGAACCAAACACTTAACTGGATACATTTTTTTTTTTAAATCAATTTTCAGAGAAGAGAGATTCCGAAATTCTAAGCAAGATTTCCGAGATGTCAAAGTTGTTTTCGTTGAATATTCAAATTAACTCAAATAGAAATTTTCAGTTTTTCCCTTTTGTTTCGCCCTCAGGAGAGTTTTTAAAAAACTTTTTCACTCTATTTAACGCTACACCATTTTTAAATCCTTTATATTACCTTTAGATTTTGTGTTTGTGTCAATCGCGGGAATTTCTGTGGAGGCTTAATTATACCCCTTGCCGATATCCAATCGGGCTGAAACTTGACAGATTGATTCGATGACAATGCATTCTATTAAATTTTAGAGCTGTTACTGTCACTAAAAGGTCGTTTTTCTAACAGGTCGTATAAATTCCAGTCCATTTAAAAAAAAATTAAATTAGAGAAGTAGTTTACTACACATTTTGCTGATAGAAATGTTTTTAATACACTCATGTCCATAAATTAAGGATAATTCAGTTTTTCCCTAATAACTTCTCAGTGGAGCAGCATAGACACATGAAATTCACTTCAAAGAGATATCTTTATGCAACATAATGATAATTAAAATAACTCAGTCGCAAATTGAAATGCAAAGTGTAGAGAGGGGGCATATGCAAAAGAATGGAGTACCATTAGTGTGCAGTTGTACAGATGCATTTACATTAAAAATCACTCAACTCATGGAGTGGACTTCTACTGTGAGATATGATCTCCCCTGTCATCAGTGTTTACTTAGCACTGTATTCTCATACTTAACATAAGTTACTTGACGAATTGTAGTGGCTAAATTGCTCGCCCCACCTTTTGAACTGTTTGTAAGTGATGGAAAGTTCCTAATACATCAAGTCTTAACACAATTCATATCGTAGAAGCGTCCCACACATGCTTGAAGAAATTTGGATTAGAGGAGTGACCTGGCTTACTTATAGGGGCGATATTCATATTTTTTAATCGCTTATCCAAGGCAAAAGTGGAATAAAATTTGCCATAAGTATCAATAAATACGATTTAGAAACCGATATATCACCATTAAAAACTTGTCTAGATCAAGTTAACATAATTACAGGGAAAAAGTGGAACTTAATTATCTTTTGGTCTCTTGGGGAGCTTATGTAACCAAGTCAACATACTGCCCCCAAAGACCAAATCTTTTTAACATCAGATACTATTTACTGAAAATAATTTTGTCAGTCTCATGAGTAATATTGGACATCAGAGGATCTGTAGAAAGGTGGGAACTTGATATTTCATGGTAAATGCCAGTTCAAGATAATGATTTGGTGGGAAAAGAGTTTTGGTCTTTATATTCAATTTGTTGAATTTGTTTAATAAGCTCCGCAAGAGCGCAAAAAATAATTAAATTCCACTTTTTTTACTGTAATTACGTTAACTTGATTTAAACGCGTCTTTCATTGTGAAATATCAGTTTCAAAATCGCATTTATTGATAGGTATGGTTTATTTTATTTCACTTTTGCTTTGGATAAAGGATTAAAAATATGAGTATCACCCCTATAAGTAAGCCAGGTCACTCCTCTACTCCAAATTTCATCAAACATGTGTGGGACGCTTCTACGATATTCATTGTGTAAAGATTTAATGCATTGGGAACTTTCCCTCACTTGCAAACATTTCAAAAGGAGGGACGAGCAATTTAGGCGCTAGAATTCCTCAAGTAACTCATGTTAAGTATGAGAATACTTAACATGAGTAAATATTGATGACAGGGAAGATCATATCTCACACTAAAAGTCAACTCCATGTGTTGAGTGATTTTTAATGTAAATGCATCTGAACAACTGCACACTAATGGTACTCCATTCTTTTGCATATGCCCCCAATATACACTTTGCATTTAATTCTCCGACTGAGTTGTTTTAATTATCGTTTTGTTGTATAAAGATGTGTCTTTGAAGTAAATTTCAAGTGTCTATGCTACTCCACTGAGAAGTTATTAGAGAAAAACTGAATTATCCTTAATTTATGGACATGAGTGTATTTAAAATTAGATGCAACCGTAAATATTTAAAACTAGATGTATATAGAGATGTTTTTAATATTTAAAAATTAGATGGAAAAGTTTTTGAAAATTAGATTTATGTCAATAGGGTATTTGACACCATCAACAAATAATTACTAAATGCGGCATATTTATAGTATTTAACGAAATAATAATAATGCAAGCAGTTTTAACTCGAAATAATTGCTCAAATTTTTATAAATCAAATTTTAAAAATTGCTTTTCTGAGCGCCTCGTCACGTGATCAGAAACGCTCGGATAAGCTCCTCCCAGAGTGTGACGTCAACGTTGACCACATTTGTAAGCTAACAGCTTCATACGTTTATTTTAAAGCTTGGTTCATCTCTTTTCCTACTATATGATAAATTATGACTATTGAAGGTAACTTTTAGGAAATATTTATTTAAAGGAGTGTTATTGCAACATTGGAAGACGGTTTTGTAAAGGTACA
Organism: Linyphia triangularis; assembly: GCA_963978545.1. Lineage (NCBI taxonomy): Eukaryota > Metazoa > Arthropoda > Arachnida > Araneae > Linyphiidae > Linyphia > Linyphia triangularis. The sequence continues at coordinate 3,618,031 of OZ021728.1, forward strand.
CATTTCGAATTTACCCAAAATAGATGTTTTGTTGGTGGGGTTCTTTTTCAAGTCAAGCTCAGAATTTTATTCTGCAGAGTTAAGAAATGTTAAAACATTTGTGTAAGCATCAACAATTCTCACAGTTCTTATAATTAGAATTGCAACAACAACACTTTTGCAGTTATAATAATCATAAAAACATTATGATAAAAAAAATAGCAATTAATATAATTCGCTGAGTACTGTTAAAACGGAGTGAAAAGGAACAATTTTCAACTCTCAAAGTAAAAATAGAGTGTAATAATATCGTTAACGAACATATTTTTGATTTAGGAACGTGGATCTTACCTTCTTCTATAATGTTCAAGCCCAAAAATTTTGGAAAAATCGTGACTTACATTGATTTTGATTTTTTCATGTTGTTCCGATTCACCCCGCAGAAAGGGATGAAACGGAACACTCGTTATAATTTATAGCTGATATTATTTAAAAAAGACAAAAAGGTGAAAAAGACAAGTAATAATGCATTGAGGTGAATAGAAACACAAGATTATCATAAACAAAATCCTTTAACCTTTAGCCCTTTATCTTCTGACGGTACTTATAAGTCCAGTCATTGTACTGCATTTCTCATGGTACTGTACTGATTTAAATGCTTTGAAACCCATAGGGACTTTGAAGTCCACTTCTATGAAGTTTGTTCTTCACATATTGAATGACAGCACAAGATTGCTTCTTTTTGGAAACATTAAATATTTAAAAGAGTTAGTACAAATTATAAAAAATTTAGTAAATAAAGGTTAACTGCTGTGATTGTGTGGTTTGATCTTTTTTGGCGCAAGGGCAACACGTGGTTCATACTGCTCCAAAAAATTTGGTGAAGATCAATTTAAAATTTCAGTAACAAAGAATTGGAAAAATTAATTTAAAGTCAAAGATTAAATATTTTAGGGGGTTGGAAGCATTCTACAAAAAATGACTCGCGGTCTGTTAGACCGCATACAGTAATTAAAGGTTAATATGACAGACAAAAAATGTTTTTTTTTTCAAAACAATTCATGCAAACAAAACAAATATTTTGGTTCAAATTTAAAATAGTGCATCAGTATTTAAACTTAATATTGTGTAGTTAAAACATTTAAAAGAATTAAATAAAGTATTACTTGCATCAAAATGATCTTCACAGAAGTGAATCGTAGTCTGTGTTGAAAACTAAGTTGATTATCTTCTTGCAAGATTTAACCACTTTTTTTGTATGTCTGCTTTCCTGGGCACATGTGTACACAACTTTTCTGGAGTTTTAATTGAAGTACTTGTACAGTGGGGTACTGCATAATACCGATACCGGTGAGACATTTCTTGGAACGAAATCAAAAGAAAAACACATTTCGCGCTTGAAACTCACTCGCGATTGCGATGTTGTGTATGCAAGATTGACGTCACACAGACAGATGGGTTTTTGAGCAGCGTTTTAGGGGCGGGGCTTCTACTTGCATTTTAAAATGCAATTTTTAGTGTTTTGCGGCATTATTTTGAAAAAAGAAAAAATACGTGTCTTTTATTTTGTGCATATCTTTTATTTAAAACATATTTTGAAAATTTGTCAAATACCCAATTCATTAAGTGATCATTTTCGCACCAAATGTTTTATACAAAGTAATTTCTAAATGAACTGTACTAGAAGATTGGGACCTACCATTAAGGCTTTCGTCATATCGCGCATGCGAATAAGATTGAAATGAGGAAAAAATCATGTATTTTAGCAATTGCTAAAAAACGGCTCTTAAGGAGTCCAAATCATCTCCACCTCCGAAACTCCCGTAGAAATGCGATAAAAGCTTAAAAAAGTTGAAAAACGAGTGTCTTTAACACAGAGCTCTCTGCCGTTGAGCATCGCCAATCAAAGATTGAATTTTTATTTCTGTTTCACGCAACAAAAAAAAAAGGATGGTGATTTCGCTTTTTTTTTTCTTTCTTTTTCTTCTTTTTCTTCTTTCTTTTTCCCCATGTAAAAAATAATTCCCAAACTATTGTTTTCTTGACCACTTTGTTTGGACCATGGACCTGGATTGTAGAGCTAATATTTTTTTTTTTACCAGTACGCAAGCTACTTGATAGTGGTAGTAATCCCAACTGTAGCTGGAATTTTTTAATTATAAGATGCAAATTCACAATATTTTGTATAATTTACAATACAAAAAGAAGCTAAATATTCTTAATTTGCGTATTTATTTTCTCTTTTTTCGCAATACATGCATAAAGATTTTTGAATTATCGTTCAAAAAAGTGGCGATACGGCGTACCGGTCCCGCAACACCAATGTTAAGGACGTTCAAAATCAAATAAAAATACAAAAGAAAACAAGTTTTTAAATCCTTTATATTAACTTCGATTTTATGTGTATGTTTGGGGGTGGGTGGTTGGCTGAGTATGTCGTTGACGGGCAAATATGCCGAGGCCTAATTAACCTCCTTGCCTTCATCCAATCGGGCTGAAACTTGGCAGATAGATTGGATGTCGATGACAATGCATTCTTTCAAATTTTGGCGGCTGTCACTGTCCCTAAAATGCCGCTTACGGAATACTAATAAACCAACTTGCCGTCATCCAATCGCTCGGAAAAAGCATTTAACCGATCATCGAAGAAACTCTTTCCTGTTGCCAAATATTTTTACTAACTAAATAATACAATTGTTTGAATCAGAATAAATAAAAGATATTTGGATGTGAGTGCATAAATTGACGTTCATTTTTAATCAATAAATTTTAAAACATAGTTTTTGCCGCACATTTTGCTAATAAATGTTTAAATTGATGAAAAAATTAAATGAATAAATTAATGAATAATTAATGAAATCTTGTTTAAATTAATGAAAAATAAATGAAAAATGTTTTATGATATTTAAAATTAGACGCAAGCACCAAGCACACGCGTTTTACAGAATCTGCGCTATATAAAAATTGGCACTGCATATAAAGGATTCATAGTAATAAAAACTGTTGTTTTTATAGGTTATATTATTTGTTACCAAATTCAATACTTTCATTACCCTATTATAACACATGGATAATTGAGAGTAAAAATCCGATACAGCCTTGAACCAAAAGTGTTCATTTCTGCACGGAAAAGCGTATTATGACTCGCCACATTTATTTGCACAGATGCCCATCGGATTTCTTTTTTCTCCAGTCGCATACCACTGGCTATGAAGCGATTGGGAAACCGCTTCAACTGAAATATGTTGGCGGCGATCGGACAGTGAAAACTTTTCGCGACTTTTTTTTTTTAAAACGCAGTGTAAATGTCGTCTTGATTATTCTGTAACACTCCTCTTGGAACTTATAACTTCAATACGAGCGAACAGATATCGCTGCAGTTTTAAGGAACCACAAAGGTAACTCTTTCCTCATTTCCTTTTTTTTTTTTTAACGTCAAGGTATTTTTTTCTGATAGCATTTAAAAGAAAGTCCTTGTAAGTATTATTCCCTATATTCGCTATGTAACAATCTGCTAGCCCAATGCATTTAGATACTACTTTCTATAAAACTTAAGAAATTTTTGCGAGTATGTACAAAAACGATCACTTCGTGAAATGACATCAATTAAAAACTCGAAAAAAAGCTTCTAATGTATTATGTTTTATATTTGAAATCCTCTCGTGAATGCATATGCAGGGGCTGCCGACCAAATGGTATAGTGGTTAGCGTGCTAGCTTCTAGACCGCGAGGTTGCGAGTCCCGTGTTAGGCATGGGTGTTTGTAAATGTATGTTGGCTTGTCTAATGACGAATATTTCGGCGCATTATAGCCCTCGTGTTGCTGACGGCGCCAGATAATCTGAATAACAACCAACCATATGCAGGGGCTCTACCTGGTTTTCCCTATTTCTATTTTAGTTTTCATTTATAACACAGGATTAAGGCCACAAAATTAAGGGAAAAAGTTCCCTGATAAGTCCCTGATTTCCCTGACAGATTTCTACAAAATTCCCTGATTTTAGGGCAAACTTTTTTTCAAATTTCCCCAATTTTCTTAGGATTTCCAGTTATCTAGACACCCTGATCAAATAGAACATGTATTCTAAAGAGATAATATGCACATTTTTAAAAAATAGTTTTGCTGTTAATGAAAAGTTTAAATTATTCCGTAACATTAAACTTCCAATGGCTTACCACTATCAATCTCCACGTAAGTAACGCCAAAATATGGATGAACGTGCTTTAAACGATACAAAATTTCCCTGATTTTCATGAAATTTTTAAAGGTTCCCTGACATTTCCCTGAGTTTTTCCAGAATCAAAAAGCTCCCTGACATTTCCCTGATTTCCCGGTTCTGTGGCCACTCTGTAATAGATACTTTAAATAAAAGCAATTTATGTCATTTCATTAAGTAATCTTTTTCGATACCGACTTCACCAAATTTCAAATTTTTATAGAAAGTAGTTTCTAAATGCACTGAGCTAGAAGTTTGTAACATAGCGATTATAGGGAATGATCTTGACTAGGACTTCCTCTTAAAAAACTGGCAACACCTTGTGCAAACATTCTAAACAAAAAGGATGCTGGATTCAGATTAGAGGTCGGAAATATCGATCAAAATAAATATCGATACTATATCGTTGCATAGAAAAAAATATCGATACATATTTTTATTTTTTTTTGATTTTTAACTTTGCGAGAAACAAAGTTTTTCGAGGCGAATTTTTACTTTTCATAATTGCTTTTTTGTAAGGTGACTACTTTTTCAACTGAAATGAATATATTACAAAAAAAAAAGTTATATTTTCACTTAATTCATGTGCAGTGATTTTAAGAAAAATTTAAATAATTTTCAATAGCTTTTAAGTGTATGGAAAATATTGAATATTGGTGCCATTTTAACTGTCTCTCTCAGCCAAGTTCAAACTTTAGTTTTGAAGTTTTTGAAAAGGGAAAAAAAGAAAATAGAAACAACTCATGGAACTACAAAACAATCATCAAAAAACTAAAAATGTTTGAAAATATCGGTATATCGGTGACTTTTATCGATATTATTAATATCGATATTTTTATAGAAATATCGATAAAAATATCGACGTATCGATATATCGCCGACCTCTAATTCAGATGCCAAGGACTCAACTTTTTTAAAAGCATGACATTGCATATAACATTCAGAATGATATTCTATGAAGTAGACGAACTTGCAGTCTCTGCTTAGTCTATTGAATCTAGAGGTTGGCGATATATCGATACGACGATATTTTTATCGATATTTTCGATATTTCTAAAAATATATCTAAAATATCGATAAGTTTCTAAATAAAATTTCGATATTAAAAATATCGATAAAAGTCACCGATATATCGATATTTTCAAACATTTTTAGTTTTTTGATGATCGTTTTGTAGTTCCATGAGTTGTTTCGATTTTCTTTTTTCCCTTTTCAAAAACTTTAAAACTAAAGTTTGAACTTGGCTGAGAGACCAATATTCAATATTTTCCATGCACTTAAAAGCTATTGAAAATTATCTAAATTTTTCTTAAAATCACTGCACATCAATTAAGTGAAAATATAACTTCTTTTTTTTTTGTAATAGATCCATTTCAGTTGAAAAAGTAGTCACCTTACAAAAAAGAAATCATGAAAAGTAGAAATTTGCAAAGTAGAAAATTGGCAAAATTGAAAATAAAATTTTAATAAGAATCATGTATCGATATATCGATATTTTATCGATATTTTTTTTAATGGAACGATATAGTATCGATATTTATTTTGATCTATACTTCCGACCTCTAATTGAATCTCATAATATTTAATAAACTGAGACGCAAGTTTCGATTCCATTCTGAATTTTATTTTATAGAACGTAGAGATACGTTTGTACATCATGAACAAGGGCGGATCCAGAGTATTATTACGGAGGGGGAGGACACATTTTTAGTTTTGGACTATTGAATGGTTTAGAGAAAAAAAAAATGTTTTTAAGTTATACTACATGAGATTTCAAAACAACAATTTCCTATGTATTTAACAGAACAAATTTATATCTAAAATACAAAAACGTTATATTTTTTTTTTTTTTTTTTTTTTTATAACAAGCAATTTTTTAAACAAAAAATGTATAGTAAAAGAATTCTAAGACTTTTGTGTGTGTTTCTTTACCAAAACATATACCAAACTTCATATTTTCCTTGAAGTTGAACAAATTTCCACTTCCATGTTCCATGATCATCATTGTCAGTGAGAGAAAGCGAGCTTTAGTACATTGGTTTTATTTCTAATTCATATCTTTCACACGTTCATTCTCTTATTATGTATATAAATTAAATAATGAAGATTTTTTTTTTTTTTTTTTTTTTTTTTTTTTGACGCCACTGTGAGCTTTTTGTTTATGGCACTCATAATAAACACAAAAATAATTATTCCAATAGTACACATTCTTTGTCGTCTTTATTTGTTTTTCTATTTAAATCTGAATAACCGCCCCTCGCTGTATCCGACATTGATAGTGAATTCATTGGTTTGCCGGGGGGAAAATGGCCGAAACTTTTCAAAAACCGACACTGAATGACTTTAACTATAAATTGCCAAATATGTCATAACTTGCCAGAAAATAAAAAAAAAAAAACATTTTTTGTTTAGTAGCCCACCACTCTTTAATTAAGAAGGTTGAGGAAGATTTGTCTTTCATGACGGCAAGACCTTTTATCTTTTAAAAGTGAGCCAAATTGGCAATAAATATTAAGTCTTTGAGTGACGTATAGCAAACTCGGCTCAATTTTAAAACTGCAAATATTTTTCGCCTGAGAATAAATACCGCTTGCACTCTTCTACATTGAAAATGAAAGAGCAGTGATTTGTCATAAAAAAAAATTTAAAAGCAAAACCAGCTAACTAACCAGATGAAGCTAAATATTTATGAAAGGATTTCAAATAATATAAAATATATCAGGTGCTATTTTCGAGTTTTTAATTATGTCATTTCATTAAGTGATGATTTTCGTATCTACTCGCCAAATGTCAAGGTTTTATAGACAGTAGTTTCTAAATGAACTGAACTAGAAGATTGTAACATGGCGGCCAATTATCCTTACTAGGATTTCCTCTTAATAGAGTAGGTCATAATGACTCATTATTTTAATTTTGTTATTATTTCAGACAGACGATATGCCGATGTTTAAATCCAAGTCCTTGATCCGGCTGCATGAAGTAGGGTAAGTGAAAAAAACTAGCATTTTATCAACCCCTCCCCCCCCTCCCCTTCTCCCCTTCTCCTCATGTTCTGTTTGAATAAATTATAAATGAATTCAAAGAAAACTTCGTATTTAGCAAAATTCATCAGAAACTGATTAGAAATTTGTAAAGGTGTTCAGAAACTACCGCATTAACAGTCTTGAGCAAATATATGAAAAATATTGCCACGAAATTTTCACCGAGAAAATGACGACGCAGTTTTTACTAAATAAAAACTAATTTATGCTACCTTCGAAGGCTGCCCATCTGATTGCTGTGTGGTTAGCGTTCTGGCCACGTATACCAAAGGTACCGGGTTCGAATCCCGGATTAGGCATAAATGTTCATTGTGTTTCGAAATCCACGTAGGTCCCGACCTGATCAGCAGTCATTGTTCATAAAAATATGTCGTAGAGAGCACAAACCAACCAACCTTCGAAGGCTCATAAAACTTCTTCGAACAACGGAGAAATTGCTATCAGGCTTCAATACAAGCTTCAATCGAAACGTACAATTTCGGACGCAGCGATAATTCAGGCACAGCGAAAGTAAACAAAAGATCCGATTATTTCCGAACAACGTGCCCTTTTCGACTGATCCGGCGATTCCAGTTATATTTCTATGCGATGGGACGATTTCAAATAGAACAATAATTATAATTGAACAACTTAGACCTAAACTTGTTATAACTATTTTACTTTTTTTTTTAATATATAATAAGCAACTTTTTAAAAAACTAGGGTTGTGGAACACTACGCCAAACTTTCAATTACACTATAATACTGAAAGATTTAGAAAAAATGGTCAGTTTGGCAATATTTTTTGCGATATTTCTTGTATTGGGTCTTTTGAAAAAAAAAAAAAAAAAAATGATGATTTGGGCGATATACTTTTCTCTTATACTATCCCTTCTTATAAGTGAAACTGCGAAGAAGACGACCGTTCATAAGCTATGTTTAAGCAAAGAAATCTCTGTGTAAAAAGGCATTCGTTTATCAGCTTTTTACGCCATTAAAGCATTTTTACTGGAATTTCGGAGGTGGGGATGTTTAGAACACCTTAAGAGGCAATACCACAGCAATTTTTATCAAGATCATTGGAGCCGTTTTGTAGCAATCATTAAAAAGCATGATTTTTTTTTCAATGGCACCTACCTTATGCGCGATTATGACCAAAACTTTAATTGTAGGTCTCATGGTCACGATTAACCCGCACACCAAATTTTTGAACATCGTTGATCAATTTGTTCGGGAGTTATGCTGACCACGTTCACACAGACACACATTTTTCCTAGACTATATTTTTTGTAATCAGGATAGGATTTTTTTTTTACCAAATGCTATACTTTCATTACCCTGTCTCTCTATATATAAGGCTAAGTCCTCATTCACTCACTCATTACTAATTCTCCCACTTCCCACATGTCCACAACTCTGAAAATTGGTACAAATATCAACAATGACAAACATAAAAAAAAGTAAGCTATTCCGATCTCGATTAACCCACTTTAATGGGTCGAAAAGGGGTTAAACGTTCCAAACGAAGGATATTAGAATGTTTCACTTCCCATTTGGTCACGATTCTGAAAATTGGTACAAATGTCAACAAACGTAAAAAAAAGTAAGCTATTCTAATCTCGATTAACCCACTTTAATGTGTCGAAAAAGGGTTAAACGTTCCAAACGAAGGATATTAGAATGTTTCACTTCCCATTTGGTCACAATTCTGAAAATTGGTACAAATGTCAACAAACGTAAAAAAAAGTAAGCTATTCTAATCTCGATTAACCCACTTTAATGGGTCGAAAAGGGGTTAAACGTTCCAAACGAAGGATATTAGAATGTTTCACTTCCCATTTGGTCACAATTCTGAAAATTGGTACAAATGTCAACAAACGTAAAAAAAAGTAAGCTATTCTAATCTCGATTAACCCACTTTAATGGGTCGAAAAGGGGTTAAACGTTCCAAACGAAGGATATTAGAATGTTTCACTTCCCATTTGGTCACAATTCTGAAAATTGGTACAAATGTCAACAAACGTAAAAAAAAGTAAGCTATTCCGATCTCGATTAACCCACTTTAATGGGTCGAAAAGGGGTTAAACGTTCCAAACGAAGGATATTAGAATGTTTCACTTCCCATTTGGTCACAATTCTGAAAATTGGTACAAATGTCAACAAACGTAAAAAAAGTAAGCTATTCCGATCTCGATTAACCCACTTTAATGGGTCGAAAAGGGGTTAAACGTTCCAAACGAAGGATATTAGAATGTTTCACTTCCCATTTGGTCACAATTCTGAAAATTGGTACAAATGTCAACAAACGTAAAAAAAAGTAAGCTATTCCGATCTCGATTAACCCACTTTAATGGGTCGAAAAGGGGTTAAACGTTCCAAACGAAGGATATTAGAATGTTTCACTTCCCATTTGGTCACAATTCTGAAAATTGGTACAAATGTCAAAAACGTAAAAAAAGTAAGCTATTCTAATCTCGATTAACCCACTTTAATGGGTCGAAAAGGGGTTAAACGTTCCAAACGAAGGATATTAGAATGTTTCACTTCCCATTTGGTCACAATTCTGAAAATTGGTACAAATGTCAACAAACGTAAAAAAAAGTAAGCTATTCTAATCTCGATTAACCCACTTTAATGGGTCGAAAAGGGGTTAAACGTTCCAAACGAAGGATATTAGAATGTTTCACTTCCCATTTGGTCACAATTCTGAAAATTGGTACAAATGTCAACAAACGTAAAAAAAAGTAAGCTATTCTAATCTCGATTAACCCACTTTAATGGGTCGAAAAGGGGTTAAACGTTACAAACGAAGGATATTAGAATGTTTCACTTCCCATTTGGTCACAATTTTGAAAATTGGTACAAATGTCAACAAACGTAAAAAAAAAGTAAGCTATTCCAATCTCGATTAACCAACTTTAAAAGGTCGTAAAGGAGTTAAACATTCCAAAAACGAGGGATAATATCCGAATGAGCCATTTCCAATGTTTCCACGATCTCAAACGTGACTGAAAGCTATGTGGGAGGGAGATAAAAAAAAAAGTCAAAATTCCTATGCACTAGGTAGGGACAAGATATCATATCGCCCCGCACCTAAAATCTATAAAAATATATAAATTTTCCAACATAAAATATTGCGTAAGAAGAACATTTTGTAATGCTCTAAAGAGAAAAAAAATCCCATTAAAATAGAAAGTAAACACATTATTTGTAAGCATACTGACACTATACATGCCTTTGCTTCCAAATGAGAATCAAGTAAGGTTATCTTTTGTGCATATTTCATAAAATTATGTATTTTAAAGTATTGAGTGATATTGGAATAAGTAATTTTTAAATTGATGAGATTATTGGTATAGGCTCTTTATTCATTAATTATTATCCACAATTATTAAAACTTAATTTTCATTTTACTGCAATATCATAAAGGTCTTTTCAAATAATGTATGATACTGGAATAAATTATTTTATAACGATAAATTAGCATGTGAATGCTCTTAGTTTTTCCATTAAATGTTTCAGAACTAATTTTATATAAATAATATTGAAAATATATTGCGTACATGGTAGGAAGGTAAGTTCAACATATTCAGTAGGTAGATCATGAAAAAAGTGGTGTCCGAGAATCTTCCACGAATCCCCCCCCCCCCCCATCGATTTTATCCACAAAGTCACGCCTTAGTGATAAAAGTGAAGAGTTGGCGGCTATTACGAGTCTACATCGACGGACACAGTTTTCTAGAAAATTTCACAAGGTCATCGAAATTCAGACAATGCCATACACAGAGAGAACACAACTCGGCTTCATACAGATGTGTGTGTTCTGTCAGAAAAAACACCATCATCCACTATTTCAAATCCACGCAAATTAGCCAAGTACATGTTCGCCCAAAAAAACACGTACTCTCTTTTCTAACTCTTCCTCTTTTTCCCAAACAATCCCGCACCGAGTACGCAAAAACAACCGAATGGGAAAAAAATAAATAAACAATTTTGCATGACAAGCTCTGGCATCACGATTAATTCAACGGCAATTTGTGTTCGTTCCAGTCAAGGTTACGACTAGCGGAGACTTCGGTTTCGTTTTTTCTAACCCCGTACATATTCCCCAACTACCCGGGAGGGGGGGAGGGGGGGCAATCGCCCTTGTGCCGCCTCACCCCCCCCCCCCCTTCTCCAACTAGGAGGGCAAAGGTATTATTTCGTGCCCGCTGCATAAATCTGCTACCATTTAAAATGTTGCGTAAAAAAAGTCGTTTGGTAATGCTCTATAGAAGAAGAAAAAAAAACCAGTAAAAATAAAAGTAAACACAACACCGACACTAGCAACCCCTCTCCCCCAAAATGGCAATCAAGCATGGGCGCCCCCAAGAATATTTGCCAGGGGGTGCAAGATTAGATTTTTATCAAAATCATTAATTTTTATTTAGAAATGTTATTGAATAATTATGCATTATAAATTATACTCTTTGAGAATAATTAAAATGCATGGTATATATTTTTGAAAGCGCAACCCTGTTAAAGGGAAAAAAATACAAAATATTAAAATATATATTTTTAAGCATTTTTTTTATCATCCAACTAGATCTCACGGCATTCAAGAGACAGTGTTTAGAATAGAGGAACACGGAGATGCAAAAATACAGAAGAGTAACATTTTATTTCTTCTAAGTTAGGGATATAATGAAAAAAAAATCAAAATTAAACACGAAGGCAGTATTGGAATATGTTCAATTGAATAAAAAAAAAATTGATTTCAATATAGCATATCTTATGACTTAAGAAACAAAACATTTTCCTAGAATTTTGAGAACTACACAGGAAATGATTATACAAAAAAAAAAAGGAATAAATACTTCTACTCATCAGACTCTAATTATTATAGACAACAAGCGCCAGAAAATCGCCACGCAAGTGGCTATAAAAACGACATAGGAAAGAAGCAAAAAACTAAATTAAAAGAAAAAACCCTCATTGTAACATAACGTATATAATCGGCATATGTGCTTTTTCTTTTATCTCAGAATTTAAATCTTTTCCCTCATTTTTAAAAATAAAATTTAAGAGCCAGTGGGGGGGGGGTGCAAAGTGCACCTCCTTGCACCTTCCTGGGGACGCCCATGGAATCAAGTAAGTGTAGCAGCTCTTTAGTGCAATTTCATAAAAAACAACGTGCAAAAAATATAACTTTTTTAATCATTTTAAATCAAAAGTAGGGGCGATTGTAGTACTTTTTCGTGTGCGTGCAATTGGCCACTCATTTAGGCGAATTCTGATCCAGTTACCATAGTGTTTGAACACTTCATAGTATTAGTCCCGTTTTTTCATGATATACTTACTGAATATCTTGAACTTACCTCCATACCCAAGCAGTATATTTTCCTCCAAACTATTCAATTTAAGTAGCAAAAGAGTTATTTGATTAAAATAAGTTCGAAAACATTGTATGGAAAAGTTCGAGCATTAACCAGGTAATTCACCGTTAGAAATCAAATAAATTTCATTATCATACATTATTTTAAAAGATATATTTCTATGATGTTGCATTAAAACGAAGAAAGCAAATTTGAATAATTCCGGATGGATCAATTATTCTGGTAATTGCTATAATTCTGGAAAAAAGAGCCGATGCATCGTTTTAAACTTACTTATTCCAATATCATGCAATACTTAGAAATATCTAATTTTATGAAACTGCACAAAAGAGATGCAATACTTTGATTTTCATTTGGGGAAGAGGGATTAAAAATGTCAGAGTGCTTACTAATATTGTATTTACTTTCTATTTTTATGCGGATTTTTTTTTTTTCACTTTAGAACCTTAAAAAATGTCTTTTGTGCGCAATCTATAATAATAAAACAAGCTGTGTGTCCGTCTGTTTGTCTGTGGATCTATAGAAACCTAATTTAAAATTGGAGTAGAGCTCTGAAATGTTCAACACAAGAAGTTTAGGCCTTCTAATTTTATGTATGTCAAACAGAATGTTAAAGTATTGATTAGTCCTTTGTTAATTAATATTTTAAATATTTTTTTTTTTTTTTTTACAAAGTGACTTCAAATAGATACAGCTCTGAAATTTTCAACAAAAGTAGTTTTGGCCTTCTAATTGGACTTTTGAAAAACAGAATTTTAAAATTTTAATTTGATTTTTGATTAATATTTTAATTAATATTTTCACAAAAAGCGACTTCCAATAAGCCTAGAGCTCTGAAAGTTTCAACATAAGTAGTTTTGGCCTTCTAATTTTGCTTTCCACAAACACATGTTAAAGGGATGTTTTATTATTGTAATTACGCATTTTTTCCCCTTTTTTTTTCTTCTCTTGTGTCTCAAAAGGGGAGAGGCTTCTAATATCAAGGCTTTATGTAGCAATTATAGATTTTAGTGAGTGAAGCGAGCTTATGCTTACGCAACAATGAACCTTTCAGCGAGTCTATTCTTTCATAGTAATGAACCTTTCAACGAGTGAAGTAAGCCTGTACTTATGTGTCAATTAACTTTTCAGCGAACGAAGCGAGTTTGATTTTACGTAGCGATGAACCTTCCTGCGAACGAATCGCCAAAAACTGGGACCTATACACCAATGGCGGATTTCCGCAAAGCGAGGCCTTACAGCTAGCTAAAATATTGCACATGTTAAAATTTCGTAGAGAAGCGCGGGTATTCAGCTAGTATTTTATATTGGAAAAACTCATATATATATATATATATATATATATATATATATTTAATACTCATACTCATATATATATTTAATTTTCATGATAATCAGGGAAATGTTCTATTATTGTTTAGGGCACGTTTTCCCGTTCATCCGTATTTTGGCGTTATTTACCCGGAGTTTTGTGACTGTAATCCTTAAAACTTTAATGTTACGGAATAATTTAAATTTCTCATTTCCAGGGGGTGTACTGGAATATAAAATAGGCCCAGTGATTTTAGAATTATACCGGCCAAAATTTTCGATTCAACATTAAACAGTTTAAAACAATTCAAATTTTTATTTTTATTGTTAATAATTCCATTAATTGATAAATTTTAATAATTAATAGTTTTATTTATTAATTAATTTTAATTATTGAATTGTTAATTTGTGGCTGAAAAAATAAAGCATTAGGTCTATGGGACAGACTGACTCTTTCCCTAAACTTTATGTGTATTTTGTCAGAAAAAGGTTGTTCTCATTATAACTACTTACAATATTTTTGTCTGGATTTAAAAAAAAAATGCAATAATAATGCTTTTTAGAAAATCCGTTTATGCTATCACATATGTGATTTCCCTGTCGCAAACACGATAAACAGGATTTCAAATATATGCGTATAATTTTTCTTATCTGTAATCGCAGTTTCTATTTCAACTATAATAAAAGAAATGCAACCTTGAAACCATTTTACATTAGCTGAAATAAATTTGCAAAGTATTGCATTTAGAAAGCACCTCTACAATACGTGATATCTACGAATTTATTTAACATACTTTTATTTATGCTTCAATGCGTCTGGAAAAACTTGTTAAGTGAGAACAAGAGCAAACAAATGAGAAAATATACTTGAAAAAAATATGGTAAAAATTAAATTTTTTTTCTGTTATTTTGAATGCAAATTATCCATTTGAATTTGTTGATAATTATAGTTTAAGGTGCACATATACAATTGAGATGATTTTCTTTAATTTTTAGGTTATAATTTCAAACTTTATGGCAGTATATCGGAATTAAAAATGATGCATTTTTATATATAAACTTTTTTTTCCGTCAATTTTTTAATCAGCTAATTGCAATTAAAGTGACTAATTAGGACACTATTAGAACATGCATAAATAAATTTATAATTAACTTAGAGGTAATATATTTATTGCAAATAAGAGATATTGACGCATGTTCCTATGGAGAATTTTGAATTTGGCTTCAATATTTATTTAATTATAAGTTTTTAAATAAAAAGTTTTAAAAAATACATAGTTTTTAACAGAAAAATAAGATTAAAATGTGCATACAAAATGTGTTTATAACCATATATATTAGATTCTCCATAGAAAACACATTCACAACTATTGTCTACAAAACCAAATTGGAATTTTGTAAATAGGACCATTTATTATGAAGTTATGACCGTTGGCGTAAAGTCATATAACACAAAAATGTCATTCTTCAGAAAACGCGTTTAAAGTTTACAACACTAATGAACGTGATACAAAGCAGGTTTACAAAACCTACTGTAATTTAAAAAGTAATTTGAGTCTCAGTAAGAAAATGGTATCATTTTAATGGTAATGAATTCGGGAATATTTTAAAACCAAAAAATAAAAACGCAGACTTGAGTCAAATTTTGCGATTACTAATGTATATGTATACCTTAACACATAAAATGTTGCTTGAAAATACAGTAAAGAGACTGGTTCCAAGCGCTACGCTGCGTTGTTCTGACAGAACTGAATAGTTATAAACTTCGTTTCACCTTAATTTGACAGTACTGATAATGCTACATTGTTCTGACAATGCCAATGTCGGCTGAGCGAAGCTTTTCAAAATTAAAATTAGTAAAAATCTACCAAAGATCTACTCTTTCTCAACCTTGCAATTTCGTCCATTGGAAATGATATTTCACCGTGATTAGATTATGATATAGTAATAAAAAAATTATCGGCTGCTAAAGCTAAGATTGCTAAGTGTGTGTAATACAGATTATTTTAAGCAGTCTTCTGTGAAAAAAAATTCTTGATTAATATTTTTTCATGAATGTTAAAACCCATAAAACTTTTGTTGCATTTAAAAAAAAAATGTGTCTGTTATTTTCTACAAATTGAGTAAAAGAATTTAGGAATTTGCTCTTTTGCACAAATACAGGACAGCATGACTCTTGAAGTTTGAAAAAGTCAGTTACACGAATTAGTAATAGAAAAGGTCATTTTAAAATATAAAAATAATGAAAAGATACTAAATACTTTGCTTTAATATTCACTATTTATTACTACTTATTAGTTTTAGTTTTTGATTCCCTTTAGAATGGCAACTTCAGGTATAACTTCCAGCAAATTTCAGTTATAAAGTGCCTATTTTTGGAGGGGTTTCTATTTCCCATTTCTATACCCATTTAGGGGCACCCTAAACATTACATACGTTCGCCACTAACTTTTAGAGCCGGGCCGCAGATTTTTACCGAATACGCCAATAAATATATTGCTTTACAACATATGTTCAATATTAGAAATGTGATAATTACTAAAGATTCAACAACATAAAAGGATTTTTAAAACTGAAACAATAATTTAACTTTTTTATAATAATAAAATAACAATTGATATTTGATTCTTGTTTCAAATAATTAAAAAAAAAAAAATTCTTTACATCGTAAATCAAAGTCATAAAAAAATTAATCTTTCGAGACAAACATTACAATGTGACGACATAAACTCATAATCAATAAAGATATTTCAACCATACCTCCTAAATCTTCCATTTTAGTCGATGTCAATTACGAGACGATGACGGCCGGTCCGCTTTTCACTATCTACTTTGCGTTTAAAACTAGTCTTCGACGCCATTATTGCACTGGAATCCTAGAGATCGCGATACTTCTTTTCACGTCAAAACAAAAGAGATATGCACTAAAACACCCAACTTCCGCCCATCACATTCAGAAAAGCAGAAATCGAATTTTGCCATTTAGGAATCGAGGGAGTAGGGTATCATAAGTACAGAACTAGTACAGAACTAAGCAACGCGAAGGAATGCGTCATTGATAATAATTCAATCTACTGCATTTTTTATTTTTTCTGGCAGTCTCGGGGGGTTGGTTGGTTGTTTTCAGATTATCTGGCGCCGTCAGCAACACGAGGGCTATAATGCGCCGAAACATTCGTCATTAGACAAGCCAACATACATTTACAAACACCCATGCCAACACGGGACTCGAACACGCAACCTCGCGGTCTAGAAGCTAGCACGCTAACCACTATACCGTTTGGTCGGCACAGTCTCGGGGGGAAAAAAAGGATTTTTCAGACTTATTGACGTGGGCCACTTAATGGAAAACGTGGTTTGTGGTAGTAAACACATACTAAAGTAGACAAATTAAAATTATTTCCGCAAAATTGGATTTTTTTCTCTTCTGTACTGCCGGCGGGCCGGAGAAAAAGCTGTCGCGGGCCGCCTAGTGGCTGACGCTGACATACGTGAACTTGGAACGACCCATATGGCGGGGGTGCCTACAGGGGGGGGTTTCGTAAAGCAAACTGTGTCATCGAAATTTTAAAAGGGGGGGGGGGTGATAAGAAAATGGAAAATTTTGGGATTTATCATAAAAAATTAAGATAAATAGAAAAGTAATCAAAATCTAACAAAAAAATGTGTGTGTGGAGAGGGTGGGGGGGGGGAGGGCGCTTGAACCTAAGTTTGTAGAAATATGTTTAAGATCTGAAGTTGGGGCGGGAGCGTTTAGTATATATTAATTGAATTAATTTCCTTGTGGTTTGATGGGGGAGGAGGAGGTTCACCTACCTTTTAACCTTACCGTGTAATAAGATGTATATAAGGTTCTGAAGGGTGATCTTCATTTTGTTATGTACCAATATGTTTAAGATCTGAGGTGAGGGAGGGACAATGTTTGTTTATAGACTGAGAGGCGACTGCAATTTTTGGACCCCATCAAACATCATTCTGAATTTTGTATAGAAGTTGGAGAAAAGTGAGTAGATTACGAATCCACTGGTCTGCCGTGGCAAAAATGACCGAAACAGGTCAAAAATCGACTTTTAATAAGTTGAACTCAATCCAATTGCCAAATACGCCATAACTTGCCAAATAATGAGTATTTTTTTTTTTTTTTGGTTATCCTCACTCTTTCAGACGATTCAGATATCTGGCGACGGTCTACTTGCATCTATTAAAAGGGAGCCAAGTTGGCAATAAACATTACGTCACTGATGACGTAACTAATGTCGCCAATTTTAGCTTACTTTTAAAAGATGCTAGTTTACTGAGCCAGATATCAGAAATCGTTTGCACTTTTTCTCATTAAAAATCAAAATGCAGTGGGTTGCCAGGCAAAAAAGTTTGTTCTCTTTTTGGCAAGTTATGACATATTTGGCAATCGGATTTTAGTTCAACTCATTCCAAGTCGATTTTTGATCAGTTTCGGCCATTTTTACCACGGCAGACCAGTGGATTCCTAATCTACTCCCTTTTCTCCAATTTCTATAAAAATTTTGATAAGACTGGTTTTGGGACATTTTCTTTTCTTAATATTTAAATAACTAATTTTTTTTTAAAGAACTTTTGTTTATATATTTAGAATCAGAAAGAAATTCTTTATAAAATATGTACTGATTTCACTCGTTTTTAAAATACGCGGGAATTGTCCATTATGAAAGTAGTAGATGTTATGAGTAGCCATTCCTTTCCACGTTGTGGGCCTTGGTTTTGTCATCCAGCTGAAAAGAGCAGGTTTCCCTAAACACGGTTTTGGCTATTGGCCAGAAACGCAGCGACGTAAACAACGCAATGTGCACTTGACAGGAAATAGACTGTTTTGTTGGTGTTGGTGGAAATATGGAGAAGCCCATCAAAGATGTTTAAATGCTGGACAGAGGCTATCCAGTGAGAATTTGGGGATTTTGAGAGGGGGTTCCAGCTACAACTGGTTTAGGTAAGTGACAATACTTATTACTTTTAATTAGCTATATGTTTATAGAGAGAGTGATACAAGGGATTTTTTTTTTTGTGCATTTCTCTTCGTTTTGGTACATCCAGACTGAAAAAAAAGTGGTCCAGAAAAATGTCTGTCTGTGTGTAGGTGGCCAGTATAACTCTCGAACGAATTGAACTACGATGTTCGAATTATGCATGCGGGTTACTGGGACCTACCATTAAGGTTTTCGTCAAAATTGCGCATGCGCATACGGTAATTGCTCAATTGCTAAAAAACGGCAGCAACGATTTCGATCAAAATTGCTGCGATAATGCCTCTAAACGTGTTCTAAACATCCCCGATCTCCATTCAAATTTGTCATGGACTCTGGTATAATTTAGAGTGTTTTAGTTTTTGCATTTTCATTATTTTAAAAAATGAACAGTTTGAGAGTAATTATTACATTGCCAAAAAAAAAAAAAAAAAAAAAAAAAAAAAAAAAAAAAAAAACGCCAAAACGGCTAAAGTGTTGATATGTATTTCGATAATATTACATTATCCTTTCTTTTAAGCAAAACAGAGGAGCAACCGTCGTTGATGGGAGATGTTCAGGGGGAAAAAACTCTGTGTTAAAGATATTCGACTTTCATCTTTTCAAGCCTTGATTGCATTTCTAAGGGAGTTTCTGAAGTGGGGATGTTTCAATCACCTTAAAAACCACAGCGATTTTACGCACAAAAACCATTAGAGCTGTTTTTGACAATTGCTCATACATTTTTCAATGGCCTTATTCACATAGACAATTTTACTAAAGCAATCATGACAGATCCCATGGCCACCACTGACTCGCACATCAAATTTGAACATCGTATGTCAATTCATTCGGGAATTTCGCTGATCATAAAAAGACTCGGACATTTTTTTCAGGGCCACTTTTTTGAACTCTTCAAAACCTGTATCCAATACTTTCATTATATACTGAGAGGCGACTGCTATTTTTGGACCCCATCGAACATCATTCTGATTTTTTTATAGAAATTAGAGAAAAGTGATTAGATTACGAGTCCACTGGTCTGCCGTGGCAAAAATGGCCGAAACTGGTCAAAAATCGACTTTTAATAAGTTGAACTACATCCCATTGCCAAATGAGCCATAACTTGCCAAATAATGAGCATTTTTTTTAATTTGTTAACCCTCACTCTTTAATTATCAATTAAGAAGGTTGCAGACGATTCAGATATATGGCGACGGTCTACTTACATCTATTAAAAGGGAGCCAAGTTGGCAATAAACATTACGTCACGGATGACGTAACTGATGATGTCGCCAATTTGTCTTACTTTGAAAAGATACACATTTTCCAAGCAAGAGATCAAAAATCGTTTGCGCTTTTTCTCATTGAAAATCAAAATGCAGTAGGTTGCAAGACGAAAAAGTTTGTTCTCTTTTTGGCAAGTCATGACATATTTGGCAATCGGATTTTAGTTCAACTCATTCCAACATCATTTTGATCAGTTTCGACCATTTTTGACACGGCAGACCAGTGGATTCGTAATCTACTCACTTTTCTCCATTTTCTATAAAAAAATTCAGAATGATGTTCGATGAGGTCCAAAAATTGCAGTCGCCTCTCGGACGTATGTTAACGTATGGGTAGGTGAAAGCAAAAATAAAAAAACTTGGACGTCAGCGCGATTCGATCTATGTGATGATCAAGATCTCCCCTCTGTGAAATGGAGATCCTGCTCACTTCAACTGTAATAATGCGCATCGGAATTCCGCTTATGTATCGATCGACTGCGAAAGCGCATTTTACCTCTTGTTCTATTCCAATGGATATTGGAATAAGACGCTCATAGCCATCGCATTTACGTTCATTCAAGAAGAGTTGTCAGTTTGCCCCATAGAGATGTGGCATTTTTACTTTCAATTATCCATAAGTATACACAGGGTAATAAAAGCTTAGTATTTGGTCAAAAAAATAAAAATCGATTTTTTATTTCTTGCATTTCTTCACGTTTTGGAGCATCCTGATTTCAAAAAAGTGATCTAGAAAAAATGCCTGTCTGTGTGTACGTGGTCAAGATAACTCCCGAACAAATTGAACTACGATATTCAAACTTGGTGTGCAGGTTGGTGATGGCACAAGGAACCTACCGTTAAGGTTTTCGTCAAAATCACGCATGCGCATAACGTAGCTGCCATTGAAGAAATCATGTTTTTCAATGATTGCTAAAAATCGACTCTAACGATTTTGATTAAAATCGCTGTGGTTATGCCTCTTAAGGTGTTTTTAACATCCCCACCTCCGAAATTCCCGTAAAAATGCTTTAATAGCTTAAATAGTTGACAAAACGAATGCATTTACCACACAGTTCTGTTTCCTTGAGCATACCTCATCAACGATCGTTTTTTCTTCTCTCCTCAGTTCCACTTATAAGAAAGGATAATATAAGATTTTTGGAAGAATATATAGGCAAAATCACCAATTGGCGAAAGTTTTTATTTTTTTACGACCCATTCACGAACTAACGCAAAAAATATCGCCTAACTGGCCATTTTTTCCAAATGAATGATGAAAATATAAAAGAGGTAAAGGACTCAAATTGACTCAGTTGTACGATGTTCCACACCTCTAGGGTTTTTTTGGACCCAATAATTTGCCGAAAAATTGCTTTTACATTTATGAGCTACAAAAGTTGCAAGGCTCCGTGGAAAAATGATGAATATAAAAAACATTTTAATCTCTCTATATGGATTCAAAGCCCTCACTCACTGACTAACTCACTCATCACTAATTCTCCCACTTCCTATACAGTCGCAACTCTGAAAATTGGTACACATTTCAACAAGGACAAACATAGAAAAAGTAAGCTATTCCGATCTCGATAAACGAACTTTTAAGGAGTCAAACCTTCGAAATGAAGTATTTTCAAATAACCCACTACTCATATAGTCACAACACTGACATTTGAAACAAATGTAAACAAAGAACAAATATAGAGAAAGTAAGCTATTTCGATCGCGATAAAGCAACATTTAGGGATCGAAAAAGAGTCAAACGATTGAAAGGAGGGATTTCCAAACGACTCGTAATTGTCACAGCTCTGATGTTTGGTACAAATGTCAACAAGGGAAAGCATAGAAAAAGTCAACTATTCTGATTAACCTATTTGAAAGTGTCGAAAAAGGATCGAAACTTTTCGGACGAGAAATATCCCCCATTTCCATTGAAGTCACAACTTTGCAATTCGATACAAGTGTCAATAAAGTAAGGCTATTCCAATTTCGATTTAACTGATTTTAAAAGTGTCAAAAGAGTCTTAAATGTTCCCAAATGAGAAATATTCAAATGTGCTACATAAAACATAGTTTTATCTCGAGAATTGGAACCAAGAGTTAGCACAGATAAATAGAGTATTCTGATCTCGATTAACTAAATTTTAAGATGTCAAAACGTTCCAAACGAGGAATATCGCTGTGCCCCACTTACAATAGAGTCGCAATAATAAAATTTGGAATTAAATAAACTAAGACATTCCAATTTGGATTAAATAACTTTCGGTGGTCGAAATGGGATAAAAGATCCGAAACGTAGACTGTATGATCGACTTTTGATTGCTAAAATGCACAGAGTAGAATTTCGTATCGAAGCAAGGGTATTCAGCTATATTTGTTGGTTGGTTGTTTTCAGATTATCTGGCGCCGTCAGCAACACGAGGGCTATAATGCGCCGAAATTTTCGTCATTAGACAAGTCAACATACATTTACAAACACCCATGCCTAACACGGGACTCGGAACCCGCAACCTCGCGGTCTAGAAGCTAGCACGCAAACCACTATACCGTTCGGCCGGCCGGCAATCACCTATAAATGAAGTATTGAATTTTTCTTTTAATATTATACACATAAAAATCATAAAATAATAATAATAAAAGATTTTTACAACACAATGAATTGTTAATGAAGAACCTCTTGAAAAACTACAATTGTGTGTGAATTGAACAGGGAAATTGAACAACGCATCATTTGGATCTTCATTGACAACAAAATCGGCGCTATAATTTTAAATAATAAGAATATATCCCTAACAGCAAAATGTGCAGTTTCCAAATTAATTTATTAAAAATGAAGGTGAATTGATGTATTCACGTCTAAATTCCTCTTTTCCCCTCTTATTAAAACAATTTTATCAACTGGTAAGAGTTTGAACAATGATGGATTAAATGGAATTTATTAGTATTCCGAAGCGATTATAAAAGCCTGTGTAAAAGTGAAAGGGACAGCCGTATTTTTTAGCAATCAAACATGATTTTTTTTTCAATGGCAGCTACCTTATGCGCATGCGCGCTTTTAACAAAAACCTTAATGGAAGGTCTCGTGGTCACCACTAAACCGCACACCAAATTTGAACAGCCTAGGTCAATTTGTTTGGGAGTTATGCTGACCACAGAGCGACATTTTTTCTAGATCACTTTTTGAAAATCAGGATGTTCCAAAACGTAGAGAAATGCAAAAAAAAAAAAAAAAAAAAAAATCGAAATAATAATTATTATTATTATTATAATTATTATTAGTATTAGTATTATTATTACTTTTTTTTTTTTTTTTTTTTTTTTTTTTTTGTCACCGAATGCTATACTTTCATTACCCAATGTTAGTAATGATAGTTTAGAAATTGAAAGTAAAAATCCTATTTTGAAATATAAATTTTTGAGATTTATATTGCAGTATTTAATTGAACTTTGTAAGGTGTACCAAAACTTTTGGGAGCCATTGTATACAAAATACATACGTTCTTTTTGATAGATTATTGTGTAAATATTGTGTGAAAGAGTAAGAAGTGTAGTGTTATAAATTGGGGATATTCGGCGACATTAGCTATATATTTTTTTTTTTTTATGGATGTAAGCTTTGCATCGGCGTAGTTGTGCCTATAAACAAAACGGAAACGTAAAATGAATAGTCTCGTGAAACAAAGTTAGCCGAGATTTGTATGAATATCTATAATGTAATTGAAGTGGAGTCTGCTTTCTTGAGATTGAGAGTCTTACGTCATCCTCTGAGGAAGCTAATGATCAAGTGTCAAGTTAAGTCTTAGTAAGGATACTTTCTGTACCCGTTATGTTACAATATTCAAGCCCAGTGCATTTAGAATCTACTTCCCCAAAAACCTGGAAATTTGGTGAGTCGGTACAAAAATGATCACTTAACGAGATGACATAAATTAAAAATTCGAAAATGGCGCCTAATATATTTTATTTTATATTTGAAATCCCTACGGCAATGCATATGCAGTAACTCCACTTAGTTTTGTCTTTTGCTATTTTCGTTTATAATAGATGGGCATTAAATTAAAACAATTTATGTCATCTCGTTAAGGTATACGTATAAATTGCAAAAATCGGGGAAGTTTTGTAAGGCCGTAAAAAACAAAAGCAAAATAAAAACAACACACAAAAGAAGGAAACCCTATGATGGAGGAGCATACTTAAAAGGAAATATATAATAATTAATATAATAATAACAACAGTTTTTTATAAAAAAAATACTTTTTTTAAAGTTATTCTCAGATTAGTTTTTTCTATTTTGCATTTCATTCAAACAGTAATAACTCCAGTTTAAATAATATATTTTGAAATTTGTTTTGTTTACATTGTTGTACAATTTACATTCTTGAATATTTTGACCTTAAATACTAAGTGATTTGTAAATAAATATTTTTTTAATTGAATTTTAAAGATAAGATTCTGTATAAAAAAAAAAAACTTGAATTTTTCTAATAGATTCAGTTATAGCAAGATATCACAAAATATACACACTGTAAAATTCTGTTAATAGGGCCAAAACATAGAGCAGGGTATTCCGCATTATTGAACACCAAAATTGTATCTGTGGGTTAATTAGAATTGTTGTCATTACTGTTCGAAATAAGCCTAATTAGTTGATTAAATGTTAATTATTAAAATTGAAGAATTTTTTTTTTTTTTAAATTATTGGAAACAGTTTAACAAATAATGTACTTTTCAAGGTGCAAATGTCTAATTTTTAAATTGAAAATTTAAAAAAAAAAATGTTGAAACCTATACGTATACCTTAAGTGATCTTTTTTGTACCTCCTCGCCAAATGTCAAGGTTTCACGGAAAATATAGTTTCTAAACGCACTTGACTAGAATATTGTAACATAGCGAGTGTAGGAAATGTTCCTTACTAAGATTTGTTGTTAAACTATAAAATTAATTAGAAATATTTCTCAAAAAACAATCTATCACTTGGTAAGGTCATTTCCAATCTCGATTTAGTAATTTTAAAGGGTTGAAACGTTCCAAATGAAGAATATCTCCATGGATGGTCACCCGCAGAAATATTTGCAGGGGGTTGCAAGACTAGATTTTTATCAAAATCATTAATTTTTTAGAAAGTTTAACTAATAGTTGTGCATTTTAAATTATACTCTTTGAAAATAGCTTTTAAAAAAATCATGGTATATAATTTTGAATATAGTAAAAATATTTTTATCATCCAACTAGATCTTACGGCTTTTAAGAGACAGTGTTTAGAACAGAGGAACACAAAGGTGCAAAAATACAGATGAGTAACATTATATTTAAAAAAAAAAAAAAAAAAAAAAAAAAAACCCATGAAATAATAGAAAGGCAGTATCGGATATGTTTAATTGAATTCTAAAAATAGATTTCAAGATAGGATATCTGATAACTGAAAAAGCAAAATATTTGTCCAAGAATTTTGAGAACTACACAGCAAATGATTATACAATAAAAGAAAAAAAATACTTCTACTCAGCCTCCATTAATCCTAGACAATAAGCGCCAGTAGCTATAAAAAACGACATAGAAAAGAAACAAAAGACTAAAATAATAATAGAAAAACAAATGCTTATTGTAACATAAAAACCTCAACTGCATATGTGCTTTTCTTTTTATCTTGCAATTTACACCTTTTTCTTTAATATGTATATTTTTTAATTTTCAAGAGCTAGGGGGGGGGGGGGGTGCAAGTGCACCTCCTTGCACCCTCCTGGGGGCGCCTCCATGTTCCATTTGCAATATAGTCAGTACTCTGAAATTTGGTCGACAAGTAACAAGCATAGAAAAACAGACCATGTGGTAAAATAACG
Organism: Linyphia triangularis; assembly: GCA_963978545.1. Lineage (NCBI taxonomy): Eukaryota > Metazoa > Arthropoda > Arachnida > Araneae > Linyphiidae > Linyphia > Linyphia triangularis. The sequence goes on from OZ021728.1 coordinate 3,644,017, forward strand.
TTTGTTTTCCGAGTCAATTGACCACCTCAAATTTCGCAAGATCTCAAAACAAATGCTTTTCTCCAAAATGCAAAGTTTTCATGCGCGACGACGTAGTTTAGAAGTAAAAAACTACTTTTCCCGAATGTTTATCACAAAAAATGTACAAAATAGTCGCCGCCCTGCTAAGCACTTTTACAAACCAAAATTAGTAAATCGATAATTAAGGTTATAACAATTAGGGAGGAGACTGTTCAAGTCTTTATAAGTATCAACAATATTTATTTTTATTTTAATGTAATAGATATATTCACATTTTATAATAAATTAAAATTATTAATTAAACTTGAATTATACGTTTGTTTTTAAAATAGGAGTTTTGTGTTTTTACAACTTATGTTTTAACAACTTATTTCTAAACCTTAAAAATATCAGTTTAAACAATTTATCACCATTACTGATGAACCTAAGAGTACTTCTATGTATTACTAATGTAATATGTTGTATACATTGAATTTAAAAAAATGGTGTCTCTAAATTAAATATTAAAATTTAATATGATTTGAATGTTAAGCAACAATTGTTTATTTACTTACTTTAAATTATGTTCAGAAGAAATATGCTGTTATTAGAATTTTGTAGTTAAACTTTATTTATAAATATGTATACATGTAATTAGAAAAGGATTAAAAAAAAAAGACAAGTTTAAACCAAAAAAAAAAAAAATAAATATTTTCCAACCCTACGATAAACATTTCTATTAATAGCTGCAGTAAAAATTCTTTAAAGTTAAATCATTATAAATTAGTTTTTAAATCTTTAATATTAGCTTCAACTTTTTTTTTTTGGGGGGGGGGGCTGTGACTGTGGCAGTCAAATCATCGTTTTGACTATTTAACCCGCTTGTCGTCACCCAATCGAACTGAAACAAAGCAGATAGATTCGCGTTGTCGATGAGAATGGATTCTATCAATTTTGGGATTGTTACTAAAAGGCCGCTCGCTACTATTGCAAAATCTTACAGAGGGTTACCGTAAAATGGAATGGATCGGAACACTTTCCAACTTTCGAAGTATCAATAGGATGCAATACGATCGTTAAGGAACATATTTTTGACATTGAAACTTGGGTCTTACCTTCTTCTTTCAGGACAAATCCAAAAATTTTTGAAAGAACTAGGACTTTCATTTATTTTGAATTTTGTCATGGTAATCCGATTCACCCCCCGCAAAACGGAATGAATCGGAACACTCGTTACAATTTATGTCTGATCCATTTCAAACGTTTACACTGTGATTTTAAAAAAAAAAGCAATAGTGCATTGTGGTGAATAAGAACACAAAATTATCATAAAAAAATTCTTCAATATGGCAGATAAAAATTGTTTTTCGCAATTATTCTCAAAACAAATCATAGGTTTGAAAGTGAGTCAACTTTTCTTCTAACTCCTCCAGATAGTCTTTAAAACTAATAATATCTTTCAATATATTTAATGATTGCGTGCCGTATAACTGCAAATTCCTCAAAATATCTTGAGGAAAGAGTACCTCATTTGTTTTAGAAATCCTGTTTATTCATGGGCTCTTTTTGTAAAACACGCTTATTATAGCAATAATCTTGTAGGTGTAAAACTTTGCTCACATAGAGTCTTCATACAAATGGATTGTGTTTTATTCATGTACCTTAAAGATAACGAAGTCATCTAAAGAAAAACTACTGCAACAACTGGGTTTTCTACCATGCGAAAACTAGGCTCCTCTTCTGATATTTATTCAAGTCTGATTAGTGTCTTAAAGGAAATAATTAGACTCTTCTTTAGTCGTTGAATCTTACGTGGGACATAACCTTGCCAAAAACCGCATTTTAATACCACTTTTCGTGCGTTCCAATTCACCTCGTAAATCTTAAAAATCGAGATGAGGCAAAACATAAAAATTTGTAAAATAAAAAAAAATTTCAAACAAAGTTAAATTAAGTATGGCATGCTGTTGCGGATGTTTATACTTATCTAAAAAATATATTGGTTTAGTCTATAACAGGTACATGTTAGTAATTATGGGCTAAGTTTTTGAGAGGTTAAAACTCACTGGATTGCATGCACGCTGCTTCGAAATTAAAAAAAAAAAATTAAAAAAAAGGACAGTGTTGAAAACCCCTCAAAACATATGTTCCGAGATTCCAAACACGTTAGCTAAATAAAAAATATATATAATTAATTAAACTGCTTTATATGTATAAAATAGTAATTTCTTTGTAATTTCATAAAGTTTCGTTCCAAGTCAGCCCATGTTTTACAGTAATTAATCAGTTAACCGTCATCCAATCGAGTTGTTGATGACATTGCATTCTATTAAGTTTGGGGACAACAAAAAGTTAGTCAATGGCAGGAATCGGTGATTTCTTTCGCAGAGGTCAAACAGTATAAAAATTCGAGATGAATTCAAAATTGTTGAAATTACTATTGCTTATAAAAAGTTGGCAATGCACATAAAGGATTAAGAATTTTTTATTTTCATTGAATCAATTACGTTTTTTTCTTTTTGTATGAGAATATCTTAACTAAAAGCTATTGTAATTGAAATTTGGCGATATTTTTACGAGCAACAATCACCAAAAGCTTTTGCTTATTGCATCCCCCAATAGATAGTAGATAGTATAAGTAAAAGTATAATATATAAGTATGCATTAATAACTATTTTACTTGAAAATTATGTTGAAAAAAATCTTGCAACAAAATTAAGGGAAAAAAAATTTAATTATTTTTAACTTCTTACTGTAGCATTTGAGACATGTAATGAAGTCGGCCAAAGTTTAATTAAATTTAAGTTTTTTTGGAAATAGCACAACATCATAAAAAAAAAAAAAAAAAAAAAAAAAAAAAAGCCAGGCATAAACAAAAGAAATTACTTTTCAAAACAATTTACCTGTATTTGGATGAATGAGATTCTACTTCGCCAGCCATTTCTTTGATCAATACCTCCTCTATCAATTCGATCAATAATTCTTCACTTTCAAGAGCCTCAAAAAAACAATCGAACTAATTACGAATTTATTAAGACTCTGGAAAAATTCCTTTACTTCAAAAATTAGAACACATCCACTTGCTGCCGACGATATTCATCACGATCGTTAAAAGTTAAAAGCAGACGACTATCACTCGGAACTTAGCAATAAAAAAACTAGATCGTATAAAGAACATTAAGAACCAATCCCAATCAGTTATTTTTTTGTTATGTTATTCGTATTGGGATGTATATATATAGATTTGAGAGTTGATTCCGGATTATGTTACATCTTCGTTGTTTTGGTAGCAGTTGAGCGTGGTTCACTGTGACCGTGTGTGTGGAGATACTAAACAGTCGATAGAATGCCTGTGACGTCACGGTTAGAAATCAATACGCCGCTACTTTGGCCCGAAAGGTAAGATGCGAAGTTTATGTGTGTTTTTAGCTCAACGCCAAAAAACTTTCAGTTTTTTAAACGACGGCTAAAAACTTACTCGCGAAAGTAAAATAACCCATAAAAACGAAGTTTTTTAATATAAATCCTTTATTGCCATTGCCAATTTTTAAATTCATTAACAAAGCGTCGATTCTGTTAACAGAGTGTGCTTGGTGTGTTTGCATCTAATTTTAAATATTAAAATCACCTCTATCATCAAAATATACAGTAAACTATGTTTCAAAATTTATTAATTAATAATTTAACCCATAAAAACAGAGTTTTTATTATAAATCCTTTAAACGCAATGCCAATTTTTATATTCGTTAACCGATTTTGTTGCCAGCGTGTGAAAGGCGTTTGCATCTAATTTTAATACACATTAAAAAAAATCTCTATCAGCGAAATATGCGCGGCAAGCAATGTTTAAAAATTTATTTATTAAAAATGAATATGAATTTAGGCATTCACATTTCCAAATATATTTTATTATTCTGATTAAAACAATTTTGGCAACAGGAAAGAGTTTCAACAATGATCTGCTAAATAATAGTCCAAAACCATTACAGTGATACGGGTAAAAGCGGCTATTAAGTGAGAGTGACAGCCCCTAAAACTTGATAGAATGCATCGCCATCGAATCTATCTGCCAAGTTTAACCTGGACAGATGGTGGCAAGTGGGTTGATTAGGCTTCCGGAAGCCACACAAACACACAGCTTTCCTTACTATGCAACTTTTGTGTGCAATCGTAAGTTAATTAGAGGTTTTGAGCTTCTTTTTTTTATTGTACTTGACCACTATAAGGAAAACATTGATTCTGCGCCATTAACTTACTTTTTATTGTTCCCAAAAGTTGATAGAATACACTATCATATACGACGATGCTATCTACCAAGTTTCAGCTCGAATGGATGATATGGGTGAATTCGATTGAATGACGGCAAATGACGGAAATAGACCTTTGAAATTTTTCCCGCACAAACATGCAAACGAAATTGAAGGTAATATGAAGGATTTTAAGCAATTAACAAAGTTTTTACTCAAATTCCTTTTTTTTTAAGTGCAGTTGCAACTTATTGCAGCGGTTTTGAGCCTAGATCTAGTTTCTATAAGTGTTTTACTGCTCCTCCATTCCGTAGAGTTCTCAAAATTTTATAGAATGCATCGTCATCGACAAACCAGGCTATCTGCCAAGTTTCAGCTCGATTGAACGACGACAAGTGGCCTTCCGTGTCGGGAAACAAACACCCAAAGCTAAAAGTTTGTGCATTCCCATTTGATACAAGTTCCAAAAACATCTCTTTCAGATCTCCAACTCCATTGGCAACAGTCACGTGACTCCATCGTGGGAAGTACTTTAGCTGGATGTTCATTTTATTTTTTTATTGGTAGCAGAGTTAATCTTATGTTATTGGAAGTTATCTGTTCGGTATTAAAGTGTTTTGTTTGCGAAGAAAAATTCTAATTTTATTTCATTAAGGGAATTAAGTAAGGATAAAATTTAAAAAAAAAAAATCGATTTTGAAATTTTTATTTCATGTTGTTCTATGTTTCTTTGCCTTTCCGTTGTATCAATTACTTTTGTGTTTACATGATTTAGTAACATGTTATATTTTGTTTTCAGAACACAAACTATCAGTATTAACCCTTTTACTTTTAACTTTGATCTTTTCTAAAAGTGTTATTTTAAACTTCAATGTACCTTTTCTAATTAACTAGTAGAGATATACCATTAATTTTTTTTTAATAATAAGTTGTAGTACATAACCTACAGATTAATCTGAGGTTGAAAAATTCCATGTTATTTACTATATTATTTTTAAATGCTAAACCTACGTAGAAAAAAAAAATTAAAAAAAAATAATAATAAAATGGAAAATTGATAAAAATTTAATAATAAAAATTCTGATGATATTTTTTTTTACCAAATTTTAGCAACGGTTTAATCTGTAGATTATTTACAATAATTTCATTTAAAAAAAAAATGGCATATCTCTACTAGTTAGTTAGAAAAAGTATACATTGAAATTTAAAATATCACATTTCGAGAAAATCAATGTTAAAGGTCAAAGTTTTGTATAGTTAACATTGATAGTTTGCTTTTTTAAAACAAAATATAAAATACTTCGAATTTGAGTAAAAACAAAAATAATATATCAATTGAAAGACAAAAATAAAATATAGAGCAACATGAAATAAAAATACTAAAATTGATATATATATATTTTTAATTATTATTATTATTATTATTATTATTATTATTTTAATTTTAATGTTACTGAATCCCCTTAAAAGAACAAGGCAACATTCTGATGACTCTTAATCATAAGCACATAAATTACGCGACGCAAAATTTTTACTCCTTTTTTTTTCACCTCCCCATACGCTTGGTCACGTTTAATCCAATCCCCCTTGCCTAAAAATTACGTCAAAGGGCTACACAACTCAATGACAAGACATGAATTAAAAACTCAAAAACAGCGTCTATCTATAATATTAAAACAAGCTGTGTGTCTGTCTGTGGATCTATAGAAACCTACTTAAAATTGGAGTAAACCTCTGAAATTTTCAACATAAGTAGTTTTGGCCATCACATACAGAATGTCAAAAAATTTAGTTAGTTCTTTTTTAATTAGTTCTTTTTTAATTAACTTTTTTAATTAATTAATAAATATGTTACAAAACACTATCTAATAGGGCTACAGCTTTGAAATTTTCAACATAAGTAGTTTTGGCCTTTTAATCAGACTTTTAAAAAACATAATTTTAAATTTTTATTTTGTTCTTTTTTAATTAATTAGTAAGCATTTTACAAAACAACTACTAATAGGGCTACAGCTCTGAAATTTTCTACATAAGTAGTTGTGGCCTTCTAATTGGATTTTTGAAAAACAAAATTTAACATTTAAAAAATGTTTTACAAAACGATTTGTAAGTGGGCTACATTTCTTAAATTTTCAACACAAGTATTTTTGCCCTTCTAATTGGACTGACAAAAAGAATGTTAAAATTTTAATTTGTTTTTCCATTAATTTTTTCACAAAAAGCTACTTCGAATAGGCCTAGATTTCAGAAATTTTCAACATGGGTAGTTTTAGACTCTAATTTTTCTTTCCACAAACACGTGTTAAAATAACCTTAATGCCCATATAGCACAACCTCCTAGGGAGGTCTCTAGGAAATCCCCAAGCATCCCCGAGACTCCGAATGACTTCCTAGGGACATCCCTCGGAGGGTGGGTGCTATATGGGGGGTTGTTGTATTATTGTATTAACGGGGATTTTTATTTTTTTCTTGACAAGGGAGAGGCTTCCAATATTATGTCTTTACGTAGCAATTTGATTTTAGTGAGTGAAGCGAGCTTATGCTTACGCAGCAATGAACCTTTCATCTAGCGAAGCAAGCTCATGTTTGCATAGCAATGAACCTTTTAACGAGTGAAATAGGCCTGTGTTTATGTGTCCATTAACTTTTTAGCGAACGAAGCGAGCTCGATTTTGGCGTAGCGATGAACCTTCCTGCGAGCGAAGCTCCAAAAACTGGGTCCTATACACGAATGACGGATTTCCGCAACGCGAGGCCTCACACAGCGAGCTAAAATATTACACATGTTAAAATTTCGTAGCGAAGCATGGGTCTAGTTATAAATAAATGTTTAAAAAAAAAAGTCTATTGCAAGTGAAGTCATTGGCGTAAGAATTTCAAGTACAAAATAAAATATATTAGACGCTATTTTCGAGTTTTTAATTCATGTCGTTTCATTCATCGATATAGATGTTTCATTGAGTGATCATTTTCGTACCTACTCACCAAATATGAAGGTTTTTTTGGAAAGTAGTTTCTAAATGAACCGGGATATTGTAGCACAACGAATATCGGGAACGATGCTTACTAATTGTTACTCTCAAATAACGAATCTCAGTTCCAGGAAGGATAAAAAAAAAAAAAAGGAATGGTGGTGGACCTCCAAACTTACTAGCAACCAGTTATAAGCAATTAGCGAACCCTTAAGCCAGTCATTAACCTCTGGCAACAACAATTATAGCCAGAAGTGGAGTTGATGCAAATTCTGTCACTTGTTGTCAGAAGGAGAATACTCTTTTCTTCTCGTTCGTATTGTTGCGTGGATGGGTTCGAAAGACTTGAAGCCAAAGCAGTTTCAAAACTTGCAGAAATTTATTCCAATATAACTCTTCACAGATTCCTTTACAACTCCAGAACTTCTCGTTCTAGTAGACTCAATACAGCTCTATACACAACAATCGAGCACAAAACAGCAGTTAAACTTGACACACAACTGCTAAATCGCCTCAAAAAGCAATGCAATACAGTTCGCTTTCGGAACTCTCTGAATGCTCGCCGACAGACAACCAAGTCACTAACTCCACTCATTCAGTATCTCAACTAACTCAGTAATTTCAGTCAACTAAATCAGTGACTCAACTAACTGTCTCCCCTATCTCAACTCATTGCCGGGCTTATAGAGGAGAGGCGAACCTTCTTGAAACTTCTAGAGATGGACATTTGGAGAACTTTCCAGATCGTAGTCGAAAAGTCCTATACATGTACATGGGGACCGAAAATGTCGCCAAATGGTCACCAAGTTTGGCGACATTTGGCGATTTCTTGTCAAATTTGGCGAGATTGCCATTACCATAATGTTAAATGCCCTGCTCCTTGTAAAACTCGCTTCCCAGCATTATCTCTGTAAAACTCGTTATCAAGCATTAATAGACACACTGCAGGGAAGCAAACTTAAGACGAACTATTGCACTGCCTTATGCGAAATGTACATTAATTTTCCTATTTACAAAATTAGCACTACGAAATATTTACAAATGTACAAAAATTCGTGACAGTATGATTGTTTTCTTGTTATCATTTTCGGCGAATGGCGTAATTAAGTGGACTATTTGGAAGAGCAGCTCAACCCTAACTGCAAATTCTGGTTATGGACTTGAGAAGCGATTGCAAATTTAGATACACCCCATATAACATCATTCAGAATTGTTTTGTTATAGAGAAACGTCGATCATGAATGGTCTGCCAGGCAAAAATGGCCGAAACTATTCAAAAATCGATTTTGATTGAGTCGAACACTAAATCCGATTGCCGAATGTGTCAAATGTCGTATAGTTATTCTTTTGAACTGAATTCAGCTCTATTCATATTTTACAATAATTAGTTGCCACTTTTCAATATTACAGCTGACTTTGCAAACCGGTGCTTTTCTAATTCCGTCTATCCAGCATACATCATCCATTCTAACTGAAACTTGGAAGATAGAATTGCGCATGCGCATAAGGTAGCTGCCACAGAAAAACATGACAAAAATCATTTTTCAGTAATGGACAATTCCCACGTTTTTTAAAAACGAGTGAAATTTGTTGATATTTATGAAGAATTTCTTTCTGATTCCAGATATTCAAACAAAAGTTCTTTTAAAAAGATTAATCATTTAAATATCAAGCAAAGAAAATGCCCCAAAACCTCATTTGATTGCAGTCTGATAGAAACGTTAAATTTTTTTCTGTGACGTCAAAACTTCCTTCCGTTTTTTGTGGTTATCGTGAGATTTCTGCCAAGGTGTGAATTTTTTTTAGACAATCGCCATATCCGCTAAAATAAACTAAATAAAATAAAAATTGCAGCTAAAAATAAGCCCGTGATTTTAGGTTGTAAATTTAAAAAAAAAAGTAAAAGTGCAGTGAGCAGAAATTGTTTGTGTTTATGGCGAAACATTTAGAATTGAAAAAATATATAAATAAAAAAAATGTGGACAGATCTAAAAAAAACTGCTCTAACGATTTTGATCAAAATCGATGTTAATCCTCACCTTCGAAATTCCAGTAAAAATGCTATACAGGCTTAAAAAGGTGAAAAATGAATGTCTTCACAACAGAGTTCTCTTCCCATGAGCATAGCCCATGAGGGACTGTCTCTCTTCCTCTGTTTCCCTTACAAGAAATCATAATGTAATACTAACAAAAAAAAAATTAAAAAATATCGCCAAATGTGGTATTTTGGAGATGTTTTTACTTTCAATTACCCATATGTATGCATAGGGTAATGAAAGTATAGCATTCGGTTAAAAAAAAAAAAAATCAATTTTATTTTGCATTTCTCCAGGTTTTGAAACATCCTGATTTCAAAAAAGTGATCTAGAAAAAATATCTGTCTGTGTGTGTGTGTGGTCAGCATAACTCCCGAACAAATTGACGTAAGATGTTCAAATTTGGTGTGCGGGTTGGTGGAAGCCATGGGACCTACCATTAAGGTTTTCGTCAAAATCGCGCATGCGCGTAAAGTAGCTGCCATTGAACAAATCAGGTTTTTCAGTAATTGCTAAAAAACGGCTCGAACGATTTTGTTCAAAATCGCTGTGGTAATGCCTCTTAAGGTGTTCTAAACATCCTCACCTCCGAAATTCCCGTAAAAATGCTTTAATGGAGTAAAAAGTTGGATCCAAAAAGTTTTCTTCATGTGAAAATTATTGCCATAAATATTGCCAAACTGGCCATTTTTATTTAAATGAGTGTAAATATGAAAACGGTAAATAACACCATAAATTTTAATGCAATGACAGATATTATAGTAAAATTGAAAGTTGAGCGAAGTTCCACACCCCTAGTTATTTACTGTTTCGCCGCAGTTACGTCATATCAAAGTTAACTATACTAAACTCCAACTTAACTTGACATCACTAGACGATAGATCTTCCCCGTGCTCATAGGCAGTTAATCCATTTTAGCTTTGTGAAGACATAATTCTCGCCAAACCTTACAGCCTTTTGTTCTCTGTGGTTTGGCGAACATTATGCTTTCACGCCGCCAAAATGGATTAAATACCTATGAGAGCTGTGACGATCTACCGTCTAAGTGATGTCTAGTTAAGTTGAAGTTTAGTATAGTCCCAGTAAGTATTTCTGTTTAATATGTACTCAAGTATGCCGTGTATTCCGTCTACGCGTTTTGGATAGCAATAAGGTGTCACTAAAAAAAAAAATGAAAGTACTTCGTGACAGATAAAATCCCGTCGTCTAGACTACAAAGATATTTACTTATTTTTTTTAATTTTTTTTTGTTCAGGTCTGTTTCTGGAGATTATTTTCTTTATTTCTCTTCAAAAGCCTCTTCGGAATTTATCATCGATGACTTCATCAGTATGCACAACGAAAAGAAGCTTTTATTTTGAACAAAACAAAAGATAAAGTCATTCACAACTGGAATGAACTGGTGGTAGTATCCTGAATGATTGTGTTTGAAAATACAGAGGATGGATTTTTTTTTTAAATAATTCTTTATATTAACTTTGATTTTGAGTATGTGGGAGGGAGGGGGGGGGAGGTTGGCTGTGGAGAGCAAATCTGCGGAGGCCAAATTAACCTCCTTGCTGTCATCCAATCCGACTGAAACTTGGCAGATAGACTCGTTTTTGACGAAAATGCATTCTAACAAGTTATGAACTGTCACTGAAAGGCCGCTTTTACACACGCTTCTATTGTACTATGGTGGTCGGTTGACTAATTAACTCAATTGTCGTCGCATTCAATCGATCTGAACAGAGTTTACCAAAATGCGTGAAATCTGTGTAAACACGCGTTGGAAAATCAATTTTCCCCATAGAATTAACCTCTTGTGTGAATTCATGCATCCGGCACATCATGGTTAAATTTTCAAAAATTCCTCTTATTTATGAAATCAGAGATTATCCTAGCCGTTTTTCAGAAAACCTCCCTGTCCTTTTTCTTTGAAAATAGCGTTCTTTTCTTTAAAAAAAAAAAAAAAAAAAAAAAAAATGCAAAATTTTCGTTTATTTTCCAACGGAATGCAATAAACGGACATGGGCACCCCCAGGAATATTTGCAAGACTAGATTTTTATCAAAATCATTATTTTTTTTTAGAAATGCTAATTAATAATTATGCATTATAAATTATACTCCTTGAGAATAGGTAAAATTCATGGTATATATTTTTGAAAGCGCAACCCTGTTAAAGAAAAAAAAAAAAAAAAAAAAAAAAAAGTAAAAATATTAAAATATATATTTTTAAAGATTTTTTTTATCATCCAACTAGATCTCACGGCATTTAAGAAATAGTGTTTAGAATAGAGAAACTCGAAGATGCAAAATTACCCCAGAAGAGTAAATTTTTTTTATTTCTTCTAAGTTTCGAATATAATAATAATAAAAAAAAAAAAATCAAAATGGAACACGAAGGCAGTAATGGAATATGTTGAATTCTAAAAATGGATTTCAAGTTAATATATCTGATGACTTAAGAAACAAAACATTTTCCTAGAATTTTGAGAACTATATACAGGAAATGATTATTCAATGAAAGGAATAAATACTTCTACTCATCAGCCTCTAATAATCATAGACGCATAAGCGCCAGAAAATCATCACGGAAGTAGCTACAAAAAACGACATAGGAGAGAAAGAAAAGACTAAATTAATATTTAAAAAATGCTCATTGTAACATAAAAGTATAAACGGCATAAGCATTTTTTTAAACGGATCATCCCTCCAAAATCGCCAGTTACGCATGCGCATTCATGTTCAAACGTGCGACCACAGTGACTGACTAAAATCATTTTCAGGCTGCTAATATCACTTCCGTCAATAGTAGGCCGATTGTAGGAGGGCGTTTCCAGAATTTCCAAATGTTATTTCGTACGTTCCTTAATTAAGTGTATTTCGCCCGGCTTTTTACCATGCCTACTTGCACAAAATAGAGAAAAAAGGTAACCTCATGAGTGAATTCATGGAAAACGAAGATTAATACTATGTCGTCCGCAAGTTTAATCAGGATTTTTTTTTTTCCCTTCTTTTTTTTGGCGCCGGTAGGACTGGTTCAGAAGTTTAAATCATTTCGCTTATGTCTATCGCCGATGTATTTTCGAGATTTTCGGGCTATCGTAAATTGTCAAGTTTTACTTCTCCGTCATTTGTTCGATCGTTTTCGAGGTGCATTTGTCCGATAGTTTCACGGTTCACCAACTTGGCGTCACCGAACGACATAGTGTTAAGAGTTAGTTTAAGGTTTATAACCATCAAGTGTTTTTTATTAAGCATTAAAAAAAGCATATTTCCGTTCTGATGCGCGAAATCGCGATCGTGCATCATTGTTATTGTTGTAGTTATTTGCTATGTCAAAAAACTTAATTTGCTTTAGTTTTCAAAACAAAAATTAATTTAAAAAATACCCTTTGGTTTTAAAAATACCCCTTTAAATTTAGAAAGGGGATGAAAATAACTTTGGAAATATTTAACTGATGTCGAACACTGGAGTTGAAATTTGACTGATAGACTTTTTATCGACAAGAATGCATTCTGGTCAGTTATGGGCTATCACTAAAAAGCCGCCACTTGACATCGGGCCTAAGCTGATTATTTTATATTATACCCTAATTGTGAAAAAGAATTCCCCGTTACCAGATAAATATTAGGAGTCAACATTTTAATACATTAAAAACAAATCTATAATAATAAAACAAGCTGTGTGTCTGTCTGTGGCTCTATAGAAACCTACTTAAAATTGGAGTAGAATTCTGAAATTTTCAGCATAAGTAGTTTTGGCGTTCTAATTTTAAGCATCACAAACAGAATGTTAAAATTTTAATTGGTTCTTTTTTAATTAATTAATAAATATGTTACAAAACGATATCTAATCGGGCTACAGCTCTGAAATTTTCAACATAGGTAGTTTTGGCCTTCTAATTGTATACATCACAAACAGAATGTCAAAATTTTAATTAGTTCTTTTTTTAATTAATTAATAAATATATGTTACAAAACGATGTCTAAAAGGGCTACAGCTCTGAAATTTTCAACATAAGTAGTTTTGGCCTTTTAATTGGACTTTTAAAAAACAGAATTTAAATTTTTTATTTTGTTCTTTTTTGATTAATTTTTTTAATTAATTAATTAATTAATATTTTACAAAACGATATCTAATAGGGCTACAGCTCTAAAATTTTCAACGTAAGTAGTTTTGACCTTCTAATTGGACTTCAGAAAAACAGAATTTAAAACTTTTGTTCAGTTTGTTATTAATTAATTTTTTTAATTAATTAATATAGATATATATATTACAAAACGCTTTCAAATAGGGCTACAGCTTTGAAATTTTCGACATAAATAGTTGTGGCCTTCTAATTGGATTTTTGAAAAACAGAATTTAATTTTTTTTTTTTTTAAATCAACAAATATTTTACAAAACGAATTGTAATTGGACTACATTTCTGAGATTTCACAAGAAGTTTTGGCCATCTAATTGGACTTTTGACAAAAAGAATGTTACAATTTTAATTTATTTTTTAATTTATTTTTTATTAATATTTTCACAAAAAGCGATTTCTAATTGGCCTAGAGTTCTGAAAGTTTCAACATAGGCCGTTTTGGCCTTCTAATTTTGCTTTCCACTAACATGTGTTAAAATAATCTTAAAGGGGTGCTAAATTATTGTATTAAAGGGGAATTTTTTTTTCTTGACAAGGGAGAGGCTTCTAATATTAAAGCTTTAAGTAGCAATTAGATTTTAGTGAGTGAAGCGAGCTTATGCTTACGCAGCAATGAACCTTTCAGCGAGAGAAGCGAGCCTATGCTTGCATAGCAATGAACCTTTTAACGAGTGAAATAAGCCTGTGTTTATGTGTCCATGAACTTTTCAACGAAGCTAGCTCGATTTTGCGTAGCGATGAACCTTCCTGCGAACGAAGCGCCAAAGACTGGGTCCTATACAAGAATGACAGATTTCCGCAACTCGAGGCCTCACAGCTAGCTAAAATATTGCACATGTTAAAATTTCGTAGCGAAGCACGGGTATTTAGCTAGTTTAATATAAAATGAGTAAGTGTACACCACGCGCGCTTCGAAAAATAACAAAAACATATACTTACTGCACCATTATTCCTTTTGAGTTAATTTCAAAAGTACAAGATGCATAATAATTTATTTTTTTTAAACAGATGATGGTAAAATGAAGTAAATTAATATTCTAAGAGTGGTGAAAGGAGCGACAACCACGTGAGGCAATTTTAGAGGAAGGAATGTTCCCAAAACTTTGCGTAATTTATATACGTCCCCAAAGGACTGGATCTTCAGAAATCGATATGTCGCTCATCTTAACCTTCTGTCGGAAGCATCGTTATAAGGGGCATCAAGGAAAGAAAAAATACAGAAGTTTCTGTGAAAAAAAGCCACACATACATATATGACATACACAACTAGTTGGACACGAAAGGCGGTAAAATCACGTGTCAGTTCCAAATGTGCCCGGTATTTGCGAATCTAGCTGGACAAATGCTAGATTTAGTGGAAAAAAAGATAGCTGGAATTTATTGTTTAAAAGTTGAAGCAGATGGATTGAGCTGGATTTTTTTTTTTTTTTTCGTTAATTAGTTTATTAAGAAGGCGGAGTGAAGACATAATTCTCGCCAAACCTTAGAGCCTTTTGTTCTCTACAGGGTTGTGGTTTGGAGAACATTATGCTTTCACGCCGCCAAAATGGATTAAATGCCTATGAGCAACTGTGACGATCTACCGTCTAGTGATGTCAAGTAAAGTTGAAGTTTAGTATAGCAATGCTACAGTCTTCTAGACCAGTTCATTTAGAAACTACTTTGTATAAAACCGTAACATTTGGTGCGAAAATGATCACTTTATGAAATGACATCAAATAAAAACTCGCAATTAACGTCTAATATATTTTAATTCTATAAATAAAAAAATTAGATAAGCAAAGAACTAGTGCAAGGGGGCGCCAATGCAAAGGCATTGACGTAAGGATTAAAAATATGTAATAAAAATATTGTTACGAATTTCTGTATATTTGTAAATATTTCGTAGCAAAAAGGGAAATGTATGTTCATTTCGCATAAGGCAGTGCATG
This sequence comes from Linyphia triangularis, assembly GCA_963978545.1. Taxonomy (NCBI): domain Eukaryota; kingdom Metazoa; phylum Arthropoda; class Arachnida; order Araneae; family Linyphiidae; genus Linyphia; species Linyphia triangularis. Next base: position 3,659,334 of record OZ021728.1, read on the forward strand.
CGTTTGTCTTTACTTCGCTTTCCTACAATGCGTCTCTTAATGTTTGAAAACGAGTTTTACAGAGATAATGCTGGAAAACGTGTTTTACAAGGAGAAGGCCATTTAACATTATGGTTAAGGGCAATCTCGCCAAATTTGGCGAGAAATCGCCAAATGTCGCCAAACTTGGCGACATTTTCGGTCCCCATGTACCTGTTTAGTGCTTTTCGACTGCGATCTGGAAAATTCTTCAAATTTCTATCTCTAGAAGATTCCCGAAGGAAGCTTTCCTATATAAGGCCTGCCAAGAGAGCGGGAGAGTTAGTTAGTTGTCTACAAGCATTCAGGGAGCTGTATTGTGAAAGTCAACTGCATTGCATTGTCTTTTGCGTCGATTTTAGCAGTTGTGTTGTCAAGTTTTTAACTGCTGTTTGTGCATCATTGTTGTGACGCGATTGAGTCTATTAGAACGGAAAGTTCTGGAGTTGTAAAAGAATCTGCGAAGAGTTATATCGGAATAAATTCCTTCAAGTTTTAATCTGCTTTGGCTTCAAGTTTTTCGAACCCATCCACGCAACAATATAGTAGATGCTAGTTTTTAATTTATGTCCTTTCACTGTCATTTCTCATCAAATTTCATGGTTTTTACAAAGGCGGTTTTCTAAATGCCCTGTGCTAGAAGATTGTAATATAACGAGTGTATGGAATAAATGCTTATTAGGACTTCCACTTAACTAAAGTAATGAATTTCACAAACACGAGTTCAAACAAACTATGATTGCAAAACAAAAATGTTTCAAACTGAAACATTACAAATAAAAGATTACAAACTTTTCCATACAATTAAGTAGAAACTAAATTAATAGCAAAAATAACAAGTATAATTCATTATTTTAAAATAATAAGTATAAAAAGTTGAAAGGTAATTCTTTTTAAATAAGGTAATCTTTGTAATTTCTTTCCAGAATCAATTACGCAAACACTTTGATTAAGTTTCTGAAAACCAACTTGTGCCATAACCCGTAAGGAAATTAAAGCATCGTCAAATTGAAGATAATAATTACTCGCATAATTGCTCCGTTATTGAATTTTTACCGAAATTCCTTGTCTGGAAGATGTTTAGAACATCTTAAAACGGCACACCTATGATTTCGATAGAAGCGTTGCTGAAAAGGTTAATTTTTCAAGGTCAACTACCTTATAACGTTATTTTAACTAATACCTTAATGAAAGGTCCAGTGCCTTTTTTTTTAATCCTTTATATTAACTTCGATTTTGTGTGTGGGGAGGGGGGGAGGGGGACTGTGTATGTCGATGGAAGGCAAATCTGCTTAATTAACCCCGCGCTGAAATTGCATTTATTAACCGATCATTGAAGAAACTCTTTGCTGATGCCGAAACTGTTTTAATAGATAAATTTAAAAAAATTGTTTTAATCAGAATAAATAAAAAGATATTTGGATTCGAATGCATAAATTCGCATCCATATTTAATGATTACATTTTGAAAAGCAGTTTACCGCATAAGTTTACTGATAAGAGATGACGTTTGCAACTAATTTTAAATATTAAAAAACAAGCGCAAGCTGGCAACAGAAACGGCCCTTTGTTAGTGAATATAAAAATTGCCAATGGATATAAAGAATTTATATTAAAAAAAAAATTGTTTTTATGGATTATATTATTTCTCTTTGAAAACATCGAGATAACCAAACAATCAAAATGCAAAAATAAAAATTAAAAGTTTAGGTACCTCATCAAACAACAAACTGAGTTTTTTTTTTTTTTTTTTTTTTTCGTAGAACGCAGAGAAATTATGAACATACTGGTGTGCAAAGGAAAAAATGGCCGAAACTACTTACAAATTAACTTGGAATGAGTTGAACTGAATCTGATAACCAAATATGTCATAACTTGTCAACTATAAGGACCATTTTTTTTCATTTGGTAACCCCCCCCCCCCCTTCTTTAATTTTCCCATGAGAAATGATACAGACGATTTCACTTCTTTGGCGTCAAATATATTTGCATCTTTTAAAAACTTAGCCAAATTGTCAATAATTATTACTTCATCGGTGTCTTAATATTTATTGCCATTATGGATATAGTTCAACTCATTTAACGTCGATTTTCGAACAGGGTCGGCCTATTCGTATTCTTGTTTCTACATCTATGATCCCCCTCTCGGGCCATATACCTGAAAATTCAAAACGCAAACGACCTTCACTCATTCGAACATTTATCTTTCGGCAGCCATAATACAGCTCAGCTCCAGCCTTATTTTCTCCCCTTTTGTTTCTTCTTTTTTATATATATAACACTGTTTTCTTCTTTGCATTCCTTTTGGTCGTTTTTATCGCGGACGAATTTTTATCCAAGGTTGACGAATAAAACAAGATTGCGGTCTCGTAACATTCCTTCTGACGTCACAGCTCGCCCAATTTGAGAGATTGTGTTAGCCCTTAAATGCGTGAATTTTTATTTTTTAATAAATACAACTTGAAATCAACCGGGAAATATGGGTGTAGTTAATGGGAAAAATAACCCCCCCCCCCAAAAAAAAAAACTTAAAGAATTTTGCATATTGATGTATTTTTACATCACAAAAAAAAGCTACATTTTTCTTGCATAAATTCATGCAAAGTTGCATAAGTACATGCAAAAATATAAGTAATATTTATTACTCTTACCTTGTACCGATCCAAACAATTTGTCAAAGATTCTAGTTGCGTTCGGAAACGATAAAATAGTTTTGGTAGAATAAAAAATTAAAAAATTAAAAAAAGAAGAAGAAAAAAAAAAGCCCAATGCAATGATTGCTACATAAAGAGATATGAGTTTTAAAGCATACAATGAAGATCTACATAGCAATGCATTTAAGGGTTAAAGTTCGATATTTTCTGGTCTTCGAGTGGCAACTGCAAATTTATGTACCTCTTCGATTGAACATCATTAGGAATTTTTATTATAGAATGTAAGAAAATGCAAGTTGATTATGAATATATTGGTCCGCCGCGGAAAAAATGGCAGAGACTGTTCCTAAATTTACTTCAAATAAATTGAAATAAATCCGATATCTCAATATGTCATAACTTGAAAGATAATTAGTGTCCTTTTTAATTTCTTAACTTATATGGTGCCAGATACTCGCACTTTTTTTGAAAGTGAGCCAATTTAGCGATAAATATTATGCAAAAAAAAAAAAAAAAAAATGCTAATAATTAATTCGAATTTATGCTCAATGGAATTTTGAAATGAAGGAGGAAAAATTAATGAAACACCATCAATGATTTATACGCATCCTGTATACCCACTACCAACGTGGGGGGGGGCCACCTGTATAATTTTCAAATTAAAAAGTATTATTCTGAAATTATTTGCAATTGCTAAGTTTTTTTTTTTTTTTTTTTTTTTTTTCAACCATGACAAAACACTACTGGGATGTTAGGAATCCTGGAGGGGGGGGGGGGGGGCGGAGGAAATTGACGCTAAAAATCCTTCCCCTGGTGCTCGCCTAATCCTTACTAGAACTTCCTTTCAATTCAAGAAGCCTTGGACGAATGCAAGATATCGCCCGCAGTTAAGAAGCCCTTTTTCTCATTAATGTCGCAAGATGAGAGGGGGGGGGGGGGACAGAAAGGTGTGTCTGTGAACCCTGCAATCGTTAAGACAGCAGCGCCCGATACTCTGAACTTTGGAACGTCGTGGAATAATAAAAAATAAAAAAAGATTCGGTAGTACAGCGTATACGTCTTACCTTTAGTTCTTCGACGGTTGTGGTTCGTCTTGGATTATCGCTCCAGAAATGTCGAAGATTCACTTCTCGGGACATCTCATCGAACATGGACAGTAAGCAGTTTTTCTTTCTTTCTTTCTTTCTTTTTTTTGGAAATCCGTAGTACATGGGCACTCCCCCCCCCCCCCTCCCAGGAATATTTGCAAAGGGGTGCAAGACAATTTTTATCAAAATCATTAATTTTTTTTAGAAATGTTATTTAATAATTACGCATTATAAATTATACTCTTTGAAAATAATTAAATTGCATGGTATATATATTTGAAAGCGCAACCCTGTTAAGGGGGAAAAAATACAAAATAGTAAAAATATTAAAATATATATTTTTAACGATTTTCATCCAACTAGATCTCACGGCATTCAAGAGATAGTGTTTAGAGTAAAGGAATTCGAAGATGGGCAAAAATACAGAAGAGTAACATTTTATTTCTTCCATGTTTGGGATATCATAAAAAAGAAATTAAAATTAAACACGGAGGCAGTATTGGAATATGTTCAATTGAATTCTAAAAATAGATTTCAAGATACTATATCTGATGACTTAAAAAACAAAACATTTTCCAAGAATTTTGAGAACTACACAGGAAATGATTGTTCAATAAAAGGAATTAATACTTCTACTCATCAACCTCTAATAATCATCGACAATAAGCGCCAGAAAATCGTCTCGCAAGTAGCTATAAAAAACGACATAGGAAAGAAACAAAAGACTAAATTAATAGAAGAAAAAAAAAAGAACTCGTTACATAACGTATATAATAGGCATATGTTTTGTTTTTTTTTTATCTTGGAATTTAAATCTTTTCTCTCATTTTTTTTTTTTTTTAATTTTCAAGAGCCAGGGGGGGTGCAAGTGCACCTCCTTGCACCCTCTTGGGGGCGCCCATACCTTTGTATTTAACTACTATATTGTTTGTGTGTATGGCAGCCGGGTGAATCTCCTGAAGCCTGATTAAACCCACTTGCCGTCATCTGATCGGGTTGAAACTTTGGCAGATAGATTCGTTGTCGATGACAATGCATTCTATCAAGTTTTGGAGGTTGTCACTGTCACTAAAAAGTCGCTTTTACACACGTTTCTGAAATCATTTCGGAATACTAATATATCCCATTTAAACCGATCATTGTTGAAAATCTTTCCTATCGTGAAAATTGTTTTACTCGGAATAAATAAAAAGATAATTGGACGTGAATGCATAAATTTTGTTATGAAGTGTAGTTCAGTCCATTCAACATAGCGTAGCGTAGTAATGCTATAAGTGGAAGAATTTTAACCCATCGTTGTTGAAATTCTTTCCTGTTGCCAAAATTGTTTCCAATCGGAATAAATCAAAGATATTTGTGACGTGAATGCATAAATTCGCGTTCATTTTTAATAAGTAAATTTTGAAACGTAGTGTGCCGCATATTTTACTGTTGGAGAGGTTTTAAATATTTAAAATTAGTTGTAAACACTAAGCACACGTCGTCATCAAAATCGGCGGTATGGTAATGAATATAAAAATTGGCAATGCATAACAAAGGATCTATGATGAAAACTTTGTTTTTATTGGTTACATTACTTCATTTGTCGACCTAATTATTGACAAAACGATTGCTTTTTCTCGCATGTATCGTTAATCGTTTTAAAAATGTTCCAATGAACATACTAAAATCACAATATGACTATACTTATTCAAAACATTCAACCAATTGAACAAGAATAGTACACCTTTTTTTTTTTTAAATTTGCTAGTTTAATTGTTGAGCAAGATATTCAATGACAGTTTTCTCGCGTTCATCGTTAATCGTTTTTAAATCCTTTAAATTAACTTCGATTTTGTGTCGATGGAAGGCAAATCTGAGGAGGCATAATTAAACCCCTTGTCGTTATCCAATCAAGCAGAAACTTGGCAGATAGGTTTGATATCGATAACAATGCATTCTATCACATTTTAGCGGCTGTTACTGTCACTGAAAGGTCTAATTTACTGAATACTAATAAAATCGCTTTAAAATATCATTGAGCCAATCATTGTTGAAGCACTTGCCTGTTGCCAAAACTTTTGTTAATAAATAAATAAATAAATAAATAAAAAAAAATGACTTTAATCAAAAATAAATAAGTGATATTTGAATGTCAGGGCCTAAATTCACCTTCATTTTTAATAAGCAAATTTTGAAACTTAGTTTGCCGCACATTTTGCTGATAGAAATATTTTCGATTTTTAAAATTAAATGCCAACACCAAACACTCGCAGTTTACAAAATCAGCACTGTGTTAATGAATATAAAAATTGGCAATGTATATAAAGGATTTATATTTTTAAAATAATTATGGGTTATATTTTCATATTTCAGTATTGTTGCGTGGACAGGTTCGAAAGATTTGAAGCCAAAGCAGATCAAAACTTGCAGAAATTTATTCCAATATAACTCTTCATAGATTCCTTTACAACTCCAGAACTTCTCGTTCTAGTAGAGAGAATACAGCTCTTTTCACAACAATAGAGCACAAAACAGCAGTTAAAAACTTGACAACACAACTGCTCAAATCGCTGCAAAAGACAAGTTCACTTTAGAACTACTCTGAATGCTCACTGAGACTCAGTAATTCCAGTCAACTCACCAGTCAACTAATTCAGTGACTCAAAATCAACTAACTAACTTCCCCGCTCTCTTGGTCAGCCTTATATAGGACAGGTGAATCTTCGTGAATCTTCTAGAGGTAGATATTTGGAGAACTTTCCAGATCGTAGTCGAAAAGTCCTAAATGGGGACCAAAAATGTTGCCAAATGGTCGCCAAGTTTGGCGGCATTTGGCAACAAAAATTAGTCGCCAAAACCGTCGCCAACTTGGCTCTATCTCGCCAATTTGGCGAGATTGCCATTACCATAATGTTAAATGCCTTGCTCCTTGTAAAACTCGCTTCCCAGTGTTACTCGTTAACTCGTTATAAGCATTGAGACCCTTATTGCCGGGAAGCCAACTTAAGACGAACTATTGCACTGCCTTATGCGAAATGTTTTCTATTTACAAAATTAACACTACGAAATATTTACAAATATACAAAAATTCGTAACAGTATAAAATCCAATTATCTTTTCAAAAATAAATAATATTTTTACAATAACTTTAGCAGCCTTGTGTAATACACACCCCTGTACACCCTTCTTTCAACAATACTGCCAGAGCGTATGTTATGGACCATACTATTCTCTTTCTTTTTCATGGGAGACCAGGGAGGGGGGGGGGGTGAATGTTATCGAGTGCCAAATCCATTTAGAATGTACCTGAATGAAATCAGATAAAAGGGGAATATTCTTTGTTTTTAGCAGTGGAAAAATGACACTACGCCATTCATCAGATAAAAGCTCGCCTGTATTTTTTCACGCTCCTTTTTTCCCGGTTTCGCATGGATGGTCTCAGAGTGATGAAGGGAGTCCTAATGACAATTTGCTCGGATGGAAGTATTTTCTTTTTTGTGGCTGAATATACAGTAATGAGGCGGTCATTTTTCACGGAACTTTACACTAACTGTACCTGGCATTCTCACTGGGGGAAGGAAATTGTAGGCGAGGTGAGAAAAGGTGGGGGGGCACAGTAGTTGTCATATTTTAACATGAACTTATCCTGACAACTTGTCCAAGACGGCTTGTCCTGACCAGGGCCGAATTTAAGAGTATGCCGCCTATAGGTTAAAAGTCCATTTGCCGCCCCCTCTACAGTTCATATTTGCTTAATACATTTGTTTTATACAACCAAAGGATAGATTTCATTGGTCTTTTCATCTTTTTTAAACATGTTTTCATCTTTTGTAAACATCAAGTTCATTTAGTTTAGATAAAACTACAATTTTAATGGTTTACATTATGAATTATGTAGTCAAACTTGATATCTACCTTTTTTTTTTTTTTTACTTCTTTTAAGATTCGTTAAAGAATGAAATGTGTTTCGAACTTAATTAATTTGTTCTTGGAGATCATTGATCACTATTTTAAACATATTTTTATATTTTAATGCTAATGACTATCTATTGCGTGACTGAAGAACTGTGTTCAATTTGAATTAAGTTGTCCTACACGCGGCGAAATGAAATCAAACAAAATGTAGTTAATTACTGGTTTATTTGTCGAAATATACACAAATTTCTCTAAAACAACTCACCCCACGTAATCTTCATGTTCAAATTTACATAGCTTTCTTACGAGACTTCTTAATAGAAAATTCGTTAATAACGTCCTCATATGAACGTTGTATTTGCCACAAAACAAAGCAATGAAAGTGAGTTTAACCGAATTTCAGAAATACTGGTTCGCAGATAGTTCTCAACTCTTCTAAGGCAGGAAAAACCGCGTTCTTCCGCGCAATTTGTAGCAAGTATGCACAAATTTATATTAGGGAGTGTGCCGCACACGGGATGAATAGAGCTAAAGCAGTTTTTTTTCTTCTTTATTTTTGCTTGCAGACCATTGTAAACGCCGGCCATATTGGAAGCGTTATCGTAAGATTGGCCTCTGCAGTCATCAATGTTTATTTGCAGATTTTCTAGCTCATTCATAACACACTCAAACATTCCTTCTGAACTATGACCAGCTGATGGAATGAACGAAGTAAGACAGGGCACACCGTCACTTTAAACATATCTAACAGCAAGGACTAACTTCTCTACATGTGACATGTAGACAAGTAAGACATGTAGACGACTACATGTAGACATGTAAACGACTACATGTAGACATGTAAACGACTACATGTAGACATGTAGGTCGAGTCTATGATGAGAGAAAAGTCTTTAGATTGTTTCAACTCTTCACAAATTACTTGCTTAACATTTTGAGCCATTAATGCCTTCATCGCATTGTTTTGGAAGAGAGATAAGTTGTATTGCCACTACCACAATTACCGTATTTTTCAATGTGTGTTGCTAAGAATGGATAAAATTTGGATATCAGCTCTAAAGCCATAAGAAAATTTCCATTCCTGTTAGAACCAAATATCACGTTGTCAACTCTTAAAGCGAGGCCTTTGGATGTCAGGGCCTTGACAGCCGCTACAACTCTAGTTAAAACGTTTTTCCCAATAGTGTGTTTCTTTGTATAGTTGTAAAGTTAGTATACTGTCAACACGGTTAAGAGAAATTCCTCTTGCTTTCAGAGTAATAATAGCAGATTTGTGTATTGGGGAATTTTCATTGTGACATGCACGAATTTCTCAATTTTTCCAGTCATTGAATAAAAAACTGATCCCTAACTTTTTGAAGAAAAAAAAATCCATATCCTTTCATGAACTTCTCCATTTTTTAATCAAAGAGAGATTTAGTCAAATATCTCTTGATCTTTGTACGCTCTTAAGCTGTTAGTGAAATCTAATCCTATGTTTTGTTCAAAGCCATTTTTCACTATTAGATCTCTAGTATAGCATCATTTAAAATCCACAAAGCTGGATCCTCATTTAAAGAGTTTGCTAATTTTGGGTCTTAATTTTCTGTTAAAGTTTGACTATTAGCATCAAATCCATCAGGTACAATCTCATTGTGAGAACTTGTTTGTATTTCAGTAGATTCTGATAACAAGATGGCTGTTTTGGAACAGCTCGTTTCAGAGAAAGTATTGTCGTCCCCAACAGAACCATCACAAACACCATGAGCACTTTCAGGTTTCCTTTTACCTTCTTTGTCGTTCTTTTCTTCTACTGGCAAACTATTAGACTTAAAAAACAAATCTAGTTTTTTTGTTTCTTTCAGAACACGTTCTTGAAGTTTCAGTTTTGTTCGTTCTTTGTTTTCAGCGCCACTGAGTCTCTTTCTACCGTCACTCATAATAGCTAGTAGGCATAATAGCATTTGTTAAAAACTGTAAGTTATGTGTTCCGAGCACCCAAATGTTGGCCCCTCGTTAGAGGGAGCTAGTGTATATAGTTCTATGTTTCTTATCTAAAAAGCTCGTTCTATTCTTGGAGAGACAAGACGTATGTTTTGCTCTCTCGTGTTAATACAATAAAATTAAATTGACATTTTGAGCAGTCTGATGATTGTTTACGAACCGCAGCGTTCATTATGTATTGGAATACTCTAAGCTATAAGGGGCAAAATCGTAACAAACAACACGAACATACCTCGTTCAACACAATCATCAATGATCCAGTTGTGCACACCGATAGACATGAATAACAGCGTCAGACACTACACTGCTGACAGCGGTGCCGCCTTCAACCGACAGATTAGCTGCAGTGTTGCCAGATCGAATCGCTGCGCTTGTGTCGTCAAACCGAATAAGAATGCACGACAAGAAAGTTATTATACAAGATTACGTGCTGTGAATTTGTAATATGTGATAGTTTTAGAAAGTAGGCTATGTATTGCAGGATTAAAGGATATTGTTGCGTGGATGGGTTCGAAAGACTTGAAGCCAAAGCAGATCAAAACTTGCAGAAATTTATCCCGATATAACTCCAGAACTTCTCGTTCTAGTAGACTCAATACAGCTCTTCACACAACAATAGAGCACAAAACAACAGTTATAAAACTTGATACACAACTGCTAAAAATCGCCGCAAAAGACAATGCAATATAGTACACTTTCATTTTCGGAACTCTCTGAATGCTCGTTGAGAGACAACTAACTCAGTAACTCAACTCAACTCAACTCAACTCGCGGCCGGTCACGGTAATATAGGAAAGTCAATCTTCGCGAAACTTCCTAGAGATATAAATTTGGAGAACTTCCCAGATCGTAGTCGAAAAGCCCTATACATGTACATGGGGACCGAAAATGTCGCTAAATGGTCGCCAAGTTTGGCGACATTCGGCGATTTCTCGTCAAATTTGGTGACAAAAATTAGTCGCCAAAAACGTCGCTAACTTGGTGAGATTGCCATTAACCATAATGTTAAATGGCCTTCCCCATGTAAAACTCGTTTTCCAGCATTATCTCTGTGAAACTAGTTTTCAAGCATTAAGAGACATATTGCAGGAAAGCAAAGTAAACTCTTGCACAGCCTAGTTAATGTACATAAATTTTCTTTTACATTACTAATACTACGAAATATTTACAAATATACAGAAATTCGTAACAATATTTTTTAAGTAACATTTCTTCTTAAATTCTTACGGAAAGTATCCTTAATTTTTGAAATATTCCATTTTAACTTTTGAATAAATTGTCAAACTGCCGCCCCCTGAAAAATTGCCGCTTTCGGTTGCAGCCTAACTTAGCCTATTTTAAAATTCGGCCCTGACCTTATTGAATGTAGGATAGATCCTTCCGCTTAAAAGATATAGTAAATCACAACTTATATACTAATATTGAAAACATGTGCGCATATAGTTTTGTATTAAACTTAAAGTTGATAATAAAAAGCACTTTTGAATTTTAATTTTACTTATAGTCCGAGAGGCAATTTTTGGATCCCATCAAACATCATTCTGAATTTTTTATAGAAATTGGAGAAAAGTTATTAGATTACGAATCCACTGGTCTGCCGTGGCAAAAATGGCCGAAACTGGTCAAAAATCGACTTTTAATTATTTTTTTTATTTGGTCACTCTTTAATTTTCAATTAAGAAAGTTGCAGACGATTCTGATGTGTGGCTATGGCTTACTTGCATCTTTCACAAATGAGCCAAATTGGCAATAAACATTACGTCACTGATGACGTAACTGATGTCGCCAATTTGGCTTACTTTTAAAAGATACGAGTTTTCCGAGTCAGAGATCAGAAATCGTTTGCGCTTTTTCTCATTGAAAATCAAAATGCAGTGGGTTGCCAGACGAAAAAGTTTGTTCCCTTTTAAGTTTTAGTTCAACTCATTCCAAGTCGATTTTTGATCAGTTTCGGCCATTTTTGCCTCGGCAGACCAGTGGATTCGTAATCTACTCACTTTTCTCTAATTTCTATAAAAAATTCAGAATGATGTTCGATGGGGTCCAAAAATTGCAGTCGCCTCTCAGTCTATTAATACTTTACAATTCTAACCACTGTTACTATAAGAGTTTTGACGAATTATATGGCTTTGACTAAGCTATTTCATGACGTCACTCACTTGGCGAATCACTATTGGCTAACCCTGCCTCCTCTCAGTTCAAGACGTCACGTGTAAGATTACTGCGCAGCCAATCAGCGCGTAGTAAAACCGGATCACACATCACTGTAAGCGTATTCAATGATGTCGGGATAAGTTGTCTTGGACTATTATAGAATCGAATTTTATCACAATTAAAGAAAACAGGTTTTAGAAATTGTTTAATAATTCCCATGAAATTGAAGAATAGCAATTTCGAATCATCGTTTCATGGGTGTCGACAAAATTTGATTTTCAGTTTTAACCTTCATGTTTTTACTGAATATATTGTTACGAATTTCTGTATATTTGTAAATATTTCGTAGCATTAATTATGTAAAAAGATAAATTTATGTACATTTCGCATAAGGCAGTGCAATAGTTCGTCTTTACTTTGCTTCCCTGCAGTGTGTCTATTAATGCTTGATAACGAGTTTTACAGAGATAACACTGGGATGCGAGTTTTACAAGGAGCAGGGCATTTAACATTATGGTAATGCCAATCTCGCCAAATTGGCGAGATAGAGCCAAGTTTGCGACGGTTTTGGCGACCATTTGGCGATATTTTCGGTCCTCATGTACATGTATAAGACTTTTCGACTACGATCTGGAAAGTTCTCCAAATATCTACCTCTAGAAGTTTCAAGAAGGTTTGACTCCTATATAAGGCTGGCTGTGAGTTGAGTGAGTTAGTTGAGTCAGTTAGTTGACTGGAATTACTGAGTTGAGATACTGAGTCTCAGCGAGTATTCGAAAGCGAGAGTTCCGAAAGCGAACTGTATTACATTGTCTTTTGCGGCGATTTAGCAGTTGTGTGTCAAGTTTAACTGCTGTTTGTGCTCTATTGTTGTAAAAAGAGCTGTATTGAGTCTACTAGAACGAGAAGTTCTGGAGTTGTAAAGGAATCTGTGAAGAATTATATTGGAATAAATTTCTGCAAGTTTTGATCTGCTTTGGCTTCAAATCTTTCGAACCCATCCAAGCAACAATATTAATAAACATTTAATTCCATAGAGGTGTATAAAAATTTATGATCTAGTGAATACTTTCAAACATTTATTTACTTCTATTGTCACCCTGATTTATTCACCAAATTATTTTTAATTTTCAAAATTCATCAATTTTCCCGTATAAGGTAGCTGCCATTGAAGAAAAAAAAATCATGTTTTTCAATGATTGCTAAATAACGACTCTACCGATTTTGATCAAAATCTCTGTGGTAATGCCTCTTAAGGTGTTCTAAACATCTCCCACCTCCGAAATTCCCGTAAATATGCTTCAATGGCGTAAAAAGTTGAAAAACGAATGCCTTCAACACAGAGTTCTCTTCCCTTTCATCAACGATCGTTTTCTCTTCTCTCCCCAGTTTCAGTAATAAGAAAGGATTATATAAGAATTATCGAAAAGTATATCGCCAAAATCATCATTTTGGCGGAGGTGTTGTTTTTTTAAAGACCCATACAAAAATTATCGCAAAAAAAATATCACCTGACTAGCCAGTATTGCTAAATGAATGATGAAAATATAAAAACGGTAAATCACACAAATCCACGTCAGAATTAGATTGTAACTGAAAGTTGTGCGATGTTCCACACCTCTAGTTATTACTAAATTTGCCGATATCAAACCGAAAGATTTATTAATTTAATCTCCACAATATGTAGACTTTTCTCCTTAACGTCACATCTAAGGAATATTTTTTCGTGATGAAACGATTTGTTTTAACGAGAAGCAAAGAAGAAAAAAAACAACCTTTTCCGATTGTCATTGCAGCTTTGATTCAAAAATCTTCACTTTGTGGTATTTCACTATCGCGGTCATATCTTGCAGCGAAAGAACCGCAAAACCGACGAATGCTATTCGCGACGTAGCAAAAATATTTCTATGGCTGTTCAGTTTCATAAGAGAATAATTAAAGATTTGACATCATGTTTCGAATATTATGTCGCAATATTTCACATTCTAAGCAATGGTTGTATATAACATTTGTAAAATACGGATCATATTTTGACTTGTAAATGTTTAAGATAATATTCAAGTTCAAAGAAGAACAAATTAAAAGAAAAAAAGAGGGGGAAACCGTTACTTTGTTGTTTTATTCATCATATTTTGAAATTAAGTAAGTAAATAATATAACGCATAAAAACAAAGTTTTTAAAATAAATCCTTAGTATGCATTGCCAATTTTTAAATTCATTAACTGTAAACAGCGCATTCGAATCTGTAAACAGCGCTTGCTTGGGGTTTGTATCTAATTTTAAATATCAAAAACATTTCTATCAGGAAAATGTGCGGCAAACTACGTTTCAAAATTTATTTATTAAAAATGAACGTGAATTTATGCACTCGTGTCCAAATATCTTTTATTTATTCTGATTAAAACAATTTTATTATTTATTTATTAAAACGATGTTGGCAAGAGGAAAGAGTTCCTTCAATGGTTGGTTAAATACTATTTTAGCGCGGTTGGATGACGGCAATTGGTTTATTAGTATTTCGTAAAAGTGACAGTTACAGCCCCAAAATTTGATAGAATGCATTGTCATCGACAGAGAATCTATATACCAAGTTTCAGCCTGATTGGATGACGGCAAGGGAGTTAATTGGGTTAATTTGCCCGCCATCGAGATACACAGCCAACCACCCACCCAAAAAAATACACAAAATCGAAGTTAATATAAAGGATTTTAAAAAGCGCAGGTTTTAAAATTGGCCACAAGCAAGAAATACGTCTTGCATTTCTACACATTTTGAAACCTGCTAATTGGAAAAAAAAAGTGGTCTAGAAAAATGTGTGCGTGCGACTTGTCATATTTATACTTAACGAATTGAAAATTAACTTTCTTTTTGTAACTTCCGAGGGACATGGACAATCGAACATGGAAAATCTTTTCAATGATACCTTTCAATTGACATATATGGCAGATTGCCAGAAGTTATGATGCCAAGCAAGAAATCGGTGTTATTCGATTACCACTCAGTTTAAATTGTATATTGCGTAAATCGATTTCAATCGAACAATCAGTTGTTTAGAATATAAGTTATCGTTAGGATAATTACGATAATAGTGGTTGTAAAATACTTTACTTCTTTTAAAAAACATAATAAGAACGCTTGGAAAATGTCTCTTGATTTCCAAATTTGCAATCAAACGAAGACTTGCGCAAAAGTTGCAATTCCATATTTTGCGCAATCGAGGAGTCACTGAGTCTGATGAATGCCTCCCCCCCCCCTTTTTTTTTTTGACTTAAAAATGACGCCATTTTCAAATGCGAGATGTTATTTTATGCTGGGTATCAAATGCATGTATTTTATGCAACCACCGTGCCGCGGCACTTTTGTGTGCCGCCAAATTCTTAAAGTGTGCCGCCAAATTTTAGAAATGTATATTTGTAATTAATCCCATAACAAACGTACTGTTGTTTTTGTAGTACATATTATATTATTTTATTTTACATTCCCAATTTTTATCATAAACTATTTTACACAGTGTATTATAAGTGTATTACAATGTATTATAGGTAGTATTATAGGTAGGTAAAGTAAAAACTTTAAAACTTATCTTTTCCTTTATGTGCCGCCAAATTCTTAAAGTGTGCCGCCAAATTTTAGAAATGTATATTTGTAATTAATCCCATAACAAACGTACTGTTGTTTTTGTAGTACATATTATATTATTTTATTTTACATTCCCAATTTTTATCATAAACTATTTTACACAGTGTATTATAAGTGTATTACAATGTATTATAGGTAGGTAAAGTAAAAACTTTAAAACTTATCTTTTCCTTTATGTGCCGCCAAATTTTGAAATCGTTAAAAGTGTGCCGCGACATAAAAAAGGTTGAGAATCACTGGGTTAGAGTATCGGTCTCGTGTTCGGAGGATTGTGGTTTCGGTCAGCCAAATATCAGTGTGTACCGAATGAGGGCTGGTGCGCATTAAGTCTGTCGTGAATGTCCACTCGTTGGTAGGTGTCACGGCTGATGCTAGATGCTGAAACTTTAATATTCCGCACGAGACTGTAATTGTAAACGGTGGATTTGGCAACAGGAAAAAAGTTGGTTGTCATTTTTATGTTTTCATGCTCTAAATATTATTTATATTAGACAATTTTACTTGTTGTTGAATAAATTACATGCATTTACCTGGGTTATTCCGGTTATAAAATACTTTTCTCCAGTGTGGATTGCTCCAGTATTGTTAAAATGTAGGTAATTGATTTTAACTTCTAAATAATGTTGAGGACGAGCTTATAAAGATGAAAGCATTTAATTTACATATTAATTTAGGTTTAAGATAAAAGTAGACGGAACTCAAGTGACTTTTAAGAATGATTTAAGTTACATCTTAGTGGACATGAAAATAGCAGAATGAATGAATATAGTTCAAAGTTAAAAAACAGTTCTTGCTAGGAGAGGTTACCACATTTGGCGAAGCATCTATGTTTCAATTATTCTCACTCCAACACTAAAAAACGGTGCTAGTCTGTGGAAAATAAAAGGATTTTATCTCTCCCTTTAGAGTATATATTGCGTATTCGGAGTCCTAAAATACATACTCAATAGTGGGATTGGAGAGAGTGGAGAAGATTTCGATCTCGTATTCTTCTAGATGCTCAAAATTACCAGACGTAAATGGCAGTGTTAAGTACTTTATAAGTGGCTGAAATAGACAGGCGGATGTTCCAAACTTATTGACTAACGTATACACTTTTTTTACTTTCAATAACCCATATGTTAACACATTTTTTTTGGTAAAAAAATTATTATTATTTTTTTTTTTCATTTCTCCTCAATTTGGATTATTTTGACTTCAAAAAAGTGGTCTAGAAGAAATGTCTGTTTGTGGTCAGCATAACTCCCGAACGGATTGACCTACGATGCTCAAATTTTGTGTTCAGTTTACTGATGGCTTTGAAAATTTTATGTTTTTCAGCAATTGCCATCAAAAAACGACTTTCTGATATTGACACGAAACATTAATATGAAATATGTTTTTGATTTTTTTTTTTTCGAGATTCCAACCATACAAGTACTATTTCGATTGGAGGTGTATAAGAAATGTGTACTGTTTAAAAATTACCATCCGCTTTGGTTTGCAAAGAGGGTTGTTCCTTTGCTTTGTTTCTACTTATTGATGTGAATCTATGTGGCAGGTGTAATTAATGTGGGAACGAGCGTGATGATTGTGGGAGTGCAAGCGCAATGATTCACATTGAAAAAGTTTGCGTACTTCCGAACAACAACTTTGAATTTGGAAGAGATGGAATTTAGCGTTTCACAAGTAAAACTTCTCTCTGTGATGAAGTTGGTTGCAATCAATGGAAACTAAAGAGTGAACTGTGATATCTTAGGACTGTTGTTTAATGTGTTCAACTTTCACTGTTCATCATCCGTAAATAATGTATCTATACAAAAACTCCAACTTAACTTGACATCACTAGACGATAGATCTTCACCGTCCTCATAGGCATTTAATCCCTTTTAGCGGAGTGAAGACATAATTCTCGCCAAGCCTTTTGTTCTCTACAGGGTTGTGGTTTGGCGAACATTATGCTTTGACGTCGCCAAAATGGATTAGATACCTATGAGCACTGTGATGATCTACCGTCTAGTGATGTCAAGTCCTACACCGGGTGTGATCATATTGTCTCCCACATTAATGTATTAATATACGCCCATTTTTAATTTATAATTACTTCAAAATCGATTCTAAATTTTGTTAGCTATAGAGTTCGTAACGTATTTTTATTCTCATTAAAAATTTCAATTTCTAAAATGGAGAAATACGCGCTGGATTGCGATAGTTACTGTCGCTAAAAAAGCCGTCCAATTTTCAGAGATTATATTGGAAGTCGGACATTTTATCAAATTGCAGAATTGGAAGCGGGGAAGGGGGGAGAAGGGGGGGGGGGAGATTCAAAGGATCGAACGTATCGAAACGTTTGCTTCGTTCGACCTTTGAATCAATTTAGTAATTTCATTTTTATAAACCTGCAGTTCCGTTCGAACTATAAGCAGTAACAAAGAAATCGTCATTGCCGTGGACATCATTCTATGGAATATTTTCCTTCTCCTATTGCTGAAATAGTGCGTTCTGTGGATTACATACCTTTATACAATTGCAAGTTTTAGAAATTCGTTACCCAGATCACTTTTGTGGACATTATGTAAGGTATTATAATTGAGTTGATTTCCTTCGTATGGCAACATTTTGGACAGGGCTAGTGACCAACCACAACACATCTTTAAAAAACAAATTTGGAATTTCCCGTTTTGAACCCAATCGGCATGCATGTTTAATTTTTCCCGCGCACAGAAATTGACTATGACGTTGTAACGCATAACTTCCATTCATGTGTACTTGGAAAAAGTATTCGCATATCACATCAGCGGTAAGCAAGGTGAATTCTAATAGATCCAAAAAAAAAAAAAAAACGTAAAATAAGTGTTTGCGTAAAATTGCTTTATCGAAATGATACCTTATCAAGCAACAGTCAACAACGGAATTGTAACGAAAACGTGCTTCGGTCAGTTGGTTGTATTCAGATTTTCTGGCGCCGTCAGCAACACGAGGGCTATAGCGCGCCGAAACATTCGTCATTAGACAAGCCAACATACATTTACAAACACCCATGCCAACACGGGACTCGAACCCGCAACCTAGCGGTCTAGAAGCTAGCACGCTAACCACTATACCGTTTGGTCGGCATGTGCTTCGGTCAGATTATGCCAGTCCAATCTCTTATTATTTTACTAGAGTTGTAAGACGCATAAAGCGCCCGTTGAAAATCTTAATAACAAATATTTTAGTTTAATAAACACGAAGTATTTATTAAAGCGTTAAATCTCTTTTAATATATATATACACATACATTTGACAAAAAAATTGGTTTTAATGAAGAATCTAATGAAAAACTACATTGTGCGTGTGAATTCATCAAATCGATTATCTTCCATCAAATCGATTATCTTCCAATTCAAAAAAAAAAAAAAAAAAAAAAAAAAAAAAAATAACAGCAAAATGTGAGGCAAAGTACTTTTAAAAATTTATTTATTAAAAATTAACGTGAATTTATACATTTAAGTTTAAATATCTTTCATTTATTCCGATTAAAACAATTTTGGCAACAGGAAAGTGTTATGATCGGTCATAATTCAAATTACATAGTTAGTTAAGTAGCCATGTAGTGAGTCAGTCAGTGATCAGGGTAACTCTTACAGTAATATTCTCTCTCCATAACGACAGTTGTGGTCATAGGGAGGGGGGGAGTGGAGCAATTTCCTCTTCACTCCGTTTTAAACACAGTGGCGACTCGGTGCTCACAGAGCATCCGGGCTGCATCTAAATTTATTAGTTCAAAACTAAAATTATATATTTTTTTTACAATTTTTTCAATTGAAAAGCCAATTTCTACAGTAATACGGTAATAAATGTAAACAAATCCGATAAATAGCAAACTTGTTTCGTCAATATGCAGTACCAACCCAAATTGGAGATCTTCCGCCGAACAGCAGCCGAGTGTTCCTGAAACGCGTTTCGGCTGCGACGTTGCCATGGTAATCGATGGAACACAACAGAGCCTTTCCCTCCACGTAATGTGTAGAGAGACAGCCAATTCGCAATTTTTCAACTTAGGCTGCCCTTGAGAATTCGACGAACTGATTGGCTCGTGTGGGAGTGAGAGTCGCGATGTGTGGGTAAGAGAGAAACGAGTATTTTTATAAATTTTCTCCATTAAATGGAAATAGTTTTCGTGATAAATTTATACATGTGGTTTCTTGTACCTTCTTAAATTAATACTAAAACTTATCATTGAAACATGGAGCCCAGTTATAAGTTTAAATAAGTTTTTTTTTTTCTTTTCTATTTTCCTTCTCATATTACTTTATAAATATTGAAAGGAAGCTTTGCGTTTTAGAAATAGCTATTTCGAAAGCTGTAGAAATCAGATACTAAATTTTCAAAATTAATTACTAATGTTGCCAATAGGTGGCGCTGTACACTGTATTTCTTACGAATAAAGAGTGCTTTACAGCTAAGAGCAATCAGTCTTCGAACAGATTCACTGATTAAACAGAAAAGAAGTTAGCGTAATAGCAAAGAACGATTGCAGAGAACAAAATTATGACATACTTCTACAATTTTGTAACTACAGCGCCATCTGTTAGTAATATTTGTAACTAATTTTAAAACTCCTGTTTCAGATTTTCGCAACTTTCAAAATAATTTCACTTTTTGTTTCGATCGATTCTTAATTCTTATTTTAGACTTATTTAATTTTAAATTCATCGCTGGACACCCTGTACATCAAAAACTTTGTTTTTATGGGTTATATTCATTTCCTGATAAAGTTAAAATACTTGACTTTTCGCATCTAGATTACTTTTGGACATGCAAAAGCATAGAAATAGCTTTTCTAAATCAAGTGCATGGCACTCCAAGAACAAAAGAGTACTCCAATTGAAACTGCTCCGTTATCAACGGAACTCGAAATGCATTTTTACGCAAATATCCCACGCGTTGCTTTGCTAATCTTTTATCTATAGTACGAAAGAATACTAAAAAAAATGTTTGGTAACTGCATTACGAAATATTGCCGTCATTGTTACTCTCCGGAATTAACCGCGGTACAAGGAATTTTGCGTTTACATGAGTGCTTGATTGATTTTATATAATATTGCCCAAGCAGATATTGCAGCTTAGCTTGCTTTTAAATAATTATTCTAATTTTTTCTTTTACTTGGAATACATTTTTTTCAATTCGAGGGCATCGCACAACTTTCAATTACAGTATAAGTCATTACATTTAAGTGTGACATGTATTGGTTAGGACGGGTCGAAGTATCTTGAATCTTTTTGCGGCAGTGCGGAAAAGTTGTGAATTCTCATTCATAAAAAGTGTGCAAAATCTTTTAACTCTGAAATTATATTTTCTGTCCCCTCAATGGATTGAAAATTGGACTAAAAATGCTTAAAATTCAAAGGTTAATAAATAATCACAGATTTCGTTGATCATTTTGCGGTAATGCTTAAAAGTTAATGCTTTTTTAACAACAACACCTATAAAAAAAAAAGTTTAGAATTATGCGTTAATATCTTCTGTCGCCTCAACGGCACCGTATTTTGGAAAGTCAAGGCAATTTTTGAAATAAAAACACATTATATATACCAACTAGCTGAATACCCGTGCTATGCTACAAAATTTTACCATTAGCATTTTAGCGATCAAAAGACATTCATGTATTCTACACTTCAGACGTATACTCCCATTTCGATCCCGACAAATTGATCAATCAAAATAGATATTGTGATAAATTTATAATTGTGAATAGTATATTGGAAAGAGACATTTGAATATCCCTCGTTTAGAACGTTTAACTCCCTTCGGACCCTTTTTAATTACGTAATCGAGATTGCAATAGTTTATCGTGTTTAGATTTGCTAGTAGTTCTAAATTTTAAAGTAGTAGCTGTATTGGAATTGAGACATTAAGATAATCCTCGTATAGTTTCAATGTTGCGTCGACTTTTCTTCCCTTAAAATTTCATTAATCGATATTGGAATAACTTATTTTCTTTTACATTTGCACTTTTAACATTTGCACCAAATATCAGAATTATGACTACATTGGAAGAGGAACATTCGGATATCCCTCGTTTGGAACATTTAACCCCTTTTCGACCCCTTAAAGTTGGTTAATCGAGAACGGAATAGCTTACTTTTTCTATGTTTATCTTTTTTGACATTTGTACCAATTTTCGAGTTTGTGACCAAATGGGAAGCGGGACATTCGAATATCCCTCATAAAAAGTCGAAATACCTTGAATCTTTTTGCAGCAATGCGGAAAAGTTGTGAATTCTCATTCATAAAAAGTGTGTAAAATCTTTTAAGTCTGAAATGATATTTTCTGTCCCCTCAATGGATCAAAAATTGGAATAAAAATGCTTCAAATTCAAAGGTTAATCACAGATTTCTTTGATCATTTTGCGGTAATGCTTAAAAGTTAATACTTTTTTAACAACAACACCTATAAAAAAAAGTTTATAATTGTACGTTAATATCTTCTGTCGCCTCAACGGCACCGTATTTTGGAAATTCAAGGCAATTTTTTTAATAAAAATACATT
This sequence comes from Linyphia triangularis, assembly GCA_963978545.1. Lineage (NCBI taxonomy): Eukaryota > Metazoa > Arthropoda > Arachnida > Araneae > Linyphiidae > Linyphia > Linyphia triangularis. Next base: position 3,681,283 of record OZ021728.1, read on the forward strand.
ACACTTATCTCATTATAATGCGAAAATAAACTTTATTCCATCTTTTAGACGTACAAATTACAAAAGCATTATTTATTGTAATCTTTTTTTGGACTGTTTTTCTTATATAGACTTAAATGTCTAGTTTTACAATTTGCACGACTGCTTGTGAGTGTGAAGAATATTGAATAAAATCCTAGCCGTCCATTGCCACACAGTTCTGAAATATCTTCAAACGTTCATAAGAACAGGTGTTTCTGAGAACTAGAGGTATTGTAACGTAGTCACATAGAAATTTTGCAAGTTCATGAGATCTGTATAGTTTGTAGCTTCAAGGTTAACAGCAGGAATAACAAATCTGCGAACATACTTTCATCTGGGCCATTTCCCCTTGCTTTGATAATCAGTATAGCTTCATGCAAAAAACGTCTCTAACAATTTTGGCAAAAATCGCTGTGCTAATGCCTCTTAAAATGTTCTAAACATCCTCACCTTCGAAATTCCCGTAAAAATGCTTTAATGACTTAAAAAGTTGAAAGACGAATGCCTTCATGCTCTCTTTCCTTGAGCACACCTCATCAACGATCGTTTTTTCTTCTCTCCTCAGTTTCACTTATAATAAAGGATCATATAAGGATTATCGAAAAATATATCGCCAAAATCACAATTTTGACAATGTTTTTTTTTTTTTTTTAAAGATTTATACAAGAATTATCGCCATACTGACATGTAATTGAAAGTTAAGTGATATTCAACACCCTTAGTTTCTAATCGAATGTTGGAAGTATAAAAACGGTATATGACACAAATCCACATCAGTAATATAGTGTAATTGAAAGTTGTGCGATGTTCCACACCCCTAGTTTTTATTACTAGCAGTAGCGGGGATAAGAAGAGATAGGGGAGAAGAGAAATTAACGATAATAGGAAGTTCCTTTTCCAATCTATTATAAATAGTTACCAAAAATTTAGACGATTATGACACTTGAGAAAAAACGAAAAATCGACATCTTCACCATTTTTTCAAAACTTCGGGCCTTTTGCCGCTGTAAAATTACCCCTTAATGAAATCGTGCAGAGGAGTTCTATTGCGTTCTATTAGAACATCCCGATTTCAAAAAAGTGATCTAAAAAAAATTTATGTTTGTGTGTCTGTAGTCAGCATAACTCCTGTACAAATTGACCTAGGATGTTCAAATTTGGTGCGCGAGTTGGTGGTGACCACGAGACCTACTATTAAGGTTTTCATCAAAATTGCATATAGTAGCTGCCATTGAAAATATCATGTTTTTCAATGATTGCTAAAAAAAAGGCTCCAACGATTTTGGCAAAAATCGTTGTGCTAAAGCCTCTTAAGATGTTTTAAACATCCCCACCTCCGAAATTCCCGTAAAAATGCTTTAATGGCGTAAAAAGTTGAAAAACGAATGCCGTCAGCACAGATTTCTCTTTCCTTGAGCATACCTCATAAAAAAAAAAAAAAAAAAAAAAAATCCTACAAGAATTATCGCAAAAAATATCGCCATACTGGCCATTTTTTCTAAATAAATAATGACAGTATAATAACGTAAACGACTCTTTTTTTTTTTTTTTTTTTCTACCGAACTTTTATTACCTTATGTATACGTATGGATAATTGAAAGTAAGAACTTCCCGAAATGAAATTCACTGAATTATCTTCTACCAAATTTTGGATACTTATCATTAATCTGTTTCACTTGTTTCTTATTTAGAAGTATTCTTTTAACCATATTTTCTTGAGAACCGCACATACCATTTGAAAACGAAACTAACTCTGCAACTCACAATTTATGTTATTGGATGTTATACAATGTTTCAGATTTTCTTCACTTATAGTTTTCTTATGTTTCTGATACCTTTTTTGACATTTTACTATTATTTACATTACTTTCAGTGCCCTAATTTGAAAACGAAACTAATTCGTCTGCATCAGACCACACATTGACGTCTTACATCTTTCGTGACGTCACAATATTTAAAAACTATTCTATTCACACTGTTTTAATTTCCTTATCTGATTGCTTGAAATATTCTTTTTTTTTTCTAATGTTAATTATTATTTCAGTGAGAACTCCGTGCGCGCAGCTGAGCGCGCGGGGCTTTTCCTCCCTGGCTCGCCTGGCACCTACCGCAAAATCAGCGCTACAGCTCAACTCCAACAGCAACAGCAGCAGCAGACGATCAAACACAATAAACGAACCACAACTGGCAACGCGCTCGCAAGCAAAATGGCTGAAGTCGCCGAAGTCGTACCTTCAAGTTGGCCCAACGACAAGGAATCTTACGAACTCGGGGAAGTTATTGGTAAGTTCCGATTCATTATTACTCTCTCTAAACCTTCTGACCATAGTTGGTCGATGTTTTTAGAGTTGTAGTTCGTGTATGTGTTGAGATTGGGGGGGGGGGCAGTACCGGCGTGTTGATTTCTACATCATTGTTTTGGTTGATTGACAGGCGCGACTCATCATTAAAACTTTAAGAGTACACTTCCTTGTTAATGATGTTGGGTTTCGAATGAGGGCAGTTATGTTCCGTCTAGCTCGGCGATAAAATGAGTAGGGACAAATTCTTTAAAGAAAAATTATTATTGCAACTTTCTAAGAAGTTTCATCACCACAAATAATTTTGTCTTTTAAACAAAGTTATGAAGGTAACAGTTTTTGGCCGAGTAGAACGGAATTTGGAAATCGTCTTATAATGATTTGAACTTGAATAATGAAAGCTTATTGATAAAAATTAAATTTGAAACTAATGTTAACTTGAAACTGAACCTTGAACAGAATCCAAAAGATATTGCTCTAAACTGTGTCATTCATCATTTTTTTCTGTGTTATATTATTTCACTGCAGTTAATTAACTCTCATATTTATTTAATAAAATACTACACATTAATGAAAAGAGCATTATTAATGAAAATTCTGAGAACTGTGACAGCCACTGTTCAACTTCTCATCTTGGTAAAACTTCCAAGTACAGTATGGATTCTGCGTCGGAATTCTGCATAAAACTGCGCCAAATCGTACCAACCATTGGCAGTTTACCTGTTATTTAAAAAAAGACTGCAGCTACCATTTGTTGGCGAAAATCGACTTGGTGCAGACTTATGCCATGAAATCAAATTATAGAGAATTTTTTATTGTGTGACTTCTGTAGAAAGGGTGCAATTTCTTCTCTACAACATAATTTTTAGCCAAATTGCTCTAAAACTTCTCTCGTTTAACAATTTTCCAACAGAATTTTCAGATACATGGGGGCAAATTAAAAATTTGTCAAGTTTATTGCCGGCCTACTTTATATTCGGACTTTAATATACTTTTTTTTTATATACTTGTAAAATTTGATATGAGGAATACGTATTAGTAAACTGTTTTGAAAGAATGATAGAGTTTCGTAAATTAGATGCTTGGATACTTGTATAGTATCCTGACGTTGTAATAAAAAGTTTGACAATTTTAGGATTTTTTCATGTTCCAAAATGATGAAAGGAATGTTGTTTGCATTTTCATTCTAGAAAGGACCTTTGGTAATGTGACAAATGGTTTATGGTAGTGATCAAATATGGCATGTGGTTTAAGAAAGTTTTAAATATATTTTCATGCATTCAATGAGCAATAATATTTTTTTTTTTCAATGAGTAGTTTATTCAGACTTGCAAAATGTTATTTGCAACAGGAAAAAATTTCACAACAAATTAATTGGCTGCAATAAAATATTTTTCAACGTAAAAAACGAATGCCACTAAGTTGTTCTACTAATTTATGTCGGACCTTACATTCCACAGCTTGATATACTTTTCCTATTCTGACTGTAACAGTAAAAATTAAAACAAATTTTTAATGAACGGCATTCCCATTTCATAAATACTATGGAATGTTGGTAGGTACCTCAAATGTACATCAGTTGTTGGAAAAACCGTTGCCTTAGTGCAATTTTCATTTGTTGCGTAAAATTGCTTAATGAAAGATTACCATCTCGCTTGTTTTGCAAGCATACATTATGAGTGATTGTCAGTCATATTCTACCCTATCATAAACATGATGCAATGTTTTTGTTAACAAAATAAATATTGCTTCAAACCTTTTGGACGTAATTGCCGTATCTAACTGTAGTAATAAAACAGAGTGGCCACAGTACCAGGGAAATGTCAGGGAGCTTTCTGATTCTGGGAAATGTCGGGGAACTTTTTAAAATTTCACGAATATCAGGGAAATTTTCTGTTTAAGGCACATTCATCCATATTTTGGCACTATTTACATGGAGATTTGTAGTGGTAAGCCATTAGAAGTGTAATGTTACGGAATAATTTAAACTTTTCATTACCAGCAAAACTATTTTTTAAAAATTGCATATTATCTCTTTAGAATACATGTTCTATTTGTTCAGGGTGTCTAGACATCTGGAAAACCTAAGAAAATTGGAGAAATTTGAAAAAAAGTTTGTCCTATAATCAGGGAATTTTTTAGAAATCTGTCAGGGAATTATCAAGGAACTTTTTTTCCTGGAATTTTGTGGCCACCCTGTTTATATTAAAAAGAAGTCCTCTTAATCTTCGTAAGTCTTAGTAAGCATCATTCCTTATACTCGCTATGTTACTATCTTCAAGCCAAGTCCATTTGGAAACTACTTTCTATAGATACAACCTTGACATTTGGTGAGGAGGTACAAAAAAGATCACGTAATGAAATGACTTAAATTGTTTTCATTTAATGTCTATCTATTGTAAATGAAAGTTAAAATAGCAAAAGACAAAACCAGGTGGAGCCACTGCATATGCATTGACGTAAGGAATTCAAATATGAAATAAAATATATTGGGTGCTATTTTCGAGTTTTAAATTTATGTCATTTCTCTTTTCATTAAGTGATCATTTTTTGTACCCACTCGCCAAATTTCAATGTTTTGTACAAAGTATTTTCTAGATGCACTGAAATGGAAGATTGTAACATAACGCAAGTATAGGGAATAATCCTTATTAGGACTTCTCTTAGCTTCGATTTTGTTTGTGCCAGCGAGACAAATTTGCGGGTGGGCTAACCAACCCACTTGTCGTCATCTGATCTTTTTGAAACTTGGCAGATAGATTTGATGACAATGCATTCTATCGAGTTTTGGAGGCTGTCACTAAAAGGTCGCTTTTACACATGTTTCTTCGATCGTTATGGAAGACCAATAAATCCTGCATCGATCATTGTCGAAACGCTTTCCTGTTGCCAAAATTATTTTAATCAGAGTAAATAAAATGTAAAATTGGATGTGAATGCATAAATTTATTATAGTGTGAGGTCTGTTCAATTCAACATTGTGTTGCATAATAGTAATGCTGCGAGGGAAAAAATGTTACTGATGTGATTAATATTTAAAGTTGAATGCAAACACCAAGCACACGCTGATAACAGAATCCACGCTATGTTACTGAATATAAAAATTTGCAATGCATATTAAGTATCTATATTAAAATCTTTGTTTTTGTGGGTTATATTTCCGAAATTAGTTTCAATATTGAAATGTACTGGAGTATATGTTCTTGAATGTCCACATGTGAGGGACTAATGCCTCTTATGGTGTTCTAAACATCCCCACCTCTAAAACTCCAATAGAAATGCAATAAAATCATAAAATGTTGAAAAACGAGTGCCTTTAACACAAAGCTCTCTGCCTTTGAACACCGCCCATCAATAATGAATTTTTTTCTGTGTCACGCACAAGAAAGGACAAATGTAATGTCATTTGAATAACATTGTCATTTTAGCATGGTTTTTTTTCTGCCCATGTAAATATTGCCAAAAATATCATCAAATTGGACATTTTTTTTTAAATGAGTGAAAACGGTAAATAACACCGTACATTTTGATGCAATGACCAATACTATAGTGTAATTAAAAGTTGTGCACTGTTTCACACCCCTAGTTTTATGTGGTTTTCCCCATACTAATACAGTGGGAAGATATTCTGTCTGAGGTTAATATTCCTACACAAGGCTATAAATGCTATGGATATGTACATGCAATATGTCAAATGTAAGATCTCACTAAAATGCGTTTCCCTACAAAAATTCGACTGGAAGTAGCTAGATATCAATTGGCAATTTTTTTAATTTTAAACTGTGGCTCACGTGATGTTGGGATTATGTAAAATACAACACGTAGAAGTTTGCATCTTGGCTGCAAGTAGAGAACTTAGAAATTCAGTTGCATGCGGCTATAATCAGAGTGTGTACGCGGCCTGGAAAGTCTGTGAATGTCATTATTTGTTTTTAAAGCCTTGAATAGCCTGTGAACATTGGAAATGCATTTTATGTATAAAAAAGTATTTCAAGTATAGGTTGTAAATAACACCAATCCATGTCAGTATTACTATAGTGTACAATTAAAAGTTATGCAATGTTCCACCCCCCTAGTTTTATTTTCAATTCTCTAGAATTGTGATTTTCTTGTGTAGGTGTGGGAGCAACTGCCATCGTACACAGCGCATACTGCAAGCCGAGAAAGGAAAAATGTGCAATAAAGCGCATCAACCTGGAGAAGTGGAATACGAACATGGATGAGCTTTTAGTAAGGTTTAGCTCATTTTATACTTTATATAGCTACACTATTAAGTAATAGACTGAGGGGTGACTGTAAATTTAGGTCGTACATCATTCGGAATTTTTTAGAAAAAAGTTAGTAGATTAAGAATCCACTGGTATGCTAAATATGTCATAGCTTGCCAAAAAGTAAACGCACTTTTTCGTCTCGTAACCCACTGCACTTTAAATTTCAATGAGGTAGGGTGCTGACGATTTCTGATCTCTGGCTCAAAAACTTGCATCCTTTAAAAGTAAGCCAAATTGGCGTCTTCATTGACTGTCAACTTGGCTGACTTTTAAAAGATGCAAGTAAGCAGTTGCCAGATATATGAATCATCTGCAACTTTCTTAATTGAAAAGTAAAGAGCGATGAGTTACCAAATAAAAAAGAAAGCTCATTATTTGGCATGTTTGGCAATCTGATGTCATAGTTCAACTCATTAAAATTCAATTTTTGACCAATTTCGGCCATTTTTGCCTCGGCAGACCTGTGGATTCGTAATCTTCCGACTTTTCTCCACATTGTTTCAGAATGATGTTCGATAGGGTAACTAAGCTTGCAATCGTCTCTCGGAATAGAAACTATGGCATACATGGTCTTTCAACGAGGACATTCTTCAAAACACTGTAAGCCGAAAAAAGTCTGTTTCCTGTAACACAAACAAAAATATTAGGGTAGATAGATAGGAAAAAGCTTTTTTTTTGCTAAATATTTTTAGAAAATACGCAAAAGGAAATATTATATGAATATTAATGTTAGATTTGAAATTGATCAGATGTGTGAACAGTGTTGTAAAATACTTGGGTACATTTATTTTTGCGGGTGAATACCTGGATATATAACCCAGGATATTGACCCATAAAAATAAATATGCTCAAGTATTTTACATATCATACCCAAATTGGGTATTATAATGGGCATTTATAATTTGTCTTGAGGTTTAAATGCTTATTACATGATTGCTGTGAGATCATAATCAATTGATCGTTTTAATGATTGTGTTTTTATTATTATTATTTTATGATTAAATTTTTTTTAAATTTTATAAAAAAATCCTTAGTATCATAATTTTTGTATTATGACTCTAATGTAGATCAAGTTACAGGAAACAATACTTTTTTTTTTTTGCCTTGCCTTACTGAAATTGTGAGAGGCAAGATGTATGTATGTCTGACAAACCATAGGCGCCAACTATTCACTCTTACCATGGGGACGAGACTCTGAGAATAAACTTTATGGGGGAGGAGGGCAAGATTTCAGGACACCACTTTATTCAAACTGTTCAATTTTTGTAGCAAAGTTATTTGTATAAAATTAGTTCAGAAACATTTTGAAAAAAAGTTGGATCATTTACCAGTTAATTCATCACTATAAAATAAATTTTCGATATCATTCATTATATTTCGAAGATATGATATTACACTATAATCTAGAAAGCAACTTTTAATAATTCTGGGTTAATGAAAACAGAGTCCGTACCAGTAATCTTATCATTACAAAATTACTTATTTCAATATTATGCAATACTTTAAAATATTTTTGAAATTGCACAAAAGAGTCGCTACACTTACTCATTTAGAGGAGAGGGATGGATAGTGGTCAGTGTTCTTACAAATATATTTTGTTTGCTTTCTATTTTATGGAGATTTTCTTTTCTTCTTCTTTAGAACAATACGTCCTTTTTGCGCAATATTTCATATTGGGAAAACCCATTTTTACAGATTTTTGGAGCGGGGGCAAAATAATACCTTTGACCCCCGCTGTTGGTTAGGGACAGTCTCCCTTGTATTGTTAGTCAGACACACACAGGGATGGAATTTCAAATGCATGGCTGTGCAAAATTGATTGAATCAAGTAAAATTGATGACTACTTGTTGAGGCCCATTTCCATTTGTATGAATTTGTCAAGAATCATAAAGTGAAGAATATGGGGTACTCAAAACCCGTCTGTGTGTATGCTGTAAAATGTTCTGCAAAAGTGGGCATGCACGATCCAGTGCCCTTTTTCGTGAGCTCGTAAATACATTAATTTTACAATTTGTTGCAGTATTTCAATATAACTAATTTTGCAAACTGGCGTTTTTAAAATTCCATACCTGTCTTGCATCCGAAATAGCACTTGTCTCTTCTTTCTGCCTCTCACTGTTTTGTCATTTCAAAAGTCCTTTCTGAAAGGGCCTGTATCCATATTGTTACTAATTTTTCCACTGAGGCAATGATGGCACAGTTTTCACGGTATACAAATATTTATTCTCTCTTCAGAAAACTCACAAAATTTATTCACAGGCAACAGTTTAATTACTCTCAAGCTTCAACACAAGCTTCAACAAAAATAACTTCGAATTCAGCGATTATACAAGCTCACTCCAATAGGTAAACAAAGCGATCAGCTTTCAACGAAGTCCCGAAGTCAATCTGAAAACTTTCCCGTTCTCCAGTCCTTTATATACAAGCGCGTGAGACATTCTCGAAATTTCCAGCCAATTTATCGGAAACGAAATATCTCGAAACTTCTCGATTACTTTAGGTGTTGCCACCTTTTTCTAACTTGTATAATCGCTATTAATTACTAAATAAAATAGGATAAAAATAAATTATAATAGAATGTTGAAATAATACGTCACTATTTACAATATATACAGACAATTTGTGCAACATTTCCCCCTTCTTAAAGACTGCACGTCCCGGGCAGTGAAGTCCTTAAGCCATTCAATGACTTCTACCATAATATGGGGCTAGCCTATTGTAGTGTACAACTCTAGGTTTACAGGAAGGTGTCCGTTGAATTCTCACCACGACGTCGTTGATCTTCTTAAGGATCCCATACGGCCCTTCCCAGTTCGTCTGGAGCTTAGGGGAGAGTCCTTTCCGACGTTTGTCACCTTCCTGGAATGAACGGTCCATGGCCTTGGCATAGTACCGGATCTTCATGCGCTCCGTCCTGATGTTGTTTCTCTCTCTGGCGAACCGATGTACGGCTTCCAAACGTGCCTGCAGATCATCTAGATACTGGACAGGCGAGGAAGGAGTGTCCTGTGGTTGTCCAAAGAGGAGGTTGCTGGGGAGCCTAAGGTCTCTTCCACACATCGTTAGAGATGGAGAAAATCCGGTGGTCTCGTGAGTTGCACTCCCGTATGCCAACAGAAGCGGTGAAAGTTTCTGATCCCCATCTTGCTGGTTATATGATTTTGAGATTGCGTCCGAATCATCCGCGGGTGCAGCTGATAGATCCCGGGACCTCCGTTCGATGCTTGTAACAGGAGTACGGATGTCGATTCCCTCGTCACTAACTTTGTCCATTTCCACATGAACCACTTCCTGGGAGGGTTTCATCAACGTCGCTTTCTTCGGTTCTCTCTCCGAGGCTGGAGAGGTACTTTCCATAGATGTGGACTCTTCAGCATTCTCTATGACATTGTCTTCATGAGCTACAATCCGATATACGCACAGCTCTTTCATGTCTAGATCGTGCAAAGGAACTTCGCCTCTCCATGTTTGCAGCTGGCTTTTCTCAAAATTCAGCGTAATCCCATTTTTCTTCAAAAAGTCTAGTCCGAGAATGCACGGATCTACAATTTCGGCAACATAAACGGTGTGCTTGTAGGTGTTAAATCCAAGGGCAATGTCCACTTGCAATTTCCCATGAACAGAGATATTACCACCGGACACAGTTTGTAGAGAAACAGAGGGCGATGTGTAGAGGAGTCGGCTGTTCAGGCGACGAGCCACGTCCGTCCTTACGATCGTTACGTTCGCTCCCGAATCGACGATTAGACGACATGGAGTTCCGTTGATCTCCCCCTTCACGAATAAACCCTGGTTTCCTCCTTGTCGGGATGAAACGTGGAAACGACTGGTCAGGGCTTCACCTGTTCTACATTGCAGCTTCTGCCCTGCGAGATGACATCTTCTTAGATTCAGTTGTGGAGAATCCGTGGTAGTGTTATCCCTTCTCTTTTTCAAATCGAGGCAGTTTCGTCGTAGATGCCCTTCCCGTTTGCAGTGCCAGCAAACGACTCTGGTCCTTCGATCCCTGGCTCCGGGATAGCTTCTCATCATTCTATCAATTTTGCTTTCCAGTTCTCGAAGCTTACTGGTGACAAAGTCAGACGAATCCTCTGCTAATGCACCACGCACATATCGTCGGTCTTTTCCAGAAGCTAGCTGCGCGGCTTCCACTCTCATGGCGTACACGAGGGCCGACTTCAGGTTTTTGTTTTGGGATAACCTTACCGCCTGCTGCACATCGGGATCTTGAATAGCGTCGATGAAATACTGCAGAGAAAGATCGCCTCGTACATCCGGGGAACAGTCAGGGAAAGCGAGGAGCGACAGTCTTTCTATATCCGATGCCAATTCTTGAAGAGTTTCATTGGCCTTCTGCTGTCTCACTTTCAATTGCAGTCTGTTGTAATCCTTTAGATGCTGCTCCCCAAACCTTAACTCCAACGCATTTGCCAGTGCCACGAATTCTCCCCGCTTCTCTTCAGGTAGTGTCTGTAAAATGTCAGCAGCTTCACCTCGAAGAGATGCTGCGAGATGGAATGCCTTCGAAGTATCGTCCCAACCATTCGCAGAAGCAATAATTTCAAACTGCGTTTGATAAACGCGCCAGGAAGACTTTCCATCAAAAGTGGCCACTTTGATGTTGGAACGTGGTGCTAAAACTGCAGTGGAAACCTCCTCCCAGTTCGGTGATGCAGCTGCCACAGTACCGCGAATTTCCAGTTTTCGAAGTTTCTCTTCCATAGCGTCAATAAACCTTCCCTGCTCTTTTTTCAGGGTGGAAACTTCTTCTTTCATTTCATTTCTAGCAGTCGTGAATTCTCTTTCTATGGTAGATACCTTTTCTTCCATTTCATCCCTTACAGCAATGAGAACGTCTTCTTTCACGGAATGCAGGACCGATGATGTTGTCTCCATAATAGTAGATTCTACCATTGACGCTAGCTCCGTTTTCATTTCTTCCCTGATCTTGATTACGGCTGCGGATGTGGACTCGCACTTATCGGCCAAAGCTTTCATGTCAGATGACGTTGCGTTTTGCAAAGCTTTAAAATCTGATGATGTCGCTTCTTGTAAAGCTTTAATGTCTGATGATGTTGCTTCTTGACTGGCGGCAATGGCGGCGGCGAGTTCGGCATTTGTCGTTTCTTGACGGGCTTGACCAGCGGCGGTTGATTCTTGTCCGGCTTTTATTTCGGCTTTCACTTCAGCGGCCGTGGATTCTTGTCCGGCTTTTATTTCGGCTTTCATTTCAGCGGCCGTGGATTCTTGTCCGGCTTTTATTCCAGCAATCATTTCCATTAATTGTTTCATTTGGTCTTCCATCATTCCTCTAGTTGTCGGCATTCAAAATTACGAGACCCCACTTCTGACACCACTGTTACTAATTTTTCCACTGAGGCAATGATGGCACAGTTTTCACGGTATACAAATATTTATTCTCTCTTCAGAAAACTCACAAAATTTATTCACAGGCAACAGTTTAATTACTCTCAAGCTTCAACACAAGCTTCAACAAAAATAACTTCGAATTCAGCGATTATACAAGCTCACTCCAATAGGTAAACAAAGCGATCAGCTTTCAACGAAGTCCCGAAGTCAATCTGAAAACTTTCCCGTTCTCCAGTCCTTTATATACAAGCGCGTGAGACATTCTCGAAATTTCCAGCCAATTTATCGGAAACGAAATATCTCGAAACTTCTCGATTACTTTAGGTGTTGCCACCTTTTTCTAACTTGTATAATCGCTATTAATTACTAAATAAAATAGGATAAAAATAAATTATAATAGAATGTTGAAATAATACGTCACTATTTACAATATATACAGACAATTTGTGCAACAATATCATATGCTTTGAGTCTATCTTTAATTTCATCACTTAAAGTTGTACACAAGTGCTGTTTGTCCAAAGATTGTCCATTTCTTTGTTGGTTTCAAGTTGTTATCAGAAATGTCTCTATTTTTGTCTCTACAGATACTTGCAAGGATCACTCCCTATACCCGCTTTGTTACTAGCCCAGTGCATTTAGAAACTACTTTCTATACAACCTTGACATTTGGTGACTAGGTACAAAAAAAAATCACTTAATAAAATGACATAATTTGTTTTCATTTAATGTCTATGTTATTTAAATGAAAATTCTAATTGCAAAAGACTCTACCAGGTAGAGCCACTGCAAATGCAGTGACTTAAGGTTTTCAGATATTAAATGAAATATATTGGACGCCATTTTAGAGTTTTTAATTTATGCCATTTCATTAAGTGACTCGCCAAATGTCTAGGTTTTCTACAAAGTGGTTTCTAAATGCACTGGGATAGAAGTTTATGACACTCCAAAATATGTCTACTAAATTAGAAGACTTTTAGTAGCGCTTGAATAATCTTTTTATTTTTACCTTCAATACATTTACACATACGTCAACAAAACACACAGACTGGTACCTGGGGAGGATGGGGAAATACACGAGCACAATTAAATAAGAATAATACCGCTCACCGTGGCAGCCGGATATTAAGATGTCGGTCAGGAGAGAGCATCATAAAGTGCCACATGGACAGCCGCAAGCATGGCACCTCTACATCAGGTACTGCAGCGTGGTAAACATAACTGCACTTAAAATAGACGAGACGAACACTATGGTAAATTAACACAGAGCACACACATACAAAACTAGCGCGAAACTATTCAAAACTGAGGATCACACCTCAAGTTGCCGGTTTTATAGTGCCTGTCGCACATGCGCAGGTCCGTGCCTCTCCTACCGGTCGAAAGACCAACTACAGGTAGATGTGTTGCAAACATGCGCATTGGGAAGAGTGACGTGTGATGCACCTTCACAAGTTAGTAACATGGCGAGTATAGGGAATGATCCTTACTAGGAATTCCTCTTAATGTTCTTTCGGTTAGCATTAATTTCAAGTAAGAAAGCTTGCTTTCAGAGTTTTTAGGGTCGGAACCCCCTAGGATCCCTAACGTCCCAGTGCTTTGTTATGATCAAATAAGAAACATTTAACAATCGCAAATAATTTTTAAAAAAATACATTTCAATTTACAATTATTCAGACAGGGTTTGCCTACCTTGCCGCTCTAAAGTAACTGTTACAGGTCCAAGAACTTTGAAATAATGGATGGCTTTCTGTCAACCACTGATTTATAAAAAGAAATATGTACTTGATATTTTAAATTGTGTATATTTATTGCACTTTATTAATTATACTGTAAAGTGTCTAATCTTGAAAAGTTATTCTGAATCAATAGGTAATAATTTGCCATTTACCAACTCTTTTTTTTTTTTGCCCCCAAAATTTGATAGATCGCATTGTCATGGATTACGAATAAATCTGCCAAGTTCCAACTAGATTAGAAGTTGGCAAATAGGTCTTCCGAAGCTTCAATAGAAACAACTGTAAAAGCAGTCTTTTAGTGACTACTCCCAAAACTTGATAAGTGCATTGTGGTTGCCAACTAGTCTATCTGCCAAGTTTTAGTTTCATTGGTTGATGGCAATTGGGTTCGATTGGCCATCCATAAATGCCATCACAAACAAACACAACATTTAAGTTAATATAAATAACATGTAAAAACAGCGACTTGGCATTTGTTTTTCTTTTGGTGCAGTTCATTTTGCTCTGACTGCATTTTGGATATGTTTTTGGGAACTTCATTCCATATGCCTTCTTGAACAGGAAATTATTCTATCAAGCCAATCACTAAGAGATGTATTTTTTTTTTAAATTTTCTTCATGATAATATTTCTTGTATCAAAGATTACCTTTCTTCCTTTCCTTTTCCAAAGGATTGTTTTTAATTAAAGTATTTTGTTTTTCATCAAATTGGTTTCCTGGTTAATTTCTTTCATTTCATTTTAGTTTTTTACACTTCATTTTCAAGGGGTGAAAATCTTCTCTCTTTTTTTTGGGGGGGGGGAGGGGGATTTCTGCTTTTACTACAATGTTATTATTTTTCGTGGACTTTGTAGGGCTTTATCAGACTACACTTGCCTAAAACACCCTTCTGAAAAAAGTTCTAGCTGCACTACTGTTCTGTACACTCATTATAGGGTTCCCGAGGTCATTAAAAATATTTTTTAGCTGGTTTTCCAGGCATTAAAAGTACTTGAAAATGCTTATAGAGTTCCTTTTAAAGTTTTTTGGTTTTGTTTGGTTCCTATTTGCTGATTGGTGGCGTAGAAATAGAATGGTTTTAGTTGCATACTATACTCTCCGAAATGAGCATGTAAGATTAGTCAGGGTTCCTACGGTCATTGAATGTCATTAAAAGTGCTTAATATTTTTTAACCTGTTTTCAAGGCCTTGAAAGTACTTGAAAATGCTTAGAGGTGCTTAAAAGTCTTTGAAAATGCTTAGAGGTCCTTAAAAGTCCCTAATTTTTGTGGATGTTGACCAACTTCAAAATTTACAAAAATGAAACCCAGACTTGCTATCCCCGCGTGTCCGCCACTTATCCTCATTATATCAGAAGTTTCTGACATATTTGTATTACACATGCTCCAACTTGTAACTGTTTTGGTAGAATATACTTTATAAAAAAAATTTATACAGACCTGATGCCTGAAAACAAATTTTTTAAGGTCCTTAAAAACATTAATTAGGTCCTTAAAAGTCATTGATTTTCATTCTGTGATTTGAGTGGGAACCCTGTTAGTGTTTGCGTTTTGCGAACCAAAAAAAATCAAAGACCACCATCAAAGTCTTGTTCTAAGGTCAAATGCAAATTGTGCGTGAAAAATTTTGATATTAACATTAACGCTGTGGGCAGAACGACTGTAGAGGTCTTTAATGTGTAAAGTCACACATTAAAGACCTGATGCATGAAAACAAATTTTCAAAGGTCCTTAAAAATCCTTGAAAGACATCGATTTTTCAATCAATGATTTCATTGGGATTCTTGCATTAGTACACAAATATATTCTTATTCAGCTATTTTTGTAGTTCAAAATAACGTGTTTATATTTTCCTCTTTTTTTTTTTTTTTTTTTACATTTTGACTGTTTGTACCCCTGATTTTTGAATTTATTGTAATTAGATTTTTTTTATTAGAAGTTTGCCTTTTGTGTGATTGTTGTTTGACTCTTCAGTTTCATTGCTACACGATAGTCATCGAAGTCAATATTGGCAACTTGCTGTTACAAAAATATCCGTCGTATTTCATATGTATCTGGTTCATGATGGAAGGGGGTTTTGATGGGGTGGGTAGAATTTCTAGTTTCCCAAAGATTCTTAAAAAGTACCTAGTAAAATTTCAATCAACTTGTTACTCTCTCTTTTTTTTCTTCTTATTCTTATAACTTTGATTTTGTTTGTGTCCGGCAAAGTCTTTGTTGGGAACCCATTTGATTTCATCCAATGAAGCTTGGCGATAGAGTTGACAAAGTAGTCTATCAAGTTTTTTTAAGGGGTGATTTTATATTCTCACCAAGCAATTCTGCGATAGTCAAAAAGTAAATAAACGGTTACGAATTTATATACTGTCTCTGTGCCTTAGGCAAAAAAAAAAAAGTTTGCTTCCTGTAACATGGGCAAAAATATCAGGGTTTAGTAGGTAGGAAGGTATGAAAAAGTGTTTGTTTTTTTTGTCAAATATTTTCAGCAAATGTGCAAAAATAAATAGTATAGTATTAATGTGCAAGATTTAAAATTAATCAGTGATGTAAAATACTTGGATATATATTTTTTTGTAGGTCATTATCTTGGGTATATATCCAGGTATTGACTGAAATTGAGTATTTTAGTGGGTATTTATAATTGTTCTTCAGGTTTAACTGCTTCATAAGCGATAATCAATTAGTTGCTTCAACGAAAGTTTTTTATATACAGTCAAACCTTGTTAACGTAACGCAAAATCGCTTAACATGAAGTAAAAAGCAGTTCTCTGTACTTAATGTTAATTTATTCGTTTAAAGCAAAGAATTTCAGCAGCCTCATTGACTTTGTGTTAACGAGGTTGACTTATAGATTTATTTATTTGTTTAAAGTCTAAAAAAAACTTAAGGGTTGAAATTTTAGGTAGGGTTACAGGAAACAAACCTTTTTTTTTCTTTGGCCTTAGGCTATAACGCTTTTGTTTATATTAAATACAAATTTAAAAATGTGCAATAGATTTTTTCTCTCAAGAGGTTGATGGTATTGACGCGATTTCTCTTTCCCCAACAGAAGGAGATCCAAGCCATGAGCGCATGCAACCACGAAAATGTGGTCAGCTACTTCACCTCCTTTGTCGTCAAGGAAGAACTTTGGCTCGTCATCAAACTGCTGTCCGGAGGTGAGATATTCCCAGGGGTGGCATTCGCCCTAATATTTCTTAAATTTTTGTTTCCCCCTAAAATTTTACTTATATTTTTCAATATTTCCTAAAAGTAATTGAAAACCCGAAAGCTGTTATTTTTTTTTTAAACTTGTTTAACGTTCAAATTTTTGCGAGTGTTGAAACATGCTTTGAAAAGAGTGTCTATGTTAGGAGCCTGTGTTAGTTTCAAAAGAAATATCCCTAAATGAATTTTAATTATCCCTAAAGTTTTAAGAATTACCCCTAAAACATTCCTTAAATTTTTGAAATTATCCCTAAAATTCCTATATTTTTTTTTTTGAGAACTCACTGCGTCCCCTGGATTCCCCTGCTCTTAGAAGTGGTGTCACGTTGTACGGAATGCTTACAATTAGCAAAGTTTCTGCGCATTGGAAAGTCATGAATTTGGACATTATGTAAATTTTTTCATGGAACGTCATGATTTTGTGCAAAAAATGGCCATAAGTCTTGGAAATACAGTGAATTTCATGGATTTCTAAACATTCTAAGTAAAATCATGTAACTGTGACGTCATAAACGCTATGATCGGTAATCAGTTCATCGAAAATTCATCTATGTTTTTACTGACCTTTTGATGGTAATAACGGTCACAGTTTAAAAAACGCAACCTGATGAAAACATTTCTGAGCTCCAAATTTGTGACATCACATGAGTAAGGTCTCATAGGTGAAAAAAATTTCATGATATGAGAGCTGAAATGAACAGTTTTGATAAGCTTATGTTTACATTTTGATTTTTTTTCTTTCGTCTTCTGTTTTGCTGACGATTTTTATCGAAATTTTACCATGTGTAATATTTTATCTAGCTGTGATGCCTCACGTTGCGGAAATCCATTATTGGTGTATAGGTCCCAGTTTCATCGCTATGCAAAATCGAGCTCGCTTCGCTTGCTGAAAAGTTCATTGACGCATAAGCATTGGCTTACTTCACTCATTGAAAGATTCATTGCTATGCAACCATAAGCTCACTTCGCTCGCCCGAGCAGCGCGGGACCACACAGCTAGTATGATCATAAACACAACCATTTTGATATGATTTGTGTATTTAAAAAGTATATAACACCTTTAAATCCGGAAACTACAGTTTCAAATATTTATTTCTTAGATAATAAATAATTAATCACTGTATTAATTAAAATATTCAATATTTTCAATTTTTTTACTTTTATTTCACATACATATTATTGAAAAGTTCTGTAACTTTTTTGGTTGAATATCCTTTTTATTAAAAATTTATACAAAGACATGATGCCAGAAAAAAAAAATTGAAGGTCCTTAAAAAGTCCTTGAAATGTCATTGATTTTCATTCTGTTATTTCAGTGGAAACCCTATTTTTAACAATGAGAAGAACTTTATTTTTTTTTTTATACTTTATTCCTTTTTTTAGGCTCTTTGTTAGATATAATCAAGCACAAGATGAAGATAGAGGACTGCAAGCATGGTGTTTTCGATGAAGCAACTGTTGCCACCGTTTTGAGAGAAGTTCTCAAAGGCCTAGAATACTTTCATAATAATGGACAAATTCATAGGTAAATATTTCTCTAGTAGATGCTGTTGGCTTATGTTTGAAATATTTTGCCTACAAGGTGTTCATAAATCAAATTATATTTTTTTATTTAAATTCTTTGATTTAACCTAAATTTGTTGGGGACAGTTTTAATGTGGCAATACTTTATTATTTTTGTAGTTTTTTTTTTTTTTTCTGAAGTTCTTTTTAACTAACGTTTTAACCTGCCTCAATACCCCTTAGCCAAATCTTTGCAACGGAAACATTATCATAGAAAATAAGAGTTGCAGTAAAGAAAAGCCAAACTGCCATTTTTATTATTTTTTTTTTTAACCAAAGGACTATCAATTCAACCAAAAGAAAGAAAAGTCTGCAATGAGAGGAACAAAAACTCCATATGCAATTAAACAATTTGTCACCTGTTGCAATACCAAATAGTCTATTCTTCTTTAGGAATAATGTAAAATATTTTATACTTTCTCAAAAATTAGAGTGCCCAAAGGTCTCCGGGCATTCAAAGCTCAGATCGGGCATGCATTACCCATTTTAGTTCTAAAATTAGCTTTATAGTTAGACAAGTTATAGTTAGCTTTTAAGTTACAACAACAGTGTTTTTTTTTTTTAATATTTTGAAGCGCTTCAGTCATTAAATGTTGTCTAATTATACATACTGTTATGAGCGGGAGGTGTATGAAGTATAGCAATATGTAAATATTGTCACCTTGCAATTGAAACATGTTAAGTAAAAAAAATCTTAACTTTTCAAACGTGGGGAGAGGGCGGGATTGGTGTGCAAGAAAGCATTGAAAACACTTCTGGATTTCTCCAGGTAATGTAACATTCTAATCTAGATTATTATTATTATTATAGTTAATTATAGTGTTACGGGTACAACATTTAAATTTGAATGAAAAGAGTGCACTGTGATTAAGTTTATAATTCAGAAGTTTTTTAAATTTTTAAACTAAGTTTAAAAAGAATAAAAAATAAACTTAAATGTATGTTTTTGTACCTCATAAATAAGCTATCGTATGTTCATCGGTAACACTTGCAAGATACAGATTTCTAAAGTATATACTATGTTTCTATATTTTTAGAGATATAAAAGCTGGAAATATTTTGCTGGGTGACGATGGAACTGTACAAATTGCAGGTAAAATTTTCATATTAATCTTTGTGACACGACTTTTGAACGATTAAAATTTAATTATGGAGATAAGAGTGACCGCAGAACCTGGAAATCCGGGAAATGTCGGCAAGCTTTCTGATTCTGCAAAGAATCAAGGAAATTTTTTAATACTTCGCAAAAATCAGTTTTGTATTCCTCTGAAAGTACATTTCCCCATTGATCCGTATTTCGGGATCCATTTACCTGGAGAATAATAATCATTAGAAGTTTAATGTTGTGGAATAATTTAAACTTTTCATTACCGTCAAAACTATTAAAAAAATTGGCATATTATCTCTAGCATAGATGTTATATCTAATTAGGGTGTTTACACATCTGGAAAAGTTGGCGAAATTTGAAAAAAAGTTTCCCATAAAATCAGCAATTTTTTTTTTTTTTTTTTTTTTTTTTAGAATTCTATCCGGGAATTACCAGGCAACTTCTTTTCTTGAATTTTGTGGCCACCCATGAGAGGAGTTTAAATTAAAACTGACATACTAAAAGACGTATACTATGTTGTTCTATAAAAGTATAGAATATACTATAAATATTCTCTTTAAAAAGATACCTTATTTTTAGTTGTACATCATATAGAAGTATTTTTAATATTTTCTTGAATAGCATAAAATAGTTATGTAAATCATGTTTTTGTTAAAGCTGAATGTCACAAAATGTATTTTTTTCATGTTTGGGTTTGCATAATTTAAAATCTATTTAATATAAATACTTTAATTTTTTTTTTTACATGTTTCTCTAATGTATTTAAGTACTTTTATAAAAAGGAATAAATTTTAAATAGAATACTTTTTTCTACTTGTAAACTGATAAAAACTATGAAATTAAGATGAATCTAATAGTTATGTTTTTATTTTATATTATATTACTTGGTGACAAAGTTGTAAGGAAAAATAATTATTTTAACTTGGTCAAATATGCATTTATATTGCCTGGGGACACGGGTGTCAGGTGATATAAATACAAATTTGACCTAGTTAAAATAATTATTTTTCCATATGACTTTGTCATCAAGTATAACTATATAAAGCAAAAGCATAATTGCTAGATTGAGAATTCTTAAATTATTATAATTTGTTTATGAGTAGAAAAAAGAGCTAAAATGTCTCCTGCTTACAGCAGAGACCAAATAATGTGTCTAAAATTTCAGCAGGTTTTTAACTTTTTGAATTTTTTTTTAAATTATAAAAACTTTGTGTTAAAGTATTTAAAAATATCTTAATTGTATTGTGAAAATTACAGAATGATCAAAGGATCAGGTTATTAAATGAGATGCCCCAAAGTTATTGAATTTAACGTTTTTACTACTGAACTGCCGGCCCCTTTAAATAAGTTGCAATTGCATATGAAAGATGTTAATGCATGTAAACAGGGTTCCCGTGGTCATTAAAAGTGCTTAATATTTTTTTAACTTGTTTTCCGGGCCTTGAAAATGCTTGGAGGTTGTTAAAAGTCCTTAATTTGTGTCACTTATCTAGGCAGCATAAAAAAAAAATGGTATATTCAGGGGTTGAAGTGGGGGAAAAAAGGTGGGGGGACGGCCAAAAGTTGGTGACAAGTCTCATCTTGTTTTGTACTAGATGGATTACGAATACAAATGCCATTTAGAATCAGAAGTAAGAGTTAATGGTTAAGTTGGAGGAATATACGGTTTTCTACTATAATAATCAACAAAACGCAAAACATTTTAAAGTAAATGGTCGAGGACTAAACAGGAAATGATAGTGCAATAAATATGTCTTTTTCTATCCACTCCTCAATAACCTCAGACAACGGGCGTCGGAACTCGTCGCGCATTTCCAAGAAAAATTGACTGAATCTGCTTCAAACAAAACAAAAATGAAATTTTAAAAAATAACAAATTGCCAGAAAAAGCAGAAGTAATGAAAATGGTTAATTCAATTCTTTCCCCCTCCCCTTTTAGTTTTTAGACGGATTGGATGTTTTTTAAATTGGGGGAATAGATTTCGGTAGTTTTAGAAGTGGGGGGATGGATTTCAGTGTCTTTAGAAGTGGGGAGACGCGACGCATGGGTATTTCTGGACAAGTGGGGGGACGCGTCTACCCACACTTCTAGCACTGGGTATATTTGTATTACACGTGCATCAACTTGTACATTGTTTGGTTCGTATTTGCTGATTGGTGGAGTAGAAATTGAATGGTTGTAGTTGCACACGTGTTTACATTTTGCGAGCCAGAAGATCCAAGATCATCATCAAGATCTGTTTATTTGGCAAAATGCAAATTGTGCCTGAAATACGTTGGTATTAACGCTCTGGACAAAGCAGCTGTGAAGTCTCACATTAATATCCTGATGAATGAAAACAAATTTTTGAAGGTCCTTAAAAATATTACTTAGGTCCTTAATAGTCCTTGAAAAGTCATTGATTTTGTTCTCTGATTTCAGTAAGAGCCCTGATAAAAGATTAAAAAACTTTGTTTTTTTTTATTCCTCTTTTAGATTTCGGTGTGAGTTCGTGGCTTGCGACGGGTGGGGATCTGTCTCGTCAGAAATCTCGCCACACGTTTGTGGGCACCCCTTGCTGGATGGCTCCAGAAGTCATGGAGCAGGTCACAGGCTACGACTTCAAAGCGGACATTTGGAGCTTCGGGATCACTGCCATTGAACTTGTCACAGGAACTGCCCCATATCACAAGTACCCACCTATGAAGGTTCGGCTACAGTCGTTGTTGATGCTTTTACTTTTCTTAAATCCTTTACAGTGTCTTCGATTTTTATTGTTTGTGGGGGCTGCTGAGCAAATCTGCGGAGGATAAATTAACTCACTTGCTTTTATCTGATTGGGCTGAAACTTAGGAGATAGATTCGATGGCTATGCATTCTATCGAATTTTGGGAGATGGCATAGTCACTAAAAGGTCGCTTTCAGGGAATACTAATAAACAGACTCGCCGTCATCCAATTTAGCTGAAATAGCATTTAAACGGTCGTTAAAGAAACTTTTTCCTGTTGCCAAATTGTTTTAATAAATAATAATAAAATTGTTTTAATAAATAATAATAAAATTGTTTTAATAAATAATAATAAAATTGTTTTAATAAAAAATAATAAAATTGTTTTAATTGGAATAAATTGAAGAGGTTTGGTCATTGTTGATGTATTTTTTTTTGGGGGGGGAGGGGGACTGAGAATTGTTTTTGGATGCTAATTGTTTGAAATATACTAAAAAAAAATCGATGGATTTTGAGATAAATAATCGGCCTTGGACCAATGTGCAGCTTACTCTGGGCCTTAACCCTATTATAAAGTTTTTTTTTTTTCTTATATTAGAGTTTTATCAAACGTCAATACAACTAGAACAATATCAGCATACTCTATCTCTTTTTATATAAGCAGGCCCGACGCAATGTCTTTCCTGCGCATACCCAAATATTAAGTATTGACATACACCGGACCACGCTTTTGACCGAACGAAAACAATCCCCTTGGGCCCAGGGTTCCCTTCCTCCCCTTTAAGGCCCAGGGTTAAAATTCATTTCATACAATTTTATTGTAAATTGAAGGGGTAATAAATGAGATGTAATGGTGTGATTAAATGTAGAAAGTGTATGATAAAAGTTTTTTATATTTAAGAGCGACATTTATATGATCTTATTACACACATTATTCTCTGTAAATGCATTTCAAAAGTCTGAGCTTTAAGAAAATTGAGTCAATGGTCAAGTTTACTGTATAGTTTTGGTTCCTTGTATAATAAAGTGCATCATTAAATGATGAGAAGATAGGTTTTTTAAAAATAGTTTATTTGAAGTCTGAGTGAACAGATGCAAGTTCAGTGAGTAAAGACGACAATAAAATAACTAGTTAAATTGTTGTTGATGTTATCGACAATAAAGGCTGCCTTTTGTGTTGGATACCGTCCAAAAATAATTCATTGCTAGTTTTTATAATATATGCTCATGAGAAAATATGCAATAACATTTAATTTCGTAGTTATTAAGCTAAGTGCATTAAAAAAAGAAATAAGGCAAAAAAATCAATGGTTGATTCCTGTTACATGACCAAAAATATTGCGTTTATGGGATTGATCTTTTCTCCAGGTTCTGATGCTGACCCTACAGAATGACCCACCCACTATTGATACGGTGCAAGAAGACAAAGACCAGTACAAGAACTACGGGAAGACCATACGAAAGATGATTTCGGACTGCCTGCAAAAGGACCCGACTAAAAGGTAGCGTTGTCTTTTGCTCGAATCTTTACATTGTCGTTTCGATTCGCAGGTTAACTATTTAACAAGCCAAACAACTGGTTTGTATTTAGAAACTTTTAATTTTCATGTCGGTAGATCCTTGTAGAAGACGATTTGGTATTTCTTGCTATCCCCTATGGGAAAAATTTCTAAACATTGAATTTTTCATTTGTTTTTTAGAAATTATTTAAATGAGATTAAATTAGCACTTATGTTAAAATCTCAAAATTAAATCTTCAAATTTCATTTGTTAAATCTGACTTTTGATGTATCACTTTCTTATTTATTTGATTAAGTCTTGCCCTTTCTCAATTAGTGTAGAAAGTGTCATGCCATGTTAAAAGAGACTTCAGATCTTGTCTTTCTAGGGAGTACTTTTTGTGATGATTTTTTTTTCTCCCATTACACAAAATAAAAAAATGAATAAATGATCTATCAGTTTAAAGTCTAAGACTTATGCTTCTGATGAATAGTTAATTTACAACTACCTATTATGTTATTTTTTAAAAATTAAGTTTTTAAAAAAAAAAAATCAGATATAATCTATAAACTGTATTGTCGTTTAATGATATTTTGGCACTCAAGTTTGCATTTTGTTCATAAATGCAAAGTTTAAACTTTTTCATTGCTACGAAACATTACACAAATTCATTCTGACCTTCAATTGGTGTGTTTAAAATAATAATGTTTATAAAAGTTAAAAAGCCACTTACAATCAACTTTAAAGCACTTGTTTAAAAAATAATGAATATGTGATTTTACTAATAAAAAATTAAAAAAATGGGGGGGGGGCAACGTTGGATCTTAAAGGAATATAAAAAGTCATTTTCAATAAAAAAAACCACTTTTTTGACCAAAAATAAAAAATTCCCTTTGAAATGCAGAGGGAAAACTCTTTGGAAGGAAATGCTATGATGTTGTATTTGGCAGATGGCAGCATAAAGAGAAAATAACAATTTAAGCAAGTTGAAGACGCCTATACGTAATCTTCTATCTGTTAGCAATAAAAAGCCATATAACACTGACGAACTTCCGATATCGTGCTTCCTCTAAGTAGTCTTAAATTATCAGGCTGCGCACTGGATCACTAGTTATTTAAACTTGTTGGTGTTTGTTAAATGAATATGAAAGATACGGGGCTGAAAAATTTATATTTTTCAATTATTATATTTGAATTGATTTGTTTTTAAATCTTTTTTATTAACTTTGCTTTTGTATATATGTTTGTTTGTCGATGGGAGGGGCCTAATTAACCCCCTTTGCCATTTTCCTATCAGGCTGAAACTTGACAGATAGGTTCGATGTTGATGACAATGCATTCTATCAAATTTTGGGGCTGTTATTGTCACTAAAAAGTCGCTTTTACGGATTACTAATAAGCCAACTTGCCGTTATTCAATTGTATTAAAAAAATCGTAGGATCGACCATTGTCGAAACGCTTTTCTGTTTCCAAAGTTTTTGTAATAAATAAATGTTAAAATAACTTCAATCGGAATAAATAAATGATATATGGATGACGTTCACATTCATTTTTAATAAATAAAATTTGAAACGTAATTTGCTGCACATTTTGCCGATAGAAATGTCTTTAATATCGGATTTTTTAAAAAGGATATAATAGTGTATTGAGGATATAATAGTGTATGAGAATATAATAGTGTATGTAATTATTTACTTGGTGTATCTGACATGAAAGTAAAACTACTCGTTCTTCTTCACAGGCCCACTGCTTCAGAATTATTAAAGCACCCCTTCTTCAAGAAGGCCAAGGTAGGCTTGAATACAAACATAAGTAAACTACTAAAGAAACTGGTCTGTAATTGCATTTTGCACTCTGAAATAAATTTGTGCCTTTTTGTGTTTGAAATAATATCCTCTCATAAAATTATGCAGGATTCTGTGGGAGTGTCTTATTACAGAAATACTTTTAATGGCAGTTTTCCTCTTTTTGGAGAATTTCCTCCTTTTTGGTTTTTTATGTAACATTTTCCTCCGCTTTGTCCCTGTTTTGAGGATCCATATTTTTCTGATCTGAACCACAAAAAGTATACTTTTCCTCATGTCTAAACAAAAGATTTTCTCACTTAGCTCCCCTTTCCTCACCGATAACTTCACTAACTCCTAATATTTGAAATTGTAATTATTATATAGTATGAGAAATTTTATAATATCTTTAAAATTATTGAATCCTCCTTCCTGCATTTTTTTTTTTTTTTTTTTGAATTTTTGTGTATTCTTTCTGCGAGCTTTTTTAATGAATTTTTGGATTTCCTCCTTTTTGCTCTCTGATTACTCTCATCCCTGTAATGGTGAAAGTATATTTCCAAACATTAAAAGTCATTGATTTTCATTCTGTGATTTGAGTGGGAACCCTGCATTTAATATTTTACCATTTCCTCTGTATTTTTTTGTGTTTGTGATGGAGTAAAAGTTTCATTTTACAAACAAGTCAAAATTAGTTCAGAATATATCACCATTTTGGCAGGTTTTTTTTGCCAATTAAATAATTATCAGCAAATTGGTATTTTTTTTTATAATTCCTGAAAGATTAAAGATGGTCATTTCATATCAAATTTAAATGCAGTGTAGTGTTATAGTGTAATTGAAAGCTGCATAATGTTCCTCTAACTTAGATTTTGAAGAGTATGGTAATTGTAAGAAATGAAATAGCCCTTTTTGCTTTGGTCATTTCTCCTATAATATTAAGAGGAACTATACTAAACTTCAACTTAACTTGACATCACTAGACGGTAGATCGTCACAGTGCTCATAGGCAATTTATCCATTTTGGTGGCGTGAAAGCATAATGCTCGCCAAACCACAACCCTGTAGAGAACAAAAGGCTATAATGTTTGGCGAGAATTATGTCTTCACTCCGCCAAAATGGATTAATTGCCTATGAGCAGCGTGAAGATCTATCGTCTAGTGATGTCAAGTTAAGTTGGAGTTTAGTATAGTAGGGATCATTCCCTATACTTGCTATGTTGCAATCTTCTAGCCCAGTGTATTTAGAAACTACTTTCTTTAAAAGCTTGACATTTGGTGAGTAATTGAAATCTCTTATTTGAAATGACATAAATTAAAAATCCTAAAATATTGTTTATTATGAATGAAAATTAAAGCAAAAGACTACTTCAGGTGGGGCCACTGCATATGCATTGGTGAAAGGATTTCATATATAAAGTAAAATATATTGATCGCTATTTTCGGAGTTTTTAATTTGTGCCTTTTCATCAAGTGATTACTTACCGAATTTCAAGGTTTTTCTACACAGTAGTTTCTAAATACACTGGTCTTCTGGTGGAATCTTCTGCTTGGTATTGCCTCTAAATTAAGAAGTTCCACATACGGTCGGCAGTGCTGCCATCTACCGGATAGCTACCGAAAGAGGTAGAAATGAACTCTTCGGCGGCTATAGGTAGACTTGTGCACTCCCTCTTGCGAGTGTGCGCTTACATCCTGTGCAGTACTGCCCACTACCGATCTGTACGGGATATGGGGTTGGTACAAAATGCTTAAGCAGAAGTGCCTTAGTCCCCATTGACCTTGATAAGAAGAAGAAATACACTGGGCTAGAAGTTTATATCATAGCGAGTATATTGAGTGATTCTTACTAGGACTTGCTCTTAAGAGAAATGTCTCTTTATCCATGAGTATATTAAATTGAGTTCTTTATATGATCCACTTTAATAATTACCACTTTGTAATCAACTAATTAAATGTGTGTTAATCATTTTGTGCTGTTGATACCACTTTCTTTGTAGGATCGTAAATATCTTATTCAAATGTTGGTCTCTTGTGCCCCTACTCTTGAAATAAGAGCTCAAAAAGTAAGTATGCAAACATACTGCTTTGCACTTGGTTATTACTAGATGATTAGTTTGGTCACATTTCTCTTGTTGGCACATAACAATAGTAATTAAGAGTCTTACTTTGTCATAGCTAAATTTGTAATTTATTTAGCCTTGTATAAGATACTTTTTACAATAAAAGTATGATTTAAAATTAAGTGAAAAACCAATTAATCTGCAAATATGTTTAAATGAGAATCCTACACAAATTTTTAGAGTCTACTTGTATTGTACTCTTTGAATTTTGCCGTTAAAAATTCATTTGTAGTTTTCTAAGTTGGAAATTGTCTTACACTTATAACTTTATGAGTAAAAAGTTAGTAATATTGTGTAATCAACAGTGTGTACTAGGGACGCGCCGAATATTCTGTATTCGGCCATTGAACCAAATCTACCTGGATGTTCGGCGGCTGTATACTTTTTTCTATTTATTGCCAAATTATTATTTTTATTGCAAAATACCATTCTGTAGGCATGATTTTATTTTCCTTATACAATATTTAAAAAATGTCGATACTTATATAGGCACATTCACAGCCTTTTTTTTTTTTATGAATTTCAGAGAGTGCCAGAGCCTTTAAATATGCCTACGCCAAAAGGTGTTTCCTCTCGAATAGTTTTAAAGATTTGAGAACAGTTATTTTTGTTGAGTAACTTTCCCTGCCAAGACAATTATTATCAGTGAAGGTTCAATTATCTATATTTTTATAATTTAGAATAATCATATTTTTTTTTATTATAAGTAGTTACTATGACAAGTTTTATGGGAAACAATACTTTGTCCTTTTGCCGAATATTCAGTATATGTAAAGTATTGTGTATTGTTGGGGGTCGACTACACGAACTAATGGCCAACTACTTTATTTCTTGAATTTATGTTATTATTTGATTTTAAAAAAAGTTTTTAGTATATTTTCAAAGAGTTCACTTACTAGGATTATTCTTGCAAAGTACCACAGTCCGTGATCAATGAAGCGTCCAAAAAAACGAAACTGAAATAAAATCTTTATGATAATTTTTTCTTTCCACAGTTGAAGAATACGAAGCGTGTTCCAGGCACGAGCGGCCGTCTTCACCGAACGGAGGCGGGTGACTGGGTGTGGTCGTCGGATGACGAATCTGACGACAAAACGTCCGACGTAAGTTTGTCAATTGACAATTTCTCTGCGTCAAATACAAATATCTGCTACAAATGCTTTATTTTGTTCCGTGTTTTCTCAGAGATTCAATTCCTTCGCTCTCTCTTCAGAATATAATTTTTAATATAATTGCTTAAAAAAAAATTTATTGATATTTAAAATAGTTTTTTTTTTTATTCAACATAAATTTGATTTATATTAAATTTATCTATTCATGTAGTTGGGTCTTGCTACACAAAAATCATGAAATTGTTCAATTTAAATTTTTTAATTATATTGTGAGGGAATTTTTAAAAGAAACTTTTTATCTCTACAAATATTTCTTAACTAAATTTACTCTTAACGGAAAAAAAGTTTTTTTTTTTTTTTTACAAATAAGGGCAATATATGTATGTGTATACTCCAGAGACTAACTATTTTTAAAATTACAACTTATGTTATAGTTGTTAAAAAAGTTTTGCAGGTTATTTTGTGAAACTTAACATTTTAATTAACAGTTCTATATTTAATGTTGCAACATTTGTATTATTCAGTTAGCAGTTTAATATCTATGAGATTTTTTATATGATAATTTTTTGTCAAATTTTAAGTGATTCAGGTAAATGTGACAATAATTTGATTTTGATTGCAGTACTATAAGTATTGTGTACCTTGGTTTGAATTTCGGAATACTTAAAAAGCCATATGCTAATTTTGAAACAAATTATTTACCTATAAACTACTCTTTTTTTTTCTTTTTTTTCTTCAAATTACCGTTTATAGTTATGTTATGTAATGCATTTTGAAATGAAAGATTAGTTAAACTTGCTTTTACCTGCTACAAAATGTTTTTTTTTTCTTTTCCAAAAACTGCTACAAATCTTTCTGAGTATAGGCTTTGAACTTATCTTTTGGGTACAAGATTTCACTTTCAGTATTGCACTTACTTCAGTTCTATCACAACAATTACGAATCCAAAGTAAAATTTTGAGAAACCATATATGACCTTAAGTTAGGACCTCAGATAATGTTAATTATTGACATTTTTCCCCCCATCAAGGATTGTAACATATAATGTTTCTTATCTGTATTTTTTTTTATTTTTTTTTTATTTTTATGGATTCATATTAACTTTGATTTTGTTTGTGTTTGGCTGCTTTTTTGCAAATTAACCTGACCTTGGACCAGAACGTGCCAAGTTCTGCTTTCCAAATCAAGTTCCTTATCTCTCAGCAATAGAATACAGTATCCAACACTGATATGTCCACTATTGAAAATTTAAATTCTGTTGCATTTTTGCTATTTAAACTGATGCACCAACTCTAATTGCCAAAAAAAAAAATAATAATAATAATAATAACCTTGTATAGCAACCTTTTAACCACAACTTTTGGTTAAAAGGACCTTAACCTTCTGTTCAAGCTTTTCTGCAAATTTGGAAGCCTAATTAACCTACTTGCTGTCATCTGATCAGGCTAAAACTTGACAGATGGATTCAATGTCAAAGACAGTGCATTGCATCAAGTTTTGGAGGCTGTCGTGGAATACTAAACAAGTTCATTTAACCAATCATTATTGAAACTCTTTCCTGTAGCCAACATTATTTTAATTAGAATAAATAAAAATATAATTGGACATGAATTTACAATGGAGTGTGGTCTAGACAGTTCAAATGTTGCCTTGTGTAGTAAAATAAATGTATTTTGACGTGAATGCATAAATTTCCATTCATTTTTAATAAATAAAAGTGGAATCGTAGTTTACTGCATATTTTGCTGATAGAGATGTCTTTAATAATTCCAAACACCAAGCATTCGCTGACATCGGGACGCTTTATTAACGAATATGAAAATTAGCACTGTATATAAAGGATTTATATTAATTTCCCTTTATACTGAACCAAAATTGATAAATAATATATATATAGCTAAGGTGACCTCCGCTCCTCACAAATAGTTAGTTCACAATTGTTCATTTTCATTGTGTTATTTGTTTGAAATATGTTTTTTTTATTTCATGGAGAGGGTACTCTATGTGAAGGGCAAGAGTTGCATTTGCCCTAAAATTCCTTACGTTTTTATTTCTCCTCAAAATTCCTAAAATTGTACTTACATTTTTCAATACTTCCTAAAAAAAATAATTAAAAACCGCAAAAATTTCCCGATTTCTCTCGCAAGGCCTGTGAAACCCCCTGTATAAACGATTCCCTTCAATTTGTTAGTAAATATTAACTTAGGTATTAAACAAATTTTATTAGATACTCTATGATGGATGTACGAGATATGATTCATCGCCAGATGGACCAGAACGTGCCAAGTTCTGCTTTCCAAATCCAAGTTTCTTATTTCTCAGCAATAGAATACATTATCCAACACTGATATGTCCACTATTGAAAATTTAAATTCTGTTGCATTTTTGCTATTTAAACTGATGCACCAACTCTAATTGCCAAAAAAAAAAAAAAAAAATTGTATAGCAACCTTTTAACCGCAACTTTTGAGCACCACATGCATTTTTTAAGGAAATCCCCGTCAGGTCACGGTCTCCTTAGAAGCGCTCGTATTGTACAATCTTGTAATATATGAAAATTTAGTAAACTTTAAATAAATTTTCGGTGATTACTTAAAACAATGTAAATTTTTTAGTCTTACACTGTCAGTCAGCGATGATTGACGTGGCACTCAATGTGTTAAGAGAGACAATTTGTAGTTCAACCTTCTGTAATCCGTCTCAAAATATGGGAAAGTATTTGCAAACGGTCGAAGTGCAACAAATGACCCAAATGTCTGTTTCAGGAGTCGGCGCCCAATACAGCAACGGAGCCTCCGTCCAACGTGGCCCTGGAGCCCCAAGTGAACAGTCTTCCCACAGAAGTGCCCGCTCAGGTGCAGACCCCTGTCCAGACGATCGGTGCCTCGGACGAAAACATTGCTGCACTGGTGAGCTCATTTGCTATGTATCATTTACTATTTTTACGGGAATTTCGGAAGTGTAGATGTTTAGAACTTGAGCATTACTGAAGAACATGATTTTCTCCAATGGCAGCTACTTTATGCGGCTTGCAGAATTCTAACAAAAACCTTAATGATTGGTCCCATGGTCAACTATAACCCACACACCGAATTCTGTGGAAAGGATCGCCTCAAATTACTTGACATGAAATTCAATTTTGAATCACTTGCAGTTGTGATTTGGAAACTAAAGTGGAGATTTTTATTATCTCTTAAGAAGTTTTTGTGAAATTTCATTGTTGAAAACTAAAGAAAATTTACAGAGGGTTTTGAAAATTAGGCTCTTGGAAAACTAAAAATAATATATGTAATCATCGCCTAAGTGTAATGTAGAAATAATGCAAATTAGTTTTTTTTTTTTTAAGGAAATAAAATACGAATTTTTGAAAAAT
The DNA here is from genome assembly GCA_963978545.1 of Linyphia triangularis. Lineage (NCBI taxonomy): Eukaryota > Metazoa > Arthropoda > Arachnida > Araneae > Linyphiidae > Linyphia > Linyphia triangularis. The sequence goes on from OZ021728.1 coordinate 3,713,463, forward strand.
ACTTTCTCGAATAAATACTAACCATTTTTTATCCTTCTTGCAAATAACAGGGCTGCCACAGGCTACTAAAGCGACTATTTTCGAGGCAAGGTTACTATGGCGACTTTTTTCACCAAAATTGGCCTAAAAGCTACTTTTATAACTAATATTGTTACTTTTTCAAATATTCGTCGACTATTTTTGGAAAAAAATCGTATTTGTATTTTTATTTACAAGTAAAAACGAGCGGAGAAATACAAGTTTGGTCATGACGTCAAAAGTAGGCGATCTCTATTCTTTAGGTTTGTGGCATCAACCAATGAAGTCGCACTTACAGAGCTTGATTGATGTTTTAATTATATTTTTTTTTACAAATTGACTTCGAATATGGCTTCAGCTCTGAAACTTTCAACATAAGTAGTTTGTCCTTCTAATCGAATTTTTAAAAACCATAATGCTAAAATTTTGATTGCTTTTTTAATTAATTTGAACAATTTAATTTTATTAATTAATAATTTAATTAAATTAATAATTTTTTTACAAAGCAATTTCTAATAGAAATTGAGCTCTGAAATTTTCAACAGAAGTAGTTTTGACCTTCTAATTGGACTTTTGACAAACACGCTGTTAAAATATTCTCAAGAGGGTGGTGTTGTTTTGGTTTTTTTTTCATTGGGAATTGTTTCACCTGCTAAAAGATTATATAGCAATTAATCTATTAGCAAGTGAAACTATCTGTTGCTTGAACCTTTCAGAGAGCATGTTATTGATTATTATTTGATTAATTTTTTATAAAGAAACTTTTAACAGGAATAGAGCTCTGAAATTTTCAACATAAGTAGTTTTAGCCTGGTAATTTAGACTTTTGATAAACAGAATAAAAATTTTATGTTTTTTTTTTTTTTTTTTAATTTTTACAAAGCCACTTCCAATTCACGTACAGCTCTGAAATTTTCCAAAGAAATGTTAAAAGCTAGGACCTATACACAATGACAGGTTTCTACAACGCACGACCACACAGCTAGTTCAAAATATATTTTTTCAGAATTGTCATGCTATTAATTTTAGTAATTGAGGATATTATTTTTTACATCCTAGGTTACTAAAGCAACTGTTTTTAATGCTATCAAGCTGTGGCAGCCCTGAAATAACCCTGCCGCCTTTGTGACAGTAAACCCAAACAAACCTACTAGTTTTGTGTTTAAATGCATATCTTTGCTTTAATTTTTAAGAAAGGCCAATCCTTTTCTGAAATAGCGCCGAATTACGATTTGAAGTTGGCGTTTCCGTAAAACTTTTTCCATTGGAATTAATATAAGGTGCGCAAATAATATTTATAAATGCGTAAATGATATTGATGTGCTTACTTCCAATATAAAGTGTGAGTTTACGTCATCTGGTGCAAGACCAAGTATGTGATAGCTTATGCTCGTGCTTCCAGTAACCTTATTTTCTATTTTCACTGAATTATATTTGTCTCCCGCGACATGTTTTTGTGTTATCTGGAAGCTAGTACACATTTATTAAATACGATTTACGCATCTTGGATTTAACCTGTTTTGCGTATTTAATAAGCTGCAGAAACTGAAACCACCCGGTGAAATACTATTCAATGAAATTAACATTCCATGTACAGTAACGAAAGGAGTTGTATTTGATGTAATTGAAAAAATGATTATAATTATAATGAATATAACACCTTCAAATTTAATTACCGATATTTTGGCTACATAAAAGAACATGGCCGGTTTAACTTTTTTTAGTTTAAAAGGTTACTGAACGCTCCTCCCGACCAAATTTTTTCTATTCTCTTAAAAACTTTTTACTGTAGTGAACTATTTGGTGCAAACTGCATCTTAAGTAAGATTTAAATAAAATGCAATGTTTTTCGCAAATTATATGTTATATTTACGTCGTCGAACATTTATAATGTTTTAAGATTTTTTTTATTTTAAGGTCCATATTTTATGATTGGAAGGTACTTGAAAAGTCCCTAGAAAGTCCTTGATTTTGTTTTTGAAAAATTCGTACAAACCCTGTTCACCCATATTTTGGTACCATTTATCCGAAGAATTGTGGCGGTAATCTTTAAAAGTTAAATTTTACAGAATAATCACTCCCAAAGTTAATTTTAAATACCCTGCTTATTGTCTCTTTAGCATACATGTTCTATTTGATCAGGTGTCTACACATCTGGAAAAGTTGGAGAAAAAATTTGCTGTAAAATCAAGGAACTTTTTTTTTCCTGAATTTTGTAGCCATCCTGCAAACGTTTACTATTCTTAAGTACTTGTGATTTTCTTTTGGATTCTCTATCAAAGTATCAAAAATATCTTAAAGTAGTCTCTTACTTTCAGACAACTGAATCCAGTAGTTCTCAACTTATCAATCTGGTTTTGAGGATACGGTAAGCTCAATTTGCCTTTCTTCCTTTTTAAACATATGTCTATTAAATTCAAGTATATTTTGTTAAGAAGCAATTGTCACAGCAAAATAGTTGTAGTTCCTTATTCTAAAATATTTGCATTTCGTTACAAGTCAAACAAAACAGCTTTAATTATCTGACCTAATTCAGACCAAAGATGGGTCGTTTAATTGAAAATTGTAAAAGTAATTATTTTCTTTTATTAAATCCAGGACTTTTAAGGGTATAGAATTGTTTGAATTCAGTAATTTTCTTGGTACTTTCATATTCTGTCGAACAGTATTTAAGCTGGTGTAAAAAAATTCTTTAGAGAAAAGGCTAAAATCCCAATTTTCAGTTAGTTATAGTTAGATAATTAGAGTTTGAAGATGAGAATTACTTCCAAAACTGAGTACCTAACTTTGAAATGACATAACTGTGCAACTCTGAAAGAGAGGCAAGTGGTATGCTGGAGAGACAGGTGTGGAATTTCAGGTAGTAAAGAGATTTTCTTTTTTTACATGAGAGAGACGATAAATTCCTTCCTCCATATTCAGATTTTACAACAACACATTTGGCCCTCGTGTTGCCGTTAAACTTAAATCAACCAACGAACAACAACACATTTCATTATTGTAGCTAATTTTGCAAACCTGTGTATTTAAAATTCCATATTTGTTTGTCGAACATTCACCTTGTCTCCTCCTTCTTACCAGGGCTTGGGGAAATTTCAAAATTTTTTTGTCCAGAAAATGTGTGCCTCTCAATTTACGCCTTATTACATGCACAGACATCTTAGTGAAATGTATATAAATCCATAGGCGATGACTTTGAAATGGATAAAAAGTTGTTTTTACCTTGTTTTATTTAGATCATTTAATTTTGGAATTTCATTTTAAATTTTTCAGATTTTTTGGGAAATTATTTTTGTATGATTTTTAAAATATATATATACTTAAGTGGAGACACAATCGTAATTTATTAGTAAAGAAAAAACTAAAATTTTGATTGGCAAGTTTTCTTGCCAAACGTCGTTAATGGGTTGTATGTATTTTCAAATACAGATTTTTTTTTCCCTGTATGTACAAAGTGTATTTTGTTTTTTCAGAAATCAAAAGAGAGAATTAAATGACATTAGATTTGAATTTGTTCCTGATAGAGGTAAGTTAATTCTTGTATAAAATTTTGTCTCTCGATTGTGGGAATCTTTGAGATGGATATTTTTGCATTATGTCTTTGCAGATACTGCCGACGGCATTGCAGCAGAGCTTGTAGGGGCTGGACTAGTGGATGGTAAAGACATCATTGTGGGTACGTAATCAATAATCCTTCGTTTAACATAGTTTGAGCTATGCCATATCCAGCCCACAATACATTTTTCTGTGGTCCATGCCAGCAGCACAAAAAAATCAAACTCTACAGTGGACTTTTTTTACATAGTTATTATAATTTGTCCAAAATAGTACATGTTGACTATGTAGAACAGAGTTCTCCACTATGTGAACCTAAGATATTATATGAAGAAACTTTCAGTAAGATGGTTTTCATTATGAATAAATACATGAATACTTCAAATATCGTGATTCTATCATAAAATAAATTAAATTATTTAGACCATCATCGTCTCACAATTGATATCTCTTTTCTAGAATTTTAAAACATCTTTTGTGTATAAATTATGGTAAAAAAAAATGTGTTCACCTATGATTTCAGTCTTTTTCTTTCTTGCCAATCTCATCCCAGTTATTCTTACATTATCCTTTCTTGTAAGTGAAACAGAGGAGAGGAGAAAAGCGGCAGTTGAGGAGAGAACTCGACGTTGAAGACATTCATTTTTCAACTTTTTGCACCTTTATAGCATTTTTACTGGATTTTCGGAGGTAGAGATGTTTAGAACACCTCAAGAAGCATTACCACAGAAATTTTGATCGAAATTGTTAGAGCCGTTTTTTAGCATTGACTGAAAAGCATGATTTTTTTCAATAACGGCTACCTTATGTACATGCTAAATTTGTCCACGTGTATACAGGCAGATATGACCACTTTTTTGAAGTCGGGATGTTCCAACAAGTAGAGAAATACAAAAAAAAAAAAAATTGCACAAGAATTTTTTATCGAAAATGATACTTTCATTATCTTATGTTAACATATGGGTAATTGCAATTAAAAAAAGAAAGAAAAATACAAGAAGTGCGCCCCTTTGGCTTTCTTTTTATCTTGTAATTCACACATTAAAAAAAAATATTTCATTTTTCAACTGAGTATACTTGTATCAATTTTTTGCTAAATATAAACTGATATTTGTATTTAAGTGATGAAACAGGAAATTATTTTGAAGCATATGAAAAGTTGGTGTGAACTTGGTGCATGCGGAAAGATACACCATATTAGTTATGTCAGTGGATGTGTTGTTTATCAATAACATAATGATAATAACAAAAGCATATGAAGTGTGTCCTTAAGTGGAAATGTTTTTATAATTTGTTGTTTGCATTATTTAAATTTTTGTGATTTTAATCTTTTCTCTTTCAGTTGCAGCTAATTTACAAAAACTAGTAGACAACTTATCTTTAAAATCTACAGTGTTTGCCTTGGTAAGTCTTTTCTTGAAAAAGTCTTCTTTTGTTAGCAACTGTTGGAAGTTATTAAATATGTTAAACTAGAAAATTTTCAGGCATTTTTCAAAAAATGAATATAACACACTTTAATTTAAATGTGGATGGACCGTTAGACTTCTAGAAAACATGTCATGTTATAAATAAATATCTATCTATAAAATTCTATTTAATTGTTGAATTTAAATTGTTTATATTTCAATTTTGATTCTTTTAATGTTTTGAAAATATATAAATTGATAAAGGGTCCTTAAAAAATTAAAAAGTCCTTAAAAGCTACGTAGTGGCCATAGAACCTGGAAATCTCTGGAAACTCTCCAATTCTAAAGAAAATAGAAAAATTTTGTAAAATGTTTTACTAAAATCGGGACATTTTTCTATTTTTAAGGTACATTTCCCCGTTCATCCGTATTTTGGCGTTATTTTCCCAGATAATTGCAATAATCGTTAGAAGTTTCATGTTACGATATAATTTAAACTTTTCGTTACTGCCAAAACTGTTTTTAAAAAAATGGTATATTATGACTTTTGCATAAATGTTCCAATTGATCTACACATCTGGAAAAATTGGAGAATTTTGAAAAAAAGTTTTAGAAAATTTAGGTTTAAGAATAATTAACCCTTTGCACTTGTAATTATGCTTTAGAAAGTTAGCAAATAACTCAGAATATTTTTTTTTTGATGTTCAGTCAAGATGAATTTTTTTTATGGAAATGTGTTCCAATTTAACTAGATGGTTTATCATCCTTAAATCAAAAATTTAAATATATAGCCCATGAATACACCCCTTGACCTAGGATGGGAATGCGGCCAAATAATATTTTATTTTTCAACGTGTCAAAATAATCTATAGGGACATCGTAATTTTGCATATCACTCGGATGTGCCCTCTCAGGGGACATTCAAGTTTATTAGTGATTACGGAGGATTAACTTTTCTAGCATAACTTTTTGAGAAATACATGTTTCCCTGAAGTTTTCTCTTAAAATGGCACAAGAAATCAAATCAAAATATGCTAAAATTACCAAGATATATAAAAAAAGCATTTCGGCTGGTTTTTGTGTCAAAAGAGAACGTGAGTAGTGTTGGTACACGACGGTCCTGGCACTTTTCTGTGTCACTTGAAAGGAGTTTGTCGATGGTTGGGTTTTTTGAAATTTACTGGCGCAAGGGCAACACTAGGGCTGAGCTGCTGGTAGCCATCCAGAATGGTTCGGAGTGCAAAAGGTTAAAAATCTAAGAGATGTAATAATATGAACAAACAATATTTAGGGGCGGAACGTAACGCCGGCACCTCCACTAAAGCAAATCACTTAGAAATACTTCGAACAGAAATGTTTTGGTTAAGTTATCACAGTTTGCCCAATACAGATGCGATGTCCCATGTACGGAGCGCGATGGTAAAACGAGTGATGTCCCCCATACAGGGACATACGAGTGAAAAGGGTTAAGTTTTTAAATTCCACCCTGTACTTGTACTTTACAAAAGCTGTATGAGATTCTACTCCATGTTTAATGTGTATTTGTATATTTAATTTGTTTATTTTCTTAAGACTGAGAATTAGTATCTGTGAGGATGCATTGGGAACTAGGAATATATTACTGAGGTTGCATTTGCCATAAAAATTCGAATATTCCTTAAATTTTTGTCTCTCCCTAAAATTCCTGCAATTGTACTTAAATTTTTCGATCAACTCTTTCAGTTTTTTGAAAATTGGCAGTTTTTTTTAAGGTATTGAAAGAAGTTTTGAAAAGAATACGTTTATGTTAGGACCCTATGTCTGCTTCAAAAGAAATATCCCTTAATGATTTAAAATTATCCCTAAAAATGTAGGAATTATCCCTAAAATTTAAGCATAATCCCTAAAATTTTAAGAATGTTTCTATAGGGACTTTCAGAAAGTTTAAAAGAAATAAATACGAAACAGTAAGGGACAGAAAGAACAGTCAAGTGGTATGATAGATACAAGATTCGATATTCACCACTTTGCAAAATTAGTTGCAATATTGAAATGTTACAACAAATAGTTGAATATAACAGAATGAGTTTGTTGACTTAATGAAAGAGTCCTGTGTATTCCTTTGAATGGATAGTGTAGCATACCTGCCAACTTGTACGAATTATCCGTACAATGTACGGATTTTTACTATTTTGTACGGGTGTACGAACAGCTAAAAAAATCGTAAGGATTTCACGTTACTTTTCGCTTTTTCCCTAAAACCGTTTTTTTTTTTTTTATATAAATATTTTTTCAAGTCACCAACGAAACCGAAACGATTTTCCAAAGCTGCCGCGTCAGTCAAAATATTTATTCACACTCCAAGATTGCGCATATGTTCAGCACTAAAGCGCGTTGGTGAGGATGCATTGTTTTCTTTTCTGTTGCCGACTTGATTTGGCAAACCAAACCACTGCTTTGATTTTTCGGGCTTTACAGGTTATTAAAGAAGCAGAAAACCGAAATTGCTTTAGTTTTTTAATTCTACCTTCTTTTGGACTGGACTCCAAAACGTAAATAATAGTACTGGACTTGCGCGGAAATAATAGCCCTAAACCACGGTGCCGAGGATGCACTGTTTTGATTTGTGTTGCCGACGGGACCTGGCGAACCAAACAACTATTGCGTTGCCTCAGACTTAAGAGATTAACTAAGAATCTGAAAACCAAAAATGCTTTAGATTTTGGTTCTTCCTTCTGTTTGGAAAGTACAATAATGTTGCGCGTATATAATAAAAGCACTTAAGTGCGGCGCTGGAAATTCATTGTTTTCATCTGTGTTGCCGACGGAATTTGGCGAACCAAGCAACTGTTTCGTTATCTCGAACTTTAGAGATTAATAAAGCAGAAAACTGAAAGTGCTTTAGTTTTTTTTATTCTTTCTTCTTTTGGACCGTACTCCAACGCTGCGCGCTAAATCGCGACGCCGCCATTTTCAATCGTTTTGGTGGCACTCACCGAACGACTGTTTCGTTTTCTCGGACTTTCATAATTGATATTTGTGCGTGTGATTAAACACTTTGAATACCACCAACTCATTGTATGTTTCACTAGAGTTTTTGTGTCATAAAGCATGTTTTATTTAGGTGTAATGTAGACTAAATCATAAACCTCATCAGAGATTTCATCGTAAAGTTTAAATTTGATTTATTTTTAAATCCGAGTTAGTTTTTTATTTTATAATTTCCATTTTGTGGTAAAATGTAACAATTTGTTATATTTGAGAGCAATTTAATATTATGCAATTTTTTTTTTTTTTTTTTTTTTTTTTGCATTTGTAATAGAATTACTATTATTTATATATTACATTCATAAATATTGTCGCTATTTGACTTTCCATGAGTCATAGGAATGCCAATATTTGTTCCGTAAAAATTGTACTAATTTGAAAATGCCAATGTTGGCAGGTATGGTGTAGCCTTAATGGTGCCTTTTTGCAAGAGGTACAGGCAGGTTTTCTGTATCTCCTATTTACCAGTTTTGTTTATCTACAAATCCCTCCACATGAGCTCCGTCGGTAAGCCATATCTCATCAAATTTACCACGATAAATCAATTTCACAAAACAGTGCGTTTAAAATTCCATACCTGTCTCTTTAACATACTACTTGCCTCTCACTGTTACGTCATTTCAAAGTTAAGGATTGCTTTCCTGTACGTTTTGTTTATTTGTGCTTCCAGAACCCCGGAGCCAACCCGAGCGACGTCCCGGACGAGAAGGCGCTGATAGGCTTCGCTCAGCTCTCCATCACAACTGAGTAGAGACTCATTTACACTTCTTTTTAGGCCAACAAAACAACCCACAAAAAAAAAAAAAACTAGTCCAGTCTTCTCACTGTGGCCCAGGCTAACCACAACTCAACTCTGCTCTCCTCTGTTGCGCACGGGCTGCTACTCTCTATTGGGGGGAGGCTGGAGGAGACGCCGGTACTGCGTGACTTGCGACGCCACAAGAGACTCTTTAATCGATTAGTTTGGGTTTTTTTCCCTCATATATATGTTGCTTAAGAGGAAATCCTAGTAAAGCCCTATACTCGCTAAGCTACAATCTTCTAGCCCGGTTCATTTAGAAACTACTTTGTACAAAACTTCCTTGACATTTGGCGAGTTGGTCCGAAAAGATCCCTTAATGAATGATCCCTTACGAAAAGATCCCCTAATGAAAATCCCTTAATAATAATTAATCCCTTAACGAAATGATCCCTTAATGACATAAATTAAAAACTTGAAAATGTCGTCTACTATATTTTACAGGGTTCCCACGGTCATTGAAAGTCTTAAAAGTGCTTATTATTTTTGAATTTGTTTTCAAGGCCTTGAAAATGCTTTGAGGTGCTTAAAAGTGCTTAATTTTTGCAGATGTTGTGTGGCCAACTGCAAAATTTATAAAAATACAACTCGGACTTGCTATCCCCGTGTGACCGCTACTTATCTTCCGACATATTTGTATTGCGCATCCACCAACTTGTAACTTTTTTTGGCAGAATTTACTTTATTAAAAATTTATAGACATGATGCCTGAAAGCAAATTTTCAAAAGTCCTTAAAAACATTAATTAGGTCCTTAAAAGTCATTAATTAGGTCCTTAAGAGTCGTTGATTTTCATTCTGTGATTTGAGTGGGAACCCTGTTTTATATTTGAAATCCTTACGCCTATGCAGTGGTGCCACCTGGTTTTGTCTTTTGCTATTTTATTTTTCATTTATAATAGATAAACATTAAAATAAAACAATTTACGTCATTTCCTGCGATCTCTACTCGCCATACGTCAAAAGTTTTGTACAAAGTAGTTTCTAAATGTGCTAGGAGATTGTAGCATAACGGATATAGGGAATGTTCCTTAATAGAACTTCTTCTTAAAAGATTGCAAAGTGGATGGCATACATACAAAATGTTGTATTAAGTTTATTGAAAAATTTTCTCTGGAGCCTTAACGATGTCGGGAATTTCGGTAATGTCGGAATTATTCAAAATTTAGTAAATATTAGTGAAAATGTAGATTTTGTACTGTCAATTCTGCAATTGGCTTTTTTTTCCCCGAGCCTCTCTGCACGCTGATAGTTAAATTTTGAAAATAACTGCTAAATAATGGACATTTATCAAAATAGCTCTATTTTGATATATTTCCTATGACATTTTAATTATTCTTATAATATTTTAATAAAATAGCTTATAGCCAATTTCCTTTGTCTAACACGAAGGAAATTGTTAAAAATGGCTACTTAAATATAATTAGCTACTTACATTTTTCAAAATACTAACTGTTAAATAATGGAAATTTATCAAAATAATCAATATTAAATAACAGAAATCTATCAAAATAATAACTATTAAATGAAGAAAATTTTTCAAAATAGTATTTTTTTTAATAAAGGAAATTTATCAAAATTACTGTTAAATTACAAAAAAAGCAATGGTTATTTAACTGAAAAATCTACAAAAAAAGTTCTTCTTACTGCTTTCTCCTCTCCCTAATGTACTATTTTCTATGACACATTTAGTGCTATAAAATATTTTACGTTTTCAAAATCAACATTTGGTACATAAAGCAATAGCTTATTTGATACTCGTAACAATGAAAAGTTAACAATATAAGATTTTACAGTTTGCTCCAACATGTGGCGCCACCTTATATTAACCAAGAAATAAGTTCCAAGGAAAAAAGTTACTCATAATCATTTAAAGTACTGTTTCAGTCACTTGGAAAGTATTGCACTAGATCTATATGTCATTTGCTTTCTGTATGTTATCTATTTTTCAAACTTTTGCACATGTATTGAATAAGAAAAAAAGATATTTATGGTCAAAGAGGCAAATGCAAGACTATAGTACCCCATTGAACATCATTCTGAATTTTTTATAGATTGTAGAGAAACGTTAGTAGATCGTGAATCTACCCGTCTGACTAGGCCAAAAATAACCGAAACTATTCAAAAATCAACTTTGAATAAGTTGAACGAAATCTGATTGCCAAATATATGTAATAACTTGCCAAATAATGAGTAATCTTTTTTATGTGGTAACCCACTGTTTTTGAATTTTTATTGAGGAAAAGTGTAGACGATATTTATTCTTTTGCGAAAAATACTTCCATCTTTTATAAGTCAGCCAAGTTGGCGACAATTATTATGTCACTGATGACTTGTCAACTTGGCTGACTTAAAATATTCAAGATTTTGGCACCAGGAAAGACTAATCGTCTGCAACCTTTTTAGTTGAAAATTAAAGGGTGGTGGGTTACCAAAAGGAAAAGGGGTGTTCATTTTTTGACAAGTTACAAAAAATTCGGCTACAACTCGTACAAATTCGATTTTTGAATAGTTTCAGCCATTTTTGCTTTGTCTGGCCAGTGAATCTAACATTTCTCTACATTGTATAAAAAATTCCGAATGATGTTCGACGGGGTACCTAATTTGCAGTCGCCTCTCTGAATGTATAAATCTTTGCTTTGAGAAAACGTCTCCAGGCGGCCAAACGGAAACCGTGGCTCTTCTTGCTGCACGGAGAACTCCTTATAGATGATTTGTTTATTTATGATAAGAAAATGCCAACTTAATATATATTTTGGATTTTGTCGTGTGCCTTTACGCGCTGTCTTTAGTGTTCTTGTCAGAGGGTTGGTTGGACGAATAGACAAGGTCACTTCTTGGGCTTCCCACAGTGTTTAATATTTTTAACTGTTTTTTCAGGCTTGAAAATGCTTTGAGTTCCCTATAAGTCCTTAATTTTTATTGATGTTGTGTGCCTGACAGCAATATTTATAAACGTTCAACTCTTATTTGCTTAATCCTTCGAGACCGGAACTCGTAAGCGCTGCTGCGGGACTGCATGTTATATTTGTATTTTGCATGCGTAGTTTGGTTTTTTTAGCGGAAGCATTTTACGAGTACTATGCCTGGAAAGTGCACATTTTTTGTGCCCAAGTACAGCTCATATGTCAAATGGATTACAATATCATCAAAGTCTGTTCTTAAGACAAAATGCAAATTGTGCGTAAAATATTTTGATATTAGCGTCAAAGCAGCTGTTAAATCACACATTCAAGACATGCCTGAACATTTTTTGATGGTCCTAAAAGTCATTGGTTTTCATTCTGTGCTTAGTGGGAACCCTCCTCACGACCTGTAAACTCGTACGGATTACCCGTTCAACTTGCATATATAACTTGCATTTCGTACGAATTTATTCTGCACTAAGCTTTTTTGTTGAATTAATTTTTTTGACAGGTTGCTAAGTTTGTGTTGCGCAAACTTAAACAACTAGTTAATGATTTTTTTATTATTTTAAATATAATTTTTATTTCAACAGAATGTAATTTTTATTTCAACAGAATGTAATTTAATTCAACATTTATATCACATTAAGTTTCTTATACTCCTTAATATTTGAGGAGCTATTGTGTTTTAATAAGGCAAATTTATTTGACTTAAAAATGTTATTCACTCAAAAAATGTTCAAGTCGGCAGGTAACTCAAGATTTGAAGCAAGCAAAGGACTAAATTGTTTGTGAAATTTAGCTTGGTTCTTCGAAACTGTGGTATAGTTTGCCGTCTAAAGGTTTTGCTTATGGTTAAATATCATTGTTGACTCGACTCTTACGTCCAACCAACCTTGGTGTTCCTTATTTTCACTCTTGGTTCCAAGGGACGTGATATGCGCTTTTTGTTTCTGTTATTTCAATTTTTAAAAAATATTAACTTAATATCTTGGAAATAGTTTTATAGGTATTATATTTTTTGCAGGTATTTTATAGGTATTGTAACATAACAGGGTGTTCATAATTAAATTTCTCCTTTCTTAAGAGTAGTCTGTAGTTAGTAGTCGACAGATCATATATACAGTGTTCTCACTGTCTTTTAAAAAAGGATAAGGTCCTTAAAAGTCCGTAATTTTTTTTTATGAAATTTGGTCCTTGAAAAAAGAGTAATATCCTTAAATTGTTAAGCGACCACCTATAATCTCCGCTTCCCTTTTTTTCGTCTCCGTTTTGTATTTGTATGATCCTTGAATTTTCTGGAAAAGGTCCTTGAATAAAGGATAGTGTCCTTGATTTTTTAAGCAACCACCAATAATCTCAGCCCTGTTTTTTTTTTGTTTTTTTTTCCCTCCATTTTGTGTTTATGTGCGCAAAACCTCTAATTTAAGCATTTTTTTTATTGAAATTTTAGTACTTTGAATGCAACTGAAAAAATATATATAAAACTGTTTTAATTAGAATCATCTGTTTGTCAGTATAGTATAGTTGCTTAAAGTTGTTTAATTTCCGAAATTTGTAATTTTTACTGGTTTTCTTAGCTTTTACATGGTAAAGAGACAAAACAGAAAATCTAACAAAGTTTTGAAAATCTATCCTTTGAAGTGTTTTTCTGAATTTTATAAAAAAGAAATATTTGACTTTTTGGCTATAATTTCCCCTTTTCCCCAGTAAGTAAGTACACAAAATTGTATATTGAGCAGCTCTAGATGAGGGAAAATTTAATTGTGAATACCTTGTACATTTTGTTCATTTGTATTAGGAAGCTGTGCACTGTGCTACGAGGTTCAATTTTGATCTAAATATAAATATTTATCTGTATTTTCTCAGAAGTTATACCTTGGCTTTCTTCCTTTGCTTTTTGCTATCATTTGTAAAAAACTGGATGACAAATACTATCGGGTATTTGAGCTCAATTAATTCACAGGTGGTATTTCCGTTAAAAGTATTGGTACTTACCATTTCTTCTGGAAATAAAATCAGAAATTTATTGCTGCTTAATTGGTATCAACAAGGAGAATTTACTATTTTACCAATATGTAATTATGAAAATAATGTTAAATTTTTTCCCTTTCAAGATCTAACTTCGAACTACAAAATTGGTGTATGTCGATTGTGTTGTCAGACATCAAACTAAATGAAACAAGAATTCTGCGTTCAATTGAGCATGATTAGAATTATGTTTAAAATGTAAGAATAAGTATCAGCTTTTATCTTATAGGATCAGCAAAACAGAATATTAAAAAAAAAAAATTATTTCCAATCCTTTGACTGCAACATCAAAATAAAAATTTATTGCAATAAATTTGGAAGACAAAAAAAATTAATTCATATTAAATCCACATTCTGATTGGTTGAAATATAATTTTTTGGTAAAATAGAGAATAACTTTGATTTATTTTATCGAATATTAAAAACAAAGTTATTTAATTTTAAAACTTTGATGGGAGCATAAAACAAAAAAAATTCACTGTGATAAATTGAAAGATAAACAAATTATTGCTGCTCATTGGCAGATTCAAATTAAAACATGATTGGTAGGAAAGTGAATTCTCATGCAAACTTAATACTGGATGACAATTATATAGTTTTTTAAATATATGGAATTATGCAAACGGTTAACTAATGTACTTTTAGGAGAGTAAACTTTTATTCAGTGATTTGCTGTATGATTTTGCTGTATTGTTTAAATTTCCAGTAAAAGTTTAATTTGTAATAATTTATTATGTTCATGTTGTTGTATATCATGATTTGTCATTTTCCTAAAGTAAATTAAAAACTCCCAGGGACATTTATTCTTCATATTATGCTGGAAAGTTTAGTAAGCCCACACTACTTATCTTTAATTGTTGACACAAAGGAAAATAGAAATGATGAGTAATATTTGTTTCTGTTACAAGTCTAAGATTGAAATTTAAAGGGATACATTGCTTTTTTTTATTAAATTTATTATAATTATTTCATTATAATTTTGAATCAAAAGCTTACTGTGGTTACTGTGGAGAAAATGCAATTCATTTTTAAAATTTCTAATTATTGTTAATAATGGATGCATATTTTTCCACTAATATCAGGTGTGTAGAAATGTAGGAGATAACACTTTAAAAAAAAATTACTGTTTTTTACATAATAATAGTTGTAGTACACTAAGTGATAATAAATCTATTGCCACTATATTTGGAATCATTGGTAAGAAATCAAGATTGAAAGCTAAATTTTCAAAAAGGAATCGCAGAGGACAAAAATTTAATTTCTTTTTAACTAGCTTAAAAATTATATCGATTGAATCAATTGAATAAAAATAAAAAATCAACTCTACCTGCGTTCCAATTCTTAATATTTAATGATCGTTGGAAGTGCTTTTTTTCATCTTTATTACATTAAATTAAATATCATATTAGAAATGTAAAGTAAAATACATAAAAAGCTTATGCAAGAAATTAAAATAATCAAAATTTTGAATTTTTCAAAAATATCCAAGTGCTATTTTCCTATGCTAAAGGGTTTTCTTATTGCGATACCCAATATATATCTACTCTAAAAAAATAACTCTTAAATTAAATACTTTTAAAATTTCCTATACCTTTTCAAATAGGGGTTCGGATTTACTGTATGGTGGATTGGCAGCGGAAAATGAGCGATTTAGCGCCGAATGTTGATTTTCCGGCAACCCTACTGACTTGAATTTGGCAACACAGTGCTTTGACGCCATTTTGAATTTGGCGACATTTTCAAAAAAAAAAGTCGCCATCCGACACCGTACAGTAAATCTTAACCCAAATGGGAATTTGGATGGTTTCATATCATTAGTCAGTGACGGATACAAATTTGGTAGACCGTCTTTCTGAATTTATTTAATGGAATGTAGATGCTATTATATTCTATTGGTAGTTTCAAAATGTCTTAAATCAATTCCTGAAATACAAGAGGGAACTCCTGGTAAAGATTATTCGTAATACTCGCCAATCTTCTAGCCCAGTTCATTTAGAAACTACTTTGTAGAACCTTGACACATTTTATACAAAAATGACATACATTAAAAACTCGAATCAATGCCGATATACAGTGGCTTCACCTGCAAAAGACTTTTCATTTATAATCAGTGCTAGAAGTCACCCCACTTTTCAAGAAAATACCCATGCGTCTCCCCACTTCCAAAAACACTGTTATCCATCTTTTAAAAGCATTCAATCCGCCTAAAAACTACTAATGAAAAATAACATTAACTTTTAATGTAGTGAAACCCAGAAAAGGTTATTTATTTTTGCCTTTGAAAACTTTCAAACTATTTATGGTGTATATATCATTATAAAAATGTATTGTGCTACTTTGTATAAAGATATAAGTATTTTTGCTAACAAATGCAGTTACCCTTGGTCAACTTATTACTTTTGGAGGAACTTTCCTTTAAGTTAAATTTCTATTCTTGTTTCATAAAGACGAACTAATTTTTATTTTTTACTTTTTAGAATTTTTTTATTAATTTAATTTCTTGAAAGTACGCACATTTATAAGTATTATTTAAATCTAAATAAACAGTTATGTTTATAACATTGAATTATTACTTAAGCTTATCGCTTACTTCCAAGTAAAAAAAAACTAAGTCGCCGAATATCTATTCATTAAAATAACTATAAATTTTGGACCCTCGTTTATGTTAATGTCAGGAAGTATCAATTATTTCTTTCCTAGTTAATATTTTTATTATAAATTACGAAATTATAAAATTTATCGTTGAAGATGGGAGAAGGGGCGCCCCCCCCCCCCCCCCATTTTTGTTCACCACTTCTACCATTGTTTATAATGAAAGCTATTTTAGAGTTTTTAATTTATGTCAATTCATTAAGTGACCTACTCGCCAAATGTCGAGGAGGTTTTATACGAAGTAGTTTCTAAATGCAGTGGGCTAGTAGATTGTAACATAGCGAGTCTTTATATCTTACTAGGACTTCTTCTTCTACTGGCGGTAAAAATGGTCGGATTCCATATTCGAATTGGTTGGAAGTTGCCTACGTCATAACTTGCCAGATAACGATCCTTTGTGTCCAGTTATCTGCCGCTGTTTTATTTTCAACAAGAAAGTGGAATTGACTTTATTTCTAAGCAGAAATCGATGGGTTTTTTCAAAACCAAAGATAACAAAACATATTACATGACGCAACTGTATAAAATTTGGCACAGGTATTTAAAAAAAAAAAAACTCGATTTGAAAATTAAGTGTGGCAGTTTACTAGGCAAAAAGAAAAATGCTCAGTTATCTTCAAACACGGTACAGTAAAAACACTGATTTCAGCTTTTTTTTAATGAAATTTAAGTGCTTTGAATGTAGTTAGTTTTTTCAAAAAATAGCTGGGTTTAATCGGATCACATGTTTGTCAGTATAGTATAATTGTTGAATGTTGTTTAACTTCTGAATTTTTTGTTGTTGAAAATTTGATTTCTGGCTATCGGTTTTTTTTTTTTTGTAAATTTCTAGTTAGCGTGTCAGGGTTGGCGCGATTTTGAAAAGTTGTCGATAAGGCCAAAATGAGGTCGCTAAAACTAAACGAATACGTAAATAAAATAATTGGTTACAAACTATACGGATAAAAAGGTGCATGTTCGTGGAGTGACAATTGTCGCCAAATGAACTTGGCGACCTCGACACGTAAACGAAGAATAAGCCGGGTTTTTTTTTTTATTATTCAAGGTTATAATTTAGTACCACCGGAATCAGAATATAACAAGAACTAGTATTTATCCTACATTCCATAAAAATAATTCAGAATGAGTACTTAGCAGTCACGTCTCTGTTAGGGTCACTTCAAAGTTCGTAGATTAAAAATGAA
Source organism: Linyphia triangularis (assembly GCA_963978545.1). Lineage (NCBI taxonomy): Eukaryota > Metazoa > Arthropoda > Arachnida > Araneae > Linyphiidae > Linyphia > Linyphia triangularis. Next base: position 3,731,040 of record OZ021728.1, read on the forward strand.
ATCGGATACATTTTGGTTTGTATTTTCGTTCAAATCGGTCACTTGTTATTGATAAATGAATTGCAGCACGCCTTATAAATATCTGCAATTTTTTTTAAAAAAAAAAATGCATGTATGTTCATTTGTTTGTGAAAATAAACTTTAAAGCGTATCCATTGTAGTGTTCAATTATTTTGTGTATTGTTTTATATTTGTGTACAAATTCTGAAGCTTAGGACCATTGATCTCTACTACAACTTCTGGATAGCGCATGCTTGGTTACTGATTTGAAGAAGGCTCAATAATCGCCATAGAGATCTATACAAACAACTTCCCCAAAAACTAGTTAAAATTTGTTTAACTATGGGCAACCTATTTCAAAGCATCATGGGGGAATTATTCAAATGACATCATCTGCCTTCAGAGCAGAAACCGCTAAGAAGTTGTAGTAGAGATCAGTGCTTAGGACTGGTTCGCTTTAGAACTAATATTTTGTTGCCATAGTCTGGCACCAAAATACAAATTAATTAAATGAACTTCAATATTTTCGTTTGCTACCTAAAAAAGCATTTAAACGAAACAGTGGCAATTTTACCGAAATATTTTATTGTACATCAGTAGACAAAAAAAAAAATGCTTTCAAAATAAATGCAACTATACAAGCTCAATTGGCAAGATGTAAACAAGCTCACTCTGATTGGCTGTTCTATTGTAAGCACTCTTAATAAACGTAGTTGGGGGGGGGGGGGGGATTACTTCGCTGAATTGGTGTCTAAAGGGTTGAAATGCAAGATCTTTTACAACTCCTCAAATAGAAAAATCAACACTAGATTAAATTGCAGTTTATGAAATTTGACTGTAATCATCGCACATGTTTCGGTAATCACTAACGGGGGCCGAAGTTTACTAAAAAACAAATTAGGTAGGAAGTTTAGAGATTTCTTTTAAAATTGACAAAGGCTCCTAACAAAGACATTCTTTTTAAAGCATATATCAATACCGACAAAAAACTGCCAATATTAAAAACTCGGAAGAGATTTTTTTCCTCTGAAAATTTAAGGAATTTTAGGGCAAATGCGAGCCCTGCAAATCAATCACCAGTGAACCTGTTTTCATTCACTTCCCATGAGCTAGTCTGCGATTACATACAGAAATAAATGGAATGTTCACGCACTCAATATGCAAAAAAAAAAATTAAATAACTTAAAATAATATGGCAAGTGATACATTCAGTGACATTCTGATATAATATTTCAATCTAAATACAACCATAAATACAGCAAAATGGAAACCTGATTACAAAATGAATGACAACACTTTCGATAAATATCGAATAAAATAATACTAGAATACATCTACCACCAACCAGCACACACTATTAAAAAGGACTAGTATTTTACAAACAGTTTAGTTTTGAAATGCTTCTCAAAAGGAGTTTTATTCAAAATCAATTTACATCCAATATAAATATTTCCTAGAAGCAAACATACTATGCAGATTTGACTAGCTATTACAATACTGCAGTAACTTTTTTAAGGAAAGAAAAAGCTGTTTAAAGGCCATTATTATAGAAAATATAATTCTAAGAATAAACTTTTTGAATATGAGCTTAAGATTTTATTTTTATGAGGAAATCCTAGTAAGGATCATTCCTTATATTCGCTAGTTACAAGCTTCTACCCCAGTGCATTTAGAAACTAATTTCTATAAAACTTTGACATTAAGTGATAGTATGTGTCCCCCTACTCACATAAATTAAAAACTCAAAAATAGCGTCTAATATACTTTATTTCATATTTGAAATCTTTATGCACATGCAGTGGGCTCCATCTGGTTTTGTCCTTCGCTATTTTAAATTTCATTTGTAATAGATAGACATTAAATGAAAACAATTTAAGTCATTTCATTACGTGATCTTTTTCGTACCTACTCGCCAAATTTCAAGGTTTTATAGAAAGTAGTTTCTAAATGCACTGGGCCAGAAGATTGTAACATAGCGAGTATAGGAACTTACTAGGACTTTCTCTTATTCCGCAGATTTTTGAAGCAATCTTCAAAAAATCTTAAATTTTTATATGTGATAAAATGTGAAGTTTATTTTTATGAAGTATTTCAAAATTAATTCTGTTTCAGTCGCGCCACTTATAAGCACTAAACCAGCCATTTTTTTAAAAATTTTATTTTTGAATTAAAATTTGTAATAGTTATATTAAACTAATCTTATGATCAGCATTACTGCTTTTAAATGGGATAAAATTTTAAGGTAATACTTCTGTTTTCAATGTGCGTGTGCAAAATTACATTCGTAACAATTCTGAAAATATGAAACCATAGTTCAGAAATAATATATTCCTATCATACAAATATTGGACCCTTTTATCTACATTTATGAGGTTGAGTGAAATTTCACCCAAGAGCTTATCAACCAAGTGAAAATGGGTACCAGAAAAAAATTGCCAAATTGCAGCGATATCTCATTCAAACTAATAACCTTCAAATCCCTTATAATTCCTATAGCAATTTTGCGATTTTTTATTTTTTTGTTAAGACAAATTGAAGTTTGGGATAAATACCTTTGATTCCAGTTTTGTGGGGAGGGGGGGGGGGGGGGGAGCAACATTAACTATTGCATACATGCGTCATTTTCAAATGAATTGGCCTTTTGATATCCTGAACTTTAAATCCATATTTCAAGAGATAAAAATATTTTTTTTTCAAACTTTTAGGAACATATAATAATATAATACACATAACTATATAATTTTATAGTTAATACAAAGTATCCTTTAAATTGTAAGTACCTCTTTAAAATATTTACATTTTCTATTATTTTAGTTCTCAAGTAATGAAAATTCGCTTGTCCCAAGACAAAATTCTAAACCTGTCTTTTTTTATGATTTGAAACTATATAATCTTTGTGTATGAATTAAGAATTGTGAAAGAATACATGGCAATTAATAAAATTGCATTTGATTTCTTAAAAATATTTAATTAATATTGTTAAATTTCAATTTAATATGTGTCCTCATTTCATCTCAGGAGTGTTACTTGTATTATTTAACTTGAAAATATTGATTTCTGCAGTAGCAACATAGCAAATTTAACAGATGTGCAGATACCCTGATAAAATAGAATGCTAAAGAGATGCCAATTTTTTTTAAATAGTTTTGCCGATAATGAAAAGTTTAAATTATTCCTTAACAATAAACTTCTAATGATTCCACAATTCTCTGGGTAAATGATGCCAATATATGGATGAACGGGGAAACATACCTTCAAAACAATGAAGGAACATTTTTGTGAAATTTTTTTTATAATTCCTCGATTTTTCCCAGAATCAGAAAGCTCTCCGACATTTTCCTGAAGATGCCAAATGTGATGAAAGGGTTAAAATAGACATCATGCAGACCCTGATAAAGACAAACGACAGATTCTTCAGACAATGCTCGGAACATTTTTCACCTTAACTTACAGTAAATGCAGAGTGTTTTGAAATTCAATAGTTTGACAAAATGAATTTGATGACACCTATTACACATTTTTTTTTTTTTTTAAATTTGCAGCTTATATAGTTTTTGCATATCAACCTTGAATTTCAATTTGAGTGCCAACTAAGTAAACATTTTAACAATGGAATGCAAGACGTTATTTTGAATGGGGGTTCCTCGCATGGCAACACTTGTTGCAGTCAAAAACACAAAATTTTGCAGTCAAAAACTTTCAAGTATTTTTAAGGCACTTGTATCAAAGCAAGAAAGAGAAATACAATAAACTTTTGAGAACAACATTTTTAGGTAGAAATATGCATGATAGATATGTTTTACACTTCTTTACAACACTTAAATCTTCCAAAAAATATTCATTTGTTAGCCTTGAATTAACAACATTATATACATCTTGTAAACTGTAAACATACGTGTAAAATGTAAACGTACAAACACTTAAAATAACTAAAATGCTAGAACAAAAATATAAAACGGGACATACATACAACCCTGAAGATGTGTGGAATAAAATAGAAATGAAAATAGTTTGTTCCTGTAAAAAGGCAATAGGAAAATAATTATCAATTTTTCTTTGGTCATAGAGGCAATAGTTAGAATATCAAGTTGATAATTATGAAATCCACTTTCAGGAAATAATCACAGTTTGCAACAGAAAAAAAAATACCACTATGTTTTGTTAATAAAAAAATATTTTGTTCATGTAATTTACCACAGTATTTTGTTAATAAATTTACCACCATACTTTGTCAATAAATTTACCATCATATTTTGATAATAAATTTACCATCATATTTAGTTAGTAAATTTACCCAAATACTTTGTTAATAAATTTACCACAATACGTTTGTAATAAATTCACCAGGCTACATTTTTAGTAAATTTACCACACTATCTTGTTTATACATTTAACACAATATTTTTAAATAAATTTACCACAACATAACATTTTACGACTATTTTAAAAGGAAGTTATGCTAACATTAGAGGATTCATTTTGAAATGCATTAAACAAGACATTATTTTATAAAAAACACAAAGCATTGTAAAAAATAAATTTTTAAATACCTTGATTTGGGAAGCACAAGGTATTAAAAGTGTGCATATCAAATGAAAAATATAAATTAAAATATGTTTGTATAAACGGAGCTCTTAAGAAAAATAAAAACTATGAATCAAAACAGTTTAAAATAAAGTTGTTGGTTTTTTTAATTACAGTGAGTTTTCTAAACAAATTAGATAGTTATTTTAGTGTTAATTCCAAAAATTTCAGGAACATTTTAGAGGCAATTCCTAAAAATTTTAGGGATAATTTAAAAAAATTTAGAGATATTTTTTTTAAAGCTGACATAGGCTCCAACACAGACATTCTTTCAATACCGGGAAAAAACTGGCCAATTTTCAAAAAAATTAATAATTAAAATCTCAGAAAAGATTTCTTCCTCTGGAGGAATATAGCGATTTTGTCACAGATTTTGAAGAAAAAATTTAGAAATTTTCGAGGTTTTTAAATTTTTTTTAGGAGCAATCCAAAAATTTACGCACAATTTCACAAATTTTAAGGAAAAGCAAAAATGTGATGAATATTAGGAATTTTCGGACGAATGCAAGCCCTGTAATTCCTTTTTCATCCAAGAAATAAAGGAAACAAACATAACCGAGAAACTAAGGGTTTTTATTATTAACTGATAAGGAAAAATTATATTATAGGTCGGGAGTTTTGAATTTTTAAAAGAAGCAAAAATATGTTGTTGTTTTTTTTGAAATTTAAGTCAATGATAGAAAAACAGGCCCTTCTCTAAAATGAAATCATCTTTACCAGGGTTCCCAATGAAATTAATGAGTTTTCAAGGACCTAAATAATTTACAGTTGCTTTGCCTAGAACAACAAAATCTGTCTTGTACAATTTGCCTTACAGACAGTGACGATGGTCTTTGATCTTTTGGCTCGCAAAACGTAAATACTAATCCAGGGTTCGCACTCAAATCAAAGAATGAAAATCAATGACTTTTAAGGACCTAAATAATGTTTTTAAGGACCTTTGAAAATTTGTTTTCAGGCATCATGTCTATACATAAATTGTTAATAAAATATATTCTACCAAAAAAGTTACAAGTAGGTGGATGTGTAATACAAATATGTCGGAGAATTCCAATAAGTTTCACGATAAATTGCGGTCACGTGGGGATAGCAGGTCCGAGTTGTATTTTTATAACTTTTGCAGTTGGGCACACAACATTTGCAAAAATTAAGGACTTTTAAGGATCTCTAAGCATTTTCAAGGCCTTGAAAACAAGTTCAAAAATATTAAGCACTTTTAATGACTTTCAATGACAGTGCAGGGTTCCCACTCAAATCACAGAATGAAAATCAATGATTTTTAAGGACCTAATTAATGTTTTTAAGGACCTTAAAAAATTTGTTTTCAGGCATCATGTCTGTATAAAAAAAAATTTATAAAGTATATTCTACCAAAACAGTTACAAGTTAGTGCATGTGTAATACAAATATGTCAGAAAATTCCGATATAATGAGGATAAGTGGCGGATACGCAGGGATAGCAAGTCCGAGTTGCATTTTTGTAAATTTTGAATTTGGTCAACATACATAAAAATTAAGGACTTTTAAGGACCTCTAAGCATTTTCAATGATTTTTAAGCACTTTCAAGGCCTTGAAAACAGGTTCAAAAATATTAAGCACTTTTAATGACTTTCAATGACCGTGGGAACCCTGTAATCTCACAAAGTACAGTGTGTAACTAAAAATATTCGATTTTTACTCCACCAATCAGCAAATAAGAAGCAAAAGATTTACAAGTTGATGCATGAAAAATATTAACATACAAAAAAATGTTGATGCTGCCTAGATAAGTGACAAAAATTAAGGACTTTCAAGCATTTTTAAGGACCTTTAATTACTTTAAATTATGTTTAAGGACTGGAAAACAAGTTAAAAAAATATTAAGCACTTTTAATGAGCGTGTGAACCCTGGTTACTCAAAGCAGGCATTAGTAGCACATTAAGAAAGGGTCTCATTATAGAGGCATTATGAGAAGCCTGCTGGACAAAAACTGCCATTATTTCAATTTTATTTTCCAATTCAGAATTTTAATTAGCATTACAATTAAATACATTTCTGTGTTATGTCAGAAAAAAATTATGCATGCTTTGTGGAAGAAAAAGCTTCATGAACAATCACTTTTGAGGTTAAACGAAAACTATATTTTTGCTTTTTAAAGAATTCTTGGAAATTCAAATTGCTTTTTAAAGGTTTTTAAATTTTAAGAATACCTAAAATAATGCAAAAATCTTTTAGACAGTACAAGTTTGCAAGTACTTAACTTAGTAATCACACAAAACTAAGGAATATAGAACTAAAAATAAGTTAACGACTTTTCCTGGAGATATTTGAAAGACCAACAACAGGGTTAACACTGAATTCACAGAATGAAAATCAAGGGTTTTTCAAGGACTTTTAACAATCTAAACAATATTTTTTAAAGAAGCTTCAAAAATTTGTTTTCAGGCATGTCTTTAATGTGTGGTTTTAAAACCGCTTCGCAACAGACGCCAATACCAAATTGCAATCCGTGTTTTATATGCACTGTATTTCGGCCATAGCACGTTAAATGTGCACTTTCCGGGCATAGTACTCGAAAAATGCTTCCGATAAAAACCAAACGACGATAAGTTGACGTATACAAAATGCAAATATACCAGGCAATTCCAGAGCAGCGCAGATAGTTCCGAAGGAATAAGCAAATAATAGTTAAGTTTTAACAAATATTGCTGTCGGGCACACAGCATCAATAAAAATTAAAGACCTCTTAACATTTTCAAGTACTTTTAAGATCTTGAAAACAAATTACAAAATATTAAGCACTCTTAATGACCGTGGGAACCCTGGACAATAAAAGAAAAAACAAGCATCATTGAATAGAAAGAAGGTCAACAAAAATTAACAACATTTCCAAGAGGTATTTGAAAGACCCACAAGTAAAAGAACCATCTTACAATAGAAGGTCCACAACGCCTTTTAAAGCACTTTCAGGAGACGATGTGAATTATAATTGTACTTTGCTGATTCAAAGTTGAATGGCTTTCTTGAAAGCTCTTAGGGGTGCGAAGACCTCTGGACTAGAGTCGCTGCTGGATTCGTACGAACGATCGCTGATCGATCGGACCAGTTCCTCGGGAGGTTCCTTGCCCAGGGATATGTGGAGGGAGAGAGTCAACAGCCATTCTTTTATCAGGTGGAAAGGAGGTCTGGAAAAAAATAGACAACATACAGATATTTTAAAAGTGAACTAACCAAAGAAACAAAGAATAGCAAATCCAAGAAGGTATCACAGTCAAAGGGCATGCCGTAATATTGTTTAGAAGTATTTAATAACTGTAAATGTTAAGAAAAATCTTTTCAATTTGTTTACACCTATGTGCTCATATACTTCAAAGATTACAATACTCAAACCTGGGGGGGGGGGGGGAATTCCTTGATGATTCCCCGATAGTTTTCTAAAAATTCCCTGATTTTATGGGAAACATTTTACTTTCAAATGTTTATATAGGGCAATGAAAGTACAGCTTCTGATCAGAAAAGAGTTTCTGCATTCCTCCATGTTTCGAAACACCCTGATTTTAAAAAAGTGATTCAGAAAAATATGTATGCTTAAGTGTCTGTGCCAACATAACTTCCGAACTTACAATGTTCAAATTTTGTGTGCGGGTTAGTGGTGGAACTGGGGACTACCATTAAGGTTTTTGTCATAATGAAGAACTTTTATGTTTTTTGGTTTTATTTTTAAATAAAAGTAGAGAAAAAGTCATGAAAAACAATACCATTCTTTCAAAAATTTTATCTTGGATAGACAGTTAAAAAAAATAATTAATTTTTCACTTTGCGATTTGGCGGGAAAAGCTATTTTTTCGTGTGACGTCAATGCGCAGATGATGAACCAGTCTAAAACCTGTTTTAGACGAGGAGGGAGGGAGATTCCTCCTTGGATTTTCGACAGAATCTATGCAAAACTATGTCACGTTTTTTTTACGAGTTTTTCATCACATGACTTTTGCTTTGATTACAAATTCGATTTTTGATTGATTGAAAGCATAACGATAAAAAACAACTGCACTGCTCAAATATATCCGTTGGATAACACTAGAAAATACAATATTCATTTTCCTCACTTGTGCAAGTTCCTCATTGTGCATGCCCAAAAAGTTGAAATCATGAAAAAATCATGTTTTTCAGCAATTGCTAAAAAAAATGGTTCTATGGTAACAAGCTCAATGCTGCGCTAATCGTCCCCACCATCGAAATTCCTACAGAAATGTGATGAAGGCATAAAAAGTTGCAAAACTAGTGTCTTAAACACAAAGCTCTCTGCCCTTAAGCATCACCCATCAAAGATTAATTTTTTCTGTTTCACACACATGAAAGGAAATGTCTATTGAATAACATGGCCAATTTCATCATCTTGGTGTGTGTGTTTTTTTCGTAAAAGTTATTGTCAAAAATATCGCCAAACTGGCCATTTTTATCTAAATGAGTGAAAATATGAAAAAGGTAAATAGCACCATAAATTTTAATGCAATGACCAATGTTATAGTGTCATTGAAAGTTGTGTGATGTTCCACACCCCTAATTTTCATATTTCTCCATATGCGTTAACACCCTGATCGAATAAAACATGCAAGCTAAAGAGATATATACCAATTTTTTTTTCAATTAATTTTAGCGGTAATGAAAAGTTTGAATTATTCCGTACCTTTAAACTTCTAACAATTACTACCACAATTATTTGGATAAATGGCACCAAAATACAGATGAAAAAGAGAAACATACTAAAGATAGAAAATTTCCCTGATTTCTCCAACTTGAAAGTAGATTGATTTACATTCGGAAATCTTGATTTTAAAATGTTAGTTACAAATAGACGAGTTAATTAAGTTTTAAAAAATGAAATCTATCAAATTTCTTTTGTACCTTTTCTCTGGAAAGATGTCGCAGCATCTGAACGTGATTTGACAGAAGGGCTCCGGGCAACCCTCACAGAACTTCTCCCGGAAGGCAGGTACATTGAGACCGAAATCGGAGCTACGAGGAAGAAAGTCGGGGTCAGCTGGTACGCGACCAATGATCTGGAGAAGAAAAAAAACATTTTTAATAACATGTGAATAGTTAAACAAAAAAAATTATGATATAATAAAGACAAATGTCCTATTTCTATCCATGAAGTATACAGAATACAGGAAAAATACAAGAGGCATTATTATGCGGCCACAAAATTCAGGGAAAAAAAGTTCCCTGATAATTCACTGATGGATTTCTATAAAATTCCCAGATCTTACACCAAACTTCTTTTGAAATTTCTCCAAATGTATAAATACCCAGATCAAACAGTACATGTAAGTTAAAGAAATAATTCATAATATACCAATTTTTAAAAAATAGTTTTCACAGTGATGAAAAACTTAAATTATTCTGCAAAATTAAACTTTTAATGATTACTACCACCATTCTTCGGGTAAATGGCGCCAAAATATGGATAAACGGGGGAAATGTCACCAATTTTCGCGAAATTTTTAAAAATTCCCCGACATTTCCCCGATTTCCAGGTTCTGTGGCCACTTTGTTCTCATTACACTAGTGTAGCTAGTAAGCAAAAAAGAACTTCAAATTCAGCTTAAAAGCGTTTTCTCTAGTTGTACCATTAACAACACAAAAATGCTTTCAAACAATACTTTGGTCTTAGAAGAGTTCACATTACCAGGGGATGCTGGGAGTTTTCTAAAAAATATTATGTCAAGATTTTAGGTAAAATTAAAAAAAAACTTCAGGAACATTTTAGCACAATTCCCAAAATTTTAGGAATAATTCTTAAAATTTTAGAGATAATTTTAAAACATTCAGGAATATTTTTATTTTTTTTTAAGCTGATATAGGCTCTTAAGACAGACATATTTTTTCCAAAGTTATGACAAATTTACACAGACATATTCTTTCCAATTGTCTCAATACTAACACAAAACTGCCAATTTTCAAAAAATTAAACTTTTTTCAACTCTTTAGCAAAATAACAGTTATACAAACAATTATACTACTATTTTAATAAACATAAAAATTTAATCAAATTCACTTTTTTCATCTGGAGGAATATCGGCGGGTTTTGAGAGAGAGATCGGGGAATTTTGAAGTTTTTCATTTTGTTTTAGGAACTATCAAAAAATTTAAGTTTAATTTTAGGAAGAAACACAAAATTTATGGAATTTTAGGGTGAATGAGACCTTCGCATTACCAATTTACGAATGACTAACTTCTTAAATTATTCAATCGTGACTTACCATTCTACGATTCCCGGGTTACGAAAGTAAGCAGAAGCAAAGAGAAAAATTAGAATTAGAATGGAATACAAAATAAAATAGCCACTACTACTACTTTTATATTAGCTATTTGTAGTTAACCTGTGAAAGATAAGATATTACACAAGACGTTTCAGCAAGGACACCCTAACATTGAAATGGCACAACTGCAAAACGAGAAGAAACAAGTGTTATAGACAGGTATGGAATTTAAAGGTGCAAGTGGGTTTTCACTACCCCATATTCACCAGTTTTGTTTATTGACAAACTTTTCCATCTGTCAATAGGCCTCATCAGTAAACCTCATGCGGCCGTCATTTCTAATTCCATACTTGTCTATGGGTAAAAAAAACATTTCTTTTTGGTTTAAACCAAGTTTTTTGAAAAATCCTTTTCTAATTACCATGTAAACATATTTATAAATAAAATTTGACATTAACTAGAATAATTTATGCTCAAATAACAATTAATATTTCTTCCGAAAATAATTTAAACTAAGTAAAACAATTATTGCTACTTATATGGACATTCAAATCATTTTTAATATTTTATTTAGAGATACTATTTTTTAAATTCAATGTATACAATATAATACAATAGTAAGTTTATTTCTTAATATTACATGGAATATTGCTCTCAGATTCATCAGTAAAGGTGATAAGTTATTTCTAAACGGTTGTTAAAACACAAAACCTCTATTTCAGAAATAAATTTAAAATGCAGACTATAATTTAAGTTTAATTAATAATTTTAAATTGTTATAAAGCATTAATATACCCATTAAATTAAGGTAAAAACTTATTGTGGATATAAAAACATCAATAGTTTTTAGTTAAAAAATTTATTTTTAAATACATTAGAACTTATTCTATCAGGGTTCCCACTCAAATCACAGAATGAAAATCAATGACTTTTAAGGACCTAATTAATGTTTTTAAGGACCTTAAATTTGTTTTCAGGTATCATGTCTGTATAAAAAAATTTTATAAAGTATATTCTACCAAAACAGTTACAAGTTGGCGCATGTGTAATACAAATATGTTAGAAAATTCCGATATAATGAGGATAAGTGGCGGACACGCGGGGATAGCAAGTCTGAGTTGCATTTTTGTAAATTTTGAAGTTGGTCAACATACACAAAAATTAAGGACTTTTAAGGACCTCTAAGCATTTTCAAGGACTTTTAAGCACCTCTAAGAATTTTCAAGTACTTTCAATGCCTTGAAAACAGGTTCAAAAATATTAAGCACTTTTAATGACTTTCAATGACCGTGGGAACCCTGTCTATCTATAGTATGTGTGTAATTTTTCATTTACAAAAACATCCCTCAGTCATGTTATAACAAGAAGTAGATATTTCATTTAGTGAATTACACTGATCTCTACTACAAGTTCTGGATAAGCGTATGCTTGGTTATTGACAGGAAGGTTTAATAGTCACTGTAGGCATCTATACTGGCAACTTCCTCCAAAACTAGTTAAAATTTGTTTGTAGCTATGGACAACCTATTTCAAAGCCTTATGGGGGGAAATATTCAAACAACATCATCTGCTTGCAGTGAAGAAACCGCTTTTAAGTTTATTTATTATTTTTTAACCGCCTTTTTTTAAAAATAATAAAAAGAAAAGTTGAAGTGTTTATTCAGGGTCCATACACGTTTACCGAAAGAAAAAAAAATTCCCCGAGTTTTCCAAAGTCGTATGTTCCACCACAAAGTTAATTTTTTAGCCAGATAAATATATTCAAAACTCGATTACACAAACTCTTCCGATTCGATAACTCGAGAAATTTCTTTTTTTCGGAATAAGTTATCAAATAATTCTGTAACTTCAATTCCTCGAGTTAGGGTTAAAACAAATAGCACTGAAAAATTGGATTTTTTTAAAGAGTAACAACGACTTTTAACAGGTTTTAGGTGGGATTTTTCTTTTATCCTGAGAATTCCCTGAGATTTTAAAGCTTATTTATTTTCCCTGAGTTTTCCAGGTTTTCCCTGTTTCCCTGTTCTCTCTCCTGTTACTTACAACATCAAATGATTTGAAAAATCTTATTGTAAATAAATAAAACTACAATTTTAAAATATTTTTTATTTTTATTTATTTATAATTATTATTATTATTTTTTTTAAAAATTTTTAGAAAAAAATCATTTGGTTTAAACCATGCCAACCCTGCCATTTGTCTCTCTTTCTCACTGTTTTACAGTTACGTCGTTCCAAAGTTGGATAATCCTTTCCAAACAACTCAGTATATATTCTTGAATAGTATATTTTTAAACTTTTATGTTTGAGGTAAATTATTCATACATGCTTTAGAAAATGGGGTAAAAAAATACAATAATAAAGGATTTAGTACAAGATGGCCACAAAATTCAGGGGAAAAAATGCCCTGGCTTTACATTAAACTTTTTTCAAATTTCCCCAACTTCAAACACCCTGATCAAATAAAACATGTATGCCATACAGACAATACACCATTTTTTTCTTTTTTTAAATAGTTTTGGCGGCAATGAAAAGTTAAAATTATTCTGTAACATGAAATTTCTGACGCTTACCTCCACAATTCTCCGGGTAAAAGGCCCCAAAATACGGATAAACAGGGAAACGTGCCTTCAAAACAATCATGGCAAATTTCCTTAATTTTCGTAAAACCCTGATATTTCCAAGTTCTGTGGTCACTTTATAGTAAATGAATTTTTTTTTTTACAAAAAGTTAAAATTATTCTGTAATATGAAATTTCTAACTATTACCGCCACAATTCAGCGCTTAACCCATTAACGGTCATGGGAATGGGCGAAATTCTACAGTTTACTGCAATAGTTTACAAATTATATTTCTAATTCAAATACATAATTTTTTTTAATTATTTTTTTTTTTTTTGTTATAGATAGGTTATAAAATACAATCCTAATAAAAATATTTAAAAAATATGTTATTTATAAATTTAAAAATGTTGTGTATTGTTGGAAAAACTGGGAATCAAATGACGTATATACACGTACATGACTGTCAGTGGGTTAAATATGGAAGAAAGGGGAAATTTACCTTCAAAACAATGAATTTTCTTAACATCCATGACATTGCACAGATTTCCAGGATATGTAGCCACTATGTAGTAAATATAATTTTTTTTAATGTGAAAAAAACACATTGCATTAGGTCAACAGAACAGAAAAAGAAACTGTATTAGCCTTATGTTGCAATGATGTGCAGGTATCAGTAGAGACTTGCTCTGATCCTAATACATTACTTTTTAATTAAGTGTCAAGTTGATCATATGATCTAGTAAAGATCATTCAATATACTCACTATGTTACAATATTCTAGCACAGTGCATTTACAAACTACTTTATATAAGACCTTGAATTCACCAACCTCACTTAGCAAATTATCAAATAACAAGACAAATACAATTATAAAATATATTAGTGTCAGAAAAAATCTCACACAGTGAATTATAATATTGTAGAAAATTTCATACAGTGAGGTTTCAAAGCATCCAAGAACATGCCATACTGAAAGAAATATTAGAAAAAGGTGTTTCATTGTAATATAATGATTCTTACCTCACAAAGAATAATTCCAAACGAGAATATGTCCACCCTTTCGTCATACTTTTTGTGAGTCATCATCTCTGGAGCCATCCAATAAGGGTTGCCCACCACTGTGTAACGCTTCTTGCCTATTCAACATCAAGTGCATATTAAAGGTTGGAACTAATGCTTCATTTTTACCACAATATCTAGTGGAGTATTATTATAAAATATATGAATTCGAATTTTTTTTCATTAGGCATAATAATGATAATATTAACTCACTAACAAAATTTAAAGGGAAAATTAGCTGGAGTTACAAGTTAGTTTATAAAAACTTTTTAAATTATAATAAAAAAAAAAAAAAAAAAAAAAAAAAAAAAAAAAAATTAAGCTTCTTACTCTTATCAAAGAAAAAAAGTTCAAGGACCTTTTTGAGAAAAATCAAGGACTATTAAATTACGTACTTTAGACATAAAAATACAAAACAGAGGCAGGAAAAAAACGACTGCGGAGATTATCGGTGGTCGCTTAAGAATACGAGAACTTTCAAGGGCCAAATTTCATCGAAAAATGTTCACGTACTTTCAAAGACAGTGGGTATGTAAGAGAGCTCCCACTCTCTCTAAAAAAAAAAAAATAAGGAGTATTCAAGGACAACTTTTTTTTAGAAGGACCAATAAAAAATACATGATAAAAGATACATGAAGGTGACTGCCCTGGATCATAATTAAATAAAGGAGGAAATGCCTTCCAGAATGTCTCAAAAGGAAAAATTACCCAGTATGTTTGCTTAACCCTCTGAGCGTCAAGGGAATGTATACAGTTGTTTTCCCTGCAATAATTTTTAAATTATATTTCTGATTCAAATACATAATTTTTTTTATTTATTTTGTTTTAAGTAGGTTTTAAACTATCATCCTAATAAAAAGATTTAAAAAATATTTTATTTTACATTTTATTTATAAATTTAAAAAGGTTGTGTATTGCTGGAAAAACTGGGGATCAAATGACGGATATATACGCCCGTGACCCTCAGAAGGTTAAATGGAAGGAAATAAAGAAAGAAGTTTAACAATAGATAATTTAAAAAAAAAAAAAAATAGGCAGAGATTATATGTTAACAGTTTTAAGTGAAAAAATTAAAAAAATTTAAAGACCTGGTTCATAAAAATATGTTCTCAAGAGTATAAACAGACTAAATATTGTAAAGGGGCACCTTCCGTTCAAAAATGATGATAAAAACTTTCATTTAATATGTACGAAATATTAATTCAAACATTGATCATATAAGAAGTGATGTCACCTAAATGAAATGTTCAGTCTCACAAGGACTGATACGCACATAGTAAGAACATGAATGAAAAGTTTGTGGTCGATCCGTACGGACCAGTGAGCCGTAACCGGAAAGTCTAGTGCTGGTCTGTCGGAACCGGCATGGCATTTAACGTGTTAATTATAAATAAATCATCCAATCAGAATCAAATACAGATTTTGAGTTTAATTGTAAATATAACAAATCAATTGTGATATTGGTAGTGATTTTGTACATTCAAAAGAGGCATTTGATAAGAAGACTGGATAAGATTAGTTTTTGTAAAGTGACAGTACATGCTTGTCTTGGCAAACATTGTGAATTGAAGAAGAAGAAAAAGTACATACTATATATATTTACTCCAAATGTAGGATTTCTCTGAAAATATAAGCCTTGAATTTGGTTGTGGTACTTAAGCTATTATATTATCTGTGTTTTGTTTATTGTGTATATTTGTTGTGTTTTATCAAATGTATATAACAAAGTTTTGAATTAATGCTTTTCTTGTTTCCTTTCACATTTCAACCATTTAGAAATATTTTAAAATTAATTTTTTAAAAAAATCATATTAACGAACAGAAATTATGCTTGATCGTACTTATAAGGGAATGGATGAAGTTCCTCAAGTTATATACAAAATTAGTGTTTTAATTTTACTTTTTACATTGTGAAAAAAATAAAATCATTGAATTGTATTCACGACCTGTGACGTCATAATGATAGTTGGATGTCCTTCTATAATATCGGAGGTCACGATTCCATTTCAGACCATATTTGGAAGATAGGATTGGTGTGGAAATTATTTAAGATGGGTGCCACTTCAATTAAGTCAGAAGAATTTGGATGATCGAGTCATCTCATGCACATCTCTCCATGCTCAGAGCAAAATCGGGCCCTTCTTGAACCGGACAACTGGGGATGAAAAGTGGATTACTTACAAAAACATTGTAAGGAAAAGGGCATAAGGTAAAGCTGGAAAATCTAGCCTTCCTCTAATACCAAATTTGACTCTGAACAAGAGAATGTTGTGTATATGGTGGAACATTCGAAGAACAATACATTTCAAGCTTTTAAAACCGAACGAAAAGCTAAAATCGGAGAAGTATTGTCAACAACTGAATAATTTAAAGACAGCAGCCCAAGAAAAGAAGCTGGCAATGTTCAATAGGAAGGACATCATACTGCGTCGCTAGGCCACATGCTGCTTAGGGGACTCATCGAAAAATTGTAGAACTAGACTGGGAAATTCTGTCGCATCCACCATATTCCCCGGACTTAGCACAATCCGACTATCACTTGTTTTTGTCCTTACCAAATTTTTTTGAAGTGCAAAAAATTCAAAAATGAAGAAGATGTCAAACCAGCACTGGTTCAATTTTTTCGCATCAAAAGATGAAACATTTTTTCAAAAATAGGACATACAAATTGCCCTCACGCTGGCAAGAAGTCATTAATAATAATGGCAATTATATTAATTAATAAAGTTTATTGACGGTAAAAAAAATTTGTATTTTGTTTTATTCTAAAAACAGACAGAACTTTTTGGTAGACCCAATATTTTGAAAGGAACTGATAGTGAAAAGATCTTTAACTGAGCACACTCTGCATTTAGAAGTTGCAATTACTTACGTTCTGGCCGACGCTTGTTGCCAGTTTCGCTTTGCCTTCCGCTACCACTGAGTTGCTTCTCCAACATCACGCGCGCAAGACCAAAGTCAGCAACTACAACGCTCTTGTCCTGCAATTAGAATTTCAGGATTTAAACATTCGTTAACGAGAATTTATCGTTAATCCGCATTTTACATAAGCTTCTGAAAATTTATCAAACTGTTAAGGAACTAGGGGTGTGGAACATCGCACAATTGAAAATTTGTCAAAATTGAGTTAAGGAACAAGGGATGGAACATGACACAACTTTCAATTGCACTATATTATTGGTCATTGCATTAAAATTTATGGAAAATATTACGTGTTATTTACCGTTTTCATATTTTCACTCCTTTAGATCAAAATGGCCAGTTTCGTTTGGCCTTATTTTTGACAATTTTTATGTGGGCTAGGTAAAAAAAAAAATACGCCAAGATGGTGATATTGGCAATGCTATTCGATAGACAATAAATTGGCATTTCTTGTGCATGAAACAGAAAAAATCAATCATTGATGGACGATGTTCCAGGGCAGAGAGCTTTGTGTTAAAGGCACTCGTTTTTACACTTTTATAGCATTTCAATGGGAATTTCAAATGTGGGGACGATTAGAACATTAAGAGTCATTAGCACAGAGATTTTAATCAAAATTGTCAAAAGTCATTTTTTAGCAATTGCTGAAAAACATGATTTTTTCACGATTTCAACCTTATGTGCATGAGCAATTTTGACTAACACCTTAATGGTAGTGTCCTGTGGCCACTATTAATCTGCACACAAAATTTGAGCATCGTAGTTCAATTTGTTCGGGAGTTATGCAGACCATGAACACGCACATTCATTTAATTTTTTAGACCACTTTTTTTAAATCGGAGTATTCCAAAACATAGAGAAATACAAAAAAAAATCACATTTTTTGTACCAAATCCTTTACTTCCTATATATGCATATATACTTCTATATATACTTCTTTTATATACATCCTATACTTCCTATAATCCTATACATGTCAATATGTAAATATATGAATAATTGTAAGTAAAAAATTGTGCATCATTGAGAACAAAGATGGTGCTGTAACAATAATATTACACTAGATCCAAGTTGATAGGTGCCACTAAGTTTATAGTGAAATCAATTCCAAAGGTTCATAAGAAGTAAAAAATAAGTAGTTTTTAAGGACTTTTTAATGACCTTTTGAAGTTTTTTAAGGACCGCTTATAAATTTGTAGTGAAAAAATTCATTGTTTCTACGCACCTAGATTCAGAACATTACATTATAAGAATCAAATAATATTTGAATAGAATTTTATTCATAACTTGAGAAACTTTTTTTTTTATTTAAAAAGTCTAAGAAACCAAATCAAGAATCCAAGATGAAAAATAAGGACTCTTTTATACGGACCTATAAAAAATAAGTAGTTCTTAAGAACTTCTTGGGAACCTTGAATTCGGTTTCTTTTTGCGTTTCCCGAAAATTCCACTTTTAGCAGTTGCATCATTGTTTCACCACAGCAATATTGTTTTGAAGGAAAACATTAACATAATTCAGGGTTCCCACTCACATTACAGAAGGAAATTCAATGACTTCTAAGGACCAAAATAATGTTTTTCAGGACCTTTGAAAATTTGTTTTCAGGCATCATGTCTATTTATAAATTTTTAGTAAAGTATATTCTACCCAAAAAGTTGCAAATTGGTGCATGCGTAGTACAAATATGTCAGAGAATTCCGATTTGGTGAGGATAAGTAGCGGTCATGCGGGAATAGAAAGTTTGAGTGGTATTTTAAAAAAATTTGCAGTTGAGCACACAACATCCCCAAAAATAAAGAACTTTTCAGGACCACTAAGCATTTTCAAGTAATTCAAAGCCTTGAAAACAAGTTAAAAAACATTAAGCACTTTTAATGACCGTGGGAACCCTGTAATTGGGTTTCCCTCACATGCCAAGAAAGTGATTCTAATTAAACATGACTGATGGCAAAGAACTTCATAATTCCACAAAAAAGATAATGGCGCCAATTCAGACAATAACATGACTACACCAAAACACTTGGAATGCAAGAACATAAATGGGTCATTCTTCCAAAACAGGCAACGTTTCAATATTAAAACATTTTTTAAAAAAGGTTGCCGTAAATGTTATATATTGTTGTTATTATTATTTACGCTTTATACAACAAGAAAAAAATACCATCAGTACACAAATTTGTTAAACGTAAATAGGAAACAATATTTACAAAAATCCCTATGGTAAGACAATGGTACTCATAATATATATTTTTTCATGAGGCAATTTTAAAAAATGCTAATTAAAATTACAAAAAAATACATTTTCGAATTTAATTACAATAGTAGTGGGGTACTATTAAACTTATATCTATTTTATTTATATTTTGAATAAATAACAATCATCATTATCTTGGTTTGCTGTTATTGCGTTCTTCGTTTACCAATGATGAAACTTATATAATTAGAAGTTGCCACATTCTGTTTAAATTAAAACTTTTAAGATAAATGTATATATTCTCTAAAAGTTAACTTAATTTTGCATTCGATATTCTAATATAAACAATTTTCTACTAGCCTAAGTATTTTTTGTAGATGCTAGGAAAGTGATTTTAATTAAACACGACTCTGATGGCAAAGAACTTCATAAATCCACAAAAAAAGAAAGTAGTGCCAATTCAGAATAGTTATTCACACAGTTTACTTAAGAAATAAAAAGTTCTTGGAACTGGTACACAAAAATAGAACACTGTTGCATACCTGCCAACATTGGCATTTTCAAATTAGTACAATTTTTACGGAACAAATATTTGCATTCCTATGACTCATGGAAAGTCAAATAGCGACAATATTTATGAATGTAATATAGAAATAATAGAAATTCTATTACAAATGCAAAAAAAAAAAAAATTAAAAAATTGCATAGTATTAAATTGCTCTCAAATATAACAAATTGTTACATTTTTGCACAAAATGGAAATTATAAAATAAAAAAACTAACTTGGATTTAAAAATAAATCAAATTTAAACTTTACTATGAAATCTCTGATGAGGTTTAAGATTTAGTCTACATTACACCTAAATAAAACATGCTTTATGACACAAAAACTCTAGTGAAACATACAATGAGTTGGTGGTATTCAAAGTGTTTAATCACACGCACAAATATCAATTATGCAGGCTTTCGAATTCGTATTATTACATTTGATGTTGTCACTGTGCTTTTTAGAATTGATATGAACTTCGACATCAGTAAATCCTCCATGAGAAATCTTAATATCAGATGCATAGATAGAGCAGAATGCAAAATTTGTTTCTTTGTTTGAATTTCTGATTATTAGAAGTAAACCGCTTGGTTTGAAGTAAACTCCTAAAAAACTTGATATTTTCTGGAATTTTACACCAGGATTGTTTAACTTGGATATTTTAAAATAAATAATTAAGACTAACAAAGAAGCTGAAAACCGAAAGTGCTTTAATCTCTAAAGTCCGAGAAAACAAAACAGTCGTTCGGCGAGTGCCGCCAAAACAATTGAAAACGGCGGCGTCGCGATTTAGTGCGCAGCGTTGGAGTACGGTCCAAAAGAAGAAAGAATAAAAAAAAAAAACTAAAGCACTTTCAGTTTTCTACTTTATTATCTCTAAAGTTCGAGACAACGAAACAGTTGCTTGGTTCGCCAAATCCCGTCGGCAACACAGATGAAAACAATGAATTTCCGGCGCCGCGCTTAAGTACTTTTATTATATACGCGCAACATTATTGTACGGTCCAAACAGAAGGAAGAACCAAAATCTAAAGCATTTTTGGTTTTCAGATTCTTTGTTAATCCCTTAAGTCTGAGGCAAAGCAATAGTTGTTTGGTTCGCCAGGTCCCGTTGGCAACACAAATGAAAACAGTGCATCCCAGGCGCCGTGTTTAGTGCTATTATTTACGCGCAAGTCCAGTACTATTATTTACGTTTTGGAGTCCAGTCCAAAAGAAGGTAGAATTAAAAAACTAAAGCACTATCGGTTTCCTGCTTCTTTATTAATCTGTAAAGCCCGAAAAATCGAAGCAGTGGTTTGGTTTGCCAAATCTAGTCGGCAACAGAAAAGAAAACAATGCATCCTCGCCAACGCGCTTTAGTGCTGAACATATGAAAAATCTTGGAGTGTGAATAAATATTTTGACAAACGCGGCAGCTTTGGTGACTTAAAAAAAATATTTATATTATATAAAAAAAAAAAAAAAAAAAAAAAAACGGTTTTAGGGAAAAAACGAAAAGTACCGTGAAATCCGTACGATTTTTTTAGCTGTTCGTACACCCGTACAAAATAGTAAAGATCCGTACTTTGTACGGATGATTCGTACAAGTTGGCAGGTATGCTGTTGCCATCTGTAGTTAAATTATTAAGTGTAATGCAATGTCAGGACAATGAAGCTTTATTTTAGTGACAAAGGTTTCGTAATTTTTTTAATTACGAAAAAATAATGAAATTGTTTTAAATTATTTTCTATTATATAAAATACTTTAATTATAAATTACTTAAATTAATTGTTATTGGAAAATTAGTTTCATTATTGATTTATTTAACATTTATAACAGCTTAGATGGTTCTAGTGAAAAGCCAGGATAATTGAATTTCTGATGTTTGATATTAATACATTTATATAAGAAAAACTGAATATGTTATTGATGAGAAAGTTAGCCTGGAACATGGAAGAGTTATTAAAAGGCTATTAATTATTTTTGTACTTGTTTTTAAAGTGATACAATGTTGTGACATGTATTTTTGCTGTTTCAGGAGAATGACCCTTATGTGCATTGAGGAGGGAAAAAAAGGCGGAGATTATCGGCGGTTACTTAAAAATTTAAGGACTTTCAAGGGCAAAATTTTATTGATATTTTTTCAAGGACTTTCTAGGACCATTAGAATCTGATAAATATGTGTAAGCATGTTCAATAATAACTGATGTATCAAAATTAATGGTTAGTAAATTCTAAGGAAGCGAAACATCTTAAGTGAAACCATTCCCGTTCATTTGAGTGAAATATAATTAGCTTGATAACACAGAGAGTTTTCAAAAAAATTTAGACAGGAATTTAAAGGATAATTTCAAAAATTTAAAGAATGTTTTAGGGAAAATTCCAAAAATTTTAGGAAAAATTTAAAAAAAAAAAAAAAAATTCATGTAAATTTTAAAAAATGTTAATGAAAATTTAAAAAAATTTTAATGAAATTTTTTTTTAAATATTTGCGGTAATTAAAAAAATGTAGGGATATTTCTTTTCAAGCTGACATAGGCTCCTAACATAGAAATTTTCTTTTCAAAACTTATTTTAATATCGGCAAAAACTGCCAATTTTCAAGAAATTAAACTTCAAATGACTTTTTAGCAAAATAGCAGTTATATAATTTTTTTAGGAATGGGCAAAACATGTAATTAGTACAATTTTAGGAATTTTAGGGAGAAACAAATACTTATGAAATATTAGGAATTGTGATGCATATTTCTTTGTCTAGAATTGAATGAAATAATGGAGATAAAAGATATTTTATTGTAAATTGAAACAAAATTTTGGGCAGCATCTTTTAAGAGATCCTTTAACAATTCATGAATTATGCAACTTTCTTGGGTGAATTTTGAAGACGTTTTTTATTATTGACGGTTATTGTTGAATTATTATACTTGGAGATGTACTTACTACAAGAAAGGATTTTCATGTACAGTTTTTATCTACTTATTAATAATGGAAAAATAAACTTTCAAAAATTCAAACAATTTCAAAATACACAAAAAAAGTTATTAAAAAAAAAAAAAAAATCCTTCCTCTGACAACCTCAAATACCGTGTCCACGCTTCCACATTTTTTATTTATTTTTTTACAAAAAATATAACTTTACAGTTTTATTGTTAAACAATTTTGGAGCAATTTTTAGCAAAATATTCTTTATTTCCATGTCCTTTAATTCATCCGGTGGTGAACGAAAATATAGTTAACTTTAAACAGCTCTATTACCTTCTCTGCTCTTTAAACATCATAATAAAAGGTTACGACAGAGGCAGAATACAAGTAAAAAAGAAAAAAAATTACAAAATTAGTAAATAAAGAGAACTCATTCAAAATAACAACAGTAACAAATATGAAAAACCCGAGTCCAAATAAAAATGGAAGTTACCTTTCTTACGAGGCAGTTGTTTGAGTTGAGGTCCCTGTGAATAATATTTTTGGAATGTAAGTAAGCCTGGAAGGTAATAAATAAATGTATAAACATAAATACCAGGAAAAAGGATGACACAGTTTCAACAAGAATAACTTGTTTCATCTTTATTATACAAATATGTTATTATTGAGTATGTCAAAAAATTAAAGATATTGCATTAAAAATAATTTAAGGCACTTTTAAGTTGAATGAAAATGCAACTGATTTGGTTGTCCACGACTCTTGTCTCAGGGATGAGAGTGATCAGAGAGCAAAAAGGAGGAAATTCAAAAATTCGTTGAAAAGATGGAATACACAAAAATTCAACAAAAGAGTAAACAGGAAGGATAATTCAATAATTTGAAAGATACAATAAAATTTCTCGTACTATATAATAATTACTTTTCAAATATTAGGAGTTAGTGAAGTAATCTGGGAGGAAAGGGGAGCCAAGAGGGAAAATATTTTGTTTAGACATGAGGAAAAGCAGGAAAAACTGGTTCAGATCAGAAAAATGTGGATCCTCAAGACAGGGACAAAGAGGAGGAAAATGTTACATAAAAAACCAAAAAGGAGGAAATCCTCCAAAAGGAGGAAAACTGGCATATCTGTTGTCTACACTTAAAACTGTCTTGACTACTTATCTCTTCCTTCTGTTTTGCATTTAAGTCATTTCAAAGTCCTCCAAAAGACCACATAGAAAGAATGTTAACAAGAAATAAAACTTAAGCGCAATATAAGAAGCAATTACCATTCCGGCCGCAATATCTTTTGTGAACTGCATTCGTTGCAGCCACGTAATGTCCACAGACTTATCGTGAATGTAGTCCTGCAGCGTCCCTCCTGATATGTATTCCGTCAGCAGGTGCAGTTTCTTGTCCTTGTAGAGCACCCCGACGAACCGGAGGACGTTCCCGTGCTGTAAAGACCTCAGTACAGCAATCTCCTTCACAAAGTTCGACTGGGCTTCTTCGTCGAGTCTGTACAGCTCCTTCATCACCATTTCTTGACCTGTGTGGCGATGAGTCACCTGAAAAGAAACAGAATCTGTCTATGATTGAGTTACAAATAATATAACCCATAAAAAAAATTTAATATAAATCCTTTATATGCATTGCCAGTTTTATATTCACTAACACAGCGTTGTTTCTGTTGGTAGAGTGTGCTTGGTGACGGCATGTAATTTTAAGTATAAAAAACATCTCTATCAGCGAAATATGCGCTAAACTACTTTTCGAAATTTATTAATTAAAAATGAATGTTAATTTATGCTCTCGCATTCAAACATCTTTTATTTATTCCGATTAAAACAAGTTTATTATTTATTAAAACAATTTTGGCAACAGGCAATAGTTTCTTCAATGATCAGTTAAATGTTATTTTAGCGCGATCATTGGAGGATGACAAGTTGGTTTATTAGTATTCCGTAAAAGTACCCTTTTAGTGACAGCCATCAAAATGTGATAGAATGCATTGTCATTGAATATATTTGCTAAGTTTCAGTCAGGTTGGATGACGGCAAGGTGGTCAGTTAGGCCTCCACAGATTTGTCTGCCATCGACATACACAGCCACACACAAAAAAAATAAAGGATTTAAAAAATAGTAGTTTTTAAGTACTCCCTTATAAATTTGCAGTTCAAGGTTTTCTTGCACATAAATTCAAAACATTCAAAATCAAAATTACATGAATAAAACTGCACAAATAAACATTTTAAATAGAATTTTATTTATAACTTGGTCAATTTTTTCTGTGTTTTACAGAATTTCATACAAGCCTAAGTAAAAAGTGAAGTCGATTATTCCTGGAAATCACTGAATCCAAGCAACTTGGAAAATAAAACTTTTCCACCAATAAAAGATGGGTCCAAGATTAGATTAGATTAGGCAAAGACGTGCATACTTAGGCTTGTTGGCCTATTATACCTCTCTAATATCATACTAAGAAGAAAACTGCCTATGGCATGCTAAACAGGACAGTGACCTTACAATAATAATACCAAATAGTCTGAAAGGGGGACATTACAAAAGTTATTAAACTTGATGCCAATCACACCACAAGTTTTAAGCCCATGAATGATTGGCCAAAAACTTGCTCTACTGTTTCAGCCGAGTTTCAACAATACATGTAAAAAAATAAACATATATACCGGGCCACCCCTCAAATTTTTTAGATTTGTGGACACTAATATTCTGGAAGAATTTCAACTTCATATTCCAACTGTAAGGAGGTGCCCCACAAACTTACCTTTTCTATTAATTTCAAATAATAAATAAAAACCTGCCAAATTCATGTATAGGTTTTATTTTACAATCTCTTACAAAAGAATAAATCAATATAGAAGTAAAAAAATTTAAATTTAAGTACATTTTGTCCTTTAAATATTACAAAATCGTGTTTAAATCTGATTTTTTCGTAGTTTCTGATGGAAAGCATTTTCGTTTTGTTTCTATCACCTGTAGCAAGAATTTGCTTTTTATCTTCATAATTTATTGCGATTTTTTTTAAATCTTCGACAAGCTTGACGCCTTGTTCTGCATTGTAGCATTCACTACCTGTAAATTTTTAAGCTTTATTTTCCCGATTACAGTAGTCATCATTGTCATTCCATTTGTCTGGAGAAAGGCTTAAAAATGACTCGCCTTCATTCATACGAGATACAAGTTTTGTTGTTCTCCTTGTCGCAAAATCTGACAGTTGCGCACCATCTTCTTTGAAAATGTCAGGTTCACCTCGTTCATTACACTTCTTAAGTATTTGCATAGCTGTCATTCACTTTACAATTCTTTGCTTTTCTTACATTGAAACTATCGGAAAGTTCTACCAAATCCTCATATAAATAGCACATATGACATTTCATCACTTTTCAAGCAGAAAGCACAATATCTTTGATAGATAATTTTCAAGATCTTTAAAAAATTTGAAATCTGTTTCAGGAAGATATTTTTCTGCCCATACCATAAAAGAAAACCAAATTGTCTTAAAGTCTACCTTTCTTCCCTCGCTGTTAGATTAAAAACGTCTCACTGATCTCAAAATAAATATATCTTTCAATGCATATTATTATCTAGTCATCCATTGAGCATGTTGAATTGGTCCTGGTGCTCGACAACATATTTTTGTTAGTGGACATCCCAAGACAATCAGTGTCAATTTGATAAGTTCTTTGTAATAATTTCTGATGCAAGATTTTGCTGTTTCCATATAATGTTTAAGAAATATTATAGCCGGTTCTGCAAGTACCTTTGTTTCTCCATTTAGTTTTAGTGCTCTATGATTATCCATCAGAACACCATTCCAAACAGCCATGAATCTCTTAAGGATAGAAATGTTTGAAAAACTTGAAGGCCCTAACATAACTAATAACTTTGCTTGGACTAATTCCATTATGTGATGGCAGCAAACTAACCAGAAAAGTTCACATTCAAGTTTCCTTTCTAGTAAAACACAGGTTCCATTTTAAAAAAAAACAGTCTTCAGGCTCGTTGTGTCAAAGCATACTGCTCGAATCAATTCTGTGGCCATTCCACTCTTTTAGTAAAATATGTATAGCATTAGTTGTGGTCCAGTTCCAGCAGTCAGTTTTGCCACTCCAAGGAGCTTATTAAGACCATCTCCGGATACAAATACTGCTAACCAATTAACATTTCCACATCCAGAAATTTCAAGGAGGAGTTTGTCATCCCAGTAAACCAATAGAGGGAAATTTGGTTTGAATTAACCTTTTATTGATTCTGCATTCACCTTTCGGGATTTTTTACACGTTTGCTGAATAGTACTTTGGAAACTGAAAGGCAAGATGGATTGTGAAAAAAGAGCTGTTGCGAGTGAAACAATTAGATGGACTGCTTCATTGTCATTCATTATGTAAATAATAATCGGAAATAATGCCACACATATTACAATATTTTAGAATTATTAAAAATGTACATATATAATGAAAAAAAACTAAATTTTTACAAAAACTTCTGGGAACAATTAAAAATATATCTGAACTATCAATTATTCATTGTATTTCCTATACACCTGCTAATGTTAAATTGTGAGGCCATTGAGCACCCTCTTAGAATTTGAATAAGAAGCTAAAACTTTTCCAGCATTATACTACTCGCAAGTCTAAAAAAATTAGGAGGTGGCCTGGACTCTAGCTGATTTTTTTTTTTACCCTATTCCACAGCCTTTGCAAAGGTTGTTTACGACAAGTTTCATTGTTTTAAGATGATTCCTCAGACAGTGACCGGTTAACAAACCACTCATGATTCTACAGGAGTCCAGTCCCAATATAAATCTTTGCATTTGGTTTGAGGTTTCTTTAAAAAAGTGTTTGGATTGTCTCATACCCCGAGACACTTTTTCCCGTTCTAGACTTATTTCTTTGTTAAGACTTCATCTAATTGATCCTCTGAACTTGGTACTGGGACAAATGGTGGTGGCCCAAAAGGCTTGTTGAAGGATCCAAGCTTGGCCAGCTCATCAGCATGCTCCATTACCAAGAATCCCATCATACTCAGGAACCCAGAACAGCATAACTTTATTGTTCCTGCCTAGCTTATTCAGATCAAGTTTACAGTCAAGCACGAGTTTAGAAAGATGAGTCTAAACTGGTGGAAGGTCAAGGAATAGGAAAATCAATTATTGAATAAAACTAAAAAAATAAATTGAATCCACAATCAGTGGGTTCCAAGATGAACAGTAAGGATTTCGAGGGCCTTGTATAAGGACCTAGCCAAAAATAAATATCTCTTAGGAACTTTTAAAAACCATGCAAACCCTATAATCAGCTAACTCCCAAATTTTAAATGTCAGAGAAATCTGCAAGTCTAAGAGCAATGAATTAGTTTAAATAAAGCCTGAAAGGTATATATGGTTAGGGATCTGATGAACTATAACATGAATTCAGACACTGAAGGTAGCAAAAAAATCAAGATTGGTGTTCTTTTAGCATAAAAAAATGGTTGCTATGACAAAGTTTACCAAAGCAATAAAAAATACTAAATGGTCATTATCTGTACTTCTGATCCAAGAGCTATACTATGCTGGAACATCATTAAAAATGGGAGGAAGTGCCCTCCAAAAAGTTTCTTAAGGGGAAAGTGTCCAGCATTTGCATCTTGAATGGGGGGGGGGGGGAGTTTAGAAATAGAAAGAGAAGAAAAAAAATGAGATTATAAATAATAAGGAAAAAAATAAAGTTTTTAAGGATCTGATTTATAAAAACAAGGAGTTTTTATGAGTTCTTAAAAATGAAAATAAGGAGTTTTTAAAAACCAGCAGGAACCAAGAAGAGGTACTCACCAAAAATGCCTGACCAAAGAAACCCCTTCCGAGTAGCTTCCCTTGAACAAGGTCAGACGGACGGAAGAACTGCTGGTTTTTCGGCTGGACCCTGAAGGAAAGAGTTCGCGTGAAATCCGAATGGGACACTTTGTTCGACTTGAAACTCCTTGGGGAAAAATAATAGAGGATTAGAGCATTTGCTATAAATCGATTTTAAATGTTCTAAAATAATAAACAAACTTTTGTTCTACACTCGCCTGTAGCATATTTTTCTTTTAATTTAAAGTAGTTTTGGTAAATTAGTAGTACACTGAAACAGGAAGTCATATGAATAATAATAAAACAAAATGTGTGTGTGTGCAGTTCTTTAAAAAATAACTTCCAATACACAGAGACTCTGAAAATTTAAGCATAAGTAGTATTCAACCTTTAATTTTGGTTTGGAAATTCAGAACGTTAAAATTTTAATTTGTTTTTTCTTTCACGTTTTAGCTCAGAAAAAAACCTCATTGCCATCAGTTCCAAAAACTCCTGCCAGATGGCAACTACCTTACCAAAGTAATTTTTTTCATATTAACCCATTAACCGCTGGCGTTGCGTTCACGCATAGAAACATAACTATAAAAAATAGAAAACATAACTATAAAAAATATTTAATCAATTTTAAACTAATATTTGGAGGTTTATATTCATTGGTAAGGTTACACACTTTAATTTCAAACAATAAAAATTATTCTAAACCTTATTGTTTTCTCGTAGTAATAACTTAAACTTTTCCGAAATTCACTAAGTTAGACTGACATTGCTAAATCGATTCCGAAAAATAAAAGAAAAGAAAATAATTTTTATTAGATATAACATTTCATATCTCCATAGTTCACTTGAAGGTCACACACAAATAAAAAATGTTTTGATGAATTCATCTTTGAGCTACAATGTTGGAAATACTCTTGTTGCGCTTGCGCATCGTCAGCGGAAAAGAGGGTCAAAATGTTCTGAACTTTTTTCTCACCGCCTGTTATTACAACTGTTTTATTTTGATTTGAAATATCTCGAAAGCACTATCTTACGCTTAGTGAAGTTCTGGATACTTTTTACACCATTTATTCAGATGTCAATGAAACGGACATTATTATTATTTCACCAGAATTTGGCAAAGTTACTAACAAGGAAGAAGGGGACAATACAGTAATAAGTGAATCGAACGTTTTACCAAATGACATTTCTAGTGAGGTTGAATTACATTCAAATAGAAAAGATAAGGACCAAAGTGAGAGTACAAGAGTGAAATTTGTTTAATAAAATTTTTTAATAGTTTCAAATATTTGCACACGACCTAAGTATAGACGAACAAATGATTCCTTATAGAGGAAAACATTCTGCAAAAATGTTCCAAAAAGGAAAACCTGTATGATTCGGTTATAAAACTTAGACCCTTGCATCACATTTATGGACAATAAAAGACTTCGCAGTAAACATTGTCACTGTCAAATTATGTATCGCTGTAATGGTTGTAAAGTGGCTTTACATCAAGAATGTAGTCAATATTTTCATACAAAATAAGTCATATTAAATAAATGTATATTCTTAGATAGTACGAAAAGTTTATATTTAAAAAAAAAAAGCTTTAAAATATCGCAAAACGGTTAATTACAGTCGTTGAATATTCAACATTAATGGAATATGAAATTCTTGAAAACCGCCGATTTGAACTCGGTTTTACGCTGACGTTGCGCCAACGCAACAGTCATTTCCTCTAAAGATAAGTAAAATATTCCAACTTTTTCTTTAAATATGTTATATATGTCCCTAAAATCCCAAATGTTATAAATACTGACCATGTTTTTTAAGGATTTCGAGTTTTGGCGGTTAATGGGTTAATAGGAATTATATAACTTTCAAAAAGTTTTTTAAAAAAAGAAGCAATCATTAAAATAACCTGAATATATGCAAAAGACATGCCATAACGTTACCCCATTCGAGCACATACTACTTTAAGAGGGGATGTCAATCTGTTCCCTCCCCACAGACCTATTGCTTTATTTTTTATTTTTCTAAAATTCAATTCACAAAAGTTATGTAATCTTAAAAATTTAATGATTTTTCTCTTAAAGCTGTCATAGGTTCCTAACACAGACATTCCTTTTCAAAATGCGTTTCAATACCTGCAAAAAAACTGCCAATTTTCAAAAAATTTAACAATAGTTAAAATCCGAGAAAAGATTTTCTCTTCTGGAGGATTATCTGGGTTTTGGAGGAGAATCGAAGAATTTTTAGGTTTTTAATTTTGTTTTTAGGAATTATTGAAACATTTAAGGCACAATTTTAGGGAGAAACCAAAATGTAAGGAATATTAGGAATTTCAGGAAAAAGACGAAAGCCAGCTTAAATTACCTAAAAAAATAATAAAAAACTATTTATTTTGTCTTTAAATTTTTGAAAGAATTTTTATTACTGATGCTACTTTTATACCTGTTGTAAAATTTGATGCTCTTCAAAGCAATACACTGGTAGATATTGTGACTGAAAAAATAAAGGCATATGGGACAGAAAGTGCAAATACCTATTAAAGGAGCGTGGCAGTGAAGACGCCCTCCTCAGCCGCTGCTCCGAAGGCCGCTGGGAGAGGGTGCACCTGGGGAGCTGCTCCGGAGGAAACAAGTTCATGGACCTGGAACGTATGAGGACGGAGGGGGAGTGCTCCACGGTCAACTGGACGGGGCGTGCCCTCATCATCTTCTTGATCTGGTGTGAAACACAAGTGATATTTTAAAATCTGATTTTGAGGCAGTGTTGTTGAGGACGTGGTCAAAGAAAAATAATGTAACCACAAAAACAATTTTTTTTTTATATATGCATCACCAATTTTAATATTCATTAAACATATTGCCGATTCTACTCTCGGCGAGTGCTGGCATCCAATTTTAAATATTTAAAACATCACTCTTGGCAAAATATGTGGTAAACTACTTTTCAAAATTTATTCATTCAAAATTAATGTGAATTTATGCACTCGCATCCAAATATCTTTTATTTATTCTGATTAAAGCAATTTTACCATTTATTTAATAAAACAATTTTGATAACAGGAAAGAGTTTCTTCAATGGTCGGTTAAGTGCTACCTCAGCGCGATTGGAAGGCGACGAGTTGATTCATTAGTATTTCATAAAGGCAATTTTTTAGTGACAGTTGCCAAAATTAGATAGAATGCATTGTCATTGACATCAAATCTATCAGCCAAGTTTCAGCCCAATTGGACGAAGGCAAGGGGGTTAATTAGGCCTCCGCAGATTTGCCGGCCATCGACAAACACACAAAGTCAAAATTAATGTAAAGAATTTAAGAAGTGGTCTGGCATGTTTGATTGACAATTACAAGAGCAGTCATTTAATCTGTTTTTCCTTTCCTTTATGCCATTTCTTTAGAAAAGACATTAAAGTAAAAAATACGCCTATTAATTTAAAATCCGACTTTCTTTTGAACATCCTTGGAGAAGAATCGAATAATAGGATGATATATATATATATGTGTCTGAAGAAGATATGTGTAATCATAATAAAGGCTTCAGTGATAAAGGACTTTCAGAAAATTCCTCAAGAATGTTTAAGGGGACTACTCAGTACCCTTAATACTATTTTTTCAATATAAACCTTTAAAATTGTAATGTTTACATAGTTGAAAGTATTGCTACGCAATACCTAAATTTTAAGGAAAAAATAAGTTCACATAGTACTCTAAATTTTCATAATTTAAAAAAAAAAAAAATTCTGAAAATTTCGAATTCTATCTTTTTAAATGTAAATATTTTTTCCTGCTTTTATTTTTTAAATGTTCTAATCTTTTAGACATCGGATTTGGAATAAATTAAATAGTTGTGGAGGAAAAGTAATAAATACTAAACCTACAGGTAAAAAAAAGGATATTTTTCAACATTTAAATTCGTAAAAAAAGTGTTTATATTTATTCAACAACCCGTGCCTATTTTTCTCGAGTAGAATGACGCAAAAAAATTGCAAGTCATTATATTTATATATGTTGGAGGTTTAGCATTTTGAGTGAGGTGGGAATTCCCAGAAACCATGAACTGAGAAAAATGAGTTTGAAACATCGAAGGAGCTATAGCAGCTAAGCTAAATTCTCCCGAAATTTTTTATTTTATGCAATTGCAAAATACAATTGCGGAGAAAAATCGGGAAATTTTCGGAGTTTTAATTTTTTTAGGAATTATTGAAAATTTGAAGTACAATTTTAGGAATTTTAGGGAGAAACAAAAATTTAAGGAATTTTAGTGTGAATGCGACCCTTGGACTTTTTTAGGTTTAAAACATTTTTCAAGGACAACGTAAATTTTTTCAAGGGTCCTTAGAGTGAAACAACTTATATATTATGCAAGGGAATGAATTTGAATTTTAGTCAAGTACCTCTGCCAAGGAGTGGTTCTGAAGTGGTGTCCCATTCACTTCCAGAATGCGATCCCCAACATGAAGAGACATCAGGTCTTTGTTGAGGACTACACTGCAACATTAAAAAACAACATTTAAAAAGAAAAGCCTAAATATGCATTATACACTTAAACTTAAGATTGCACATTTTAATACAAAGTCAAACAAGATTTGGATAAAGCAAAATCTTCTCTCCAAATTCAATAAGAAACTTGTGAGATTACAAACATGTCTTACAAAGCTTTAAAATCATAAATAATTCATAAATAAAAATTGAAAATTATAAAACAGTTGTTAGCTTGAAACGCACCCCGTTAACCAAAGAATGACACAAAGGTGGTTTTGAAGATTGCACATGGGATTTATTAAGAACTGCAGAGTATAAACAGACAGGCAATGGCTACACAGGCTCACCAAGTCATTCTTGTGGTCCCGTAAATGGAAATGGCGGCGATGGCTAACCCTTTTTCAACTACCGTGGACGTAGTGATCATACCCAGGGTCTGTAGGATCCACCGGCCAGCGGTGGACTTGACGTCCTTCCAAAGCACCACCGGCTCACAGGAGCAGAGCCAAGCAAAATCTAAGAGAGCTAACAGAGCCCAAAAGTGAGAGAGCCCTTGAACCAGGCTGCTTTTATGGGACATGCGCCTGACGGCCTGGCCCAGCCAATTGAGGCAAGGATGCGTGGAAAATGGTGCATGGAAAAGTGAACCGTCACAAGCTCTTTGTAAAAGTTGTTTGTTTTTTGTAAAAAGTGCAAATGCTGTAGCACCATTGTGAGCAGAGGCCACTTACAAAGCCAAACTGGATTTGTCCGTCACACACAAACAAAACCAAAGTATAATATAAAGGATTTAAAAACAAGATATTTATCCTCACTCTGATATATGGAGTTGATGGCAAGTCTTCTGGTTTTGGCAGCAGCCAATGGAAATCTTGAGCTTGTCAGAGGCCTCTGATTGGGCGGGGATCTCCACCAGCTTTATGCTGTGGGGCTCGCTAGAGAAAGGAAGTCGGGCTGCAGGCAGCTGCTGTTGCTTATAGCATGCACCACTGCAAATGAAGAGCACTTTACATACAGCTTTTGAAAAGTTAAAAAAAAAAAGTTTTTATGACCTTCTTAGAAATTTACAGTAACAAAAAATCACTACAGGGTGGCCACAAAATTCAGGAAAAAAAGTTCCCTGATAATTCTGACAGATTTTTAAAATATTCCTTGATTTTACTGCAAACTTTTTTCGAATTTCCCCTTTTTTTTCCAGATGTGTAGACACTTTGACCAAATAGAACATGTAACGTAAAGAGATAATATGCCAATTTTTTAAAAAATAGTTTTGGCGGTAATGGAAGAGTTTAAATTATTCTGTAACATTAAACTTCTAATAATTACCACCACAATTCTCTGGGTAAATGGCGAGGGGAGAAACGTACCTTCAGAACAAAGAAAATGTCCTTAATTTTTTTGAAATTTTAAAACATTAAGACATTTTCCCGATTTTTTTGAGAATTAGGAAGCTCCCACCCTGAAGAAATGTCCCGACATTATAAGAATCAAAATTGCCAATTAAACAACATTTAGATAGAATTTTATGTTAAGCATTCACTCAATGTAATTTTAACATGTCCATAACAATAATCACTTTGTAGAGGCTATAACGATAACATTGTCTCTTTAAAAAACAGGTAGCTTATGTGTAAATACCTAATTTTTTTTTTCTCTTGGAAAGCGAAATGAAACCCAATTCAACTTAACCGGCTTTTGATTTCACATCAGCTAATTTTTCAGATATATGTCACAGCTCGTTAAATGGAGCAAAATATATGTGTATGCAAGTATCAATTGCATCAACAAGTAAACAAATAAAAGTAACAGATATTTTTCCAGACTAACTAAAAAAAATTTCTGCTAAATAAAATTATACATACATACTTTCATGTATAGTAAAACTAAAATATAATGTGAGGTGACAGTGCTGGGATGTGCTGTACAGTTATCTATAAACAGTACAATCTTGCGCTTTTGACGTTTCATTTTCTTTTCGAGTTCCTTTAACCATTTTTCAAAGAGTACCGCTGTCATCCAAGCCTTTTTGTTACATTCGTAGTCCATCGGAAACGATTTGATACCAGCGAAACACCTTGGCTTTTTTGATTTCCCTATCATAACAGGCTTCAGTTTTTCGCTTCCATCCATGTTTGAGCATAAAAGTAAAGTAACCCTTTCTTTGCTTCTTTTGCCGCCATGACAGGGTTCTCCTTTTATGGACATGGTTTTGTCTGGCAGACACTTGAAAAAAAGTCCAGTTTCATCAGCGTTAAATAC
This sequence comes from Linyphia triangularis, assembly GCA_963978545.1. Lineage (NCBI taxonomy): Eukaryota > Metazoa > Arthropoda > Arachnida > Araneae > Linyphiidae > Linyphia > Linyphia triangularis. The sequence goes on from OZ021728.1 coordinate 3,766,623, forward strand.
GTTTTTAGGATCATATTGTTTCAGAATGGGGGGACAATGTTTTGACCCATTCCTGGCACATATCTTCACTCACACTTCCACTTTCACCACAAATTTTGTAAAAACTTACGTTGTTCCTTTTTTTGAAATTTTCAAACCAGCCGCTGCTTGCTTTAAATTCCGTGTATCCCAATTGGCTTTCCAAAATCCTCAGCTTTCTCTCTTAAGATGTTCCCTCCAAGTGGAAAGTTCTGGGTCCGGCACTGCGTCATCCATTTCATAAGACATTTCTCAACATCAGGATAATCGCCACTTCTCATCTTTTTTCTGTCTCCATGATGATCATCAAAGTTCTTGAGAATTGTGTCTTTATTTTTCAAAATTGTAGACAATGTGCTGTTTGGAATACCAAACTCCTTAGCAATTTCACTATTTTTCTTTCCTCCCTTTTCTACAGCATCTATGACTCGTTTTTTCTCTGCTAGTGAAAGTGAAGTGCACTTACGTTTTGCAGCCATCTCTACGAAAAATCAACTTATGATGGTGTAACCAAAATCCGATGAGTCGTTAGCTAGTGACCTTTATTTGACCTTCGCTCTTCCGTATACCCTAGCCAATCAGAGTTGACACGTGTCTCTCAGCTAAACGCGATTTCCCGGAATTCATTCTTAATCCATTTCTACCATTGGCTGCCGACAAGATATGTAACATCGAAGTGTGTGTTGCGGAATATTCCAATAAAGCACAATAGGAACGGGAGAAAATATTCTTTAGGTTTTTCAAAATCGAGGGAAAAAAAATTGAGTTGCTTCCGAGAAAACTTCGAGTTACCAAGAAATAAGGAAGAAAACCTTGAGTTAAAGAGATAAAATTGCATTAAACAAGAAGTGAAGGTGCAGGGAAACTATTTTTTTTCGAGATATCAAAAAATTCGAGTTGTCGAAGTTCGAGCTACCGCGAGTCGACTGTATTTTCCCTTAGTCAAAAGAAAATGCCATCTCAAGACCAAATCATCAAAAGATAATGGTATACCAGTTGTAATTCACTTTTATAAAATAAACTATGCAATCTCCATGTTAATTCAAAGCAGAAGATGTCCCCAGTTATGACAGAAGTATTGCCCAGTGTGAGTGGTAAATATATTTCATACTTATTTTTAAACACCAAGCGGACAAATTGCTTATACAGAGTTCCCACTCAAAGTACTGAATGAAAATCAAGGACTTTTCAATGACTTTTAAGGACCTAAGTAACGTTTTTAAGGACCTTTGAAAATTTGTTTTCAGGCATCATGTCTATGAATAAATTTTTCATAAAGTATATTCTACCAAAAAAATTACAAGTTGGTCATAGTACAAATATGTCAGAGAATTCCGATACGATAAGTGGCGGTTACGCAGGGATAGCAAGTACGTGTTATATTTTTAGAACTTTTGCAGTTGGGCATACAACATCTGCAAAAATTAAGGACTTTTAAAGACCTCTAAGCATTTTCAAGGACTTTTAAGCCCCTCTAAGCATTTCAAGGACTTTTAAGCCCCTCTAAGCATTTTCAAGGACTTTTAAGCCCCTCTAAGCATTTTCAAGGCCTTGAAAACAAGTTCAAAAATATTAAGCACTTTTAATGACTTTCAATGACCGTGGGATCCCTGTTATAGTGTGAGAGGCGACTGCAGATTTAGTTAACCCATCAAACATCATTCGGAATTTCCCCCCATAAAAAATCAGCTTTGATTGAGTTGAACTAAATTCAATAGCAAAATATGTCATAATTTTCCAAATGAACGTACTTTTTCATTTGGTGACCCACTGCTCTTTAATTTTAAAGGGGAAGGATGCACTTTAGATCTCTGGCTCAGAAAACTTGTAATCTTTTCAAAGGAAGCCAAATTGGCATCATCAGCTGCGTCATGAGTGAAGATTTAGAACATAGAATTTCGAATAACACTGAAATTGGAGAATTACGAAATGACAATTAATTTTAATTTTACTAATCCCTAATCCTGGAATTCAAATGTTAACAGACACAATGACCGACACACAAGAGATTCGAATGCATATTCTTTGTTGAGACTTAAAAACATACGCACACGCCAAAGCGCAGAATAAATACAGAAATTGAGGCTTGACGTGTTGTTCAGAATAGGATTAGAATAAGAATGACAGTGGAAATGTGTTCTTGTACCAAGAATATAGAATAATAAAGTTCAGAGGTGCTGCCATCTGGGTTCTACAGAATATCTTGACAAACACCAAATTAACATCTTGGGGGACACGATTCAACAATGAGCGACAACTTGTCCCAGTTTCAGAATATGCAAGTTTTTCGAACGAGAGATCTGCTGCATCCTACTTCATTAAAAATTAAAGATCAGCGGGACACCAAATTAAAAAGAATCCTCATTATTTGGAAAATTATGACATATTTGGCAAACGAAATTAGTTCACAGTCTCAAAGTCGATTTTTATTTTTGCTCTAGCAGACCAGTTTATTCGTAATAAAAATGCAGTAACATTTTCTACATTCTGTAAAAAATTCAGAACGATGTTCAATGAGGTACCTAAATCTACAGTCATCTTTTAGACGACAATTGTTGATTAATTAGCAATTTTATTAATTATTGTATTGATGCATTCACCTCTTAAGTTATTTAAATAAAAACTTATATCGCTGCTAAATACAATCCAACATGTTCATGCACACCTAACTATATGTACATAAAAATTGGATAAAAATGGTCAAATTGAATGAAACCTGCCGGTAAAAAAAAAAAATTCAAAGTCCTTACTTTATCAGGGTGGCCGTAAAATTCAGGAAAAAAAGTTCCCTGATAAGATTCTAAAAAATTCCCTGATTTTAGGGCAAACTTTTTTTCAAATTTCACCAATTTTCTTAGGTTTTCCAGATGTCTAAACACCTTGATCAAACAGAACATGTATGCTAAAGAGATAATATGCAAATTTTTTTAAATAGTTTTGCTGGTAATGAAAAGTTTAAATTATTCCGTAGCATTAAACTTTTTACGATTAACACAACAAATCTCCGTGTAAATAGCGCCAAAATATGGACGAACATGCCTTAAACAATACAAAATTTCCCTGATTTTCATGAAATTTAAAAAAATTCCCTGACATTTCCCCGATTTCCAGGTTCTGTGGCCACTCTGATTATCGTTGTAATACATTATCGCACCTGCATAAAATAATGTTCTACAGTATTGTTATAGACAGGTTTTACTGCAGTTGTATGTTACACCAATAGAGACTGACATACCAATAGAGTCGTGACCTTTCAATGAGAGCAAACGACTCGCCATCACCGATGTAATTCTTGCAATGACCGCACTTGAAGCATTCTGGGTGGAATTTGTGATCACCAGCCATCTGCAAACAAATGGAGAGGAGTTGGGTTAGTCAAGTTCTACTTTAATATAGCATTTTAATACTTTTAACAAGATATTACTGTCTATTTGAAGGCACAAAACAAGTAAAATTATGTATCCTTATCCTTTAATATTAAATAATATTGGATGCACTCATAACAAATATTTTCAACAAAAATAATATTTACTTTTCTATTGAATACTGAATATTTCAATCAACAAAACTGATTCAACTATCACTGATTTAAAATAAATATTACATACTAGAAGCGTAAATTCCAAATATTGGCAACCAAAGTTGAGATTACTTACTATAGAGTACAATTTTAATCAACTAAACAAATATGACCTATTTGTCTTATATATTATTTTTGGACAATATATTTTACAAAAATCCTTTTTTTTTTCCATACATACAAAACAAAAATTGACACACATTTAAAGACTAAAACTTCCACTTCTGACAAATAGGTCATTTACAATTGCACATTGTGTTATTTGTTTGAACAACAATGCTAAAAATATCAGAAATAATCCACAAATTCAGGGGAGTTGTAGTAGAATACAGTAGATGGCAGCACCATAGAAAAGAGAAAATCACGATTTTACCCTTTTGGTCCCAATAGCTATATACATCTCGCCATTTCCTATTGGGATATTAAATTCCCCTTTTAAATGGATTTTTATGCTTTCAGTATTAAGAAATTAGTGAAAAAACTAAGTTTTTATTATAAATCCTTTATATGCATCGTCAATTTTTGTATTCATTAACAAAGCATTGTTTCTGTTGCTAGCATGTGCTTGGTGTTGGCATTTAATTTCAAATATTCAAAACATCTTGTATATCAGCAAAATATGCTGTGAACTATGTTTCAAAATTTATTCATTCGAAATTAATGCGAATTTATACATTCACATCCAAATATCTTCTGATTAAAACAGTTATATTATTTATTTATTAAAACAATTTTGGCCACAGAAAAGAGTTTCTTTAATGATCAATTGAATGCTATTTCAGCGCAATTGGATGACGGCAAATTGGTTTATTAATATTCCATAAAATCGATCTTTTAGTGATGGTGACAGCCCCCAAAATTTGATAGAATGCATTGTCATCGACATCGAATCTATCTGCCAAGTTTCAGCCCTATTGGGTGATGGCAAGAGGGTTAATTAGGCGCCCCAGATTTGCCCACCATAGACAAGCATACCCACAAACATACATACAAAATTGAAGTTAATATAAAGGATTTGAAAATAGGATTAAAGAAACTTAAAAACACAGTCTGATTGTAAATGGCAGACTTATGCTTTCGAGTACTCACATTACTCAAGTTTCAATTGGTCTATTTCTTTTAATTTTACAGTAAGTAAAACTATATTTATGCCATACTTAGTGTAAAACAGTTCTTATTGTACTTAGCTTTTTAAGAAATTTTTGGAAAAATATTGTTAGTGGAATATATAGGTCAATTGTATTTAACACAGGAACAATATATCTTACCAATAATCAAACTACTATAGGATTATATATTATATATGTATTTATGAAAAATACAATCCAACCCAGTCAATGCAAAATCGTTTAATATGAAATTCCACTCAAGGCAAAATAAATGCAGTTTCCCATACAATGAAGCTAAAATTTAATATTTATTCATTTAACATGACATTGCATCTCATGAAACCTGCTTAAAATGAAAAAAAATTTGCTCTTTAAGCCACTTTTTTAGAGGAAGTTTTCATTACTTAAGACGAAATTTAAAAGTGTTGCGAAAACATATTTCTCGCGTTGAAACCCTATGAAACAGGAAAAATGCCCGAGTTATCAAATTTGAAGAAAATCGCTGTGAAATGAGGTGATTTTGTAAAAATTTAAAAGGTGTTCCCTCACAAACTGGTTTTCTAACGTAACATGTCAAAGCTAGAAAACGAAATTCTTTTCTAACAGTTACTGGAGTTATATTTTCGAATAACCGAGTTTTGGTTGCTGGCATGCTTGATAGGCGCAACGTTCCTCCCATGCAATAGCAAAAGAATGAAATCCAAGCATCCATAAAACAATAAAAACAGAGTTCCCATCGAAATCATAGAATAAAAAATATTTTATTTTGCAAGGACCTAAATAACATTTAAGGACCTTCAGAAATATGTTTCATTCATCAGGATTGTAAATATGTGGCTTTTTACAGCTGCTTTGTCCAGAGCAAATATCAAAATCTTTCATCAGGGTTCATACTCATTTTCACAACAAAAAAAAAAAATCCTGAGATCTACCTGTGTTTTCCAACACAGAGTTATTTATAGCCACATAAATATAGTCAAACATCGATTACACAAATTCTCCTGATAACTCGAAAAAAGTAATTTTTCTTTCAGTATAACTTTCTGCAAGCCTATGTTATCAAATAATTCTGTAACTTCAATTACTCGAGTTAAGGTTAAACAAATGAGTACGATATTTTTCCAGAGTATCAACGACTTTTTCCAGGTTTTAGGGGCGATTTTTCTTTTTTCCCCTGAGAATTTAAGGAGGATTTATTTTCCCTGAGTTTTTAAGATTTTCACTTTTCTCCCTGAGGCGTCCTGTACATGCACAATTTGCATTTTGCCTTACAAAACATAAACACTAATCTCACGTGTTTGTCTCACAGACTACAGTGCGTAACTAACTACAACTATTCAATTTCTACTCCATTAAACCAGCAAATACAAACCAAACGATATACAAAGTTGATACATGTGTAACACCAAAAAATTTTGATGAAGCCTAGATAAGTGACAAAAATGTAGGACTTTTAAGGACCTCCAAGCATTTTCAAGTACTTTTAAGGCCTAGAAAACAAGTTAAAAAGGTACTTGCATACTATCACAACCATATTGGCGACATTGAAAAAAAACCGCACCAATTCTAAAAACGGAATACGCCGACGAAAATATGGAGGGCATAGTCATGGTTGCCAATTCATCGCTTAAGACATATGCGAAATCGAGGTTGCCAATTTAGGGAGTTATCCTGAAGGTTAGTACGGTTCCAATAGTATGTAAGTACAGTTAAAAAATATTAAGCACATTTAATGACCTGGGAGCTCTGGAACAATTTTAATAAACGAATCAAACAATTTTTCACTTTCCTATTTATATTAAGAGCAATCAAATAAAGATATTTTGTTCAAGAAGCAGAAGCATGCAATTACCATAACAGGTCCTGATATAAGGTGTCTGCAGCTGTGGCATTCCTCCCCAAATTCATGCAGGTAGTCCTTGTGGCAATAAACGAGGCCATCCTTCTCAAAGAAGCCGCCCACCACTTGCTGCCTACACACTGAGCATCTAAAAAAGTACAAATAAAAGAGTGCTTACAACCTTGTCAGATTAACATAGTTTCTTAAAAATATCTACCCTATGCATAATGTGTGTAATAAGAACCTCTTTTATTATCGGAATTAGTCCTATTTTTAATTTTTTCACCGATTCATTCAATAACTTCCCATGTTTTCCACAACCCATTTGTGTGAAATTTGTTTACAGGGTTCCCACTCAAATCACAGAATGAAAATCACTGACTTTTCAATGACTTTTAATGAACTAAGTAATGTTTTTTAAGGACCTTTAAAAAAAAAATCAGGCATCATGTCTATATATAAATTTAATAAAGTATATTCTACCAAAAAAGTTACGAATTGGCGCATGCACAATACAAATATGTCAGAAAATTCCGATAAGGTGCGGATAAGTGGCGGTCACGCGGGGATAGCAAGTCTGAGTTGTATTTTTAGAAATTGTGCAGTTGGGTACACATCTGCAAAAATTAAGGACTTTTAAGGACCTCTAAGCATTTTCAAGGACTTTTAAGCACCTCTAAGCATTTTCAAGGCCTTGAAAACAAATTCAAAAATATTAAGCACTTTTAATGACTTTCAATGACCGTGGGAACCCTGGTTTAGGTCAGCACTTTTCTAACAGCGCATCTCATAATTAATATTCAGACTGTTTTCATTCACACACTCTTTTTACAGATCTTAGCACAATTCTCACGGTTAGTTTCCAGTGTGTTTCCTGACACGATTCATGAATTCAATTGTCAATTAAGATTGTTTTTAATCCGTTTCTCTCTCCCCATTCTTCCAACTTCACTGTGTTGACTGCCCACTCCAACTGTCAACACTTATATGTGTCGACTCCTGACTCGCCAAACAGCCTAAATTTACAAAATTATGTGAAAATTAATTAGCTTGATAACTTCAATCAGCTTTAATTTTTTAACCCTCATAGTCCGAGAGGTGAGTGCAATTTTTGGACCCCATCGAACATCATTCTGAATTTTTTATAGAAATTGGAGAAAAGTGAGTAGATTAGGAATCCACTGGTCTACCGTGGCAAAAATGGCCGAAACTGATAAAAAATCGACTTGAAATGAGTTGAACTAAAATCCGATTGCCAAATATGTCATAACTTGCCAAAAAGAGAACAAACTTTTTCGTCTGGCAACCCACTTCATTTTGATTTTCAATGAGAAAAAGCTCAAACGATTTCTGATCTTTGGCTAGGAAAACTTATATCTTTTAAAAATAAGCCAAATTTGCGACATCAGTTACATCATAAATTACGTAATATTTTTTGCCAACTTGGCTCTCTTTTAATAGATGCAAGTAGACCGTCGCCAGATATCTGAATTGTCTGCAACCTTCTTAATTGAAAATTAAAGAGTGAGGGTTACTAAATAAAAAAAAAATGCTCATTATTTGGCAAGTTATGGCGCATTTGGCAATTGGATTTAGTTCAACTTATTAAAAAACGATTTTTGACCAGTTTCGGCCATTTTTGCCATGGCAGACCAGTGGATTTGTAATCTAATCACTTTTCTCTAATTTCTATAAAAAATTCAGAATGATGTTCGATGGGGTCCAAAAATTGCAGCCGCCTCTCAGTCTATCAGTAAACATATTTCCAAAACTCTTTTTAAATTTGTTAGATGAATTTCCATTATTAAATTCAGACTCAAATAAAAAACTATATTGAAGAAATTGAATTAAAATTTCAATGATCTAAAATTGAATGAATTACACTCTAATCAATCCAACACAAGATTAAACTTTTACAGATATCAATTATAATATACTTTTGTGGATGTCTAGTTTTACCTCAAAACTATCCATTTTGCAGTTATGAGGTTTTTGCAGTAAGCAATTAAATCGTAAACAATTTCAAAAGAAGTTAGTAATTTACCAAAATTTAAACAGATCTTAGCTTACTCTATCACACTAAAGTAACTGACATATCCATGTGCTTTAGATAAACAATGGATTTGTTTATATCATTATTTCTGGTTAAAATGCACTGTCGTTTAAAAAATTTTAAAAATAAGTCATAAAAACAAAGTTTTTAATATTAAATCCTTTATATGCATCACCAATTTTTATATATATTAACACAGTGCCGATTCGGTAAACAGCGTGTGCTTGGTGTTTGCATCTAATTTCAAATATATAAAACATTTCTATCAGCAAAATGTGCTGCAAACTACGTTTATTTATTTATTAAAATTGAACATGAACTCATGCACTCTCATCATAATATCTTTTATTTATTCTGATTAAAACAATTTTATTATTCATTTATTAAAAAATTGGCAACGCCATTTTAGCGTAATTGGATGAAGGCAAGTTTGTTTATTAGTATTCTTTTCATGACAGTTACAGCCCCAAAATTTGATAGAATGCATTGTCACCGACATCGAATCTATCTGCCAAGTTTCAGCCCGATTGGATGACAGGAAGGTTAATTTGGCCTCTGCAGATTTATCCGCATTCGACACACAAAATCGAAGTTAATATAAAGGATTTAACAGGAAAAGTAAGTTTAAATTGAGAAATACATACGTTGACATACATTCTATTCTAAAATGCACCAGCAGCATATGTCGTGCCTTCGGCAGCTAGTATCTGTACAGTTTCTGCCTGTTTCTTCATTCGTTGAGCACGCCTAGCATCTTTGCTTAGCTTTAATGTCGGCTGCTTTTACACGAATAAAATCAGATTTCACAGCAGCCACTTTACAATTGTAGTCTATGTTGAAGCCCATATGCTTCATTACTCGAAGTTTACCAGCACATCCATCATTGAAGTGTAGTATTGCTTCATTTACTGCAATGTCTACTGTAGTCTTGGAACACCCAGATGTTTTGGCGCAGTATTTCAAAAATGTGGAATTGAAAGATTCATTGGAGTTTTGGATTTTGCCACCCAAACATTTCCTTAAAAGTTTTGGTGCAGACAAATCAGCAAAAATTGGTTTTATTGCAGTCATCACTGCACTTGGTACCACTTTCTGATGTTTAAATGGCTCCAATGAAGATGAAGCTTTGTGCTTTTGGAATTTGCACCACGATTCGGCCAAAGGGACAAAAATGGTGTAGTGGCTCAGCGTCTGTCGACTGATGGTGACAAAAAATGGCCCAAATAGATTTGCGCATTGCCTTCTCACAATTTGCATTAGCGCGAATGGCATTACCATAGTATTTTGTTTACCACCCCGAGACTTTTCCCATCAGCCAGTTTTTTGCCCCTGTACACTAATTTTAACTTTCTCAGACGGGTGCCCATCCGTTTCTGAACGTGTCCCACACATTCAACCTTTTCGATTGAAGTATCGCCATATGGTTTTTTTTTTTAGTTCTTGGAATGTGGAAGTGTCACCATCTCCTATATACTTCAAGTATTTCGTATTATGTTTCGCAACTGAACGTACAAAGATACGCTTAATTCCAGACACTTCCATACTTCCAGAGGAACCAAAATGGTTTTTCACACATTTCTTTATATGTATTTTCTGCCAATCAAGAAATGTTTTCCCTTTTCGTGGACCTTTCCATTTGGAACATCCTCAGCAACATGATGAAAGGACCTCAGCATCAATGACTTTTCCAGTAACGTCCCCAATGACACTACACACTCCAATACGGGAAGTATGTCCTCGCGTCTTCCACGTACCATCGCCACTGACACATATCCCATGTTCCTCGTCAGTGGAAGCAATTTCTTCTCTTGCAGCTCTCAGCATTGATTCATCTGCAATTTCAGTGCTCGCTAATTTGATTTCTTCTTGAATTTTACTGTAAGCCATCTTACAGGCTTGGGCAAATCAATTGTGGAACAAAAGTTCTGCATACCTGCATGACCCAACCCAAGTAATCGCATTGCATAGATAAACCTGCGATTGATTTTGCTAAGTTTTCTGTCTCGAATATAGGGTGAGTTTTGAAAGCATGATATCACTCCACAATGTTCACACTGAATGGTGAATTCAGATGTTAATCCGTAAACAATTCGCTCAGATATATGTAATTCTCCACTGCATTTACATCTTAGTACAGTTAATTCTGAAATCAAAAAAATTAATATCCATAAACCTGTAACCAGAACTCTGAAAAAATTTTTAACACACTTCTTCTATGCAGTCGAGTCGAAGTTTTTTTTGCAGATGCAGACGATACATTCAAACTTAAATTTTCATTCACTGAATGTTGGTTGCCAGTATACTACCGGGTTTTTTTTACGGTAATCCGTTCCTTTCCGATAAGCTTTGCTACTCATTTTAAACGTAAATAATATTAGAAAATAATTCTAAAATCAATTCCAGACTAACTTCGAAACACTTGTCAAGAATTAAAACGGCGGCAAATTAAAATCGAAATAGCAAGATTTGTTTTTTGTTTTAGTTTTGTTTTTTGGAACTACCGACTGTCTATTTCTGCCACTTATAAAGTGCTTAACACAGCCAAATACATCTCGTAATTTTGAGCATCTAGAAGAATACGAGATCGAAATCTTCCCCTCTCTCCGACCCCACCACACCAATGAGAGGACATTGAGGCCACAACAGATTTAATGTGCACCAGCCACCATTAGGTACACACCGATATTTGGCGGACGAAGGCCCGAACCCACAACCCTCCGGTTACGAGCTCGATACTCTACCGCAAGGCTATCGGTGCCCTAAAATAGCAAGAACAACGTGTTTTAGTAAATATAAACAACGTTTTAGCATCTTCAGGGTTTCTGCCAATCTTAAATGTCCCAAATCCATGACTTTTCATGACTGAAGCAAATGATTTTCCATGACTCAAGAAATCACATTAAAAACATTGAACCTGACTCACGAATTTTATTATTTTACTAACGCAACATAGTAAATTTTACTAACGTAACATAGTAAATAGATTACTAAAAGTTTTATATTGAGTAAAAAATCCTCGTTTCAAGTTTGTAAACAAAGCATAGAAAAATTATACAATAAAGGTGTTTAAAACATTTGTTGATAATCATTCCAAGGCTTTCTTATTGCTCTCTAATATGATAATTATAATTAATTATATAATCAAAAATGAAATGTTTTAGTATCAACAATGTAAACCAGTAAATACGGAGTCAAACCAAAAGTAAAGATTATCAAATTAATTTATTTCAGTTCTTACATTATGAATTTTTTTTCACCGAGACCTACTTGTGTGATGTCACAAGTTGGGAGTTCAGAAATTATTTTCATTGGCCGGAGTTTTTAACTGTAACTGTTATTTTTATCAATAAAGTAAATAAAAACGCAGATGAATCTATGAACCGTCGAAGTAACAGCGAATCGCGATCGCGGCGTTTATGACGTCATAGTCACATGATTTTACGTAAGATTTTTAGGAATCCATGCAATTCACTGTTTTTCCATGACTTATAGGCTTTTTTTGCTCAAAATCCATGATAATTTACAATGCTTTACCCCCGAAACACTGAGGAGGTCACGTGATTTCAATCTCATCCCTGAAATACTTACTTAAAACACGTGTTGTGCCAATCTCTATCGCACGCATGAACGCACTCTTCGTCGTTCACGTTTTCATAGCATCCGGAACAGGTCGGCATATCGAAGGATCTGAAAAACGATTTTTCTTTTAAAAACTAGGGTAACAAAGTTGTATATAAAAGATACTATTTAATAAATTGGATAGAATTTTATATCACTCTATTACTAAATGCATATGTATTTCGATAAATTGAACTTTCTTGGGAAAAAAACCTCGCAACTCTCCTGTAATTGAACTTGGTTGAATATTTTTTTTTAAACTTTCTTAAAAATATTTCTTAATAATTTAAATTTCGAGAATATAGACACATTAAATAAAAACTATAATTTATTCTTCCCATGAAAGCTTACAAAACTTCTCTGAAAAACAAAACAAATGCTATAAAGGTTCAATACAAGCTTCGGTACAAACAATTTTGAACAGTGATTGTTGTGATTTTAAGATTGTAGGTGGCAGTAGGAGACGGGCAGATGCACTGTTGAGTTACCCGGATCTGAAACTGAAACCTTTTTTGTGTTCTTTTTCTATCTTTTTTTAGATGCTTCTTTCGATGTTACTCAATGTTGTCTGATGTATGAAAATTGGCCGTCTTTGGGCCGTTAAATATAATGCGTAGTAGCCTTTAAAATAAAAGATAGGTTTCCTATAAAGGTATGTGTAATTTCTTTCTCTTTGGGAGGGGCATGGGAGTGTGTTCGAATTAATTTAGCTGGTAGCTAATTTTGTAAAGATAATAATGTATTTTCAACAGTGATAATTCAGTCACAGCGAAAGTAAATAAAAATTCTGATGCTTTCCGAACAATGTCAGATACTTGTCAGCTCTGACGATTCTATTTTTTGCCACCTTTTATAGTCCCGAGGCAAAATCCAGCCATCCAATCACCTGATGGAAATGCCTCAAAATTTCTCGATTGATTTAGCTGTTGGCACTTTTTTTCTAATCTCTATGTTAACAAATAAAATAGAACTTTAAGAGTAATACGTCCCTATTTACAATTATATTCAGAATAAAATAAGATAAAATAGAACTTAAAATTACAGATGTCACTATTTAAAATCATATACAGAAAATTTGTGTAACAATACACACTCACTTTCAAAAGTTAAGCACGGAGTGGTAAAATGTGAAAAAATTGACAAGTACTGCTTTGATTGACACGAAATGCTGCAAGTAAGTAGCTCTATGTTTATTCACGAAACAAAACAAAGAATTACAAATAGAGATAAAAAAATATTGAACTTTCATAAATTATGAGATGACATCATTTAGCGTCATTAACAAATTGATGTTTAAATTCAAAACAAACAACAAAAACCGACATTAATAGGGTATATGAGCACCCCTCACCTGCAGACAAAGTGTACAGCATGTGATCATGCTAGTTACGAGGTGATCGAACACCAGAGTCCAGTACAGAGTCCAGTAATCGCCATTCTTCTTGTAGGGCAGTTTCTAAATCTCCGAGAGTGGATGGAGGTGGGAACCGTCTACATACAGAACAGCCATCTCAAAGATTTTCAATTGGATTAAGGTACGGCAAGTAAGCCGCCCACTCCTTACGTGCAATCCCTTTACTCTCAAGAAAGTCGTCAACGATGGCAGCTTTATGGGGAGGCACATCATTGTTCATTAAAACAAAAGAAGGACCAACTGTTGCAGCGTACAGTTTCACAATGGGATTCAAGACTTCATCTTGATACCGTACAGCCATCAGGACCACTGTTTGGCTGGTTTAAAATTGTTTCCATAATCGTGAAATAAAGGAATGAGCATGAATAACGGAATGAACAAGACCTGACTTATACGACGGCCTGTTTTGCATATTTCTCGATGCACGATTGGTCGTTACCTAACATATTTGCATACCTCCTACCTTTACACTAAATTTCTGCTTCTTTAATTCAGATTGGCTTACTGAAATTGTTGGAAAGTACAAACATAAAGGATAAATAAGTTTATCAATTTACTTTGCAAGTGGTGCCTAATGTGTTAGTAGGTTTTTCATTCTCCAGCCTTATCAGAGCAGTTCATTTGTTTTGTTTTGTTTTGGAACTACCGACTGTCTATATTTCTGCCACTTAACACAGCTTTCTTGCTTAACACAGCCAAATACGTCTCGTAATTTTAAGCATCTAGAAGAATACGAGATCGAAATCTTCTAGTGTAAACCCCTCTCTCCGACCCCACCACACCAACGAAAGGACATTGAGACCACGACAGATTTAATGTGCACCAGCCCCCATTAGGTACACACAGATATTTGGCGGACAGAGGCCCGAACCCACAACCCTCCGGTTACAAGCTCGATACTTTACCACAAGGCTATCGGTGCCCAGTTCATTTGGTCAAACGTAAACACAGGGCTCCAGTAAAATATTTTCTTCCTGCGTACACAAATGCCATATCCAAAAATTTCCTGCAAGTCTGCAGGCTTTAAATTATACTGCTGAAGAAAATTAAATGTTACGTACTATTGAGAAGTAGAAGTTGTTCAATTAAAAATCTTCTTGGCATTGATTTTGGAAGCACCATTCTGCAGGATAAACATCGGTTTCCAATGGCACATTTCCAGTTGCAATATTAGGTCATTGGTTAAAGGTTAAGCTTATGAAACGATAGCAAACGCTGATGCTTGACTATTTTCATTTTTGTGCTTTCGATTTAAATGCTGTGAATAGTTTTGCTCCAATATTTCTTGCAAATACAGCATTTCATCTTCATTACAGCATTCTTTTAAATTACAATGCAATATCCAAGAATTATTTCAAATTAAAAAGAAGAATGAAGGAAATAAACTCTCAGTGTAATTACATGTTTCAATAGGTTCAGATTCCAAAATCAGGAAATAAAACCCTCTCCCTCCCTTATGTTAACACTTCTCCCTTCCCTATCCAACTTAACTGGAATTTCTCCTTCCTATATAGAAGTAACAGGTGGTGAATTATATGGAGAACTCCCCCTTTCCCGCCCTGCCTAACTAGAATTTCTCCACAAAAAAAACAGCATTTGACTTCAATTTCCTGCGGGATTCGGCGATTTCCTGCGTACATCGTACGCACGTACGTCCATTTTATCGGACTCTGCGTAAACATTGGGTTTGTTTACATTGGACTGGGTTGAATTGTTTTCAAATGGAGAAGCAGCAACAAGTGCAGACTATATTTCTATGAAAGCTAACTTGTTTGTTAATTATATGCAAATTTATTTCTGTGAAACTGCAACTGTTTATGTCGAGAAATAATATATATATCCAAGTGTTTGTATACTCTTCCCCTTTCGTCAGGCTGCTGTAACAGCTTGCTGAGCATGTTAGTATCATCTGTAAATATTTTCATATGTATTAAAGTCAACTTTTTCATTCATGAAATTTGTTTTCCAACTTCTTTCGAACTCTAAGATAAAAGCCTGTTGAGTAGGATCACAGATATTTAACATTTTCCTCTCCGTGCTTAACTTTTGGAAGTGAGTGTAGTAGTCTGTTAATCTTATAGCTATCATAGTTGACATCCAACAAAAAGTTTATAAGTGGTTGACGGGATGCGTAATATCCCACCAATATTTAATTGTATTTAAAAAACAAATAAAACGCAATAAAAATAAAAGTTTACGAGGTTAAAATATTATCATTGCGGTTTTTGGTACCCGTCTTATGGAAGAGCACCATTTTTGCTAGGACACAACAAAAATCTTGGACAATTTAGAAAAAAAAGCTTTATATATATTGTGTTTCTATTCCATTCCATTATTTCATTCTGATGCAATGGATATGCAAAATCTTAGACAGAAACGGTTGTAAATATTTGCTTTCTTCCTGAAGTTTAAATAGAACTTATATGGAAATGCTTGTGACCAAGTACTCAATAAATGACAACATTTATTTGGTCATTTTTGCAATAAGAAAGAAATTCAATAATTGGCGAAATTTTTGTTACAAAAACTAGATGAAGATATGATATTTAAGTGGCCAAATGAGCTATTATGATAATACAAATTAACAATTAAGTACTTTAATTCATAGAAAGAAAGTAGAAGGTTTAAAAAAAAAAATAATACAACAGATAGTGAAAAATTGTTTTGTACTTGTTTTAAATCTAAAATTGAAATCAAATGGTAAAAAAGATTAAATGGGAGATGATTTGAGTAATCAATTTTGGATACACTTATTTATTTTTACAAATAGTATGTTTCTGCCTTCTAAATTTCTCCTTCATCCCCGAGAGGAAATTAAGCTCGGCTAATTTTCCAAAAATGGTTGCAACAATTTAAAAGGAACGGTAAATTTAAAATTACGACCTTCTGTAAAAAGCAAAAAACCTCTAGCAAATTAAGACCGAATTTTCTGTTGAAAACAAATTATATAACATCTTTTTACCACATTTTTTTTTTATTAATAAAAGCTTTATGTAGAACACCCGCTAAATGAAACTGACAAACGCTA
Source organism: Linyphia triangularis (assembly GCA_963978545.1). NCBI lineage: Eukaryota > Metazoa > Arthropoda > Arachnida > Araneae > Linyphiidae > Linyphia > Linyphia triangularis. The sequence continues at coordinate 3,783,283 of OZ021728.1, forward strand.
TAAAAAACAAACCAAGAGTAACTTTCAAGAAACTTAAAACGAATAAAACACAAAAGACATTACCAAAATTGAAACACCGACATTTTCATCAAAATAACGACAATTTCTTTAAAATACTTCAAGGTAATACAGGACACTACATTAAAAAGAGATTAAATTAGCTACTACTAAAAGCAGTAACTTACAATTAAAATTGTTACCATATTAAAAACAAAGCAATCATTGCCAGATTGAAATAACAAATTAAGTATAAGGATATTCATGTGGCGTCAAAGCCAACTGCAACAGCACCGACACTGTAGGTATTTTGGTTTGTGGCACAATAGTTGGGAATTTTTAATTATTTTCAATTTTATCTTGAATTATGTAACAAAGGAAAATTGAATACTTTCGAATTTTATGTATTTCTACTTACTTTAAAACGTCCTGAGTTCACAAAAGTGGTCGAGAAAAAGTGTATATGTAGGTGCATCTACAGTCAGCGTGTACTCTGAAAAGGATTAACCTATGAAATTGAACTTTTGCCTGAAGGTTAGTGATCTAATTTTTTCCATCATCGTTATCAGTGTTAGCGGAACGCCCAATATATCGGTAGAAATCTGCAATATATTCGATTAAATCGACCTAATACTCTACGAAACTGACTATCACAGCCACATATATCTCAGAGATAGCGATAACTTCAGATGTTCAAACGCAACTATCTCCGGTACTAGTGGCTATTGCATCGGGGTGACAATCGCCCAAAATGAAAATCACAACAACGTAAGTCTCGGCTATAGCACCCGCTGTAGTAGTTCAAATCTCGGTAATAGCTTTACATCAGCATAATACTCAGCAAAAATAACCACCTCACGACAACGTAAATAATGGTGATAGAGGCTGACAATCTGATGCAGAAAAAGTGATCATTACATCGAAGATTTGGGGAAGTCTGAAAGCAGGTTCCGCAACTTGCAATCTTCCAAACAAGTACAATAAAATTGTAATGAAGATTTGTATCGATCTCCCGAACTTTCAGGGAAAAAAGTGCTGATATCCAGGTTTCAGCCATATGCCTGACAGATGCGAATCTTTCCAAAAGCGTCAGTGACTATTACCCAGACACCTGACGAAAATGATCATCATGCAAAAACGTAATTCTCATCGGCGATAACGCCGCCATAATCATATAGGTATTAGCGCCACTGGTCTGAACGTATGCAGGTTACGTTTTGAATTCTTTTTAACGGGGAAAAACATGAACTCAAGTGAGACTTTTCCCACTAAGGCACATTCGTAATAGGGAATAAAAAAATTTTACGGAAATCCATAAAAATACTGAAAACTTTCACCTATGGATATAACATTAGAAAGAGCCCTAGTAAAAGCCTCATTAAGAAGAATCCCTTACTCGATATGTTACAATCTTCTAGGCCAGTGCATTTAGAAACTACTTTTCATAAAACCTCCTTGACCTTTGGTGAGTAGGTACAAAAATGATCACCTTAATGAAATAACATAAATTAAAAACTCGAAAATAGCGTCGAATATATTTTATTTTATATTTGAAATCCTTACGTCAATGCATATGCAGTGACTTCACCTGGTCTTGCCTATTGCTATTTCAATTTACATTTATAATAGATAAACAATAAATAAAAACAAATAATCTCATTTCATTAGGTGATCTTTTTCATACCTTACCCCAAATTTCAAAGTATTCATAAATTCGAAATGTACTGGACTAGAAAATTGTAAACATAGCGAGTAAGGAAATGACCCTTGGACTGCCTCTTAAATTATAAGTTTGGGGAAGTCTGAATGTACGCAGGTGGATGTCATGACTTGAAAGCAAGTGCAGAATTAGTACACGGCGAACGCTTACATCAGTATTTTTACGAATTTCTGTATATTTGTAAATATTTCGTAGTATTAATTATGTAAAAAGGAACATTTATTTACATTTCGCATAAAAGGCAGTGCAAGGGTTCGTCTTCACTTCGCTTTTCTGCAATGCGTCTCTTATTATTGCTTGAAAACGAGCTCTACAAGGATCATGCTGGAAAACGAGTTTTACTAGGAGCAGGCCATTTAACATTATGGTTAATGGCAATATCGCCAAGTTGGCGACGGTTTTGGCGACTAATTTTTATCGCCAAATTTGGCGAGAAATCGCCAAACTTGGCGACATTTTCGGTCCCCATGTACCTGTATAGGGCTTTTCGACTACGATCTGGAAAGTTCTCCAAATTTCTATTTCTGGAAGTTTCGCGAAAATTCGCCTTTCCTATATAAGGCCGGCCGTGAGTTGAGTTACTGAGTTAGTTGTCTCTCAGTGAGCATTCAGAGTAGTTCTAAAAGCGAACTGCATTGCATTGTCTTTTGCTGTGATTTTAGCAGTTGTGTATAAAGTTTTTAACTGCTGTTGTGCTCTACTGTCGTGTAAAGAGCTGTATTGAATCTATTAGAACGAGAAGTTCTGGAGTTGTAAGAGAATCTGCGAAGAGTTATATATCGGAATAAATTTCTGCAAGTTTGGATCTGCTTTGGCTTCAAATCTTTCGAACCTATCCACGCAACAACATGAAGGAAATTATATTTTGAGGAGAAAAAATGGTACAAAAGTATTGAATTTCGGCGCGAACGTGGTGCCAAAATAATGCATTTGTTATAGATTTTTCTATTCGGCGCCAAGACGCGACAAAAAGAAGTTGCTTGGAAAAATGAGTAGGACCACAAGCAGAATTTCGATCGAAAAGGCGCGTCAGATATATTATCTCCCCCGACTGTTATCGAGTACCAAAGTAGAAATATTACTTTATGATTTTCGAAATTAATATTTATCAATTTGTAGTTACCATTTGATTTTCGATTATTGTTCAATTACATTTCATTAACAACAGATTTTAATTGATTTGTTAATTGTTTCAGTGAATGTACTAAATAATTTTTCCGCTACTTTTAGGATCAATTTCAGTGTTATACATAGTTAAGATATAATCAAAGTGTGATTTAAAATCTATCTATATTATCTCAACATTATTATCCTGGCCCTAAATCCGAGGGTTTGTTTTTTAATTGGTCAAAAGTGTGGTCTGGAGTCTGTCCCCACTTAATGTCTGGGCATTCACCTGCTTGTATGAAAAGAGATGCATGCTATTTTATGAAACTAAAAAAAACAACTTTGTAATGGGCTTGGACTTAGTCCCAGGGAAAAACATCGGCTCTAAGCCGATTATGTTATCACGACGTCTACTTCTAAAGCATCTGCTTTGGTTTTTTTTATTATATTTATATTCTAAGATCTAGATTAATTTTAATAAATATAAAGGCAGGGTTACCACTGAAATCATAAAATGAAAATCAATGATTTTTCAGGGCCTAAATATTTTTTAAGGACCTTCAAAAATTTGTTTTCATGCATCATGTCTTTAATGTGTGGACTTTACAGCTACTACGCCCAGAGCATTAATTTCAAAATCATTCATGAACAGTTTGCATTTTGCCTTAGAAACTGTGGCGACCATCAAATAACAGATAAAACTTCTGTACAATGGAGTACTCTTTTGCACAGCGGTAAAGTATCTCTCTCGAGTTCCAATGGTCTTGGGATCGAGACCCGTCGCCCACTGCGAAAGCTTCATACGCTTTATTGGTGACATTGGACTAAAACGAATCATGCTACCATCTATCGGCACTTTCTGAAAGGAGAAACTTCATCGCAACAAGCGATCAGATATGCAACACTTGCAGCAAGCGATCAAACACTCGCAACAAGCGATCAGACACTACATCGCAGCAAGCGATCACATACGCAACTCGCGTGCAACACCGCAACAAGCGGACACAACGATTCAACAAGCATCCCAAACCTCCAACTCTGATCAGACGTTGATCAACAGCATCGCTTCTTCGTCGCTGGGAGGAGGCTGTGTAGCGACATCAAATAACAGATAAAACTTCTGTGCAATGGAGTACTCTTTTGCAAAGAGGTAAAGTATCTCTCTCGAGTTCCAATGGTCTTGGGATCGAGACCCGTCGCCCACAGCGAAAGCTTCATACGCTTTATTGGTGACATTGGACTAAAACGAATCATGCTACCATCTATCGGCACTTTCTGAAAGGAGAAACTTCATCGCAACAAGCGATCAGATATGCAACACTTGCAGCAAGCGATCAAACACTCGCAACAAGCGATCAGACACTACATCGCAGCAAGCGATCACATACGCAACTCGCGTGCAACACCGCAACAAGCGGACACAACGATTCAACAAGCATCCCAAACCTCCAACTCTGATCAGACGTTGATCAACAGCATCGCTTCTTCGTCGCTGGGAGGAGGCTGTGTAGCGACCTCAAATAACAGATAAAACTTCTGTGCAATGGAGTACTCTTTTGCAAAGAGGTAAAGTATCTCTCTCGAGTTCCAATGGTCTTGGGATCGAGACCCGTCGCCCACAGCGAAAGCTTTATACGCTTTAGAAACAAACTTTGATGATGGTCTTGGATCTTTTGGCTCGCAGAGTACAGTTTGTAACTAAAACCATTCAGTTACTACTTCCCCAATCAGCAAATACAAACCAAACGATGAACAAGTTGATGCCAGCGAAATACAAATAAATTAGGAAATGTTAGTGCGGCATGGAAAAGTGGCAAAAACTAAGGACTTGTAAGCATTTTCAAGTACTTATAAGGCCTGGAAAACAAGCAGGGTTCCCATTCAAATCACAGATTGAAAATCGATGACTTTAAGGACCTAATTAATGTTTTTAAGGACCTATGAATTTTTTTTTCTTCATGCATCGTGTTTGTATTTATTTTTAATAAAGTATATTCTACCAAAAAAGTTACAAGTTGGCGGATGCGTAATATAAATATGTCGGAAAACTCCTGTACTGTGCAGATAAGTGGCGGTCACGCGGGAATAGCAAGTCCGAGTTATATTTTTATAAATTTTGCAGTTGGACAACATGTGTCAAAATTAAGGACTTCTCAGCATTTTCAAGGCCTTGAAAATAAGTTAAAAAATATTAAGCACTTTTAAGGACTATCAATGACCGTGGGAACCCTGACAAGTTAAAAAATACTAAACACTCTTAATGACCAATCAATGACTGTGGGAACCCTGTAAAGGCTATTCGATAATTAGGATATAATTCGATAATTAATTTTGCTGTTAAGAGGAAGTCCTAGTAAGGATCATTCTTCATGCTCGATATGTTACAATCTTCTAGCCCAGTGCATTTGGAAACTACTTTCTATAAAACCTTGAAATTTGGCTAGCAGGTATGAAAAAGATCACCTAATGAAATGAGATAAATTGTTTTCAATTAATCTATCTATTATATATAAAAATTAAAATAGCAAAAAAAAAAAACCATGTGAAGCAACAACGGACGTAAGGATTTCAAATATAAAATAAAATATATTAGACACTATTTTTGAGTTTTTAATTTATGCAATTTCATTAAGTGGTAATTTTTGTACCTACTCAGAAAATTTTAAGGTATAATACAAAGGCAGTTTCTGAATGCAAGATTGTAACACAGGGGAATGGTTCTTACTATACTAAACTCCAACTTAACTTGACATCACTAGACGATAGATCTTCACCGTGCTCATAGGCATTTAATCCATTTTAGCGGAGTGAAGACATAATCCTCACCAAACCTTATAGCCTTTTGTTCTCTACAGGGTTGTGGTTTGGCGAGTATTATGCTTTCAAGCCGCCAAAATGGATTAAATGCCCATGAGCACTGTGACGATCTAGCGTTTAGTGATGTCAAGTTAAGTTGAAGTTTAGTATAGGACATCCTTTTAACGGTGAAGTTTGCACAGAGAAAGGTGAAAGAAGAGAGAGACATTATTTTAGTACTGAGAACTTTTTATTTATTCAACCATCCTTTTCTAACTCAATAGGTTACATAGAGAAAAACACATTTTTCATTTGGAACACACATAAAACACGCTATGCATTTGCAAAAACAAGTCAAAATAGAAGAGCAGGCAGCATTCACTGTTATGCCTACACACACTCACACATCACGGAAGATTCTTTTAAGTTTTTTTCTCAGCCCAATGAACTCAAGTCAAGTACAAGTCGCGCACCCTCTTCCCCCTTTAGTTCAGTTTAAATGAGTGATTTAAGTTGAATAAATTAACTTTTGCATTTTTTAAAAAATATTTAAATTGACTGGTCACTAGTATTTCAGGTACTGTCGCAAAACAATAAATAATAATTATATTAAATTGGATTGATGTATTTGTCTCTTTTTAAGGAAAAGGACATAAAATAAAAGTATATCAATAAAAAGTATTTTTGTACCATGTGTGTGTTATGAAATTCAAAAAATAACAAAAAGTCTTTCCTAAATTAGGTGATTAGCACTTTAAAATGTGATGTAAATACAACTGTTTTTAGATTGTTGAAATATAGTTCCCTTAAATGATATAATTTTTGTTTCGAGATTAGTGTCAGTGACTTACACAATGCACAAATTAAAAATAGCACGTTTTTTAAGCCAAAAAGGACACAAAGTTAAGTTTTAGTTAACAGAGATGTTATTTTGGCATAAGAATACATGAGATTCCTCATAAGTAGGAGGAAAAGTTAGCATTCTACATTTCCTTTTTCTTCCATCACACAAGGGGACTTTCAAGATCAAACGATTCTATCTGCTTTGGGTTAGGCAAAACGCACCATTATCCCACATATGAACAAAATTGGCAGAACAAAATCGCTCACGACTATCTGAAGAACTTGGCAAAATATGCATGTGCACTTTTGAAGAGACCCGACGAAATTAACTTTCGACTATATTTACTCAGATCTGTTAAGGAGCTCAATCTCCTAAATTTGTCCTCAAAATTATCTTTGTCTATATCAGATCAGGTAAAATAATCTCCCCCAGCCCGGTAAAACAATCTTCACCCAAATCTGGCAAAATGCGCCGTGTCCCTATAATTGAAAAGATCTGCAAATTATCTTCGATGATATCTTACCAGATTTGGAAAATGCTTGTTTTCCCGTGTCTTAATTGAATCTGGTCATATCTGGCAAAATGCTAGTTAACCGATATTCAGTCAGATATAACGAAATTCCAGAGTTTCCCACACCCGAACCAAACTAGAAAACTTATCTTTAACACTAATCATTCAGATGTGGTAAATCTCTTTTCGTCTTTCCACATTCGGAACAGATTTGGGAAAATGCTTCTTTTCTGTTATTTGAATTCAATCTGGCAATATCTGGCAAAATACTAGTTAACACACATTCAGTCAGATATAACGAAATTCTCGAGTTTCCCACACCTGAACCGATCTAGAAAAATTATCTTTACCACTAATCGTTCAAATGTGGTAAATCTCTTTTCGTTCTCCCACATATTCGGAAAAGATCTGTCAAAATGCGCGTCAAGAAAGCGGACTACCCTCGGCTTTCCGAGAAAGCGGCTTCAGTTTGCCCCAAGAAAGAGATTCAAAAGAAGTAATTGCTATGTACACTTGAGAGATTCATTTCTCTGCCCCCCCCCCCCCCAGAAAAACAGACGTCTTACGACCAATCTTATTACCACTTAGACACGTTTCATTATTGACATTCATTTAGTATTAGAACAGGACTCCTTCAACAGGGTTACCACTCTTGCTGAAAATAAAAAAATTCAAGGACCATAAAATTACATACTTTAGACATAAAAATACAAAACACAGAGGTGGGAAAAAACGGAGGCAGATATTAACGGCAATTGCATAAAAATTCGAGGACTTTCAAGGACTTCCTCCTTTTTTCAAGGAAAAAATTTCAAGGATTTTCCAGGAGTGTGGAAACCCTGTTCAAAGTGGCATTCTAATGAGCTCTGAGGGGAGGAGGGGGAAGAGACAGCTCTTCTCTTTTGCCTACCAGCCGCAACATTGTTTTCCAATGCCTAAGCATGCAATGCCGACACAAATCGCTCGCAGTAACAGAAGACAAATGCGATGCCTTTCAGAGGATTCTGCTTCACAAAAGTATGCAGCTCAGTCGCAACAAGCGTTGTAGAAAACGAGACGGTGCAACGAGCCACCTGCATCTATATTGCAGCGAATCACACATCGTTGTCTTCTTTTGGATTCTGCTATAAATGCACGCAATTTGTTGAAACTGCTGCAAGATTAAGAGAAAATGCAGTCTCGTTTTCCACTTACGAGTTGAAAACTGTCAGAGAACCGGCAGAGGAGAGTCGTCTACAAGCCTCATTTTGGGGGGGGGGGGGACGCGAGACAGGTGGCCTGAAACTTTTTCCTCGACCTCCGGTCAGATCTCTCTCCGACTGTAACGACCATAACGCTTCCAAACTAGTCTCAAAACTGTCGTACGACTGCGGAGAAACTTGCATAAAAAACGTTGCTGTAAGCGAGAAAAGAGTCGTTCTTCTGTGCCACTCATAATGCAAAAGCGCTGTCACAAACTGCTGAAAGAGGTGGGAAAACTGCCGCAAAAATGGTCACAAGAAACAAGTCTCTCCATCCTTCTAACACAAAAGCGCTGTCAAAACGACGACTGTAGGGCAACTGCTGTCGCTTTCTGGGGAGCAGGGGGTTGGGGGCATATTATGAGTGGTAGGGGACCACGTAAGTGGCAGGGAAGTATCCCCTCCTGGCCCCTACCTCCCCCTCCCACCAGTTCTGGTCAGATCTGTCGAGCACTGTGATGATGTCCCCCCTTCGGAATTCCAGTTCGCCAGCCTCCTGTGGGTGGAAGTCGTACATGGCTTGTACCAGGAACTGGAACGACAAATTATGGTTTATTAATTATTACTATTTATTGTGGTTAATTGAGGGTTAAACGATCTCATCTAACATTGTTTTATGCAGATTGATATTGCAGTGGAATGAATTTTTGAAAAAGGATTTGAAAGACAGTACTTTAAAAACTATTAAAATTTATTTACATAACTTAAATGAAAGCTCAAAATTAAAATAACATCATAACACAACTGTGAGATTCACACACAAAAAGGAATCGTGCTACTCAGTGCCTGACTGAAGAACAGTCACTCGTGGCGAGTTCGAACTTCAGGTTAAGAGAGATTAATGCACGATCAACACAGTATATATATTTGAAAACGGTCAATGACCGGGCAACAAAATTAGCATAAAACTCTATTACATACCTGTCAACATTGGCATTTTCAAATTAGTACAATTTTTACGGAACAAATATTTGCATTCCTACGATTCATGGAAAGTCAAATAACGACAATATTTATGAATGTAATATAGAAATAACAGTACTTGCAAATGCATAATATTAAATTGCTCCCAAATATAGCAAAGTGTTACATTTTAGCACAGAATGGAAATAAATCAAACTTAAACTTTACGATGAAATCTCTGATGAGGTTTATGATTTAATCTACATTACACCCAAATAACATGCTTTATGACACAAAAACTACAGTGAAATAGACAAGGAGTTGGTGGTACTCAAAGTGTTTAATCACATGCACAAATATCAATTATGCATGCTTTCGAATTCTTATTACATTTGATGTTGTCACTGTGTTTTTTAGAATTGATATGAACTTTGACATCAGTAAATCCTCCATGAGAAATCTTAATATCAGATACATAAATAGAGCAGAATGCAAAATTTATTCCTTTGCTTGAATTTATGATGATTTGAAGTAAACTGCTTGGTATAAGACTCCAAAAAAACTTGATAATTTTTGGAGTCTTATACCAAGATTGTATAGCACGGATATTTTAAAATAAATAATTAAGACTAACAAAGAAGCTGAAAACCGAAAGTGCTTTAATCATTTAAGTTCGAGGTAACGAAACAGTCGTTCGGTGCCGCCAACAAAATTGAAAACAATGCATCCAGTCGCCGCGATTTAGTGCTATTATTTATGCGCAACGTTGAAGTACGGTCCAAAAGAAGGAAGAATAAAAAAAACTAAAGCACTTTTAGTTTTCTTCTTCTTTATTAATCTCTAAAGTTCGAGACAAAGAAACAGTTGTTTGGTTCGCCAGGTCCCGTCGGCAACACCATTGAAAACAGTGCACCCCCAACGTCGTGGTTTAGTGCTATTATTTACGCTTAATGTTGGAGTCTGGTTCAAAAGATGGAATAATAAAAAAAACTAAAGCACTTTCAGTTTTCTACTTCTTTATTAATCTCTAAAGTGTGAGACAACGAAACAGTTGTTAGGTTCGTCAGGTCCAATCGGCAACACCATTGAAAACACTGCATCCCCGGCACCATGGTTTAGTGCTATTATTTACGCGCAATGTTGGAGTTCCGTCCAAACGAAGGTAGAATAAAATAACAAAAGCACTTTCGGTTTTCCTTCACTGGCAACGAACGACTGTTTTTCCGTCGGCAACACAGATGAAAACATGCATCCCCGCCAACGCGCTTCATTGTTGTACATAACGCGCAACCTTGGAGTGTGAATATTTTGACTGACGCAGCAGCTTTGGAAAACCATTTCGGTTTCGTTGGTGACTTGAAAAAATATTTATTAAAAAAAAAAAATTTAAGGAAAAAACGAAAAGTACCGTGATACGATTTTTTTAGCTGTTCGTACAACCGTACAAAATAGTAAAAATCCATACATTGTACGGATAATCCGTACAAGTTGGCAGGTATGCTATTAGATCACTCTAACATATCAGTTTCACAATCCAAACTAACAACTTGGATCAGATACAAATCAAGTTAAAATCTTACATAGTGAGTGAAGGGATCAGATCCGAGTTGTTTAGAAGTCGTAAAAACAAAACGATACTTCGGAAAGACACCAGGGAAAATTTATCCCGAGATACATTCGGAAAACCGCACGTTTAGAATTAACCTTTAAGAATTCTGTGCGTTTCTTAACAAAGAGGAAGTCCTATAGTACAAGACAACTTATCTTGAGCTCATGGAATACGCTACGCTGAAATGCGATCCGGTTTTACTATGCGATGATTGGCTGCGCAATAATCTTGCATGTGACGTCTTGAACTGAGGAGACAAGGTGAGCCAATAGTGATTTGCCAAATGAGTGACATCATGAAGTAGCTCAGTCAAAGTCATATGATTTGTTAAAAGTCTTATAGTAACCATCGTTAGAAGGAAAGTAAAGTATTAAGCAAAATTTAAAAGCACTTACATTTTTCATCAAAATATATTTAAATTTAATACAAAACTATGTGCGTAGATTATAGTCAAAATTACAGCAGAGAAATAAATAACAAATGAAAAAAACAACTGGAAAAAGCATATTTGTCAATTACAGTAACTTCATCAGCGGATGACTACTATAATCAACGCCAAAATATGAGAATTTTTCTGCATATGTCATGGCAAAAGGTAAAATGACATTTGTTACCTCAAAATTCTCGATCCAACAAACTCCTTTTGCCAGACAGATAAATTCTTGTATTTTGGTGTTGATTAACGGCAGTCACCCCGACAAAGTTACTACAATTGACAAATATGCCTTTTCCAGTTGTGTTTCCGTTTCTTATTTATTTCTCGGCTGCAATTTTAATAACTACTAATGTTGTTGTGTGTCTTAAGTGCCGAGAACTTAGTTGGTTTTACAGGGTGGCCACAAAATTCAAGAAAAAAAGTTCCCTGATTACCCAGACAGATTTCTAAAAAATTCCCAGATTTTACGGAAAACTTTTTTTCAATTTCCTCAGTTTTTTCAGAAGTATAGATCAAATAGAACATTCATGTCAAAGGAGATAATATGCCAATTTTTGTCTTTTTTAAATAGTTTTGGCAGTAATGAAAAGTTTAAATTATAACGTAACATGAAACTTCTAACGATTACCGTAATTCTCTGGGAAAACGACACCAAAATACGGATGAACGGGGGAAGGTACCTTCAAAGCAACAGAAAAATCCCCCCCCCCCTTTTTGGAAAATTTAAAAAAATTCAACAGATTTCAAGGTTTTCCAGGTTCTGTGGCCACTGTGTTTTAACTTAAATTTTTTTTTATTTTTCCCTTTCAATTGAGATTATTTTGTCAAGTTTTCATAGTTGAATTTTAATCAAGAAAAAAAATGGGTAGAAAGGGTTAACTGACTGGAAAGTGTGCGTTATAAGGATCTTACCTCCTCCGGGTGCATGTCCTTGAGCTTGATGTCCTGTGACCTTGAGACCGAGGCTGACCTATGATACTCGACCAGTTCGTTGAGGGAGTTGAACTTGACCACCCACAGGAAGAACTTCCCCTGGGTATCGCGGAGGACCTTGAAGTGCTGAACAGCATCACCGCACCTACCACAGACACACTTCATAAAACAGGGTTCACACAGCTTTTAAAAAGCAAACAATAAGGACTTTTTAAGGACCTTTTTTGCAAAATGACCTCCTTGTAAAATTGGATAGATTCAAAACATTACATTACAAGAACCAAATTGACAAATAAACAATTTAAATAACATTTAATAGGAGTCATTTCTATCAGAGACGACAAGCTACTTAATAAAACCAGGGTTCATACAGCTTTTGAAAAGTAAATAATAGAACCCATAAAAACAAAGTTTTTAAAAATCCTTTACATGCATCGCCAACTTTTATATTCATTAACACAGCACCTATTCTGTAAACACCATGTACTTGGTGATGGCATCCAATTTTAAATGTTAAAAACATCCCTATCGCCAAAATATCCAATAAACTACTTTTCAAAATTTGTTCATTGAAAATGAATGTGAATTTATGCCCTCGCATCCAAATATCTTTTATTCATTCTGATTAAAGCAATTTTATTATTTATTTATTAAAACAATTTTGGCAACAGGAAAGAGTTTCATCAATGATCGGGTAAATGCTATTTCAGTGCGATTGAACAACTGCAAGTCATTCAACAGCATTATTAGTATTCCTTAAAAATGAACTTCCAGTGACAGGGACAGCAACCAAAATTTGGTAAAATGCTTTCTCATCGACACTGAATCTATCTGTCAGGTTAGTATAAAGAATTTAAAAATAAGAATTTTTTTTTTTAATGAACCTATCATAGACGATAACTCACTTAATAAAAACGGGTTCATACAGCTTTTGAAAAGTAAAAATCAAAGGAGTTTTTAAAGACCTTTTAAACTTCTTAAAGACACTTTATAAATTTGTACCGATTCAAAATATTACATTATAAGAATCAAAATTGACAAACAATTTGAATATAAAATATTTAAATAGAATTTTATAAATAACTTGGGCCACTTGTTTTGCACTTAAATGAAAAGAAATATATCTATTGTTGCTGTAGTCACCCTCATCTGTGGCCCGCTTAACACATCAGTTTTGGGAAAGAAAAAATAAATAAAAACAAGAAATCAAACGGAAAAAAACAAAAAAAAACATAGCAAAAGCGGGATATGGTGAGGCGGAATATTTATTTCTTTTTTGGCCTTCTCAATTCAAGAGAATAAGCCAATACAATTTAAGAAATTGAAATTTGTGCAACAGCAAATACAGTGAAAGATCTTCCAAATGACAAAACAGTAAGAGACAGAAAGAGGACAAGTGGATGGGCAGGTATGGAATTTAGAATACATCGGTTTGCTGAATTGTTTGATAGAGGATGGTTGCATACGATTTACTACTTCATTCGGCAAAAGTGGGCTCAGGGATTATTCAGATTTTTCACAACACTTCAATATTGTGACTAATTTGGCAAAGCAGCATATTTAAAATTCCATAATGCTTTAACTGTTTCACATTTCAATGTTAGTTTCAGAAAGGTGCAATTTTGAAGCGACTCACTTGACTGAAAGAGAAAAATCTCCCGGTGAGCTCTCGCTGACACGTATCAGGAACGCGCCTTCGTGCTTGTTGAGAAGCAGCTTTTCCGCGTCTGCTCGCGTAATGCGGCCGTAGTACCAACTGAAACAACAATAGCATTAGTAATAGCCAAGTCAATAACAGTGTCACTAGAAAGGCATTCGCTGAAAAACAAATATAATAAACACTTTAATTTAATAACACTTATTAAAAGTTCAACTTTTCTTTTAATGCAGGCGATGAAAAAATATTTGACAAAATTGTATTTATTGTACAAATTAAATTTACCTCTACATTGCTTGTGAATTCAACAGGGAAATTGAGTGAGTGCATCATTTAAAACTTCAACGACAACAAAATCGGAGCTATTATATATTTGAGTTACCATCTTCCGTTCATTAACATAGTGCTGATTCTGTTGTCAGCGTGTGCTTGGTGTTTGCATCTCATCCAAAAACCCTTACAGCAAACTGCTTTCCAAAATTTACTTATTAAAATGAGAGTGATTCTAAGCATTCACATCCAAATATCTTTTATTTAGTCTGATTAAAACAATTTTGGCAACAAGAAAAGAGTTTCAACAATGATCGGTTAAAATTCTTTCATTTCCAGTATTACAGAGTGAGGCAGTAAGTCATTGATCAGCATAACTCTAATAGTAATAGTCACAAAAGTACGCGATTATAGGATGCTGCAAGTTCCAAGTTTTGTACACTGTTGAAAATCTTTCTGTACTTTTTATAGAAGACAGAGAAATACTATCATGTTGGAGAAAATATAGATCAGATGGGGGGAAATGGCCGAAAGAGAATCCTATAAGTTGAAATTATAACTTGATAGCCACTCAATGAACATCTTTTTGTCTGGCATAGGTGCCATCTATAAGGGGGCAATCCCCCCATGCTCTCTCAACAGTGGTGCAAAGGTATCAATTCAACCCCGCTCCAAAAATCTGTTTTCACAATATAAAATATTGCATAAAAAGAATATTTTGTAATGTCCTAAAGAAAAAGAAATCACATACAAATAGAGAGTAAACAAAATATTCACACTGACACTATTAATCCCCCTCCTAAAAATGAGAATCAAGTAACTGTAGCAACTCTATTATACAATTTCATAAAATTATACATTGTAAAGTATTGTATATTATTCGAATAAGTAATTTTGTAATAATGAGATTACTAGTATATCTCATCAATTATTAAAATTTGCTTTCTTCTTTTTAGTGCAATATCACAAAAGTATATCTTTTAAAACAATGTACGATATTGAAATTAATTATTGTATAACTATGAATTAAGTGGTTAATGCTCTTACTTTTTCCATAAAATGTTTGTAAACTAATTTCATACATATAACGTTGCTACACAAATGAAAGAATTTGAAAAAAAAAAAAAAAAATTAATAATTAGTACGGAGTCTAGTTCAATATCTTCAGTAGGTAGAACACAAAAAAAGTGGTACCCGGAAATCTTGGGCCAATCACCAGTATAGGAAATCTCTTAAGACATTATAGCAATTTAATTTAAATGTTTGGAAAGTACTAAAATGCCTGCCTCACTAAAATTTTTATATGGTCTAGGCAGTGTCGAGGAATTTATCTTCAAGGAAAGAAACCCATTTGCGTCTCATACGGGAGAAAACCTGACAAACACATTTGGTTCTGAATCTCAGTGATGTATTTTCAATTAATTTTGAAAGTTTTTGCGTATTCCTCGATACCTTTAAGATTACAGTCAGTTAAATCACCTCTTGAGTTTTTAATGGAAGGAAGCAAAAAAAAAAAAAAAATACTCACTCGTGCTTCTTCATCTCAATGTAGTTACTGGGGATGAGCCCTTCCTTGGCTTCAAGTTCTGCTCGATACCAATTCATATCGTCTTCCATGTTCAACACCTGTTTGGGGAGAAAAAGAACAGTGAGCACCAAGTTTCTTTGAGGGAGAAAAGAAAACAGTGAAATAAAAGACCAGTGTCATTAGCCGTGAATTCTGTCTCTCTGTCAGCATTTGCCGTGAATTTGAAACATAATGGGTCTCTTCCATAGCAAGCTGACATATGAAAGATTTGTCATAGGATTCATTTTAAACCAACTGAATATCTAACAGCCCTCAATGGTTCTTCGACTAAAAATGAAAGGCATGCAATAAGCCTTCTTGAGTTACTTTCAGGAGAAATTGTCAAGCCTACCTTCTTGAAGAAAATTTTATTCCCTTTAAAAGGACACAAAGAAAAGGAATTTTAAAATAGGCGGGAAAAAGTTTTTGCCTTGTCTTTAGAACTTTTTCCAAATCGTGTTTTCTTAAATAATACTTAATTCTTGGATTTTATGGTTTAAATAAGACAGACACTGCCTTGTTTTAAATGTTAAATAAATAACCCTTTTAAATAGAAAGTGAAATACCTCATATTTTAGAGTAAAAAATAAACTATCATGTATTAAGTTTTCAAAGGTGCGTCACGGTTATTTATCTGTTCAATATTATTGAAATATATAAAATTTGTTACAGAATTCAAACAGATATCTTGCAGTAATAATAATAAGATTTTGTTAATTTTTGGAATAGACGTAGTATAGGACATTTGGTGATCTGAAGAGTCACCAAAACCAAAAACACAGTAACTAAAGTTAAATAAAAATACTACAATTAATTTAACTATGAATAACAATAAAATTAGAAAATAAATGATAATAAAAATAATATAAATAAAATACAACTAAAAAAAATAATAATAATAATAATAAAAAAAAAAACATTTCTAGGAATCGCATTTATTTGGATCCAAATAAAATCGTGCCAAAGAAATATCCTACACTACATCTGTTCTGAATTGCATAACTGGAGAACAGAAATCTGATGTTTAGAAAGTTTAATTTTCTGTTCAACTAAAAATTGAAGTATAACTTGACTTTGAAAATAAAGAACAAAAAATAAGTTCCATTAGATTAGTTGGCACAGTTGCCAAGTCTAAATGCTTGCACATTTAATAGAATTTTTATGGCAACCCTATAGCGGTTCGTTATAAATGATTTGAAGTTTGGAAGAGTTATCACTGTAATTAAGCGGTTTTTATCTGCTACCCGTCTAATGTAATGATTTTTCTAAAGTGCCACCCAATAACTTCTTTGAACGTTCACTTTCCGTCACAATCTATATTTAAACCACAGTAACTTAAGAGTTCAAACATTTCCCGTATAAACACGCCTTCTTTCATTAATATTCACTGATACATCAGTTGTAAATCTTATGAATCCCCAGACTCGTGACATCAATTTGCTTTTAAGCGCGCATAATTTGAATTTTCCACACATTCGCTCTCCTACTTAAGATGCGGTGTTGCTATTCTAACAAACTTCGTCCACGGCTGGCTTGAACAAAGGACCGACTTATTTCTGAAGCCACTACAATTCAGCTTTGTAATGAGCCTTCCCTGGTCTCGTTACATGCATATATTTAGTTTATTTCTTTAGGAGAACTTTTCTGGTACTAGATATAAATATCCAGCACTTGGCACTAAACTGAAGCGATAATCAAATGCAGTGACCTCTGCCGATCAATTCACAAGAATGGTGTCAGAAATCTAAATTAGCTATACCAGTTATATATACATTATAACAAACACCTTATTTCCCTTGATTTCGGGCCGATTCTGAAAAGAACACCAATAATGGGTACTCCTCCGTTACCAGATGAAGATCGCCAAATTGGAGCGATAACTCATTCAAACTAATAACCTTCCAATCATTTATAGCAACCCCTTAGGAAACCGCGATAAATGCATTTAAATAACCGAATTAAATTTAATAATATAAACAATAAAAACAAAGTTTGTAACATAAATCCTTTATATGCCTTGCCAATTTTCATATTCATTAACATAGCACCGTTTCTGCTGTCAGCGTGTGCTTGATGTTTGCATTTAATTTTAAATATTAAAAGCATCTCTATTAGCAAAATATGTGCCAAACTACTTTCAAAATTTATTCATTAAAGATGAATCAGAATTTATGCATTCACTTCCAAATATTCCATTTATTTTTATTAAAACAATTTTATTATTTACTTATTAAAACAATTTTGGCAAAAAGAAAGTTTTTTCAATGATCAGTCAAATGCTATTTCATAGCTATTGGATGACGGCAAGTTGGTTTGATAGTATTCCGTAAAAGCGACCTTTTAGTGACAGTCCCCAAAATTTTATAGAATGCATTGTCATTGAATCAATCTGTCAAGTTTCAACCCGATTGGATGAGACAAGGGGATTGGAGACGAGGGGCTCCGCATATTTGCCCGCCATCGACATACACAACCCACCACTCACACACACAAAATTGAATTTAATATAAAGGATTTAAAAGTCCACAAGGCTAAAATATTATTTTCTCTTGGTCATTTACGCTTGACGATAACTACACCAACTTTTGGACTCGAAGACTTTTGCACCAGTCAAACAGAAGAGTACCCAATAAAGATATAACTGTTCAAATATCATGGCCATAAAACTTAAGCGTAGTTTTAAACGTTGCCCTGCAGGATTAATGCCTGCTTGCCCCGCAGAAGTCAAACCCCAATCATCGTTGAAAATAAAAAAAATTCTGGTTCAAATGTGTTACATGGTGGCAAAGATAATTCGCCAATCCTGGGAAACTGGCAAGATTTGTTGTTTCGATGTTGTCAGCGGTATTTCAGAGTCGTGATTGATTAGAATTACTGCTGCTTTGGATTAACGCCAAATACATCCTCTTTTCGCCAAAAAACGCTTCATTTCGTCTGGTGCCGATTGATATAGTTACAAATATGGTAAACTGCGTGATTTATGTTTCTCCCTTCATTTCAGTATTTATTTTTTGAAGCTGACCTGTTGGAAATACATTGTCTTTATTCTTGTTACATCATGAATTTGAGTTACATTTGTGGGTTGAAATGTTTGAAGTTAAATGCGTTGAACTGCGATCGTGGAGGGTATTTTGGAAGATTTAACCAATAGTGAATATTTGGAATAAAACAATTGTTTATTACATACATATGAAATTGAATAATCGTTAGCTTTTTTACGATTTTGCCTGTTAACTGTTATTAACCGTAGAACTTTTAATACTTTGAAAATATTAAATTTCGTATTTTTGGGCAAGTTAGAATTGTTCTGATAAGAGTTTGTTATTTATGAAAATTCATTTTTTTCTGCACTCCACTGCATTTTTTTTAGTTTCCTGAGCACTAATTTATGAATGATGATGGCTTATTCTGAGGTAAGTAAGAAAGGAAGAAACAGATGACTGCCCTAAATAGCGAGGGGTATTTTTTTTAAGGTTAAATTGGCCGTAAGGCCAACGAAATAGGTCGCAATTTTTCCTTTTGGAGAGTGAAGCGCGCACACACCTTACTTTTTAGACATTTTTACAGTACCAAGTAATTAAAAAAAAAGTGATTTTGAGGGTGAGATGCCACAAACTGCCTAAATTAGGTAGGGGTATTTTTTTTTTTTAGGTTCAATTGGCCGTAAGGCCAATGAAATATGTTGCAATTTTTCTTTTCAGAATGCGAAGCGCGCACGCACACCTTAGTTTTTAGTAAGCGATTAAAAATATAAATATTCTGGAAGGGGTTAAATATTTGCCATTTATGTAAAAGTTTAATGAAATTTTACCCCTTATAAATTATTGGAAATTAAATTTTAAATACTTAAAACTATTTTTTAATCGTTTAAATTTAAATTCCTTAACCTTTTTTTTGTTTTCAATTATCGTTTGCAACTTCATTTCTTTTGAATTTTCGCCGATATCGAATAAAGTTACTCAAGTCATTTGAATTTCTTCCCGGAATGTACCTTTTTAATATGAATGTAATTGAAATGAAAAGTGAAAACACTTAATCTTGCTACAACTTCCATCGCAACAATAGCTTAACAGCTTTGGCATTGGACTTGGAACTTTCCTATACCACCCACAAATCATGGAGCAGGTTCGATTCTCAATTTTTCATTTTCCGCTGTTATTTTGGGTTTGCCAGTTTATTAAGAATCATGGTGTTTTTGGAGTTTTGGGTTTGCTTTAGCGTCGGAGTTTGCCATTGTTTACGTTTTGCTGAGAAGTTCGAAAAACGCCAAGTGCTACCATATAGCACAGTTTAACCAAATTTCTTGTTATGTATTTTCAAAGGGGCAACACAACGACATAAATTTTTTTTTTCATAATTCAAAATATAATAATAAAATAGAGGCTATTTTACAGTTGATGACACATTCTTAAACATTTCACTGAATTTTAATTGAGAATCGTTTGTAATGAAATTCCAGCACAAGTGGTTCAAAAAGATTTGGCGTAAAATTTTGCAATATAGTACCACAGATTAAGGTAGGAGCTGCGAAAGATGGAGCCCTTTCAAATGGTGGCATTGAATCAACAATTCAATGACAAAAACACATTTCATTTTAGGGTCTGCAAAAACATAGCTTTCAGATTTTCGTACACAGGCACACAAACAGGGGAAGGGTTTTTAGGGTCAGAACCCTCCCTAGGATCCCAGTGTTTTGTAATGATTGAATATTATACAGTTAGCAATCCTAATAGACTGAGAGGCGACTGCAATTTTTGGACCCCATGGAACATCATTTTGAATTTTTTATAGAAATTAGAGAAAAGTGAGTAGTTTACGAATCCACTGGTCTGCCGTGGCAAAAATGGCCGAAACAGGTCAAAAATCCACTTTTAATAAGTTGAACTAAATCCAATTGACAAATGCGCCATAACTTGCCAAATAATGAGCATTTTTTTTTATTTGGTAACCCTCACTCTTTAAATTTCAATTAAGAAGGTTGCAGACGATTCAGATATCTGGCGACGGTCTACTTGCCATCTATTAAAAGAGAGCCAAGTTGGCAATAAACATTACGTCACTGATGAAGTAACTAATGTGGCCAATTTGGCTTACTTTTAAAAGGTGCTAGTTTTCCGAGCCAGGGATCAGAAATTGTTTGCGCTTTTTCTCATTGAAAATCAAAATGCAGTGGGTTGCCAGACGAAAAAGTTTGTTCTCTTTTTGGCAAGTTATGACATATTTGGCAATCGGATTTTAGTTCAACTCATTTCAAGTCGATTTTTTATCAGTTTCGGCCATTTTTGCCACGGCAGACCAGTGGATTCCTAATCTACTCACTTTTCTCCAAAATTTCTATAAAAAATTCAGAATGATGTTAGATGGGGTCCAAAAATAGCAATCGACTCTTGGACTATAAATAATTTCAAGATTTTATTCAGACAGAGTTTGCCTACAGTATCAATAGCTGTTGCGTCCAAGAACTTGGAAATAATTAACAGAAATGTAAATCCTCTGCATTACAAAATCATTAAGCATTGGGTCTATTCCTAGTTGACGTTAAAATATCGCCAAGCCGATTTGGCGCTGTTTTGTGGGCGATACAGTTCTAAATTTGGCAACCCCATTTTTTTTATTAACGTTCTTTGGCTTCAACCTTTCTATACCACAAATCATGGAGCTGGTTCGTTTCTCACTTTTTCATATTGGAATTCCGAATTGGCGACATTCTGGCTTTGTCGCCAACTTTTCAAAAGTGCGCCAACCCACAAACGTGAACTAGGAATTTACCAAGCATTGTTTTAGTCTGTTTAAGTTTAATATACAGAGTCATTTTAAAGAAAAATAAGACGTTTCTAATGTTGTTATTAATTGATATTAGGTATAAGTGGTACATGCCCTTGTATTTTAAGCACAATACATATGTAGTAAAATCAGCCCGATAGTGGTGTCTTTTTCTAAGATATTACTCCTTCTATAACTGAATTTAAAGAAACGAGACAAATTTCATACTGTTTTATAACTTAGAAAATATGGATGACTGGATCTTGATAAAATGTTGTCCAATGTTGGGTTTTCTTGTAAACCTTGAAAACAGGACAAAAACAATTTAATATCTTGTCATAATGTAGGTGGATGATTAAGAAACTGCAAAATTATTGATGACAAATATGGTATATTCAAGAAAGTTTTGCACAGTAGTTATTTTTTATACTGAAAATAATGGAGCAAACCCCTCCCAAAGAAATTTTCTGGTTGCACCACTGTTTGTATACCAACTACAGGGCTTGTATTAGGTGCCTACAGGACTAGTAAAAATGTCACATTGCATAACATCATAATTAAAGTAATTATTATATTCGCCAAATGAAATACACATTGTGTATGTTTTTAATGCAACAACAGAAAGAAAAAAAAAGAGTGAGGGTATTTTTTAGCATAACTTGATTATCAGCACCTTGTGATTTTTAGTAACTTAGTTGGACATAGTTTAAATGATTTCTATAGCAACTTTTTAAATCACAACTACCAAAAAATTTTATAACAATTACAATTAACGCTTAGCTTAATATTTAGTAGATTTCAACAAAAATAAAAATATCGTCAGGTGTTTGTAGTTGATTAAAGTCGGGGATACACGATTGTTTACAAAATATAATGTTTTTATCAGACGAATTCATCTGCCTTTAGGAATATACCACTAAATTTCCCGATGAGCTACAATTCTGAACGTAAAATGTCCCGAAGAAATAACTTTCTCCTTATATCTCAGAAGAAATCACAAGCAGCGGAAGAAATACACTTACTTTGAGAACCTGCCCTTTCCTGAAGCTCAGTTCATCGTCTGCGGTTGCATTAAAGTCGTGTTTGGCGATAGCTTCCATTGTTTTTGTTTAGTAAATCACAAGTGGCAGTCGTTCAGAGAGAAATATACGGTATTACAAGTCGTGTTTACTGTAGGGCGTGTGAAAACAACAAATCATTTTCCTTTGAAGTTGTCCTCTTCGGCAGGACCAAAAGGGGTGCAGCAGAATAAAAATAGAACTCTTGATCAGGTCGCCGCCCTTCTTCCCTTATCGTCTGCGAAATTAGGACCGAGACACCTGATCGGAGAAAGTGATCAATCAATTGTCCAAAACTACTTTTTTAAACATAAACGTCAATTATTGATTTAAAAGAAATCTCTTTTGCTCTATTTCTATTATGCCAAAGGATGCCATTTAAATATAGATATATGATAATATAAGAGGGCGCATTAGCAGTTTCCAGTGGCAGCTTCGGAGTCGCTTAACTGAAGAGAGAAATTAAAAATAATAAAAAAAAACCTTAAAAGTACAGAATGTCCTATTATTGGCTTTTTAAAATGGACGAAAATTTATGTTTCTTTAATTTTAGTCAGTTACTGTTTCCGTTGGAAGAAAAAGGAATAATAAGAATTTTAATTCATATTTTTTATCATGAAGTCTCAGAAAAAAAAAAGTATAATGGTTCCCTTCCTTGAAAGTAGAATATTTTTTTTGTATTTAATAGCATTTGATTATTTATTTAGTGTAGTAACACTATATAATCACAAACCAAATTTAATTTCTTCGTCAAACATTGTTGACAGACCTGTAACGTTCCCATGCATAAAACCCAACATATTTTAAATCTATATCTGGCAACAAACAATGTCATATGTAAACAATAACAAAGTAAACTTTAAACCAGCTTTCCTGAAGACATCTCGGAAATATTAAAAAACAGTTTTGATTGGTTGGTTGTTTTCAGATTATCTGGCGCCGTCAGCAACACGAGGGCTATAATGCGCCGAAACATTCGTCATTAGACAAGCCAACATACATTTACAAACACCCATGCCTAACACGGGACTCGAACCCGCAATCTCGTGGTCTAGAAGCCAGCACGCTAACCACTATACCGTTTGGTCGGCAAAAACAGTTTTGAAGTTAGTTATCACGTGTTTCTGTATTGATGTTTCTCAATGTTTTTTCATCTTCAAAATGAAGTTGGATTCCTCAGCCCATTGAAGGACAGACCTCTGCACTGAAAATATGAGATGTATTTTTTATTCAAGCTGTATACTAGTACGAAATAGTGTTTTACTCATGAGAGAGATAAAATATTCTCATAGAGGTACATGGAGCATTCTTTCGTTCAAAAGAAGTTTAAGTTATTCTTGCAAAATGTCTGATGTTTGTTTTATAACCACAGTGTATCACCAAGACATTCAATTTTATAAAGAATCTGTAGAAGCACTCTTTTCTGAGATAAACCCCCTTGTAGTCGTATCTGAATTTAATCTTAGCAGTTGCCTACTAAATGAATAGTAATGTGACCAGATTTTTCTACCTCCAGAAACTTCATCAGTTACCTACTCTGTTAGTTTTCAAGTTCATTTTTGTTTTGTTTAGAATGACTTTGGCGGGCCTTTGTAACGGGAGAGCCGGACAGCGAGGTGAAAAGCGGGCCGCCAAAATCGGGACATTTTAGTCCCGGTCACATTAATTAAAAGGCTAAAATAATTACAATTGTATTTTGATTCTATATAGGGTGATTCTCCAATTAATTGACCACATGCTAGTAGTTGACCAAAATGACACAAAAAGGAAGTAAACAAGGATTGTTGGGATTGTATTCTAATTTTTATTGGTTAAAATATATCCAATAACTAATGAAAGCCACTGCCAAAAGTTATAGGGGTAACCAAGCTTCCAATCGGATGATAAAAATTAACAAACACAAAGGTATGTCACAGGGTCTCATATGAGTGACTGACACTATTAGTGAAGGGTGGTTTAGCTTCTCTGTGATTTTTTAGCATCAACATGAATAATTCCTAAATTGTTTAATACAAATAATGTATGTAGATCATTTATGTTTGTTTTATATTAATGTACAAGTAATTTATTTTTAAACTTATAAACAAATTATGATTAACAGATGGTTAATTACTGATCAGGCTAAGTGTTATATTTTTAGTAATTGACCAAAATGGTCAACTACTAAATTTTTACTTATTTGCATATTTTCTGGGAAATAACAAAGGCTTATGCTTTTATTGCAATCTTTATTTACTATTTGTCCAGAAAAATAGATTTTTTCAGTAATTGACCAATGTGGTTAAAGTATTAGTTTTTCAACTTTAGAATACAAAAGTAAGTCATTTTTAAACACTAAGATGGATTTTCTTATTGCATGTGTACATTAGATCTTTTTTAAATATACTAGGCTTACTTTCTTGACATAATTTTCAAAAAAAAAAAGTCAAGAAATGGTCAAAAATCAATTTTAAGTATACTTCAACTTTACCCCACACAAATATTATGTAGGTTAATTACAATGTTTATTTAAACTAACACTCTGGTACATAAAATGCTGTCTATTAGAATTTTATAAATTGTTTTATTTCCTGAAAAAATCATATCAAATGGTCTGTTGAAAGAGAAAAGCATTGGTCAAAGTTAATCCAGAAAATTTCCAGACCACTAACACCCTTGTAAATATCAAAATTACTTTTCACACCTTAATTGAATAAGATATATGTTTAGTAATATTTTTTAATATGAACAGCAAAAAATTAAAGTAAAAAACTAACTTAAATATTGATAAGAAATTGACTTAAATTAATCATTAAGGAAGTTTTTTTTTTTTTTTTTTTTTTTTTTTATAGGTTTAAGTATATACCTAGGCTATAAGAATTCTGAAATCATTAAAATTAAACACTCATGGAAGGGAAGAAATCCTTTTTAAAGTAAAGGACTTGAGATCTACACTTTTTCAGTAAGAGAAAAAAATGAGAGAAACTGCCAGAAAATACAACATTCCTCATTCTACGTTAATTAATAAGCCAAGAGGGAAAACTCCAGAATTTAGAAAAATTGACCCCCCCAACAATTCTTACATCCTCAGAAGAAACTCTTTTATATAATTGGATAAATGTCAATGCAAGAGGATTTCCATTAGATAAACAGGTGCTTTTTGAAACTGTTCAAGAAATAATATCCTCTAAATTCGATTTTTTTCATCTAAATTTATTCAGAATTGAAAGTATAAGATTATATAGTCTTTTCTATGTTATTTTGATTTTCTTGTTTTAATTTTTTGAGTAAGATATGCATAATTACCTACCAGTCTAACCTACTTTGATAACCTAAGTTTATAAAACCATCATACAATATTTTACACTGACGTTCCTGTATTATCATTGATTAAATTTATTTTTACTTCCTTTTTTTTAATTCAATTAATAGTTAATTTATGAATATTAGAGCATTTTATAACAGAACTTAACAATTAACTTTTGGTTTTATTCAGGAAAAGAAGTGGTCAATTAGTAATGTCTACTTGGTCAATTACTAGCAAAATTACTTTTGTTAAGAAATTCTGATGATATTTTAAATTGTAAAAAGGACTGGAACACCATGTTAATTGATCTTCATTAATCAATTGATATTTTGGGAAGTTTTCACAATATTCCGTTAATAATTTTGTAAGAAAAAAAATTAAATGTGTAGAAACTTGCACTAAATGGTCAATTACTGTTAAGTTCACCCTAAGTAAGCTTTAGTTTGCTACAAAATAATATAACCCATAAAAACAAATTTTTTAATATAAATCCTTTTTATGCATTGCCAATTTGTATGCAACTTTTTGAGCCTAGTTTTCATTGTGTACAACAACTAAGAACATTTCTTTGTTTTTCTCCCCAAAACTTGATTGAATACATGCAGGGTTTCCACGCTTATGGAAAGTCAGGAAAAATCATGAATTTGGACATTGGGTAAATTTTTTCATGGAAAGTCATAATTTTGAGCAAAAAAATGGCCATAAGTCATAGAAATACAGTGCACTTCATGGATTTCTAAACATTTTAGGTAAAATCAAATTACTGTGACGTCATAAACACCACAATTGCTATTCAGCTCGTTGAAAATTCACGTTTTTATTTACGTTATGACGGAAACAAGGGTCACAGTTAAAAACCGTTGCCAAAGAAAACATTTTTGAACTCCAAATTTGTGACATTAAATGAGTAAGGTATCATAGCTGGAAAAAAATTTCATAATATGAGAACTGAAATAAACAGTTTTTATTAAAAAATTTCCCCCCCCGTTTTCTTTCTCCTGTTTTGCATTGTTTAAATCAAAACATTTGATTTTTGATGATATAATTTATTATTATTGACTTATTCTTTTTTCAAATATTTCTTTATTATATAACATTTCTTTATTATATATATTTTTTAACATTGAAATATCAAAAAATTAATAAATTATTTTTCCTTTTTTCTTCTGATTTTAGAAGTTATTGAAACAAGGATTCTTTTACTTAATCTATAGTAATAAAATGAGCTGTGTGTCTGTCTATCTGTGAATCTATAGAAACCTACTTAAAATTGGAGTAGAACTCTGAAATTTTCAGCATAAGTAGTTTTGGCCTTCAAGTTGGATTTTTGAAACACAGAATTTTATATTTATGTAGTTTCGTTAAAATTGCGTTTGGAAATAAGTTACCTGCCATGAAAAGTCATGTTTTTTTCAGTAATTGCCATACAACGGCTCTAACTAATTCGATCAAAATCGCTGTGGTTAATGCCTCTTAAAAGGTACTCTAAACCTCCCCACCTTCGAAATTCCCCCAAAAAATGCTATAATTCTTTTTGAACTTTGGAAATTAATTAAAAACACATTTTTTGAAGAAGGTGGCAGCAAACCTGGCGTAATTTTGGTTGGTGTGAGCTCGTTCTAAAAGTGACATGGGGGAGGGGAGAGTCAAAATTGTAAGTGACGTAATTTACGCTCTATAATATAATGGGGAATATTTCGGGTTGGTTTGAATCCCCCTGGATACGACCTTGCTTTTCCCCCAAAAGAGAATAAATTTCGAAGTTAAGGACAAAACGCATTCGACTTTCAATGACTAAAGCGAATTTTTGAGTGAGAAATTAACCATAAAAGGCCAAATATAAAAAGCACTAGGGCTTTCCTTTTGCACTAACGTCTTTGGCCCAGTGCAAGGGCCGTTCATATTTCCAGCACCATTCATACTTATTCCTGTGTTATTTTAATGGTCCAGTCCCTTTTAGATCAACGTGTTCAATTATATTAATTAAGTTACGTACTGAAATAATTGATTGCTCAAGGTGACCACATCAGGTGGTCTGCTTTTCAAATTCATATTGAATGAATTGATTATTCTAATTTTTTGACCCATATAAAAAAAAAATCAACATAATTTTTAAATGTGTTAATGACCCTTAAATTGTTAGAATAATATCTATATAGTTGTTGAAAATTATTTTTCCAATTCCTGAATAACATGGGTCACTCCTTTTATTTTCATTCGTTCATTTTACACGACGCATTGCCAAGTTTTTTTTTTTGAAAGTTATGTTGCTCTATTTTGAATTTGGGTTGTAGAAAGATGCACATTTTTTTATAAAATATTTCGTGTCGTCTTGAAAATAAGGCTATTTAAAAATTCTAAATTTAGCCAAAAATCACTAATTAACATGTTTTCAAATTGTCATAACTGATTTTCTATTTAAGGTGGTGGTTTAGGTAGGTGGTTTAGGTTCCAATATTTAAGTGTACCACAGTTGCGAGTGGTTTTTTTTCTTACAATTTTAAATTTAAAAAAAAAAGCGTGTCTTCAAAATTTTTTTAAAGACTCTCAAATTTATTTTATACTAATGTTTGATGACCAACTAAGTTTCAGAGTGGGATGCTAATGGGTTCATTGATAAAAAAAAAAGTTAAGGTGTAGTTCGTTAAAATTCAGGTTTTTAATTAGGTAGGACAAATTGTCGTAACTGGTTTTCTAACAAAGCTATAGATATGTTCAGGTGGTAATTTTTAGCATTGTTTATGACCTTTAAAATGATATGTAACGCAGTTGTGATTTATTTTTTTAAAATTTAATTCCAAATTAAAGTTATTTAAAAAAAAAAAATGCCCGTAAAAATAATTTTCAAAATATTCTAATAATTAGTTTATATTAACATTTAATGATCCAGACATTTTCGGAGTGGAATGGTAATGATTTCATAGGTAAAAAAAATTGAGTGAACACTTTCAGGCTTATAAATGAGCAGCAAGGATGACATAAAAAAACATAAAAGTGATACTCAGTGATAACTTTGAGCCTCATCTTGCACAACTATAATTTTCTGAGAAGTAAAGTTCAAATTCAGATTCTTTTAAATTTCCATTAACGTGATTCCAGTTGGATGCATGTTGTTTTGCAATAAAGTAATGTTTAACGCGTTAACGTCGGCGGCGATATTCTGGGTTTTCTCTGTGAGACGGCGTTTGAATTCAAGGAAATGCTTCGTGAGGCGGTCCAGCGTCAGATTACACTGTTCAACACGATTTTGAAAAGCGGCAATACCCACTAGGGGACCGTTAACACTAGAAAGACGGGAGGGAGCTTAGTATATACCTATATTGCCTGAAAGCAGTCAAAATGACTGCATTGAGAAAAAATAACTAATGCGCAAAGAAATTTGTTTAACAGTAATTTTTAATATATTTTATATCACTTACAGTCATATAACAAGTTATTAATAAGTATTAACAATAAAAAAAATGTATTTCAGTTCGAAAAAAATTAATTATACATTATCTGAACATTTTAGCCGTATCGATTACAGTATGAGATCATACACTCAGTGATCCTCCTTCCCATCTGAATTACGTTACAGCGCGTTCAAAGGGAACAAAGCGCGTGGCCAGGCCTGGCATAAAGAATCGAATAACAAGTACGAATAACAATAACTTTAGTTATTGAACAACTGCAACTTATCAAGTATATGTCGAAATCGACAATTTATCATGAACTTGTATGTTATCATGTTATTCCAATCCAGAGCCGAACTGGTATTTTCCAAGCAGTCAAAATGACTGCTTTTCGGCAATATAGGTATAACACACATATATATACCGGAAGTGAAGGAGGGGGGCAACAACAATGATTAATTAACCCCTTTATATGTTGAAAAAGTCACAAATTTATAAGAAGCTGTGTCATTATTTAAATAATTATTTTTTTAATTGAAATTCAAAAGCAGTCAAAATGACTTGCTTAGGCAATCTAGTGTTAAAAGTCTCGACGAGTTAAAAACGAATCTGAAATCAGTTCTCGTCCGTCACCCTCAGTTTTTGAGAAAATCGCAATTTCTCAACTTTTACCTCAATGTAAAAAATAAAAAAAAACTACAAAAGGTAGACGATTCCTGTTGGATGCAATGAATTCCTTGGACTTTAACACATTAATCTATAATAATTTGGCAAAATAAAATCAATTTCCATATACCTGTAAATGTTAAGTAAAGCTGATGGGACCAGTTTTGGCCCTAATTTTGGAGTACTCTTGCCGATTTTTCTCAAAGTACAGGCTTGACGCAAATTCCGACCGTTGCGTGTAATTCTGGGAATATTTTTCTAAAAGAAACGTTCCTAGCGCGAAGCAAAAAAAAAAAAAAAAAAATTCAACTTCGTACAGTATTAAAATTTTAAAATTTCGGGAAAAAATATTTGATCTTCTTTTGAGTACAGTCAATCCACTCGGAGAAGAAACGCCAAGTGAAAATGAAGTACTGCCCAAAAGACGGTTCACATTTTTGGCAGTCGTACCAAAGGCACGCGAGGAGAAACGAGACAGTGATGTAAACAATGTTATAAACGCATTGTCTGGCCTAAAAGGTAGACAGTATGCCCGAATCAAGACCAAAAAAAAAAAAAACAAAAAAAAAAATGTGTAACTTATTGTGCTCGTAGTTAGGACCAGCCGACATTATATCCAAAATGTTTTAAAAAATTGCACACAAAAAACTTAAAATAATTGTGTTAACGCGTGTGACCCACCGGTGATGTACACCGGCGTTAACGTGTCAATTTGTCGCAAAATAAATCTATAAAATTAGTTGAAGATTTTGCAAAGTCTCTAAAAATACATTGCTCAAATGTAATTTTTTCTATCGGATTTTCTTCAAAAGATGTTTTTGATATGCAATCGTTGTAGGTTTTTAGTTCATTTGTTAGAATCCCTAATTTGACATTTTCAATCATCAATTTGACATTTTCAATCATCAATTTGACATTTTCAATCATCAATTTGACATTTTCAATAATCAATTTGACATTTTCAATAATCAATTTGACATTTTGATGCAAATACGTATTATGTGTGCTCCACTTGAATCTGCCCTACAATTCTTCGGACAGAGCTTAGCAAATTTTGAAAATCATATATTTTCATATTTTTCCTAGAATGATAAATATGCATAAAATTAATATTTTAGAGATTTTTAATTTGTTTTCATTTGATTCACTAATTGTTATACAGTATCTATCATCTGGTATAGCTCTACTGACCATCATTCTTGTAAAACTCGTAATTATTTTCAACTATTTCTTTAGAAAGACTTTTACCTGGTTTGGGATTAGGACTTTTCGAAATTCCTTTTTCTTTAGGCAGTTTTTTTTATTGCCGTAGTTTGATGATTAAAACATTATTTTTCTTATTCCCCAGTTTTCAGATTAGGCAAGATAAAAACGTTATCTCTTTGTTTCTACTTGTAGCTTTTAAAAAATTTACTTAACGATTTTTCAAAAATGATTCCTCCAGATCTTCACCATTATCAGAAGAATCTTCACCCAAGTTTTCTTACTGCCATTATTATTATTATTTTCTCCGTCAAAATGTTTAGATTTGGATTTTTTATTTCTATCAAATGAAAACAATTCTATTAGTTCTTGCGATTAATCACTTCTGGTGATGCAGTAAAATTGGAATCTTTATCAAATTCTGAACTTATTCCTGGTGTTGATGAACAGAGATAGGAGCAGCATTTTAATTTCTTTTCAACAATTATCACAAATTTTCGCTGTCTTAGACATTTTAGAATATAAAAAACACATCCAATCAATAACCTTTTTTGTGTGTCTCTCTAATAGTGTAATTTTCTTAAAAGAAGTGAAATGATTAGAATGCTTTTATCTGCGCCATGTTGCTTGTTCATCCTTTTCAGGCAGGTTTTTAGCTTCACAAACAATAAAAGCAATATTCAATAGCAATCCAAGTTGGGAAGAAAAGATTTCAAAGACCTTTATTTAACTTCGATTTTGTGTGTCCGTGGCTGGGATCCAATCTGCCTGAATCGGGGCGGATAGATTCGATGTCGATGCATTCTACCAAATTTAAGGGGATGTCACTGTTAATAAAAGGACGCTTTTACGCACGCTGCTATTGCAGTTTTGAATTACTAATAAACCTAAAACGTAGTTCGCTTTCGTCGCCGGGTTTCGATCGTGCGACCTTTGCTTTCCTAGTTAGATACCCTATCCCCTAGACAAAAGAGATATAGGAGTTGTGTCTGTTATTCGTACACGAGACCACCATAAACCCACTTCCGGCCATCCAATCAAGTTGAAAATTTGAAACTTGATAGACATATTGTCAATGACAATGCTTTCTACTAAGTTCACTAAACGGTCAGTTTTGCAGATATTCCTATTGCCTTATGCAAGACTTATCAGCCTTTGCTCACGTTCTATTATCCAGATACCATGTTTGATCCAAAAATGTACAATTTGGTACTATTTAATTATTGAAACTTTACTATGTTAAGGTTGAAGAGGTAAAGTTTTCGGAGGACTAACTAGCCCACATGTCGTCATCCAATCGAGTTGAAGCACTCTGGCCTCGCATGCCAAAGGTGCCGGTTTTGAACCTTGGGTTACGGATGAATGTTGATTAGCTGTTAACGCAGATAAAAAATAGGCCGTTGAGCGCACAAGCCAACCAACCAATCGTTGATAAAATATGCTCGTTGTGAAGGAGAATGTATTCAATCAACTTATGGTAGCAAAAAAAAAAAAAAAAAGAAGTTAGTAAATAGTTAGGAATGGATCTTTTGTTCTTAGTAGTCAAACACTATATAATCTCCCATTTTACTGAGTGGTCTTAGAACCTGCGAATCAGGGAAATGTCTGGGAGCTTTCTGATTCTGGAAAAAAAAAAAAAACCAGAAAAATTTTAGGGGATTATTTTAAATTTCACGAAAATCGGAAATTTTCTATCATTGTTTTGAAAGTATGTTTCCCCGTTCATCCATATTTTGGCGCAATTTTCCCGGTAATTCTTAGAAATTTCATGCTGAGGAATAATTTAAGCTTTTCATTACCGCCAATACTATATTAAAAAAAAAAAATCTAACATGTATGACAAGCTAATTCTGTACGCTATTTGTTTCAAGTGTGTACACATCTGGAAAAGATGAGGAAACTTGAAAAAAAGTTAGCCGTAAAATCAGGGAATTTCTTAGAAATCTTCCTTTTTCCCCTGAATTTTATTGGCACCGTTACAGAGTTTTATAGCTTGCAGTAAGCGTTTTTTAGGTTAATTTCTATTTTGGACGATTAAGACGGGCGCCATCCTCAAACCGCGTTAATTTTTTATGAGAGCGGAACTTAAAATTTAAAAATAAACTATGGTAGCATGCATTGTCATAAAAACTTGGGATGTTGAACATCGTACGACTTTCAGTTGGCACTATAATACTGATCTCAATATGCGTCATTTACCGTTTTTATATTTCCATCATTCATTTTGAAAAAATGGTCAGTTTGCCGATTTTCTTGCAATAATTCTTGTATGGGTCTTTAAAAAAAAAAACTTTTAAATTGATGATTTTGGCGATATACTTTGCTATTATAATTCTTATCTTATCCTTTCTTATAAGTGAAACTGAGGAGAAAAGAAAAAAAGATCGGTGATGAGGTATGTTCAAGGAAAAAGAACTCTTTTGTTGAAAGCATTCGTTTTTCAAATTTTGACGCCATTGAAGCATTTTTACGGGAATTTCGGAGGTAGGGTTGTTTAGAACACCTTAAGAGACATTACCACGGTGATTTTGAACAAAATCGTTAGAGCCGTTTTTTAGCTTTTTACTAAGAAACGGGATTTTTTCAATGACAGCTACCTTATGCGCGATTGTGACGAAAACCTTAATGGTAGGTCCTTGTTCCACCACCAACCCGCACACCAAATTTGAATATCGTAGGCAAATTTATTCGGGAGTTATGCTGATCACAGACATTTTCCCCAGATTACTTCTTTGAAATTAGGATGTTCCAAAACGTGTAGAAATGCAAAAAAATACCCGCTTTTTTTTTTACCGAATACTATAGTTTCATTACCCTATGTACGGTATACGGGTAATTAAAAGTAAAAACCCAACCTGTCGATTTTCAGTTCGCTTTAGGTGACGCAGGGGTGAAAATATTCCCATTTTCCGTAGATTTCAGCTTTTTCTAAATTTTTATTATTTTTAGTGACCTTTGCAGGGCTATATCAGACCTAACTTGACTAACACCCCTCAGAAAAAAATGTCTAGCCGCACCACTGGTCTGCACACATATATTCTTATTCAGCTATTTTTGTTGTTCAAAATAGCGCTGCATTTATATTTTCCTCCTTTTTGACTATTTTCACTCGACGGGAGGTGGGGACGACCGAAAAACTCGATTGAATGCACTGTTATTTTTTAATATAAATCCTCTGTATAAATTACCAACTTTTTTTTGTGTAATTGAAACTTACTAAAGCGGTTTTTGTGAAGTTTCCATAGAATTTTACCATTGCGTCAATTGTTTTGGTTATTACCAAGAATTATTTGGTATAACCCGTTGAATTTTTAGAACATTTCAAATGATCTTAAAATTAAAACTGGTCTTGATAGCCTAGTTGACTGAACGTTGCCCACTAAACCAGTGGACCGTTCGAGTCGATTTTCTAAATTTCAACGGAAATTAACCAAAATGTGAATGTTTTTGAGCGCTAACGTGTTCCACATTGTCCTATAAGCAGTGGCGGCTCGTGGGTAGTAAAAGTGAGGGGGCCCAAATTAACAATGGCACTGTTTTTTTTTAGGGGAGGGGGGGGGGTGCAAATTTCAAAATACACGAGTTTCATGCAATTAAATGTTATTCAAATATACATATATAATATACAAAGCTATAAGAGCTGTTAAGGGGACTTGGTACCCTTTGTTCTCACAAAAAATAATCAAAATATAAATTTTCTAATTTTTGCGTTTTTATAATCTTTGAAACCTTCTTATACTGGCAAGTTTTTGAACTGATCCGATAACTTCAATTGCCAAAAAAACTATATTTTTTAAGGAGAATTTAGCATTGTTGCAATAGCTCCTTTGATGTTTCGATCGCATTTTTCTCACTTTATGAGCAAATGTGAATGAAATCACTTGAATTTTTTTTGTGTCATTCTTAATATCTATTTGACAAAAATAGACATGGTTATTGAGTAAAAAAATTTTTTTTTTTAAATTTAAATGCTGAAAAATACCCTTTTTTTTACATATAGGTACATTAATTATTGTTTTTCTCGAAAACTGTTTTACTTATTCTAAATCCGATGCCTAAAACGTTAGACTATGTTACTAGAAATAAAAAATAAAAAGAGGAAAAGTATTCAAAAATAAAAAAATATTTTTTTTTTTTATTTTTTTTTTTTTAAATTTGATATAAAAAAAAAAATTAAAATTTAGAAAATGTAGAGCAATATGTGAACTTTTTTTTTAAAATAAAATTTAGTTTTTACTTGGTAGTGTAAAAATTATAATTTTAAATGCTTAAATAAAAAAAAAAAAGTTTGAAGGGAACCTAGTCCCCTTATCCAAATAATTTTTTATAAAATCTGTATATTTTAATAAAATGAATGATTATAACACAAATGTCTACACTGCAGCATTTCATTTGAGCCAATGGCTTAAGAAAATTAACCCCATGTCCTATAGCTTTTGAACTTTATGGCTCATGGCTTTCGAAAATTTAAAAATGAAGAGAAGAAAAGTGGTGAGATTTTCAGAAAAAAGTATGGATTTTAAATTATTCATTTAAACTCAACAGAAAAACATTTTCAATCGTATATTTTCATTTATTAAAAATTTTGGTTGTTTCCCTTTTGTCACTTGTGCAATGTACCACAAAAAATTTGTTTATTGTTGTCCTTATAAATGGACATTTCAGGCAACTGAATGAGTTAAAGATAGCTAATATTCTGTGTTGGGAATGTCAAACATATTTATATGGATTAAAATAATGTTTCAATTAAAAAAAAAAAATGTTTTTTGCCACATATGAAATGAAGTTTCATTGCTATACCAAAGATGTCTGCATACTCAGAAGCGGATTTAGACGTCAGTCAAGTCAATGAGGTTGCTACGATGACCAGGTGGTGAAATAGGATGGGAGGAGGGAGATAAGGACAGTCTAATTTTACTTGCTGCATAACTCATTTGTGTGTTTTTATTGAAATGGTGGCGGTTGATTGATATTTTCACGAGTTTGTGGCAAGAGAGCTATTGCTCCACGCACAATAGTTAATATTGTGAGATTAATAACTGCTTTCATTTGTCTTGCATTTTCAAAATATTTTACAAAAATTTCAAAGCAACGTCCCAAAAAGTGAGGGGGTCCGGCCCCCCCCCCCCCCCCTGCACCAGCCGCCACTGCCTATAAGTTTAACAGTTTACAAGGGTCGCATTCGCCCTTACATTCCTCGAATTTTTATTTCGCCCTAAAATTGTACTTGAATTTTTCGATAATTTTGAAAAAAGAAAATTGAAAACTCGGAAGTTTCCCCGATTTTCCTTAAAAATATACGAAAAAGCCCAGATAATCCTCTAGAGGTGTAAATGTTCTCTAAGATTTTAATTATTATTTAAAAAAAAAAAAACTGGCAGTGTTTTGCCGATATGTATTGAAACATGCCTTGCAAATAATGTCTGTTAGGTCATGTTTAAATTCGTCCTTAAAAAGTGTCTTTCGTTTTTTCATGCTTTCCTTTTTGTTTTCTTTCAGTCCTTTCACTGCAAGCCCAATTCCTTTCAAGAGTGAGCATTTGGTGTATTTCCATTATGAAATGAGAATCCGGTATTGCTTCCAAATACATCTTGAAGTGATGAAAAGTTCCGGGAGATGGCAGATTCCTTATGATGAAAATGTCAAGTTCCTGTCGGTCTCGGTAGTCAGTCGTTGAGATCTCTTCGTTTTTGACATTGTTATACGAAAATAAAATTTACACGGTTGCGTCTGTCATTATTCACAATTTTCGAACCAACTTGCTTTTGAAAAATGAAGCATTAGGGTACCAGTATAATTTACGTTAAAAGTTTAATGAAAATAACTATTTTGAAATATCTGGAAGAACCAATTCTTGCCAGTGTAAGCCTTTTTCCAAAGAGATAAAAACATATTGTTATATAAACTGAACAAAAAAAAAATTAAATTAAAAGCTATTTATACTTCGAATCAACCAAACCAGACTTTTATGAATTGCAGAATATTACTTGTATTAAATTATTCTGTATAATTAAGAATTTTTACTGAAGAGTGAGTTTTGGCCAGGTTTATTAAAGCAAATCTAATATATATTAATTGCCAAAAAGATTGAATCGTACAGTTCTCAAATAT
The DNA here is from genome assembly GCA_963978545.1 of Linyphia triangularis. Taxonomy (NCBI): domain Eukaryota; kingdom Metazoa; phylum Arthropoda; class Arachnida; order Araneae; family Linyphiidae; genus Linyphia; species Linyphia triangularis. The sequence continues at coordinate 3,820,353 of OZ021728.1, forward strand.
TTGAAAATACATAATACTGGTACCTTAATCGTGGTGTTCATGAGCAAACCTTGTGGTTCCTTTAATTTGTATAAAAATGTGTTGAATTTTAAAATTTGGTATTGTGGAATGGGGCACGTGAAGATGCATGTGACGACATATTTGAAGTCGGAATGTTAAGTTTCATGGCGACGGAATGAATGGTCGTGTGGTAAGTAAGGCCTACATATATCTAAGGTCCTTGTTTTTCCTTCTACGAGTTGTGAAAAATCTATCATTAATCTCGCCCTTGATGTATTTGGATTACTTTCATATAAATTTGAAAACCTTAAAACTATATTGCAAATTTATACCTCCGTCTTAAATTATGATAATAGCTCCCAATATTCCTTAAATTTTTTGTATCGCTCCAAAATTTTTCAATAATTCCTTAAGGGGGTTTGGGACTCTAAATTAATTTTTTTTTATCATTGTAAAAAATGATGCAAATATTTTCAAACAAAATGGCACAATTTTTTTTTATTTTGAGTTGAACTGGGGAAATATTTAAGTTTTTGTAACATGACAAACTATATCTCAGACATGCTATTTTGAACTTTGAAACTGTGTAGGCTTTTTGTCCCTTTTCTGAATATAAAATGATATAACTTTAAAATCATTCAATATAAATTTATGAAACTTTCCACAATTATTTTTCATATATATTTCTTTAATTTGTCAACATTAATTATGTTTTTTTATTTAACTCTTTAAAAAATAACTTTTGGAACTTGGCATACTATGGATCTTATACAGTTATTGCGCAAAATATTTTGAAGACAATTTTTGAAATTAATTATTAGAAGTAGTTTTATTGAAAAATGAAGGGATTTTTAAAAAAAGTTTTTTAATAATATATCAAATTTAGGAAATAGCAAAATTTTGGAAGTTTTTTAATTTTTAAAAATATATTTTGAAAATTTAAAATAGTTTTTAAAGCATCATACAGTACTGCATAAAAAATTTCAGAAAAATAATTCTAAAAATAAAGATTTTAAAATTTTTGAGTCCCAAATCGCCTTTAAATTATTTAAAATAAAAAATTAACCTTGGAAAATTGTCATATTTCCCTCCATAACTCGCGATAAATCAGGAGAAAATCTTGACTGAAATTTTAATTATTGGCAAACAATTCCAAATTGTACCTTAACTCGTTCTTAAGTTGAAATATTCTTTTCCAAGAACTTTAAATATTGCTTTATAATCTAATTTTGCTAAAAGTTGCTTGGCGTCCAATTTCTTTGCCGGTTTTGAAAAATGCTTTGAAAAGAAAGTTGGTTATTAGGAATATAAAATTGACATACTCGCTATGTCCTTGCGCTGGAGGAGAAATTAAGGTAGTAATCTGGCGATTCGGTTGAAAAAATAAATCGTTTTCTTACTTATTTTGAAAGTAAAATATATAAAGAGCATTATGTGAACTTTTTTTTCTTCAATTTTCTTTTCTAAAAATCCATTAAATTCTATTTTTTTCGCTTTTCAATAGTTTTTCCTGGTTCCCCCCCCAAGTTCCTTGTAATATGTTATTAGGCATCGGATTTAGAATAAGAGAAAGAAATTACTTTCTAAGTGTTTTTTTTTTTTTTTTACTTTCTGTGAATACTCGCGACAGAAGTTTTCATCGTAGAATTTTGAAAATTTTTGAGTGGAGTATTTTAGTATCACAAAATATCATGCCGAAATTATAGAACCCTGATTAAATTTTTTTTCTTTTTCTTTCATATTACTACAAAGCTACATTTTTGTCCCTACCTCCATTTCTCATTTTTTTTTTTTTAATTCGCAATATCATGGGGGAAAACTTAAGAGTTTTCTAGAAAGAAAGGTACAATAATTAACCAAATGTAAGGTCTTGCAAACTCAAAACTTATATATTGGGGAGTCTCCAATCCAAAGTATAGAACAACCAAGTGGAAAAATCTTACCTAAAAATAAAAAAAATTATCAAATTTCTCATATTTTAAAATTTTCGAACTTAAATTAATGTAAAATGTCATTTTTATTACATAAATACATTTACCCCCCCCCCCCTCTCCTTTCCCCTTTCTCAAGAAAGAGAAATATTTAAAAAATCACACTGAAATAACGTGAGGGATAACTTTGAAGATTTTTCTAGGACAAACTTAACACGAGTTCAATATTGTTAATGTGCGAAGAGTCTCCAATACTAAGTACGACCAACTTCCAATCATACTGTTCTAAAGATCGGATATCTATTTAAACATGACATCATTCGAATATATTAAAAATAATATCATTCGAAACCCTAGGCAAAGCTTTTGCAGTGGAGGTATCTTTTAAAAATTTCGAGCTCGTTGTTATTCCTTCTGCTACAATATAGTACAGATTTAAATAAGTTTTTCAAAAATAATCAAACGTATACTATTTAATTTTTTTAACATTTTTAAATTCTAGAGCTGCACTGCTTTGTATTTGTAAAATGGTATGTGTTCTAATTGATATTTCATGTACTTTTTTTTACAAGTCACAAGATTGTGAAAAACAAAGCACACTTTGGCAGGATTGGCAAAAACCACAAGTTGAAATTGTGAAACAAAAGCGCTCAGAAACTGTTTTAACCCCTTTTTTTGTACTTTGCATTTTTTCGATTTTGAGTGCTAAATTACCATTTTATAAGCAAATTGATGATGAGAATGAATTCGGGTGAAGATTTTTATTGTCCTAGGCCAAAAAGAAGGTTAAATTTCGAAAAATGAGGATTTTAAATTTCCCTTAGGATTAACATGGCTAATGTATTTTCAATGGGAAATGCACACTATTTTTGCAATAATTGGATTTTGAGTAGTAAAATGTCACTTTAATGATCATTTGATTGTGGAAATCGATTCGGGTGATGATTTCTATAGCCCTTGAGAAAAAAAAGATAGTAAAATTGAGAAATTTTAAATTTCTTTTACGAGTAATATGTGGAAAATTGAAAATAAAATTTTTTGAACTGCCCTTTTTGGGACCTACTTATGACCCAATTCATATTTCGTGGGTATTTTATATTTGGAATTGGATATTCTCCTATATATAAGCTTCAATTTCACCAAAGGAAAATTTTTTGACTTTTTGAACAATAATTCATTGAAAATTGTTCCCCATGTATTTTCAATAAGAAATAAGGGTAATCTTATGGTATGATAAATCTTATCATGGTTATATATTACTGTTAATTATCATGCACTGTCCTACCAATTGAAGAAGCAAACAATCACATGCACCCTCCAACTCAAGCAAGCCACCCCAGAGTAGAGGCATGTTAGTAATTTTGCAACTCGCATGGGATATGGGGCAATGTCACGTGCAAGGGAGGGGATAGTATGACTCCTCACATTTTATTACTTTGTTCGTGTCCTTCAAATTAAAGGTCACACAAAGAAGGGGTCATTTTGTTCCCTTCCCTGGGCTGTTTTACGATTTTTTGGAGAGAACGGAGTGAAACTTCTTGGTCCTAATTTAGCGATAGAGTCTTGATCGGAACTGTAAGTTCTTGCAATATTCTGTAGAATTGCAATAATGCTATTGTACTGATTTGATCAAAGTTTTGTCTTAATTATGAATTAGGCATTTTATTTTCCTATTACAATTAAAGGATTTTTTAGCTATTTTAGTGCATGATTTTTTGTTCATCGAACGGAGTTTAGGGGGTGCGATGGCACCCCGATATTAAACCTTTATAATTAATTGGCCTCTGATCAAGGAGAAAATCGTGCTAAAATTAAGAAATTTTGTAATGGTATTGTGAGAAATTTGAGAATCAATCAAGGGGTAAAGATTCGTTGAGCTGTACATTGCAGATCAACATAATCTCGATCTACCCTTCTCAAGCCCATTCTTTCTACGGGTAACGAAATAAGGAGTTCGGTTTAGTGGTTTAAAAATCTGTATTAATGAGGCACGAGCTTAATTTTGGCTTAAAAGCTTAATTTTGTTTGCTGATTTCCATCGATATTGATATTAAGCAAAAAATAGATCTTACAAATATTAATGAAATTTCAATTTTTTTCTTCTTTTTTTTTCTTTACTTTGAACTCGATGAAACTACCATTTAAAAATAATTTAGACGAGATACTTCATGGTGGGTGCAGTCGCACCCCCCTATATCCGCGCCTGGACAAAAGAGGGGATTTGGCTGCTTTGACATTTGCCCTGGAGTTGCGGTTCGGTAAACAACATCTGAAAGATTATAGAAGGCTACAACTCAGAACAAGACATCAAAAGGCCGTTGAAACACTTCAAGAATTAGCTTCGGACATAGAAAGAGTAAAATTTCGCAAATTGAGAAATTTGAAATTTGTCTTACGATTAATATGGGAAAAATTAAAAATGAAAAATTTTGAAGCTGCCTTTTTTGGGACCAAATTTTAACCCATATTTTTTGAATTTATATTTTGCCAGTATTTAAAATTTGGAATTGGATATTCTCCTATATATAAGCTTCAATTTAAACCAAAGGAAAACATTTTATAAAATTTTTCTTTTTGAACAACAATTCATTGAAAATGGTCCCCATGTATTTTCAATGTGGGAAATTGGCTTTTCGACAAAATGGCTCAAACGCTTTCAAATTCCGATTTTATGTTGTAAAAATGTTTTGTAGTCATTCTTAGTCCAAATTTGATTTTTTTTTTTTTTTTTTGTTATTATTATTTTTCTTAAAATCAGAAATTCAATATTTCGAAAATGGTCAAATTTTTCAGTTTTGTATGTATTTGAAAGGAAAATTTCATTTTTGTCAAATGGATCTAAATTGTGTTTTTACATCGAAAAACTCATTTTAAAGTGAACTAAATTTAAAATTTGGCCAAAATGACATTTTTAAATGGGAAAATGACAAGTTGAATTGGTGGAACCAAAGCGCTCAGAAACTAATTTTAGCCCATTTTTTGTGCTTAAAATTATTTCGATTTTGAGTGCTAAAATAGCATTTTACAAGCAAATTGATCATCAGAATGAATTCGGGTGGTGATTTCTAATATTCTACTCTAAAAAGAAGGTTAAATTTCGAAAAATGAGGATTTGAAATTTCCCATAACAATAACATGGCTAATGTATTTTCAAAGTGAAATGCACACTTTTTTTTTCAATACGTGGATTTTGAGTAGTAAAAATGCTACTTTAATGACCATTTGAATGCGTAAATCGATTCGTGTGATGATTTTCTATAGCCCTTGGTTGAAAAAGATAGTAAAATTCGAAACTTGAGAAATTTGAAATTTCCCATAGCAATAACATTGCTATGTATTTTCAAAGTGTTGTTGTTGTTGTTTCTTATCCCAACTGGTCTAGCGGAGCTAGACCAGGTCCATGAGTCCACCCACCCTCAGGAAGTCGAAGAACAAGACTGGGTCGCGCAGGAAATCTTTTTCAAAATGCATGCAGCTAAGGAGGTGAGCCGGGCTAGCTGCACCGGTGAAACACTTATTGCAAGTTGGATAGACTTTTCTTTTATGTTCATACCTCATACACCTTAGGTGACCACTGATAAATCTTGGGTACGCAGTCTGATCACCTCTATCTCTTCTGAAGGTCAAAGCGAGTCCCGGCTTTTCCCCAGAGTACCAGGTGTGCACCGGGGGAACAATCCAGTCCAGCTGTACACGTTTCTTTCTAATGGAGTGAATTTGCGAGGATGTAAATGCCAAGTTATCTGGCAGTGGTTCATGTGTGCCAAGTTTTGCCAGCGAGTCAGCGATCAAATTGCCATAAAGACCTACATGGGACGGGATCCACTGCAGGTAAATATCTCGCTTTTCGGAAAGTTTACACATACGTTTCAAGATTCCCGTACCAGGCCGATCACCCACTCAGGACCATACACTCAAATATTGGATAGAACTTCTACTATCCGTAAGGATCCAGAGGGGGTTATAAATGCGAATTAGCTTCAATTGCATTCAGTCCCGCCTCAATAGCTAAAAGATCCGAACGGAAGACTGAACAGCAATCCGGGTTTCTCTTTTTAATGTTTATGTCGCCATCGGGTCTCTTGATGTAGACTCCACTTCCAGTCCGATTCTGCTCATCCCTGCTACCATCAGTATAGATTCGGATTCCCTCCTTAGGGATATTGTTTATAATCTCGAGAGCCAGCTGTTGTAGCAACTCAGGAACGTCCGAAGTTTTATTTGTGCTTATTGCTAAAGACGGGCAAAAGTGCACTATCGGAATCTCTCGAGAGGGATCAACACAAGTCTTAAGGGAATGGTCAAATTCCCTTAGGAAGGAAAGGGAAGGGAAATTTTCAAAGTGAAATGCACAATGTTTTTGCAGTACATGGATTTTAAGTAGTAAAATGCCACTTTAATGACCATTTGAATGCTTAAATCGATTCGTATGATGATTTCTATAGCCCTTGGTTAAAAAAGATAGTAAAATTCGAAAATTGAGAAATTTGAATTCTCCCTTACGATTAATATGGGAAAAATTGAAAATGTATATGTTTAAAACTGCCTTTTTTGGGATCACAATTTGACCCACTTCATATTTTGCGAGTATTTAAAATTTGGAATTGGATATTCTCCTATAACAAGCTTCAATTTCACCAAAGAAAAAAAATTTAAAAATTTTCCTTTTTGAACAACAATTCATTGAAAATGGTCCCCATGCATTTTCGACAAAATGGCTCAAACGCTTTAAAATTCCGATTTTATGTTGTAAAAATATTTTGTAATCATTCCTAGTCCAAAGTTGTTGTTATTATTATTTTTTTACATCAGAAATTCAATATTTCGAAAATGGTCAAATTTTTCAGTTTTGTGTGTATTTGAAAGAAAAATTTCATTTTGGTCAAATGGATCCAAATTGTGTTTTTACATCGAAAAACTCATTTTAAAGTGAACTAAATTTAAAATTTGGCAAAAAGAAAAACATTTTTAAATGGGAAAATGACAATTTGAATTGGTGGAACCAAAGAGCTCAGAAACTAATTTTAACCCATTTTTTGTGCTTAAAATTATTTCGATTTTGAGTGCTAAAATAGCATTTTACAAGCAAATTGATAATCAGAATGAATTCGGGTGTTGATTTCTAATATTCTACGCTAAAAAGAAGGTTAAATTTCGAAAAATGAGCATTTGAAATTTCCCATAGCAATAACATGGCTAATGTATTTTCAAAGTGAAATGCACACTTTTTTTGTTGCAATACTTGGATTTTGAGTAGTAAAATGCCACTTTAATGACCCATTGAATGCGTAAATCGATTCGTGTGATAATTTCTATAGCCCTTGGTTGAAAAAGATAGTAAAATTCGAAAATTGAGAAATTTCCCTTACGATTAATTTGGAAAAAATTGAAAATGAAAATGTTTGAAACTGCCTTTTTTGGGAAAAAATTTTGACCAACTTCACATTTTGCAAATATTAAAAATTTGGAATTGGATATTCTCCTATATATAAGCTTCAATTTCACCAAAGGAAAAAATTTTGAAAATTTTTCTTTTTGAGCAACAATTCATTGAAAAAAGTCCTCATGTATTTTCACTGGGGGAAATTGGGTTTTCGACAAAATGGCTCAAACGCTTTAAAAATCCGATTTTATGTTGTAAAACTGTTTTGTAGTCTTTCTTTGTCCAAATTTTAATTTTTTTGTTTTGTTATTATTATTTTTATTAAAATCAGAAATCCAATATTTCGAAAATGGTCAAATTTTTCAGTTTTGTGTGTACTTGAAAGGAAAATTTCATTTTGGTCAAATGGATCCAAATTGTGTTTTTACATCGAAAAACTCATTTTAAAGTGAACTAATTTTAAAAATTGGCCAAAAAAACATTTTTAAATAAAAAATGACAAGTTGAATTGGTGGAACCAAAGCACTCAGAAACTAATTTTAGCCCATTTTTTGTGCTTAAAATTATTTCGATTTTGAGTGCTAAAATAGCATTTTTACAAGCAAATTGATCATCAGAATGAATTCGGGTGGTGATTTTTTTTATCCTAAGCCAAAATGAAGGTTAAATTTCGAAAAATGAGCATTTGAAATTTCCCATAGCAATAACATGGCTAATGTATTTTCAAAGTGAAATGCAAACTTTTTTTGTTGCAATACTTGGATTTTGAATAGTAAAATGCCACTTTAATGACCCATTGAATGCGTAAATCGATTCGTGTGATGATTTCTATAGCTCTTGGTTGAAAAAGATAATAAAATTCGAAAATTGAGAAATTTCCCTTACGATTAATTTTGAAAAAATTGAAAATAAAAATGTTTGAAAATGCCTTTTTTGGGACCAAACTTTGACCCACTTAACATTTTGCAAATATTAAAAATTTGGAATTGGAGATTCTCCAATATATACGCTTTAATTTCGCCAAAGGAAAAAATTTTGAAATTTTTTCTTTGTGAACAACAATTCATTGAAAATGACCCCCATGTATTTTCAATGGGGGAAATTGGCTTTTCGACAAAATGGCTCAAACGCTTTAAAATTCCGATTTTATGTTGTAAAACTGTTTTGTAGTCTTTCTTAGTCCAAATTTTTATTTTTTTGTTTTGTTATTATTATTTTTCTTATAATCAGAAATTCAATATTTGCGAAAATGGTCAAATTTTTCAGTTTTGTGTGTACTTGAAAGGAAAATTTCATTTTGGTCAAATGGATCCAAATTGTGTTTTTACATCGAAAAACTCATTTTAAAATGAACTAAATTTAAAATTTGGCCAAAAAAACATTTTTAAATGGGAAAATGACAAGTTGAATTGGTGGAACCAAAGCGCTCAGAAACTAATTTTAGCCCATTTTTTGTGCTTAAAATTATTTCGATTTTGAGTGCTAAAATAGCATTTTTACAAGCAAATTGATCATCGGAATGAATTCGGGTGGTGATTTTTTTTTATCCTAAGCCAAAATGAAGGTTAAATTTCGAAAAATGAGCATTTGAAATTTCCCATAGCAATAACATGGCTAATGTATTTTCAAAGTGAAATGCACACTTTTTTTTGCAATACTTGGATTTTGAGTAGTAAAATGCCACTTTAATGACCCATTGAATGCGTAAATCGATTCGTGTGATGATTTCTATAGCCCTTGGTTGAAAAAGATAGTAAAATTCGAAAATTGAGAAATTGGAAATTTCCCTTACGAATAATTTGGGGAAAATGAAAATGTTTGAAACTGTCATTTTTGGGACCCAAATTTTGATCCACTTCACATTTTGCAAATATTAAAAATTTGGAATTGGATATTCCCTTATATATAAGTTTCAATTTCACCAAACAAAAAAAGTTTGAAAATTTTTCATTTTGAACATCAATTCATTGAAAATGGTCCCCATGTACTTTCAATGGGGGAAATTGAAAAATGGCTCAAACGCTTTCAAATTCCGATTTTATTTTGTAAAAATGTTTTGTAGTCATTTTTAGTCCAAATTTGATTTTTTTTTATTTGTTGTTGTTATTATTATTTTTCTTAAAATCAGAAATTCAATATTTCGAAAATGGTCAAATTTTTCAGTTTTGTATGAATTTGAAAGGAAAATTTCATTTTAGTCAAATGGATCCAAATTGTGTTTTTACATCGAAAAACTCATTTGTAAGTGAACTAAACTTAAAATTGGGCCAAAAAAAAAAAAAACATTTTTAAATGGGAAAATGACAAGTTGAATTAGTGGAACCAAAGCGTTCAGAAACTAATTTTTTGTGCTTAAAATTATTTCGATTTTGAGTGCTAAAATAGCATTTTGCAAGCAAATTGATCATCAGAATGAATTCGGGTGGTGATTTCTAATATTCTACGCTGAAAAGAATATTAAATTTCGAAAAATGAAGATTTGAAATTTCCCATAGCAATAACATGGGTAATGTATTTTCAAAGTGAAATGCACACTTTTTTTTTTGCAATACTTGGATTTTGAGTTATAAAATGCCACTTTAATGACCCTTTGAATGCGTAAATCGATTCGTGTGATGATTTCTATAGCCCTTGGTGGAAAAAGACGGTAAAATTCGAAAATTGAGAAATTTACCTTACGATTAATTTGGAAGAAAATGAAAATGTTTGAATATGCCTTTTTCGGGACTAAATTTTGACCAACTTCACATTTTGCAAATATTAAAAATTTGGAATTGGATATTCTCCTATATATAAGCTTCAATTTCACCAAAGGAAAAAATTTTGAAAATTTTTCTTTTTGAACAACAATTTATTGAAAATGGTCCCAATGTATTTTCAATGGGGGAAATTGGCTTTTCGACAAAATGGCTCAAACGCTTTAAAATTCCGATTTTATGTTGTAAAACTGTTTTGTAGTCTTTCTTAGTCCAAATTTTTATTTTTTTGTTTTGTTATTATTATTTTTCTTATAATCAGAAATTCAATATTTGCGAAAATGGTCAAATTTTTCAGTTTTGTGTGTACTTGAAAGGAAAATTTCATTTTGGTCAAATGGATCCAAATTGTGTTTTTACATCGAAAAACTCATTTTAAAATGAACTAAATTTAAAATTTGGCCAAAAAAACATTTTTAAATGGGAAAATGACAAGTTGAATTGGTGGAACCAAAGCGCTCAGAAACTAATTTTAGCCCATTTTTTGTGCTTAAAATTATTTCGATTTTGAGTGCTAAAATAGCATTTTGCAAGCAAATTGATCATCAGAATGAATTCGGGTGGTGATTTCTAATATTCTACGCTGAAAAGAATATTAAATTTCGAAAAATGAAGATTTGAAATTTCCCATAGCAATAACATGGCTAATGTATTTTCAAAGTGAAATGCACACTTTTTTTTTTGCAATACTTGGATTTTGAGTTATAAAATGCCACTTTAATGACCCTTTGAATGCGTAAATCGATTCGTGTGATGATTTCTATAGCCCTTGGTTGAAAAAGACGGTAAAATTCGAAAATTGAGAAATTTACCTTACGATTAATTTGGAAGAAAATGAAAATGTTTGAATATGCCTTTTTCGGGACTAAATTTTGACCAACTTCACATTTTGCAAATATTAAAAAATTTTAATTGGATATTCTCCTATATATAAGCTTCAATTTCACCAAAGGAAAAAATTTTGAAAATTTTTCTTTTTGAACAACAATATATTGAAAATGGTCCCCATGTATTTTCAATGGGGGAAATTGGCTTTTCGACAAAATGGCTCAAACGTTTTAAAATTCCGATTTTATGTTGTAAAAATGTTTTGTAGTCATTCTTAGTCCAAATTTGATTATTTTTTTTGTTGTTATTATCATTTTTCTTAAAAGCAGAAATTCAATATTTCGAAAATTGTAAAATTTTTCAGTTTTGTATGTATTTGAAAGGAAAATTTCATTTTAGTCAAATGGATCCGAATTGTGTTTTTACATCGAAAAACTCATTTTTAAGTGAACTAAATTTAAAATTGGGCCAAAAAAAAAAAAAAAAACATTTTTAAATGGGAAAATGACAAGTTGAATTGGTGGAACCAAAGCGTTCAGAAACTAATTTTTTGTGCTTAAAATTATTTCGATTTTGAGTGCTAAAATAGCATTTTGCAAGCAAATTGATCATAAGAATGAATTCGGGTGGTGATTTCTAATATTCTACGCTAAAAAGAATATTAAATTTCGAAAAATGAAGATTTGAAATTTCCCATAGCAATAACATGGCTAATGTATTTTCAAAGTGAAATGCACACTTTTTTTTTTGCAATACTTGGATTTTGAGTTATAAAATGCCACTTTAATGACCCTTTGAATGCGTAAATCGATTCGTGTGATGATTTTTATAGCCCTTGGTTGAAAAAGACGGTAAAATTCGAAAATTGAGAAATTTACCTTACGATTAATTTGGAAGAAAATGAAAATGTTTGAATATGCCTTTTTCGGGACTAAATTTTGACCAACTTCACATTTTGCAAATATTAAAAATTTGGAATTGGATATTCTCCTATATATAAGCTTCAATTTCACCAAAGGAAAAAATTTTGAAAATTTTTCTTTTTGAACAACAATTTATTGAAAATGGTCCCCATGTATTTTCAATGGGGGAAATTGGGTTTTCGACAAAATGGCTCAAACGTTTTAAAATTCCGATTTTATGTTGTAAAAATGTTTTGTAGTCATTCTTAGTCCAAATTTGATTATTTTTTTTTTTTTGTTATTATCATTTTTCTTAAAAGCAGAAATTCAATATTTCGAAAATGGTAAAATTTTTCAGTTTTGTATGTATTTGAAAGGAAAATTTCATTTTAGTCAAATGGATCCAAATTGTGTTTTTACATCGAAAAACTCATTTTTAAGTGAACTAAATTTAAAATTGGGCCAAAAAAAAAAAAAAAAAAAACATTTTTAAATGGGAAAATGACAAGTTGAATTGGTGGAACCAAAGCGTTCAGAAACTAATTTTTTGTGCTTAAAATTATTTCGATTTTGAGTGCTAAAATAGCATTTTGCAAGCAAATTGATCATCAGAATGAATTCGGGTGGTGATTTCTAATATTCTAAGCTAAAAAGAATATTAAATTTCGAAAAATGAAGATTTGAAATTTCCCATAACAATAACATGGCTAATGTATTTTCAAAGTGAAATGCACACTTTTTTTTTTGCAATACTTGGATTTTGAGTTATAAAATGCCACTTTAATGACCCTTTGAATGCGTAAATCGATTCGTGTGATGATTTTTATAGCCCTTGGTTGAAAAAGACGGTAAAATTCGAAAATTGAGAAATTTACCTTACGATTAATTTGGAAGAAAATGAAAATGTTTGAATATGCCTTTTTCGGGACTAAATTTTGACCAACTTCACATTTTGCAAATATTAAAAATTTGGAATTGGATATTCTCCTATATATAAGCTTCAATTTCACCAAAGGAAAAAATTTTGAAAATTTTTCTTTTTGAACAACAATTTATTGAAAATGGTCCCCATGTATTTTCAATGGGGGAAATTGGGTTTTCGACAAAATGGCTCAAACGTTTTAAAATTCCGATTTTATGTTGTAAAAATGTTTTGTAGTCATTCTTAGTCCAAATTTGATTATTTTTTTTTTTTTGTTATTATCATTTTTCTTAAAAGCAGAAATTCAATATTTCGAAAATGGTAAAATTTTTCAGTTTTGTATGTATTTGAAAGGAAAATTTCATTTTAGTCAAATGGATCCAAATTGTGTTTTTACATCGAAAAACTCATTTTTAAGTGAACTAAATTTAAAATTGGGCCAAAAAAAAAAAAAAAAAAAAACATTTTTAAATGGGAAAATGACAAGTTGAATTGGTGGAACCAAAGCGTTCAGAAACTAATTTTTTGTGCTTAAAATTATTTCGATTTTGAGTGCTAAAATAGCATTTTGCAAGCAAATTGATCATCAGAATGAATTCGGGTGGTGATTTCTAATATTCTAAGCTAAAAAGAATATTAAATTTCGAAAAATGAAGATTTGAAATTTCCCATAACAATAACATGGCTAATGTATTTTCAAAGTGAAATGCACACTTTTTTTTTTGCATAGTAATTATTCAAAATCGATTCGTGTGATGATTTCTATAGCCCTTGGTCAAAGAAGATAGTAAAATTCGAAAATGGAGAAATTTGATTTTTCCCTTTCGATTAATTTCGGGAAATGAAAATGTTTGAAACTGCCTTTTTTGGGAACAAATTTTGACCCACTTCACATTTTGCAAATATTGAAAATTTGGAATTGGATATTCTCCTATATATAAGCTTCAATTTCACCAAAGGAAAAAATTTTGAAAATTTTTCTTTTTCAACAACAATTCATTGAAAATGGCCCCCATGTATTTTCAATGGGGGAAATTGGCTTTTCGACAAAATGGCTCAAACGCTTTCAAATTTCGATTTTATGTTGTAAAACAGTTTTGTAGTCTTTCTTAGTCCAAATTTTAATTTTTTTGTTTTGTTATAATTATTTTTCTTAAAATCAGAAATTCAATATTTCGAAAATGGTCAAATTTTTCAGTTTTGTGTGTACTTGAAAGGAAAATTTCATTTTGGACAAATGGATCCAAATTGTGATTTTACATCGAAAAACTCATTTTAAAGTAAACTAAATTTAAAATTTGGCCAAAAAGACATTTTTAAATGGGAAAAATACAAGTTGAATTGGTGGAACCAAAGCGCTCAGAAACTAATTTTAGCCTATTTTTTGTGCTTAAAATTATTTCGATTTTGAGTGCTAAAATAGAATTTTACAAGCAAATTGATCATCAGAATGAATTCGGGTGGTGATTTTTTTTATCCTAAGCCAAAATGAAGGTTAAATTTCGAAAAATGAGCATTTGAAGTTTCCCATAGCAATAACATGGCTAATGTATTTTCAAAGTGAAATGCACACTTTTTTTGTTGCAATACTTGGATTTTGAGTAGTAAAATGCCACTTTAATGACCCATTGAATGCGTAAATCGATTCGTGTGATAATTTCTATAGCCCTTGGTTGAAAAAGATAGTAAAATTCGAAAATTGAGAAATTTCCCTTACGATTAATTTGGAAAAAATTGAAAATGAAAATGTTTGAAACTGCCTTTTTTGGGAAAAATTTTAACCAACTTCACATTTTGCAAATATTAAAAATTTGGAATTGGATATTCTCCTATATATAAGCTTCAATTTCACCAAAGGAAAAAATTTTGAAAATTTTTCTTTTTGAGCAACAATTCATTGAAAAAAGTCCCCATGTATTTTCATTGGGGGAAATTGGGTTTTCGACAAAATGGCTCAAACGCTTTAAAAATCCGATTTTATGTTGTAAAACTGTTTTGTAGTCTTTCTTTGTCCAAATTTTAATTTTTTTGTTTTGTATTATTATTTTTGTTAAAATCAGAAATCCAATATTTCGAAAATGGTCAAATTTTTCAGTTTTGTGTGTACTTGAAAGGAAAATTTCATTTTGGTCAAATGGATCCAAATTGTGTTTTTACATCGAAAAACTCATTTTAAAGTGAACTAAATTTAAAAATTGGCCAAAAAAACATTTTTAAATAAAAAATGACAAGTTGAATTGGTGGAACCAAAGCACTCAGAAACTAATTTTAGCCCATTTTTTGTGCTTAAAATTATTTCGATTTTGAGTGCTAAAATAGCATTTTTACAAGCAAATTGATCATCAGAATGAATTCGGGTGGTGATTTTTTTTTATCCTAAGCCAAAATGAAGGTTAAATTTCGAAAAATGAGAATTTTAAATTTCCCATAGCAATAACATGGCTAATGTATTTTCAAAGTGAAATGCAAACTTTTTTTGTTGCAATACTTGGATTTTGAATAGTAAAATGCCACTTTAATGACCCATTGAATGCGTAAATCGATTCGTGTGATGATTTCTATAGCTCTTGGTTGAAAAAGATAATAAAATTCGAAAATTGAGAAATTTCCCTTACGATTAATTTGGAAAAAATTGAAAATAAAAATGTTTGAAAATGCCTTTTTTGGGACCAAACTTTGACCCACTTAACATTTTGCAAATATTAAAAATTTGGAATTGGAGATTCTCCTATATATACGCTTCAATTTCACCAAAGGAAAAAATTTTGAAATTTTTTCTTTTTGAACAACAATTCATTGAAAATGGCCCCCATGTATTTTCAATGGGGGAAATTGGCTTTTCGACAAAATGGCTCAAACGCTTTCAAATTCCGATTTTATGTTGTAAAAATGTTTTAGAGTCATTCTTAGTCCAAATTTGATTTTTTTTTTTGTTATTATTATTTTTCTTAAAATCAGAAATTCAATATTTCGAAAATGGTCAAATTTTTCAGTTTTGTATGTATTTGAAAGGAAAATTTCATTTTTGTCAAATGGATCTAAATTGTGTTTTTACATCGAAAAACTCATTTTAAGGGAACTAAATTTAAAATTTGGCCAAAATGACATTTTTAAATGGGAAAATGACAAGTTGAATTGGTGGAACCAAAGCGCTCAGAAACTAATTTTAGCCCATTTTTTGTGCTTAAAATTATTTCGATTTTGAGTGCTAAAATAGCATTTTTACAAGCAAATTGATCATCAGAATGAATTCGGGAGGTGATTTTTTTTTATCCTAAGCCAAAATGAAGGTTAAATTTCGAAAAATGAGCATTTGAAATTTCCCATAGCAATAACATGGCTAATGTATTTTCAAAGTGAAATGCACACTTTTTTTTGCAATACTTGGATTTTGAGTAGTAAAATGCCACTTTAATGACCCATTGAATGCATAAATCGATTCGTGTGATGATTTCTATAGCCCTTGGTTGAAAAAGATAGTAAAATTCGAAAATTGAGAAATTTCCCTTACGATTAATTTGGAAAAAATTGAAAATGAAAATGTTTGAAACTGCCTTTTTTGGGAACAAATTTTGACCCACTTCACATTTAGCAAATATTAAAAATTTGGAATTGGATATTCTCCTATATGTAAGCTTCAATTTCACTAAAGGAAAAAATTTTGAAAATAATTCTTTTTGAACAACAATTCATTGAAAATGGCCCCCATGTATTTTCAATGGGGGAAATTGGCTTTTCGACAAAATGGCTCAAACGCTTTCAAATTCCGATTTTATGTTGTAAAAATGTTTTAGAGTCATTCTTAGTCCAAATTTGATTTTTTTTTTTGTTATTATTATTTTTCTTAAAATCAGAAATTCAATATTTCGAAAATGGTCAAATTTTTCAGTTTTGTATGTATTTGAAAGGAAAATTTCATTTTTGTCAAATGGATCTAAATTGTGTTTTTACATCGAAAAACTCATTTTAAGGGAACTAAATTTAAAATTTGGCCAAAATGACATTTTTAAATGGGAAAATGACAAGTTGAATTGGTGGAACCAAAGCGCTCAGAAACTAATTTTAGCCCATTTTTTGTGCTTAAAATTATTTCGATTTTGAGTGCTAAAATAGCATTTTACAAGCAAATTGATCATCAGAATGAATTCGGGTGTTGATTTCTAATATTCTACGCTAAAAAGAAGGTTAAATTTCGAAAAATGAGGATTTGAAATTTCCCATAGCAATAACATGGCTAATGTATTTTCAAAGTGAAATGCAAACTTTTTTTGTTGCAATACTTGGATTTTGAGTAGTAAAATGCCACTTTAATGACCCATTGACTGCGTAAATCGATTCGTGTGATGATTTCTATAGCCCTTGGTTGAAAAAGATAGTAAAATTCGAAAATTGAGAAATTCAGAAAAAATTGAACATGAAAATGTTTGAAACTGCCTTTATTGGGAACAAATTTTGACCCACTTTACATTTTGCAAATATTACAAATTTGGAATTGGAGATTCTCCTATATATACGCTTCAATTTCACCAAAGGAAAAAATTTTGAAAATTTTTCTTTTTGAACAACAATTCATTGAAAATGGTCCCCATGTATTTTCAATGGGGGAAATTGGCTTTTCGACAAAATGGCTCAAACGCTTTAAAATTCCGATTTTATGTTGTAAAACTGATTTGTAGTCTTTCTTAGTCCAAATCTTAATTTTTTTTTTTTTTTGTTATTATTATTTTTGTTAAAATCAGAAATCCAATATTTCGAAAATGGTCAAATTTTTCAGTTTTGTGTGTACTTCAAAGGAAAATTTCATTTTGGTCAAATGGATCCAAATTGTGTTTTCACATCGAAAAACTCATTTTAAAGTGAACTAAATTTAAAAATTGGCCAAAAAAACATTTTTTAATAAAAAATGACACGTTGAATTGGTGGAACCAAAGCACTCAGAAACTAATTTAGCCCATTTTTTGTGCTTAAAATTATTTCGATTTTGAATGCTAAAATAGCATTTTTACAAGCAAATTGATCATCAGAATGAATTCGGGAGGTGATTTTTTTTTATCCTAAGCCAAAATGAAGGTTAAATTTCGAAAAATGAGCATTTGAAATTTCCCATAGCAATAACATGGCTAATGTATTTTCAAAGTGAAATGCACACTTTTTTTTGCAATACTTGGATTTTGAGTAGTAAAATGCCACTTTAATGACCCATTGAATGCATAAATCGATTCGTGTGATGATTTCTATAGCCCTTGGTTGAAAAAGATAGTAAAATTCGAAAATTGAGAAATTTCCCTTACGATTAATTTGGAAAAAATTGAAAATGAAAATGTTTGAAACTGCCTTTTTTGGGAACAAATTTTGACCCACTTCACATTTAGCAAATATTAAAAATTTGGAATTGGATATTCTCCTATATGTAAGCTTCAATTTCACTAAAGGAAAAAATTTTGAAAATAATTCTTTTTGAACAACAATTCATTGAAAATGGCCCCCATGTATTTTCAATGGGGGAAATTGGGTTTTCGACAAAATGGCTCAAACGCTTTAAAATTCCGATTTTATATTGTAAAACTGTTTTGTAGTCTTTCTTTATCCAAATTTTAATTTTTTTGTTTTGTTATTAATATTTTTGTTAAAATCAAAATACAATATTTCGAAAATGGTCACATTTTTCAGTTTTGTGTGTACTTGAAAGGAAAATTTCATTTTGGTCAAATGGATCCAAATTGTGTTTTTACATCGAAAATCTCATTTTAAAGTGAACTAAATTTAAAAATTGGCCAAAAAAACATTTTTAATAAAAAAATGACAAGTTGAATTGGTGGAACCAAAGCACTCAGAAACTAATTTTAGCCCATTTTTTGTGCTTAAATTATTTCGATTTTGAGTGCTAAAATAGCATTTTACCAGCAAATAGATCATCAGAATGAATTCGGGTGGTGATTTCTAATATTCTACGCTAAAAAGAAGGTTAAATTTCGAAAAATGAGGATTTGAAATTGAAATTTTGAGTGAGGATTTTGAAATTTGAAAAATGAAAATTTCATTTTGGTCAAATGGATCCAAATTGTGTTTTTACATCGAAAAACTCATTTTAAAGTGAACTAAATTTAAAATTTGGCCAAAATGACATTTTTAAATGGCAAAATGACAAGTTGAATTGATGGAACCAAAGCGCTCAGAAACTAATTTTAGCCCATTTTTTGTGCTTAAAATTATTTCGATTTTGAGTGCTAAAATAGCATTTTTACAAGCAAATTGATCATCAGAATAATTCGGGTGGTGATTTCTAATATTCTACGCTAAAAAGAAGGTTAAATTTCGAAAAATGAGGATTTGAAATTTCCCATAGCAATAACATGGCTAATGTATTTTCATAGTGAAATGAAAACTTTTTTTGTTGCAATACTTGGATTTTGAGTAGTAAAATGCCACTTTAATGACCCATTGAATGCGTAAATCGATTCGTGTGATGATTTCTATAGCCCTTGGTTGAAAAAGATAGTAAAATTCGAAAATTGAGAAATTTCCCTTACGATAAATTTGGAAAAAATTGAAAATGAAAATGTTTGAAACTGCCTTTTTTGGGAACAAATTTTGACCCACTTCACATTTAGCAAATATTAAAAATTTGGAATTGGATATTCTCCTATATATAAGCTTCAATTTCACTAAAGGAAAAAATTTTGAAATTTTTTCTTTTTGAACAACAATTCATTGAAAATGGCCCCCATGTATTTTCACTGGGGGAAATTGGGTTTTCGACAAAATGGCTCAAACGCTTTCAAATTCCGATTTTATGTTGTAAAAAAATTTTGTAGTCATTCTTTGTCCAAATTTGATTTTTTTTTTGTTATTATTATTTTTCTTAAAATCAGAAATTCAATATTTCGAAAATGGTCAAATTTTTCAGTTTTGTATGTATTTGAAAGGAAAATTTCATTTTTGTCAAATGGATCTAAATTGTGTTTTTACATCGAAAAACTCATTTTAAAGTGAACTAAATTTAAAATTTGGCCAAAATGACATTTTTAAATGGGAAAATGACAAGTAAATTGGTGGAACCAAAGCGCTCAGAAACTAATTTTAGCCCATTTTTTGTGATTAAAATTATTTCGATTTTGAGTGCTAAAATAGCATTTTACAAGCAAATTGATCATCAGAATGAATTCGGGTGGTGATTTCTAATATTCTACGTTAAAAAGAAGGTTAAATTTCGAAAAATGATAATTTGAAATTTCCCATAGCAATAACATGGCTAATGTATTTTCAAAGTGAAATGCAAACTTTTTTTGTTGCAATACTTGGATTTTGAGTAGTAAAATGCCACTTTAATGACCCATTGAATGCGTAAATCGATTCGTGTGATGATTTCTATAGCCCTTGGTTGAAAAAGATAGTAAAATTCGAAAATTGAGAAATTTCCCTTACGATTAATTTGGAAAAAATTGAAAATGAAAATGTTTGAAACTGCCTTTTTTGGGAACAAATTTTGACCCACTTCACATTTAGCAAATATTAAAAATTTGGAATTGGATATTCTACTATATATAAGCTTCAATTTCACTAAAGGAAAAAATTTTGAAAATTTTTCTTTTTGAACAACAATTCATTGAAAATGGCCCCCATGTATTTTCACTGGGGGAAATTGGGTTTTCGACAAAATGGCTCAAACGCTTTCAAATTCCGATTTTATGTTGTAAAACTGTTTTGTAGTCTTTCTTTGTCCAAATTTTAATTTTTTTGTTTTGTATTATTATTTTTGTTAAAATCAGAAATCCAATATTTCGAAAATGGTCAAATTTTTCAGTTTTGTGTGTACTTGAAAGGAAAATTTCATTTTGGTCAAATGGATCCAAATTGTGTTTTTACATCGAAAAACTCATTTTAAAGTGAACTAAATTTAAAAATTGGCCAAAAAAACATTTTTAAATAAAAAATGACAAGTTGAATTGGTGGAACCAAAGCACTCAGAAACTAATTTTAGCCCATTTTTTGTGCTTAAAATTATTTCGATTTTGAGTGCTAAAATAGCATTTTTACAAGCAAATTGATCATCAGAATGAATTCGGGTGGTGATTTTTTTTTATCCTAAGCCAAAATGAAGGTTAAATTTCGAAAAATGAGAATTTTAAATTTCCCATAGCAATAACATGGCTAATGTATTTTCAAAGTGAAATGCAAACTTTTTTTGTTGCAATACTTGGATTTTGAATAGTAAAATGCCACTTTAATGACCCATTGAATGCGTAAATCGATTCGTGTGATGATTTCTATAGCTCTTGGTTGAAAAAGATAATAAAATTCGAAAATTGAGAAATTTCCCTTACGATTAATTTGGAAAAAATTGAAAATAAAAATGTTTGAAAATGAATTTTTTGGGACCAAACTTTGACCCACTTAACATTTTGCAAATATTAAAAATTTGGAATTGGAGATTCTCCTATATATACGCTTCAATTTCACCAAAGGAAAAAATTTTGAAATTTTTTCTTTTTGAACAACAATTCATTGAAAATGGCCCCCATGTATTTTCAATGGGGGAAATTGGCTTTTCGACAAAATGGCTCAAACGCTTTCAAATTCCGATTTTATGTTGTAAAAATGTTTTAGAGTCATTCTTAGTCAAAATTTGATTTTTTTTTGTTGTTATTATTATTTTTCTTAAAATCAGAAATTCAATATTTCGAAAATGGTCAAATTTTTCAGTTTTGTATGTATTTGAAAGGAAAATTTCATTTTTGTCAAATGGATCTAAATTGTGTTTTTACATCGAAAAACTCATTTTAAAGTGAACTAAATTTAAAATTTGGCCAAAATGACATTTTTAAATGGGAAAATGACAAGTTGAATTGGTGGAACCAAAGCGCTCAGAAACTAATTTTAGCCCATTTTTTGTGCTTAAAATTATTTCGATTTTGAGTGCTAAAATAGCATTTTTACAAGCAAATTGATCATCAGAATGAATTCGGGTGGTGATTTTTTTTATCCTAAGCCAAAATGAAGGTTAAATTTCGAAAAATGAGAATTTGAAATTTCCCATAGCAATAACATGGCTAATGTATTTTCAAAGTGAAATGCAAACTTTTTTTGTTGCAATACTTGGATTTTGAGTAGTAAAATGCCACTTTAATGACCCATTGAATGCGTAAATCGATTCGTGTGATGATTTCTATAGCCCTTGGTTGAAAAAGATAGTAAAATTCGAAAATTGAGAAATTTGGAAAAAATTGAACATGAAAATGTTTGAAACTGCCTTTTTTGGGAACAAATTTTGACCCACTTTACATTTTGCAAATATTACAAATTTGGAATTGGAGATTCTCCTATATATACGCTTCAATTTCACCAAAGGAAAAAATTTTGAAAATTTTTCTTTTTGAACAACAATTCATTGAAAATGGTCCCCATGTATTTTCAATGGGGGAAATTGGCTTTTCGACAAAATGGCTCAAACGCTTTAAAATTCCTATTTTATGTTGTAAAACTGATTTGTAGTCTTTCTTAGTCCAAATCTTAATTTTTTTTTTTTTGTTATTATTATTTTTGTTAAAATCAGAAATCCAATATTTCGAAAATGGTCAAATTTTTCAGTTTTGTGTGTACTTCAAAGGAAAATTTCATTTTGGTCAAATGGATCCAAATTGTGTTTTCACATCGAAAAACTCATTTTAAAGTGAACTAAATTTAAAAATTGGCCAAAAAAACATTTTTAATAAAAAATGACACGTTGAATTGGTGGAACCAAAGCACTCAGAAACTAATTTAGCCCATTTTTTGTGCTTAAAATTATTTCGATTTTGAATGCTAAAATAGCATTTTTACAAGCAAATTGATCATCAGAATGAATTCGGGAGGTGATTTTATTTTATCCTAAGCCAAAATGAAGGTTAAATTTCGAAAAATGAGCATTTGAAATTTCCCATAGCAATAACATGGCTAATGTATTTTCAAAGTGAAATGCACACTTTTTTTTGCAATACTTGGATTTTGAGTAGTAAAATGCCACTTTAATGACCCATTGAATGCATAAATCGATTCGTGTGATGATTTCTATAGCCCTTGGTTGAAAAAGATAGTAAAATTCGAAAATTGAGAAATTTCCCTTACGATTAATTTGGAAAAAATTGAAAATGAAAATGTTTGAAACTGCCTTTTTTGGGAACAAATTTTGACCCACTTCACATTTAGCAAATATTAAAAATTTGGAATTGGATATTCTCCTATATATAAGCTTCAATTTCACTAAAGGAAAAAATTTTGAAAATAATTCTTTTTGAACAACAATTCATTGAAAATGGCCCCTATGTATTTTCAATGGGGGAAATTGGCTTTTCGACAAAATGGCTCAAACGCTTTCAAATTCCGATTTTATGTAGTAAAAATGTTTTGTAGTCATTCTTAGTCCAAATTTTATTTTTTTTTTATTTTTTTTTGTTATTATTATTTTTCTTAAAATCAGAAATTCAATATTTCGAAAATGGTCAAATTTTTCAGTTTTGTATGTATTTGAAAGGAAAATTTCATTTTTGTCAAATGGATCTAAATTGTGTTTTTACATCGAAAAACTCATTTTAAAATGAACTAAATTTAAAATTTGGCCAAAAAAACATTTTTAAATGGGAAAATGACAAGTTGAATTGGTGGAACCAAAGCGCTCAGAAACTAATTTTAGCCCATTTTTTGTGCTTAAAATTATTTCGATTTTGAGTGCTAAAATAGCATTTTTACAAGCAAATTGATCATCGGAATGAATTCGGGTGGTGATTTTTTTTATCCTAAGCCAAAATGAAGGTTAAATTTCGAAAAATGAGCATTTGAAATTTCCCATAGCAATAACATGGCTAATGTATTTTCAAAGTGAAATGCACACTTTTTTTTGCAATACTTGGATTTTGAGTAGTAAAATGCCACTTTAATGACCCATTGAATGCGTAAATCGATTCGTGTGATGATTTCTATAGCCCTTGGTTGAAAAAGATAGTAAAATTCGAAAATTGAGAAATTGGAAATTTCCCTTACGAATAATTTGGGGAAAATGAAAATGTTTGAAACTGTCTTTTTTGGGACCCAAATTTTGATCCACTTCACATTTTGCAAATATTAAAAATTTGGAATTGGATATTCCCTTATATATAAGTTTCAATTTCACCAAACAAAAAAAGTTTGAAAATTTTTCATTTTGAGCATCAATTCATTGAAAATGGTCCCCATGTACTTTTAATGGGGGAAATTGAAAAATGGCTCAAACGCTTTCAAATTCCGATTTTATTTTGTAAAAATGTTTTGTAGTCTTTTTAGTCCAAATTTGATTTTTTTTTATTTGTTGTTGTTATTATTATTTTTCTTAAAATCAGAAATTCTATATTTCGAAAATGGTCAAATTTTTCAGTTTTGTATGAATTTGAAAGGAAAATTTCATTTTAGTCAAATGGATCCAAATTGTGTTTTTACATCGAAAAACTCATTTTTAAGTGAACTAAACTTAAAATTGGGCCAAAAAAAAAAAAACATTTTTAAATGGGAAAATGACAAGTTGAATTGGTGGAACCAAAGCGTTCAGAAACTAATTTTTTGGCTTAAAATTATTTCGATTTTGAGTGCTAAAATAGCACTTTGCAAGCAAATTGATCATCAGAATGAATTCGGGTGGTGATTTTTTTTATCCTAAGCCAAAATGAAGGTTAAATTTCGAAAAATGAGCATTTGAAATTTCCCATAGCAATAACATGGCTAATGTATTTTCAAAGTGAAATGCACACTTTTTTTGTTGCAATACTTGGATTTTGAGTAGTAAAATGCCACTTTAATGACCCATTGAATGCGTAAATCGATTCGTGTGATGATTTCTATAGCCCTTGGTTGAAAAAGACGGTAAAATTCGAAAATTGAGAAATTTACCTTACAATTAATTTGGAAGAAAATGAAAATGTTTGAATATGCCTTTTTCGGGACTAAATTTTGACCAACTTCACATTTTGCAAATATTTAAAATTTGGAATTGGATATTCTCCTATATATAAGCTTCAATTTCACCAAAGGAAAAAATTTTGAAAATTTTTCTTTTTCAACAACAATTCATTGAAAATGGCCCCCATGTATTTTCAATGGGGGAAATTGGCTTTTCGACAAAATGGCTCAAACGCTTTCAAATTTCGATTTTATGTTGTAAAACAGTTTTGTAGTCTTTCTTAGTCCAAATTTTAATTTTTTTGTTTTGTTATAATTATTTTTCTTAAAATCAGAAATTCAATATTTCGAAAATGGTCAAATTTTTCAGTTTTGTGTGTACTTGAAAGGAAAATTTCATTTTGGACAAATGGATCCAAATTGTGATTTTACATCGAAAAACTCATTTTAAAGTAAACTAAATTTAAAATTTGGCCAAAAAGACATTTTTAAATGGGAAAAATACAAGTTGAATTGGTGGAACCAAAGCGCTCAGAAACTAATTTTAGCCTATTTTTTGTGCTTAAAATTATTTCGATTTTGAGTGCTAAAATAGAATTTTACAAGCAAATTGATCATCAGAATGAATTCGGGTGGTGATTTTTTTTATCCTAAGCCAAAATGAAGGTTAAATTTCGAAAAATGAGCATTTGAAATTTCCCATAGCAATAACATGGCTAATGTATTTTCAAAGTGAAATGCACACTTTTTTTGTTGCAATACTTGGATTTTGAGTAGTAAAATGCCACTTTAATGACCCATTGAATGCGTAAATCGATTCGTATGATAATTTCTATAGCCCTTGGTTGAAAAAGATAGTAAAATTCGAAAATTGAGAAATTTCCCTTACGATTAATTTGGAAAAAATTGAAAATGAAAATGTTTGAAACTGCCTTTTTTGGGAAAAAATTTTGACCAACTTCACATTTTGCAAATATTAAAAATTTGGAATTGGATATTCTCCTATATATAAGCTTCAATTTCACCAAAGGAAAAAATTTTGAAAATTTTTCTTTTTGAGCAACAATTCATTGAAAAAAGTCCCCATGTATTTTCATTGGGGGAAATTGGGTTTTCGACAAAATGGCTCAAACGCTTTAAAAATCCGATTTTATGTTGTAAAACTGTTTTGTAGTCTTTCTTTGTCCAAATTTTAATTTTTTTGTTTTGTATTATTATTTTTGTTAAAATCAGAAATCCAATATTTCGAAAATGGTCAAATTTTTCAGTTTTGTGTGTACTTGAAAGGAAAATTTCATTTTGGTCAAATGGATCCAAATTGTGTTTTTACATCGAAAAACTCATTTTAAAGTGAACTAAATTTAAAAATTGGCCAAAAAAACATTTTTAAATAAAAAATGACAAGTTGAATTGGTGGAACCAAAGCACTCAGAAACTAATTTTAGCCCATTTTTTGTGCTTAAAATTATTTCGATTTTGAGTGCTAAAATAGCATTTTTACAAGCAAATTGATCATCAGAATGAATTCGGGTGGTGATTTTTTTTATCCTAAGCCAAAATGAAGGTTAAATTTCGAAAAATGAGAATTTTAAATTTCCCATAGCAATAACATGGCTAATGTATTTTCAAAGTGAAATGCAAACTATTTTTGTTGCAATACTTGGATTTTGAATAGTAAAATGCCACTTTAATGACCCATTGAATGCGTAAATCGATTCGTGTGATGATTTCTATAGCTCTTGGTTGAAAAAGATAATAAAATTCGAAAATTGAGAAATTTCCCTTACGATTAATTTGGAAAAAATTGAAAATAAAAATGTTTGAAAATGCCTTTTTTGGGACCAAACTTTGACCCACTTAACATTTTGCAAATATTAAAAATTTGGAATTGGAGATTCTCCTATATATACGCTTCAATTTCACCAAAGGAAAAAATTTTGAAATTTTTTCTTTTTGAACAACAATTCATTGAAAATGGCCCCCATGTATTTTCAATGGGGGAAATTGGCTTTTCGACAAAATGGCTCAAACGCTTTCAAATTCCGATTTTATGTTGTAAAAATGTTTTAGAGTCATTCTTAGTCCAAATTTGATTTTTTTTTGTTGTTATTATTATTTTTCTTAAAATCAGAAATTCAATATTTCGAAAATGGTCAAATTTTTCAGTTTTGTATGTATTTGAAAGGAAAATTTCATTTTTGTCAAATGGATCTAAATTGTGTTTTTACATCGAAAAACTCATTTTAAGGGAACTAAATTTAAAATTTGGCCAAAATGACATTTTTAAATGGGAAAATGACAAGTTGAATTGGTGGAACCAAAGCGCTCAGAAACTAATTTTAGCCCATTTTTTGTGCTTAAAATTATTTCGATTTTGAGTGCTAAAATAGCATTTTACAAGCAAATTGATCATCAGAATGAATTCGGGTGTTGATTTCTAATATTCTACGCTAAAAAGAAGGTTAAATTTCGAAAAATGAGGATTTGAAATTTCCCATAGCAATAACATGGCTAATGTATTTTCAAAGTGAAATGCAAACTTTTTTTGTTGCAATACTTGGATTTTGAGTAGTAAAATGCCACTTTAATGACCCATTGAATGCGTCGTGTGATGATTTCTATAGCCCTTGGTTGAAAAAGATAGTAAAATTCGAAAATTGAGAAATTCAGAAAAAATTGAACATGAAAATGTTTGAAACTGCCTTTTTTGGGAACAAATTTTGACCCACTTTACATTTTGCAAATATTACAAATTTGGAATTGGAGATTCTCCTATATATACGCTTCAATTTCACCAAAGGAAAAAATTTTGAAAATTTTTCTTTTTGAACAACAATTCATTGAAAATGGTCCCCATGTATTTTCAATGGGGGAAATTGGCTTTTCGACAAAATGGCTCAAACGCTTTAAAATTCCGATTTTATGTTGTAAAACTGATTTGTAGTCTTTCTTAGTCCAAATCTTAATTTTTTTTTTTTTTGTTATTATTATTTTTGTTAAAATCAGAAATCCAATATTTCGAAAATGGTCAAATTTTTCAGTTTTGTGTGTACTTCAAAGGAAAATTTCATTTTGGTCAAATGGATCCAAATTGTGTTTTCACATCGAAAAACTCATTTTAAAGTGAACTAAATTTAAAAATTGGCCAAAAAAACATTTTTTAATAAAAAATGACACGTTGAATTGGTGGAACCAAAGCACTCAGAAACTAATTTAGCCCATTTTTTGTGCTTAAAATTATTTCGATTTTGAATGCTAAAATAGCATTTTTACAAGCAAATTGATCATCAGAATGAATTCGGGAGGTGATTTTTTTTTATCCTAAGCCAAAATGAAGGTTAAATTTCGAAAAATGAGCATTTGAAATTTCCCATAGCAATAACATGGCTAATGTATTTTCAAAGTGAAATGCACACTTTTTTTTGCAATACTTGGATTTTGAGTAGTAAAATGCCACTTTAATGACCCATTGAATGCATAAATCGATTCGTGTGATGATTTCTATAGCCCTTGGTTGAAAAAGATAGTAAAATTCGAAAATTGAGAAATTTCCCTTACGATTAATTTGGAAAAAATTGAAAATGAAAATGTTTGAAACTGCCTTTTTTGGGAACAAATTTTGACCCACTTCACATTTAGCAAATATTAAAAATTTGGAATTGGATATTCTCCTATATGTAAGCTTCAATTTCACTAAAGGAAAAAATTTTGAAAATAATTCTTTTTGAACAACAATTCATTGAAAATGGCCCCCATGTATTTTCAATGGGGGAAATTGGGTTTTCGACAAAATGGCTCAAACGCTTTAAAATTCCGATTTTATATTGTAAAACTGTTTTGTAGTCTTTCTTTATCCAAATTTTAATTTTTTTGTTTTGTTATTAATATTTTTGTTAAAATCAAAATACAATATTTCGAAAATGGTCACATTTTTCAGTTTTGTGTGTACTTGAAAGGAAAATTTCATTTTGGTCAAATGGATCCAAATTGTGTTTTTACATCGAAAATCTCATTTTAAAGTGAACTAAATTTAAAAATTGGCCAAAATGACATTTTTAAATGGGAAAATGACAAGTAAATTGGTGGAACCAAAGCGCTCAGAAACTAATTTTAGCCCATTTTTTGTGATTAAAATTATTTCGATTTTGAGTGCTAAAATAGCATTTTACAAGCAAATTGATCATCAGAATGAATTCGGGTGGTGATTTCTAATATTCTACGTTAAAAAGAAGGTTAAATTTCGAAAAATGATAATTTGAAATTTCCCATAGCAATAACATGGCTAATGTATTTTCAAAGTGAAATGCAAACTTTTTTTGTTGCAATACTTGGATTTTGAGTAGTAAAATGCCACTTTAATGACCCATTGAATGCGTAAATCGATTCGTGTGATGATTTCTATAGCCCTTGGTTGAAAAAGATAGTAAAATTCGAAAATTGAGAAATTTCCCTTACGATTAATTTGGAAAAAATTGAAAATGAAAATGTTTGAAACTGCCTTTTTTGGGAACAAATTTTGACCCACTTCACATTTAGCAAATATTAAAAATTTGGAATTGGATATTCTACTATATATAAGCTTCAATTTCACTAAAGGAAAAAATTTTGAAAATTTTTCTTTTTGAACAACAATTCATTGAAAATGGCCCCCATGTATTTTCATTGGGGGAAATTGGCTTTTCGACAAAATGGCTCAAACGCTTTCAAATTCCGATTTTATGTTGTAAAAATGTTTTAGAGTCATTCTTAGTCCAAATTTGATTTTTTTTTTTTTGTTATTATTATTTTTCTTAAAATCAGAAATTCAATATTTCGAAAATGGTCAAATTTTTCAGTTTTGTATGTATTTGAAAGGAAAATTTCATTTTTGTCAAATGGATCTAAATTGTGTTTTTACATCGAAAAACTCATTTTAAGGGAACTAAATTTAAAATTTGGCCAAAATGACATTTTTAAATGGGAAAATGACAAGTTGAATTGGTGGAACCAAAGCACTCAGAAACTAATTTTAGCCCATTTTTTGTGCTTAAAATTATTTCGATTTTGAGTGCTAAAATAGCATTTTTACAAGCAAATTGATCATCAGAATGAATTGGGGTGGTGATTTTTTTTATCCTAAGCCAAAATGAAGGTTAAATTTCGAAAAATGAGAATTTTAAATTTCCCATAGCAATAACATGGCTAATGTATTTTCAAAGTGAAATGCAAACTATTTTTGTTGCAATACTTGGATTTTGAATAGTAAAATGCCACTTTAATGACCCATTGAATGCGTAAATCGATTCGTGTGATGATTTCTATAGCTCTTGGTTGAAAAAGATAATAAAATTCGAAAATTGAGAAATTTCCCTTACGATTAATTTGGAAAAAATTGAAAATAAAAATGTTTGAAAATGCCTTTTTTGGGACCAAACTTTGACCCACTTAACATTTTGCAAATATTAAAAATTTGGAATTGGAGATTCTCCTATATATACGCTTCAATTTCACCAAAGGAAAAAATTTTGAAATTTTTTCTTTTTGAACAACAATTCATTGAAAATGGCCCCCATGTATTTTCAATGGGGGAAATTGGCTTTTCGACAAAATGGCTCAAACGCTTTCAAATTCCGATTTTATGTTGTAAAAATGTTTTAGAGTCATTCTTAGTCCAAATTTGATTTTTTTTTTTTGTTATTATTATTTTTCTTAAAATCAGAAATTCAATATTTCGAAAATGGTCAAATTTTTCAGTTTTGTATGTATTTGAAAGGAAAATTTCATTTTTGTCAAATGGATCTAAATTGTGTTTTTACATCGAAAAACTCATTTTAAGGGAACTAAATTTAAAATTTGGCCAAAATGACATTTTTAAATGGGAAAATGACAAGTTGAATTGGTGGAACCAAAGCGCTCAGAAACTAATTTTAGCCCATTTTTTGTGCTTAAAATTATTTCGATTTTGAGTGCTAAAATAGCATTTTACAAGCAAATTGATCATCAGAATGAATTCGGGTGTTGATTTCTAATATTCTACGCTAAAAAGAAGGTTAAATTTCGAAAAATGAGGATTTGAAATTTCCCATAGCAATAACATGGCTAATGTATTTTCAAAGTGAAATGCAAACTTTTTTTGTTGCAATACTTGGATTTTGAGTAGTAAAATGCCACTTTAATGACCAATTGAATGCGTAAATCGATTCGTGTGATGATTTCTATAGCCCTTGGTTGAAAAAGATAGTAAAATTCGAAAATTGAGAAATTCAGAAAAAATTGAACATGAAAATGTTTGAAACTGCCTTTTTTGGGAACAAATTTTGACCCACTTTACATTTTGCAAATATTACAAATTTGGAATTGGAGATTCTCCTATATATACGCTTCAATTTCACCAAAGGAAAAAATTTTGAAAATTTTTCTTTTTGAACAACAATTCATTGAAAATGGTCCCCATGTATTTTCAATGGGGGAAATTGGCTTTTCGACAAAATGGCTCAAACGCTTTAAAATTCCGATTTTATGTTGTAAAACTGATTTGTAGTCTTTCTTAGTCCAAATCTTAATTTTTTTTTTTTTTGTTATTATTATTTTTGTTAAAATCAGAAATCCAATATTTCGAAAATGGTCAAATTTTTCAGTTTTGTGTGTACTTCAAAGGAAAATTTCATTTTGGTCAAATGGATCCAAATTGTGTTTTCACATCGAAAAACTCATTTTAAAGTGAACTAAATTTAAAAATTGGCCAAAAAAACATTTTTTAATAAAAAATGACACGTTGAATTGGTGGAACCAAAGCACTCAGAAACTAATTTAGCCCATTTTTTGTGCTTAAAATTATTTCGATTTTGAATGCTAAAATAGCATTTTTACAAGCAAATTGATCATCAGAATGAATTCGGGAGGTGATTTTTTTTTATCCTAAGCCAAAATGAAGGTTAAATTTCGAAAAATGAGCATTTGAAATTTCCCATAGCAATAACATGGCTAATGTATTTTCAAAGTGAAATGCACACTTTTTTTTGCAATACTTGGATTTTGAGTAGTAAAATGCCACTTTAATGACCCATTGAATGCATAAATCGATTCGTGTGATGATTTCTATAGCCCTTGGTTGAAAAAGATAGTAAAATTCGAAAATTGAGAAATTTCCCTTACGATTAATTTGGAAAAAATTGAAAATGAAAATGTTTGAAACTGCCTTTTTTGGGAACAAATTTTGACCCACTTCACATTTAGCAAATATTAAAAATTTGGAATTGGATATTCTCCTATATGTAAGCTTCAATTTCACTAAAGGAAAAAATTTTGAAAATAATTCTTTTTGAACAACAATTCATTGAAAATGGCCCCCATGTATTTTCAATGGGGGAAATTGGGTTTTCGACAAAATGGCTCAAACGCTTTAAAATTCCGATTTTATATTGTAAAACTGTTTTGTAGTCTTTCTTTATCCAAATTTTAATTTTTTTGTTTTGTTATTAATATTTTTGTTAAAATCAAAATACAATATTTCGAAAATGGTCACATTTTTCAGTTTTGTGTGTACTTGAAAGGAAAATTTCATTTTGGTCAAATGGATCCAAATTGTGTTTTTACATCGAAAATCTCATTTTAAAGTGAACTAAATTTAAAAATTGGCCAAAAAAACATTTTTAATAAAAAAATGACAAGTTGAATTGGTGGAACCAAAGCACTCAGAAACTAATTTTAGCCCATTTTTTGTGCTTAAATTATTTCGATTTTGAGTGCTAAAATAGCATTTTACCAGCAAATAGATCATCAGAATGAATTCGGGTGGTGATTTCTAATATTCTACGCTAAAAAGAAGGTTAAATTTCGAAAAATGAGGATTTGAAATTGAAATTTTGAGTGAGGATTTTGAAATTTGAAAAATGAAAATTTCATTTTGGTCAAATGGATCCAAATTGTGTTTTTACATCGAAAAACTCATTTTAAAGTGAACTAAATTTAAAATTTGGCCAAAATGACATTTTTAAATGGGAAAATGACAAGTTGAATTGATGGAACCAAAGCGCTCAGAAACTAATTTTAGCCCATTTTTTGTGCTTAAAATTATTTCGATTTTGAGTGCTAAAATAGCATTTTTACAAGCAAATTGATCATCAGAATAATTCGGGTGGTGATTTCTAATATTCTACGCTAAAAAGAAGGTTAAATTTCGAAAAATGAGGATTTGAAATTTCCCATAGCAATAACATGGCTAATGTATTTTCAAAGTGAAATGAAAACTTTTTTTGTTGCAATACTTGGATTTTGAGTAGTAAAATGCCACTTTAATGACCCATTGAATGGGTAAATCGATTCGTGTGATAATTTCTATAGACCTTGGTTGAAAAAGATAGTAAAATTCAAAAATTGAGAAATTTCCCTTACGATTAATTTGGAAAAAATTGAAAATGAAAATGTTTGAAACTGCCTTTATTGGGAACAAATTTTGAAAAACTTCACATTTTGCAAATATTAAAAATTTGGAATTGGAGATTCTCCTATATATAAGCTTCAATTTCACCAAAGGAAAAAATTTTGAAAATTTGTCTTTTTGAACAACAATTCATTGAAAATGGCCCCCATGTATTTTCACTGGGGGAAATTGGGTTTTCGACAAAATGGCTCAAACGCTTTAAAATTCCGATTTTATGTTGTAAAACTGTTTTGTAGTCTTTCTTTATCCAAATTTTAATTTTTTTGTTTTGTTATTATTATTTTTGTTAAAATCAAAATCCAATATTTCGAAAATGGTCAAATTTTTTAGTTTTGTGTGTACTTGAAAGGAAAATTTCATTTTGGTCAAATGGATCCAAATTGTGTTTTTACATCGAAAAACTCATTTTAAAGTGAACTAAATTTAAAATTTGTCCAAAATGACATTTTTAAATGGGAAAATGACAAGTTGAATTGGTGGAACCAAAGCGCTCAGAAACTAATTTTAGCCCATTCTTTGTGCTTAAAATTATTTCGATTTTGAGTGCTAAAATAGTATTTTACAAGTAAATTGATCATCAGAATGAATTCGGGTGGTGATTTCTAATATTCTACGCTAAAAAGAAGGTAAAATTTCGAAAAATGAGGATTTGAAATTTCCCATAGCAATAACATGGCTAATGTATTTTCAAAGTGAAATGCACACTTTATTTTGCAATACTTGGATTTTGAGTAGTAAAATGCCACTTTAATGACCCATTGAATGCGTAAATCGATTCGTGTGATAATTTCTATAGACCTTGGTTGAAAAAGATAGTAAAATTCAAAAATTGAGAAATTTCCCTTACGATTAATTTGGAAAAAATTGAAAATGAAAATGTTTGAAACTGCCTTTATTGGGAACAAATTTTGAAAAACTTCACATTTTGCAAATATTAAAAATTTGGAATTGGAGATTCTCCTATATATAAGCTTCAATTTCACCAAAGGAAAAAATTTTGAAAATTTGTCTTTTTGAACAACAATTCATTGAAAATGGCCCCCATGTATTTTCACTGGGGGAAATTGGGTTTTCGACAAAATGGCTCAAACGCTTTAAAATTCCGATTTTATGTTGTAAAACTGTTTTGTAGTCTTTCTTTATCCAAATTTTAATTTTTTTGTTTTGTTATTATTATTTTTGTTAAAATCAAAATCCAATATTTCGAAAATGGTCAAATTTTTCAGTTTTGTGTGTACTTGAAAGGAAAATTTCATTTTGGTCAAATGGATCCAAATTGTGTTTTTACATCGAAAAACTCATTTTAAAGTGAACTAAATTTAAAATTTGTCCAAAATGACATTTTTAAATGGGAAAATGACAAGTTGAATTGGTGGAACCAAAGCGCTCAGAAACTAATTTTAGCCCATTCTTTGTGCTTAAAATTATTTCGATTTTGAGTGCTAAAATAGTATTTTACAAGTAAATTGATCATCAGAATGAATTCGGGTGGTGATTTCTAATATTCTACGCTAAAAAGAAGGTAAAATTTCGAAAAATGAGGATTTGAAATTTCCCATAGCAATAACATGGCTAATGTATTTTCAAAGTGAAATGCACACTTTATTTTGCAATACTTGGATTTTGAGTAGTAAAATGCCACTTTAATGACCCATTGAATGCGTAAAT
This sequence comes from Linyphia triangularis, assembly GCA_963978545.1. Lineage (NCBI taxonomy): Eukaryota > Metazoa > Arthropoda > Arachnida > Araneae > Linyphiidae > Linyphia > Linyphia triangularis. The sequence goes on from OZ021728.1 coordinate 3,855,069, forward strand.
CGATTCGTGTGATGATTTCTATAGCCCTTGGTTGAAAAAGATAGTAAAATTCGAAAATTGAGAAATTTCCCTTACGATTAATTTGGAAAAAATTGAAAATGAAAATGTTTGAAACTGCCTTTTTTGGGAACAAATTTTGACCCACTTCACATTTAGCAAATATTAAAAATTTGGAATTGGATATTCTCCTATATATAAGCTTCAATTTCACTAAAGGAAAAAATTTTGAAATTTTTTCTTTTTGAACAACAATTCATTGAAAATGGCCCCCATGTATTTTCACTGGGGGAAATTGGGTTTTCGACAAAATGGCTCAAACGCTTTCAAATTCCGATTTTATGTTGTAAAAAAATTTTGTAGTCATTCTTTGTCCAAATTTGATTTTTTTTTTGTTATTATTATTTTTCTTAAAATCAGAAATTCAATATTTCGAAAATGGTCAAATTTTTCAGTTTTGTATGTATTTGAAAGGAAAATTTCATTTTTGTCAAATGGATCTAAATTGTGTTTTTACATCGAAAAACTCATTTTAAAGTGAACTAAATTTAAAATTTGGCCAAAATGACATTTTTAAATGGGAAAATGACAAGTAAATTGGTGGAACCAAAGCGCTCAGAAACTAATTTTAGCCCATTTTTTGTGATTAAAATTATTTCGATTTTGAGTGCTAAAATAGCATTTTACAAGCAAATTGATCATCAGAATGAATTCGGGTGGTGATTTCTAATATTCTACGTTAAAAAGAAGGTTAAATTTCGAAAAATGATAATTTGAAATTTCCCATAGCAATAACATGGCTAATGTATTTTCAAAGTGAAATGCAAACTTTTTTTGTTGCAATACTTGGATTTTGAGTAGTAAAATGCCACTTTAATGACCCATTGAATGCGTAAATCGATTCGTGTGATGATTTCTATAGCCCTTGGTTGAAAAAGATAGTAAAATTCGAAAATTGAGAAATTTCCCTTACGATTAATTTGGAAAAAATTGAAAATGAAAATGTTTGAAACTGCCTTTTTTGGGAACAAATTTTGACCCACTTCACATTTAGCAAATATTAAAAATTTGGAATTGGATATTCTACTATATATAAGCTTCAATTTCACTAAAGGAAAAAATTTTGAAAATTTTTCTTTTTGAACAACAATTCATTGAAAATGGCCCCCATGTATTTTCACTGGGGGAAATTGGGTTTTCGACAAAATGGCTCAAACGCTTTCAAATTCCGATTTTATGTTGTAAAACTGTTTTGTAGTCTTTCTTTGTCCAAATTTTTTTGTTTTGTTATTATTATTTTTGTTAAAATCAGAAATCCAATATTTCGAAAATGGTCAAATTTTTCAGTTTTGTGTGTACTTGAAAGGATAATTTCATTTTGGTCAAATGGATCCAAATTGTGTTTTTACATCGAAAATCTCATTTTAAAGTGAACTAAATTTAAAATTTGGCCAAAAAGACATTTTTAAATGGGAAAATGACAAGTTGAATTGGTGGAACCAAAGCGCTCAGAAACTAATTTTAGCCTATTTTTTGTGCTTAAAATTATTTCGATTTTGAGTGCTAAAATAGAATTTTACAAGCAAATTGATCATCAGAATGAATTCGGGTGGTGATTTTTTTTATCCTAAGCCAAAATGAAGGTTAAATTTCGAAAAATGAGCATTTGAAATTTCCCATAGCAATAACATGGCTAATGTATTTTCAAAGTGAAATGCACACTTTTTTTGTTGCATTACTTGGATTTTGAGTAGTAAAATGCCACTTTAATGACCCATTGAATGCGCAAATCGATTCGTGTGATAATTTCTATAGCCCTTGGTTGAAAAAGATAGTAAAATTCGAAAATTGAGAAATTTCCCTTACGATTAATTTGGAAAAAATTGAAAATGAAAATGTTTGAAACTGCCTTTTTTGGGAAAAAATTTTGACCAACTTCACATTTTGCAAATATTAAAAATTTGGAATTGGATATTCTCCTATATATAAGCTTCAATTTCACCAAAGGAAAAAATTTTGAAATTTTTTGTTTTTGAGCAACAATTCATTGAAAAAAGTCCCCATGTATTTTCATTGGGGGAAATTGGGTTTTCGACAAAATGGCTCAAACGCTTTAAAAATCCGATTTTATGTTGTAAAACTGTTTTGTAGTCTTTCTTTGTCCAAATTTTAATTTTTTTGTTTTGTATTATTATTTTTGTTAAAATCAGAAATCCAATATTTCGAAAATGGTCAAATTTTTCAGTTTTGTGTGTACTTGAAAGGAAAATTTCATTTTGGTCAAATGGATCCAAATTGTGTTTTTACATCGAAAAACTCATTTTAAAGTGAACTAAATTTAAAAATTGGCCAAAAAAACATTTTTAAATAAAAAATGACAAGTTGAATTGGTGGAACCAAAGCACTCAGAAACTAATTTTAGCCCATTTTTTGTGCTTAAAATTATTTCGATTTTGAGTGCTAAAATAGAATTTTACAAGCAAATTGATCATCAGAATGAATTCGGGTGGTGATTTTTTTTATCCTAAGCCAAAATGAAGGTTAAATTTCGAAAAATGAGCATTTGAAATTTCCCATAGCAATAACATGGCTAATGTATTTTCAAAGTGAAATGCAAACTTTTTTTGTTGCAATACTTGGATTTTGAATAGTAAAATGCCACTTTAATGACCCATTGAATGCGTAAATCGATTCGTGTGATGATTTCTATAGCTCTTGGTTGAAAAAGATAGTAAAATTCGAAAATTGAGAAATTTCCCTTACGATTAATTTGGAAAAAATTGAAAATGAAAATGTTTGAAACTGCCTTTTTTGGGAACAAATTTTGACCCACTTCACATTTAGCAAATATTAAAAATTTGGAATTGGATATTCTCCTATATATAAGCTTCAATTTCACTAAAGGAAAAAATTTTGAAAATAATTCTTTTGAACAACAATTCATTGAAAATGGCCCCCATGTATTTTCAATGGGGGAAATTGGCTTTTCGACAAAATGGCTCAAACGCTTTCAAATTCCGATTTTATGTAGTAAAAATGTTTTGTAGTCATTCTTAGTCCAAATTTTATTTTATTTTTATTTTTTTTTGTTATTATTATTTTTCTTAAAATCAGAAATTCAATATTTCGAAAATGGTCAAATTTTTCAGTTTTGTATGTATTTGAAAGGAAAATTTCATTTTTGTCAAATGGATCTAAATTGTGTTTTTACATCGAAAAACTCATTTTAAAGTGAACTAAATTTAAAATTTGGCCAAAAAGACATTTTTAAATGGGAAAATGACAAGTTGAATTGGTGGAACCAAAGCACTCAGAAACTAATTTTAGACCATTTTTTGTGCTTAAAATTATTTCGATTTTGAGTGCTAAAATAGCATTTTACTAGCAAATAGATCTTCAGAATGAATTCGGGTGGTAATTTCTAATATTCTACGCTAAAAAGAAGGTTAAATTTCGAAAAATGAGGATTTGAAATTGAAATTTTGAGTGAGGATTTTGAAATTTGAAAAATGAAAATTTCATTTTGGTCAAATGGATCCAAATTGTGTTTTTACATCGAAAAACTCATTTTAAAGTGAACTAAATTTAAAATTTGGCCAAAATGACATTTTTAAATGGGAAAATGACAAGTTGAATTGATGGAACCAAAGCGCTCAGAAACTAATTTTAGCCCATTTTTTGTGCTTAAAATTATTTCGATTTTGAGTGCTAAAATAGCATTTTTACAAGCAAATTGATCATCAGAATAATTCGGGTGGTGATTTCTAATATTCTACGCTAAAAAGAAGGTTAAATTTCGAAAAATGAGGATTTGAAATTTCCCATAGCAATAACATGGCTAATGTATTTTCAAAGTGAAATGAAAACTTTTTTTGTTGCAATACTTGGATTTTGAGTAGTAAAATGCCACTTTAATGACCCATTGAATGCGAAAATCGATTCGTGTGATGATTTCTATAGCTCTTGGTTGAAAAAGATAGTAACATTCGAAAATTGAGAAATTTCCCTTACGATTAATTTGGAAAAAATTGAAAATGAAAATGTTTGAAACTGCCTTTTTTGGGAACAAATTTTGACCCACTTCACATTTAGCAAATATTAAAAATTTGGAATTGGAGATTCTCCTATATATAAGCTTCAATTTCACCAAAGGAAAAAATTTTGAAAATTTGTCTTTTTGAACAACAATTCATTGAAAATGGCCCCCATGTATTTTCACTGGGGGAAATTGGGTTTTCGACAAAATGGCTCAAACGCTTTCAAATTCCGATTTTATGTTGTAAAACTGTTTTGTAGTCTTTCTTTGTCCAAATTTTTTTGTTTTGTTATTATTATTTTTGTTAAAATCAGAAATCCAATATTTCGAAAATGGTCAAATTTTTCAGTTTTGTGTGTACTTGAAAGGAAAATTTCATTTTGGTCAAATGGATCCAAATTGTGTTTTTACATCGAAAATCTCATTTTAAAGTGAACTAAATTTAAAAATTGGCCAAAAAAACATTTTTAAATAAAAAATGACAAGTTGAATTGGTGGAACCAAAGCACTCAGAAACTAATTTTAGCCCATTTTTTGAGCTTAAAATTATTTCGATTTTGAGTGCTAAAATAGCATTTTTACAAGCAAATTGATCATCAGAATAATTCGGGTGGTGATTTTTTTATTATCCTAAGCCAAAAAGAAGGTTAAATTTCAAAAAATGAGCATTTGAAAATTCCCATAGCAATAACATGGCTAATGTATTTTCAAAGTGAAATGCACACTTTTTTTTGCAATACTTGGATTTTGAGTAGTAAAATGCCACCTTAATGACCCATTGAATGCGTAAATCGATTTGTGTGATGATTTCTATAGCCCTTGGTTGAAAAAGATAGTAAAATTCGAAAATTGAGAAAATTGGAAAAAATTGAAAATTAAAATGTTTGAAACTGCCTTTTTTGGGAACAAATTTTGACCAACTTCACATTTTGCAAATATTAAAAATTTGGAATTGGATATTCTCCTATATATAAGCTTCAATTTCACCAAAGGAAAACAATTTTGAAAATTTGTCTTTTTGAACAACAATTCATTGAAAATGGCCCCCATGTATTTTCACTGGGGGAAATTGGGTTTTCGACAAAATGGCTCAAACGCTTTAAAATTCCGATTTTATGTTGTAAAACTGTTTTGTAGTCTTTCTTTGTCCAAATTTTAATTTTTTTGTTTTGTTATTATTATATTTGTTAAAATCAGAAATCCAATATTTCGAAAATGGTCAAATTTTTCAGTTTTGTGTGTACTTGAAAGGAAAATTTCATTTTGGTCAAATGAATCCAAATTGTGTTTTTACATCGAAAAACTCATTTTAAAGTGAACTAAATTTAAAATTTGGCCAAAAAGACATTTTTAATGGGAAAATGACAAGTTGAATTGGTGGAACCATAGCGCTCAGAAACTAATTTTAACCCATTTTTGTGCTTAAAATTATTTCGATTTTGAGTGCTAAAATAGCATTTTTACAAGCAAATTGATCATCGGAATGAATTTGGGTGGTGATTTTTTTTTATCCTAAGCCAAAATGAAGGTTAAATTTCAAAAAATGAGCATTTGAAATTTCCCATAGCAATAACATGGCTAATGTATTTTCAAAGTGAAATACACACTTTTTTATGCAATACTTGGATTTTGAGTAGTAAAATGCCACTTTAATGACCCATTGAATGCGAAAATCGATTCGTGTGATGATTTCTATAGCCCTTGGTTGAAAAAGATAGTAACATTCGAAAATTGAGAAATTTCCCTTACGATTAATTTGGAAAAAATTGAAAATGAAAATGTTTGAAACTGCCTTTTTTGGGAACAAATTTTGACCCATTTCACATTTTGCAAATATTAAAAATTTGGAATTGGATATTCTCCTATATATAAGCTTCAATTTCACTAAAGGGAAAAATTTTGAAAATTTTTCTTTTTGAACAACAATTCATTGAAAATGGCCCCAATGTATTTTCAATGGGGGAAATTGGCTTTTCGACAAAATGGCTCAAACGCTTTCAAATTCCGATTTTATGTTGTAAAAATGTTTTGTAGTCATTCTTAGTCCAAATTTGATTTTTTTTTTTTTTTTTTGTTATTATTATTTTTCTTAAAATCAGAAATTCAATATTTCGAAAATGGTCAAATTTTTCAGTTTTGTATGTATTTGAAAGGAAAATTTCATTTTGGACAAATGGATCCAAATTGTGTTTTTACATCGAAAAACTCATTTCAAAGTGAACTAAACTATTTTTTTTGGTAAAAAAATCAATTTTTTTTTTTTGCATTTCTCTACGTTTTGGAACATCCGGATTTCAAAAAACTGGCCTAGAAAAAATGTCCGTGTGTACGTGGTCAGCATAACTCCCGAACAAATAAATTGACTTACGATGTTTGGGGACCTACAATTATGGTTTTCGACAAAATTGCGTATACTCACGAGGTTGAAATCGGATGTTTCAGCAATTATTAAAAAAAAAAAACAGCTCTAATGATTTTGATTAAAATATTAGCGGTAATGCCTCTTAAAGTGTTCTGAACGTCCCCTCCTTCAAAATTTGTTCTTTTTTACCCATGTAAAAATTATTGCCAAAAATATCGCCAAATTGGCCTTTTTTATCAAAACGAGGGAAAATATGAAAACGGTAAATAACATCATTTCAATGCAATGACCTTCACTATAGTGTAGTTGAAAGTTGTACGATGTTCTACATCCCTAGTTCTAAATGTCTTCTTCAATAAATATAAGATTTACTTTTGTATTTGCTACCATAAAATGTTCTTCCCTGTTGCAGGAATTTTAAAAATTAAGTTAGTTGAAATCGATATTTTTGAAAAAAGTCAATGATTTTAAAATGGAAATACTGATCGTCGTGTTCATCGTATCTTAATCTTTATTCAATTCCTTATTATAATCTAAAGTAATATCGGCCTAAGTCCTGGGGTGGGGGTTTTATTAAAGTGTTTCTTTTTTTTAATTGAGAAAATTACATTTTTGTTTCAAATCTGTATTAAATTTCTCCAGTATTTACTGATGATGTCAATAGTGTTTTGGATAACTGTATCTGAATGATATCAAGAAACATCGTAATTATAAGAAATAAAAAAAAAAAAAGGCTTGTAAAAACATTAATCCTTGGCTAAGCGGGCAACCTTTTGTCTCGCGTTTAGTCGCGTGGGGGACAAATGTCCCCCAAATTCAAATTTTCGTGCATACCATTAAATTCGGGACCAAACGTCAAAGTGGGTATTTTAATTAAAAATACAAATTATTGAACAGAATCAAATAAAAATTAAAAAATATTTTTAAAATAACTTGAAAAAAGTTGTAAGAATTAAAAAATGATGGGCTTCCATCTATTGAGAAATTGACAATGAAATTTTTGTGGTGTACATTTCTCAAGTGCGCGACTAACTTAACAGAATATCTCGCAACTCCTTATTTTTACTTTTACATACGGTTACTATTTTCTTGATATTGAATTTTTAAGCCAGTCTTTTAAACAGTGTAGAAGATGCATTCTTTAAAAATCGATCTTACGCGATCGTCACGCATTTGGTCCTGGCCTTTGGCGTTGAATTTTATCAGGGGCATGGCGCAATATAGCTTTTGTATCTTACGTCAGAAAAATCAAAAGAAACAATTCAATCAAGCCCTAAGCTTGTTCAAGTATTTCTCTGCATAAAAAATAACTTCCACGCGGAACTTTCTCATCCCATACTTGTCACCTGTCTTTATCTGTCACAGATATACTAAAAATATTAAAATGGTTCGTGTCCAGTTTTCGAGTTATAACAACCCAACATAGGAAAACATTTTGTCTAGATCCCGTGCTATTCATATTTTCTAGATTATAAATTAATATGAATTTTTCTTTCAATTGCAATTAGAGAAAGTAATATTTTAGGTAAACGGATACACACCAAAATCTAGCTAATTTAAAAGCATGCAGCACTTAAACATTATAAAAACAGGCGCATTCATATTTTAAATTTCTTTATATCTGTAGACATAAACTAATTCATAATTATTTTTTGATGCTAGGAGATTTACAAATCCTTTATTTATTTCAAAGTCCTTGGACACCTGTAATAGCTATTTTAGTACAACACTGTACTCTGCCTGAATAATTGTAAACTAAAAAGAATTCTTTTGAAATTGTTTGTGATTGTCAAGTGTTTCTCTTTCAGTCATAACAAAACGCTGGGATGTTAGAGATCCTTGGAGGGAGGAAGGGTTTTGACCCTATAAACCTTCCCCCTGGTTTGCAGGCCTGAATTTTATCAGCACTATAACTTACTTAAAACAATAATTTTTATCATATAAGGGCGCTGCTCTTAATTTCAAGACTGATCTAATAACTCAGAAAAATATTATGCAAATTACATACCCATTTAAATAAGTTTCGAAGTAATCTCCCTCTTCCGTAATGCATTTCTGCGTTTAAAAGTTCCAGAATTAACTTTCCAAGTCCGCTTTCGGATTGCTTATCGAAACTTGGTGTTTTCTTGATGTGTGAAGGGGCTCCGCACACCCCCCTCGCTTTCAACTCCTCAGATGGCAGGACACACCAAACTTAATGAAAACTCGTCCTTTTTTAAAACATTAATTCAAATTCAATAAAACGTGTTAAGATCAGCTAAAACAACAACAAACGCGACCTGCCACAATAAAGATTGAGGAGGTCGTTTCAGCCTCTTCTTCGCTTAACACGTTAATTGCCAATCACGCGACATTGCGTATCGTGTTACACCCCAGTAGTTTGTCCTGATCAGACTGCACCCGATAGGAGGTGTCGTTTTTTTGCTAGAATTACCTGAAACTGAGTTTTAAAAACAAAAGCATCCAGATAACCTTATGGAGGAAGACAAGATGAATCTGATATGTATGTCACACGACAAATATTACTTTGTTAATTCCAGCATGAACGGAAAGTTCGATCGGGTGCAGTCTGATCAGGACAGATTACTGGGGAGCAATAAGTTATTCCGCGCTGATACGTGATCGGTAGCGAATGTGTTAACACGTTCGCTGCTGATCGCGCAGAACGTCGGGTTGTTCCCCAGTAGTATGTCCTGATCAGACTGCACCCGATCGGGTTTTCCGTTCATGCTGGAATTAACAAAGTAATATTTGTCGTGTGACATACATATATATCATATACATCTTGTCTTCCTCCATAAGGGTTTCTGAAAGCTTGTGTTTCTAAAACACAGTTTCGGGTAATTTCAGCAAAGAAAGACAACTCCGATCGAGTGCAGTCTGATCTGGACCAACTACTGGGGAACAACCCGACATTCCGTGCTGATACGTGATTGGCAACGAATGTGTTAACCTTCAAAGTGGCGAGCATCTATTGTCCGCACATCGGGCAGAGATGCGCGCGCATGAGACCGCAGCACTTCTTCGAACTTATCCTATATGACTTCATCAAACCTTGTTCTCTTCCTTGTGGCAATGGTCTACCAAAGCAAACTATTTTTTGCAGAAGCCTCACGATAACCATAGAAACGATAGGGCCTCTTTACGTCACGAATTTTGTTGACTGTTTTGATCGAACTGGTTTGGGGACATTTTCTTTTCTTAATATTTAAATAACTAATTTCTTTAAAGAACTTTTGCTTAAATATTTGGAATCGGGAAAAAAAATTCTTCATAACTCCTGTACTAATTTCACTCGTTTTTAAAAAATGCTGGAATTCAATTAGTACTCAGTATTTTCTCATATCCCAGATGCTAAACACACGGATCTTTCGACTCAATTCTTTTGAGAAATGCTTCTTTTGATATTTTTTTTTAGTTTTTATTTTCGCGTAGCTACAACTGTGTACGAGCAAAATTTTGACTTAATTCTAAAATAACATAACCCGTAAAAACAAAGTTTTTAGTACAAATCCTTTATAGACGGCATTGCCATTATTTATACACAGCGCCGATTCTATAAACAGAACTCTTAAATTATTCAAGAAAATTTTCCGAGAATGGGCACGTAATACAAATGTGCTGAATATACTGCTATTGAACGCTGACCCACTTGCATGAGGCCGACTAAACGGTATAGTGGTTAGGGTGCTAGCTTCTGGACCGCGAGGTTGGGGGGTTCGAGTCCCGTGTTAGGCATGGGTGTTTGTAAATGTATGTTGGCTTGTCTAATGACGAAAGTTTCGGCGCATTATAGCCCTCGTGTTGCTGACGGCGCCAGATAATCTGTAAACAACCAACCCACCAAGATGTATACTCGCAATAAAATTACAAAGCATTTCACAAGGATACACTAGACATGTTTATTTCCAAGTCTTTTAACCAAAATCCAAAAAAAGCTCGATTTAAAGAGGAATCTTCGGATAAGTCATCAGATGAAGAGTCATGGTAAGATATTTGGTGTAAAGCTTGCAGTATTAAATTACCGAATAATTATTGGTGTAATGAACTCGATGCACATTTTTCAAACGTAATGGCAATTTTTCCAACATGGAATGTATATTGTGAGAAGTCATTGACAGAATATTTTCGTATAAAATTACCTTTTAATATTATCTAATGATAGTAGTGCAATTACAACTAGGGGAGTGGAACATAGCACATCTTTCAGTTACACTACAATACTGACGTGGATTTGTGTCGTTTGTATACTTTCATCATTCATTTAGAAGAAATGGCCAGTTCGGCAATATTTTTTGCGATAATTAAAAAAAAAAAAAAAAAAATTAAAAGATAAACACACCTCCTCTTAAATGGTGCCGATAAACTTTTCGGTAATCCTATTATTATCCTTTATTATAAGTGAAAATGATGGGGGAAAAAACGATAGTTGATGAGGTATGCTCAAGGACTCTGTGTTGAAAGCATTCGTTTTTCAACTTATTACGCCATTCACACATTTTTACGGGAATATCGGAGGTGGGGATGTTTAGAACACCTTCAGAGGCATTACCACAGTAATTTTGATCAAAATCGTGCGAGTCGTTTTTTAGCAATCATTGACAAACATGATTTTTTTCAATGGCACCTACCTTATGCGCGATTTTGACGAAAACCTTAATGGTGGTGCCACCACCAACTCTCGCACCAAATTTAAACGTCGTAAGTCAATTTGTTCGGGAGTTATGCAGACCACAGACAGACATTTTTTCTAGATTACTTTTTGAAATCAGGATGTTCAAAAACGTGCAGAAATGCAGAAGAATCGATTTTTTTTTGACCGAATGCTATACTTTTATTACCCTATGTATACATATAGAGAATTGAAAGTAAAAAAGCATATATTTGTAATAAATAATACATATTTTTTTCATCTAAAGAAGCAAAATGACTATTTTTTTGAATAAATTTAAGTATTATCGCAATTAAACACTATTGTGGAGCGAAAATAATTTTTGACAACTTTTGCGATGCAAAGACCCCAGTGTGCGGTGGCTATATCTAGGTTTCTAATTATCGTACAATCACTGCGCTGTGCACCAAAATGTTTTGTTTGCGATTTTCTATAGGTCTGGTGCAAAATTGTTGTCTTATAGGGGGATGTTTACTAAGTAAATGCGACTCTTATCTTTAAAAATTTCAATACGAACCCCTATTACTTATATCGTTATTCGATTTAGAATACTTAGTTTACCCTAAATACCAAATTTCAGATCATTGTGTTAAGGAACGTCACTATAAGCGAAAATGTTTTGGCTGATCTTCAAAGCGAATCTTTTTAAAACGGAGAAGAATCGAACGTAATCTATTACATGATCCCTTAAAGTGAGCTATTTTACATTTTTTCTAAAATACTAAGAACCAAAAGAACCTTTTTTAAAGTCTTATGTTAAGAATATTAAAGTCAACTATTGGCAAAAAGGCTCGTAGTTGGTTGGTAAAAAGTTGCAAGATACTCCGCACCAAAAAATTCTAGTTTTGAACGCGAAAACAGTTCCACGAGTTAACCTTAAGTCGAGTTGTTCAAATCAGAAATCTACGGCACCGGAATTTAAAGTCGAATACGTTGACAGAAATATCAAACTAATTTTTAAATTGTGGTGGCGCCATCTATTTATTATAATCACAAATACCGACTTTTTTGAATTGGACGAATTTCATCATAAAATAGCAGCTTGAAAATTATTTATTTCGAGACCAAAGTAGAAAATTTACAATCTTCCAGTGTGGGTAGTAATTTAAGGGATATTTCCAAAAATCTTTTAGAGTTACAAAAGTAAGGTTTTCTCTTTTAGAGGCATATCGGGAGGGTTTTTTTCCAATTCTTTTACTATATTTTTAGGATTGATCAAAAATTTTAAGTACAATTTTTGGGATAAGCAAAAATGTAAAGAATATATGCGACCTCTGCTGTTCGTCTAAATGGGATGAATAAATGTTGAGCTCTTTTAAAGGTGTAAACCAAGCTTAAGAAAACACTGCTTTTTAAGAAGTTTTATTTTCTGCGATAGATTTCGAAACAAGGCTCACATTTTTTCCAGAGATACAATTAAAAATCTGGTTAAATGTTGCTCTACTTCCACCAATTAAATGTATCCCAAAAAATAGATCATTCCATTGATTGTAGCGGTGCCACCCTATATGTGATTTTCACAAGCACTGGTTATTCAGTTGTCTATAATTAATTTTAACAAGTTAAACACAATAAACACTACTGAAAATTCTTGTCATGTTAAGGAACCCATTAAGCATTCCGAAAGTATTCATTTTTTTTTTTTATAAAACTTGACCACGAGTTCCAAAATTAGTTACTTAGCCTAAGACCTAATTCAAATTTTTAATACTAATGTTAGCTTTTTTCTTAAATTACGAGGTTGTGTAGTTTTTACAGGCGTTGTAAGCAATTTTTTGTAAAAAAAAAGTTTGAATATGAACCTATCAAGTATCAGCATTTTCGGTTTGTAAGCCAAGTAAGGTATCTCTAACGTAAATATAGCTTAAAATGCTTTTTCATACTTCAGTAATGTAACTAGGGGTGTGGAACATCGCATAACTTTCAATTACACTATATAACATTGGTCATTGCAGGAATATTTACCATGGTGTTTTATTTTTACTCATTTAAATAAAAATGGCAATATTTTAGCAGGAGCCAGAAAACCCGCCAAAATTGGTAGTTTTATTCGATAGTCATTACATTGTCCTTGCTTGTGCGTGAAACACACACACAAAAAAAAATCATTGATGGACGATGCTCAAGGGCAGAGTGCTCTTTGCTAAAGGCACTCGTTTTTCAACTTTTTACGCTTTTATTGCATTTTTATGAAAATTTCGTAGGGGAATATTGAGAACACCTTAAAGTACATTACCACAGCGATTTTTAACAAAACCGTTAAAGCCGCTTTTTAGCAATTACTGAAAAATCTGATTTTTCAATAGCAGCAACCTTATGCGCGAATTTGATGAATGCCTTAGTGGTAGGTCCTTGGGCCATTATCAACCCACGCCACAAATTTGAGCATCATATGTCAATTTGTACGGGAAATTATGCTCCACACACACATTTTTTTCTAGATCACTTTTTTGAAATCGAATATTCTCAGACTCGTAAGTAAACGCGGCAAATCACAGCCAACAGTGCTTTCGAATACCTACTTAAAATCACCTGGTGCTTTTTCTCGGAGGAAAAATAGAATAGGAGCACCATGTCTCAGTTGCTCGTCTCCCAACTGGGGTATATAATATCTTTCACGGTTGCGCAGGCTGTTAAAGTGTCTTTTGTTATATTGGAAAAACATGATCCTTAAAGGAAATAAAAATTGATGAGGGAATTTACGATTTAGACTGAATTGTAAGTGGTGATTGCAAACAAAAATGGACAACCAACTTGTTTACATCATAAAAAAGTTCGTAATATTAAACTGCACTCTGGATTATTATTATTGAATGCTTGGCTCTTAGGTAAGAAAGGTTTGCTGACTCCCTGAACTAAATGGATAGCTTTTAAACCCTTTGAAGCAGACTGGTTTTACTACAATCACTTAATGTACAATCATTAAATGATTATTGTTGTTATTTTTTTTGCAATAAGAAGTATAATCTATCATTCTTCTATGTATTAGGATGGCTCATGCCAAATGAAATTAAAATTGGGGCTTTAAAGGATTAAATAATGGATAATTCCCGCATTTAAAAAAAAAAAAAAAAAAAAAAAAAAAATTATTCAAAAGAAATTTCTATGGAAAAGAACATAAACACAAAAATTTCTGTCCACTGCACTTTTTCTTTTTTAATTTGCAACCTAAGTTCAGTTGTTAGATTTTGGCGGGGAAAAGACACATTCTAATTGAACGTGACGTCATTTGATCTGAAACAACTTCGCTTGAAATCAGTTTTGAAAGTTTCTCGCAAACAAACACGGGATATGGCAATTGTCTACCAAGCACACACCAAGTATTTGGCAGAAACCTCACGACAAGCAAAGAGAACGGAAGGATGTGACGTCACAGCTATAGCGAATCGCTTTCATTGGATTTGGCGTAATTTCTTTTCTTAATAGTTAAAATAACTAATTTTTTTTAAGAACTTTTCTTTGAATATTTAGAATCAGAAACAAATTCATCATAAATATAATCTAATTTCCCTCGTTTTAAAAAAATGCGGGAATTGTCCTTAGTCAGGGTTCACGTGAACTCGGATCCCATCCCATAAATAAAACACCAACACGCACCAATTTTATTATAAGTTAATTACACAACGTTCCGTAAAATCAGTATGCACTTGATAACAATTTACTTAGAATTATTCCACCTTCTAATTTAGCAAACCTGTTTTCCTTTTTTATTTACAGTATATTAAACCTTGAGGATTGTCAAATCCGTCTTCTCGAAAATGTTTCTTCATCCACAGACCACTTTTTCCTTAGAGCTGATCTTGGACACACTAGCTAGGCAGATGCTTCTAATAGCCGATATTGTATTGCCCTTAAAAACTCCCAATTTTGAAAAATGAACCATTCAGAAATTCCGTACCTGGAAAAGAGACACTTTAAATGATATATTCCATAAAAACAAGGTTTTTCATATAAATCCTTTATATGCATTGATAATTTTTATGCTTAACATTAAAAACATCTCTATCGGCAAAATATGCCGTAAAACTACTTTTCAAAATTTATTCATTAAAATGGATGTAATTCACATTCAAATATCTTTTATTTATTCCGATTTATTATTTATTTATTAAAAAAATTTTGGCAACAGGAAAGAGTTTCTTCAATGATCGGCTAAAAGCTATTTCAGCACAATTGGATGACTGTAAGTTGGTTTATTAGTACTTCAAAAAGGTGACATATTAGTGACAGTCCCCAAAATTTGATAGAATGCATTGTCATCGAATCTAATTGCCAAGTTTCATCCCAATTGGATGACGAAAAAGAGATAAATTATGCTTCCGCAGATTTTTCCGCCATCAATATACACAGCCACACCCAAAATTGAAATTAATACACTCACTCATTTCCAAAAGTTAAGCACAGAGAGGAAAATGTTAATTTCCTTAAGCCAATCTGTATTAAAGAAGTTGAAATTTGCTTCAAAGGTAGAAGGAAGTATTAAAATATGTTAGGTAACAGCCGATCATAGTTTCGCATAGAGAAATATGCAAAACAGGCAGTCGTATAAGAAGCCGGCATTGTGAAGAGTTACAGGAGTTGAATGTAAGTGCTGATGAAAGGTGTTTAGAGCATTCATACGATTTGTTTTCAACTTAGACGTGTTCCTATAACTTCCAGAAGACGAAGATTCTGAGAGCTGGAGGGATGTCGGAAGCATTGAAGTAGGACAGTTATTACAGATTTTTTCTTCGGCGTTCATCATTTCTTGATTATGGAAACAATTCCAAACAGTTGTCCGAAGCCGGTCGGGTTACGACCCCCAGCTGAAGATCGATATATTGCTGTTGTAGCCAAGCGGAATCGAAGATCCGCACTTATGACATCTATGGCTGCAGCGGCCATTGGTAAGACGATATCTGCCACTACTGTTCATCGAAGGCTACACATGAATGGTTTGTACGCCCGGGTACCACGAGTTTGTGTTCCGTCCAATTCAAAGGGGCATGATTAAAGTGGTGGGGCCAGCATGTGAATTGGACTGTGTATGATTGGGTCAACGTTATGATCACACGAGTCCAGATTTGCCCTGCAACCCGAGATGATAATCGTGTAAGGGTCTGGAGGGAACAAGTCACACGCAAATGGCCCCAGAACATAACCGAACATCACATATTTCGCGGTGGAAGCATCATGGTCTGTGGAAGGATTTCATTGGGATATCGCACCGACCTGCGCATCTTCAGGCGAGGTTCTGTGACAACTGTACGGTATCGAGATGAAGTTTTAGACCCCATTGTGAAACTGTACGCTGCAGCAGTTGGTCCTTCTTTTGTTTTAATGGACAATAATGCATGGTGGCCAGCTTACTCGCCGGACCATAATCCAATTGAAAATCTTTGGGATGCCCTCGGCCGTGCTGTATGTAGACGTTTCCCACCTCTAGTCACTCTCAGAGATTTAGAAACTGCCCATTAGGAGAAATGGCAATTACTGGATTATGCGGAGATTGATCACTTCGTAACAAGCATGATCACATGCTGTACACTTTGTATACTGGTGAGAAGTGCTCACATACCCTATAAATGTCGGTTTTTGTTGAGTATTTAAACATCATTTTGTTAATGGCGCAAATATGACGTCATCTTATAATTTATGAAAATTCAATATTTTTTTTTATCTCTGTGTGTAATTCTTTGTTTTGTTTCATGAATAAACATAGAGCTAATTACTTGCAGCATTTCTTGTCAATCAAAAGAGTACTTGTCCATTTTTTTTGCATTTTGCCACTCTGTGCTTAACTTTTGGAAGCGAGTGAATTTAAAAATTAATACATTTTATTCAATCATAAGCAAAATTTCCTGAACAAAATTTAGTAATAAATCTAAATTTTGCAATTAACTAGTTTAGAGTTCCATTTTCACTTACAAATGTATCAACCTTTAATATTTAATATCTCTGAGCCTAAAATAACCAGAATATAGTATTCAGCATGGGTAAATTGGGTGCAACTTGCTATTTCTAAGAACTATGGTAATAGTCGGGTAAATGGTATCTGACAGTTAATATCATTAGCATAACATGTTGGTGTATTATTCAATATGCTGTTTTTATTAATCAGAGTATAAAATAAATTCAAATGAATTCTAATTGATGTTTAAAACCAAATCAATGTAAGTAACCTAAAATATCCAATCATTTTTAAATCTGTTGCGGTTAGTTGAGGGCTTTAAAAATTTCTCAACAATGCACAGTGAAAATGACTTCGTTTGGAAAAGATTTAGAGACGTTTAAAAGTACCATGTAAAATTTATTTACAATAAAAAAAAATATAACTTGCAATTAAATAATCATTCTAACACACCTGTGCGACCCGCACACTAAATCGAGTTACTTCATGCCGATAAGGCAGGAAAAGCCGAAGAGTACTCGATTCATACAGTATAAATACATGAACCAACAGTCACATGACCGGGTAACAAAAATTAGCATAAGAATATTAGATCACCCTACCACACCAGTTTCAAAATCTCAAAATACAACTCGGATCAAATCAAGTCAAGTCACAAACTTGCAAAGTAAGTGAGCATCCGACCCGAGTCATCCGATCCGATTTGTTGATATGTCGTCAAAACATCGGTAAGATACCAGGAAAAAATTTAACGTGAGATATAAACGGAACCGCACAAAACCGTAAGTTTATAGTTTATATAAAAAAAAAAACGTGCGTTTCCCAACAATATCATTATCTTCTTGAAAAGATCTTGACAAAATTGCTCGATTTACAAAAGAACGCAGGATAATTCTGTTGAACATTCCATCTATTTATACATTCTAACCACCTTCTTTGCTTTTGATTAATTTAACTATAAATTAAAATGATAGGCTATTATTAGAGCCATAATCTCCCAAAACACGAGAAATTTCATTTGGCAGCTTTCTAGTTCCAAATAGTTATTATTTAGGACAACAGTTTTGACAATGATCAGATTGTAATTAGTTAATATTTAAATGATTCATATTAAATTAGCTAGCAAAGGACCAAGTGAAAACAAATTAAAAAAAAAAAAAAAAGTTCATTTGCAGCCATTTTGATTTCAATTTCCAAATTTTGGATAGTGAATTCTTATTTTAGATCTCTTTTTGTTTTAGTTAGAAATTAAGTAAACTATTTTCAATTAGAATTTTTACAATGAATTTATGCATAACTTGTATAGACCTTTGCAGGTTCCTCTTTTCTTAATCAACAAAAAGCTGCTAGTTTGAGTAAGTAAGAATGCAAAAATATTTACATTTGAGTTAGCTTTAATGTAAAAAATTGTACCCAGATTCACATGAAACCAAATAAAAACTAGGGGTGTGGAACATCGCACAACTTTCAACTACACTATAATACTGACATGGATTTGTGTCATTTACCGTTTTTATATTTTCATTTAGAAGAAATGGCCAGTTTGGCGATAATTCTTGATGAGGTATGCTCAAGGTAAGAGAACTCTGTGTCGAAAGCAGTTCAGCTTTTTAAGAATACTAAATAATAGAATAAAAATTGATTAAATTCGATTTGAAATGTACCAATAAATGCAATTACACTAGTTTAGAAAGTTTAAGTGTTTTGTTTCTTTGTCTTTTTTTCCTTTTCCTTTTCATTATTTACTACAGTAAGCGTTGCTAAAATGACATCAAACCCCATTTTTTAAAAATAAAACTCATTTCAGCAATCATTTAAAAATTATTTATTAAAAAACAAACTATAATGACTAGCTATTAATAAAGGGTCCCTTAATTTTGCAGACGTTTAAATTCTCCTCAGTAGATATTATCAAAAGTTTTGTTCTAAGGAAAGAGAATGGCAAACAAAAGCAGAGACTGAAATTATATGCAAGCAAAAAAAAAAAAAATGTTTACCTTAATTTATAAATATGCAAAAGATGAAAGAAAAAAATCCAGGAATGAGATTGGTCAGAGAGCAAAAGGAAGAAATTCTAAGATTCGAAAGGGACAAAAAAAAAAAAAAAAAAGAGGAAGTGGAAGGGATGATTTAAAAATTTTAAAGATAAAATAAAATTCCTCCCACTATATAATAATTAAACTCAAATACTTGAGAAGAAATTTATCCAATGGATAATTCCCGCATTTTTTATTCAATTCTAAATGTTTCGAAAATTCCTTAAACCTAAAAATTTCTGCTCAATGCGCTTTTTCTTAATTTGAGATCAAAATTACCTTGTTAGAGGTTGGCAAGAAAACAACCCATTTCGTTGGCATTGAACGTGACGTAAAGAGATCTCAAACATCTTGGCTTGAAATGCAGCAGCAGAAACCAGATTTTCAAGTTTCTCGCAAATCACGGCAAATGTGGCAATGGTCTACCTACGCCAACTTTTTTAACTATTTGGCAGACACCTCACGATAATTATAGAAACGCAGGGATCTCTTTACGTCAAGAATTTTGTTGACTGTTTTGATCGGACTGGGTTTTGGGGCACTTTCTTTTCTTAATATTTAAATAACTAATTTTTTTAAAGAACTTTTGTTTAAATATTTGGAATCGGAAAGAAATTTGTCATAAATATGTACTAATTTCACTCATTTTTAAAAAAATGCGGGAATTGTCCATTACAGTGGAAGTGTATCCCGGTTGCCAAGCCCTTGTGAAGTAACCTTCTAGGAGAGGGAAATAAAGAAAGAAAATCTTTAGTTCAGAAATGAGAAAAAGTATAATTTACGCTGGAAACTGGTTCAGATTGGGAAAAAAATTAAACTTTATAACAAAAGCAAAATAGCGGAATTTCGCCAAAAGGCAGAAAAATCTCCTCCCTGTGTTCTCCTAACAACCTCAGAATTCGCTAAAAATACAAAAAAATTAGGTTACATTTTTGCAAACAAAGGGAAAATTTATCCAAGAAACAAGGATATTAAATTTACCGATTGATTTTGAATTCCTTACTGCTCTTAACAATAAGCACATAAGAAAAAGTATACATTTAAAAGACAATACATATCTTAAAAACTGTAAACAGTTTTGCTTTCCTACCAACAATTCCAACCCAGGTGAACAAAACAAATAACATTGCATATCGCAATTCAAAACTTTTATTTATGCAACATGTTGACTAAGTTGAAATTAAAGGAAACTTTTTAATAGGGTTCCCACTGAAATGGAAATCCTTTTAAGGACCAAAATAATACTTTTTTAAGGACATCCGGAAATTTGTCTTTCCAGGCATTAATGTGTGAGTTTTCAGCTGCTTTGCAACTAATATCAAAAACTTTTATGCACAATTTGCATTATGAATAAACTTTTATTACGTTGCAATCCATTTTTCACATAGACTATACTTGGGCCATAGCACATTAGATGTGCACTTTCTGGGAATATTACTCGTAAAATGCTTCTGTTAAAAAACCACATAACAGGATATTTTGGTGCGGCATAGATAAGAAACAAAAATTAAGGACCTCCAAGCATTGTTTTCAAGTACTTTTAAGGACCTCTAAGCATTTTCAAGTACTTTTAAGGTCTTGAAAACGAGTCAAAAAATATTAAACACTTTTAATGATTTTCAATGATAGAGGGAATCTTGTTTTAATTAGTAAACTACTCTCCATTTTACTAAAGCATAAAAATGGAAGGTTGAACAGCAAAAATTGCATTTGTTCTTTGCACAAAATTTTAATTGTTATTTTATAAATCACATAATGGAGAAATATGAGCAGAATATTTGTGATACTGCTGCTTGTGACCTTGCAATCCAACCATATGGTCTAGAGCAAAAGCTTACTGTAGAAAATGTTAACTTTATTAAGAATAAAACAAGTTGAATTGTACCAGTAGCTACTGCTACACCAATTCTTAATAATTGTATTCAAAATTTCTTAAGGTGAATGATGGTTAGACACATATTTAGTAATTTATTAGAGAACATGTTAAGTTGTTAGGGAAAGGCTAGGATTCAAGCATGTAAGAGTTGAAATATCTGCAATGAAACTGAGAAACTATTGTCATATGAATGTTAGACATGATTACTTGTAAAAGTAAAAGCAGTAAATGTCACAATGAGGATGATAATGGTGAATATAAAAACTGTTCTTCAAAATGCTCCTTATAATAATACAGTAAATCTACAACATGCACTCGAAAGTAATGAGCTGTTTTTCCCACTAATAACAAGCAGAGCTTTTCAAGAATTCTCTTGTGGATAACCCTTAGTACAAGGCAAGAAATATCTAATGTCCCCAAACCTTGTAATTTAAAACATTTACAACCTATCCTGAGTAAAATAGAGTTACCTAGAAATATCCAGGATCACAAAACCTTACTTGTAGTTTAAATATGTCACGGGTATTATAAAAACAAATTATTTCTTTCAATCACTTGAATTATAAACTCAAGAAATACAATATTTTTTAAATCATAAAAGCTTCAAATTAAAAATATTTCAACACACAGACACCAAATTAAATCTTGAAAAACAAAAAAAATCACATTATAGAACAAACACATCAAAAGTTTTAAATCAATAATATTTGCCATAGAGAACAGTTTTCAAAAATGCACTTTCTAATAATCCCATTCTTACCTTCATCTAAAATGCAAGAATTTCTAACTAACATAGGATGCCTGGAAATCACTAAACACATGAGCTTCTTAAGTTCACTGGAAAGAGATAATAAGAAATTAAATTCTACTTTGAATATACCAATAAAAGCAATACATATAATCACAACAGTTTAGAAGATTTTTAAATATTATAGCAAATGTTGCTGATATAACATTGTCCCCTTCGTTGAAAATGGAGCCCATTTTCTACTACAATCATTTTTAAATCAGTCCTTAAAATGCAAACTATAACGACTCAAGTTATTAATATATAGCACTTTTATTTCACAAATATTTAAAATTTAATGAGTGGATTTTATCAAAAAATTTGTTTTCTCATCAATCTTAAAATTTGCTATTCATACAATAAATAAAGGTAAGTTTATTGAAATTAAAAAAGATCAAAATGAATATCAATCAAAGGAACAAGTTCATTAGAAGAAGTTTCGAATTCTATTTCGAAATTTTGGATTTTATCTCTTCCACTATCCTTCCTTTTTGTTAGATATCAGGCAATCCATTTTTAATTAGAATTTTTTCTAATTAATTTATTCATAACTTGTATAGCCCTTAGCTGATTCTTATCAATCATTAAAAAGCTGCTAGTTTAAATGGCAAAGTGTATCCGAATCATCAAAAATAGAGATCCAACTACTATGGGTAACATTAACCTAGTGAAACAAACCTCTCAAACCTACTGGATCAGAATGCAATAGTATTTACATTTGAGTAAGCCTTATTTAGAAAAATAAACCCAAATTGACATTAAAACAATAAAAAAATGAGTATTAAATGTCAAGGTTAATTTTAAATTATTTGCCGCCTTCCACAATAATCCTATTAAAAAAATTTGCATTATATGAGATATTATATAATTTTATTCTAATCAAGCTGAACAACACTATTAACAAATTAATATTCTATACTGCAATTAAAAACTTTCATTAATAGAAAATATGTTCATTAGAATACATGAACATAAAAAAAAATTTAAAAAACATTCATGAATGATTAGAAAACATTTTAATTTTAAACTATGGTCCATTTACAACCCCGGGAAAGTAAAAGGTTGAACAGTGGAAAAAAAAAAAAAAAAAAAAAAAAACATTTTTAATCACATATAAAAAAAAAAATATGCACTTAATAACTGAGTACTGGTGCTTAAGCCCTACAAACTTACAATAGCGAATGCAAACTTCAGTAAGAACAAAACAAGTTGAATTAAATCAGTTGCTCTGACACTAAAAGATTACTGCTACACTAACACTTAATATTTCTACTCAAAATTAGATAAGGCAAAATGATTGTTTTAAAAATATTTAGTAATTTCCTTTGGCACACGTTACGATGTTATTCAAAAACTGGGATACAATCATGTAAGTTATGGTCAAATTCTTAATGCATTCAAGTGAAAAATAGTTCTATTTAACATTTTTAGTTGCATAGTGAAGTTTAAGTACTATTGAATTTTTATAACTGATTTTTTCTTCCAAAATACCTGTCCTTGTAAGACATCTTATTTACCACTTCTTTAAAAAATTTCATTTGAAAGTAAAACCTCACTTCACCAAAGATGAAGTATTCACCACAAAACTCTGAAAATTGCTTTCTGACGCATTCTTACATTTCAGCTGAGATTTAAAGTGAAATAGTTATTGAAAAGAGTCTGAAGGTCTCATATTGTTTGTTTTATTTTGGGAGCATTCTTTTTAAGACAAAAATAACCGATGGAAACAATTGATATGTTAGTTAATATATAAGAGTGTCTCGTATGACAAAAAGAGAAAGTCAGAATTTAGTACAAGTACAATTTTCTAACCTGAACTATTTATTTTATAGTAATGCCAGTCTCTTAGTTATTAAGTCTATTTAGCCAGTCTATTAGTTATCTAAGATGGTTGCACCTACTATACAAGCCAGTTTAAAAAGTTTTAGTATAACACTAACAATGGAGAACAATTCAAGACTTAAAAGATATTTAATGCAATCAAACTGAATAACTGAAAAAAATCTTTGGCATATATTAAAAACAGAAGAGTTGAAATATTTAAAATTAAAATAAATGCTAGATGGGATTATTAGTAAAAGTTATAAGGAATCCAATCTACTAATGAGGAAAGAAGTATTAAAAAAAACCAGTTCTTCTGAACTTAAGGAAATTAAATAAATTCTACTTTGACAGTATCAATTATTGCAATGCATATAATCATACTGTTTAAAACAAAATGTTAGTGTAGGTTTAATTATTATTATTATTTTTTTTTTTTATATAACAGCCTCTTTATTATTAATAAAAACCCTTTTACACCACGATAATTTTCAACTTCTTAAAATGCAAACTACAACTCTTGCTATTAACATATGGTCCTTTCACTTTACAGACATTTAAATATCCCCTCAATAGACTTTGTCAAAAGCTTTGTTCTCTCAACTATGTCTGACTTGGATAACTGTACATTAAATTAAGTTCCTTTAAAATAACAGAGGTCAAAAAGAATCAAAGGAACAAGACAATTAAATTTCCAGATTAATTTTAAAACTTCTTGTTACTTTTAAAAATAAGCACAATAGAAAATGCCTGCATTATACATGAGATTACATATTTTAAAAGTTGTAAACAATTTTGAGTTTCTATCAATAATTCTAATCAAGATGAACAACACAAATAACATATTGGCCTTATAAATTACAATTAAAAATTTATATTTATAGAATATGTCAACTACTACTAATTAAACTTAAAAAAAAACCTAATTATTCATTAATGATTAAGTGATAAATGATTAAAACTTCATACAGTAAACAAGACTTTTCTATGTTTGGTTTGTTGTTTTCAGATTATCTGGTATCGTCAGCAACACGAGGGCTATAATGAGCTGAAACATTCGTCATTTACAAACACCCATGCTTTACACGGCTCTCAAACCCGCAATCTAGAAGCTAGTATGCTAACCACTATACCATTTGGTCGGCTTTCTATGTTAGGAAGTTTTATGTACACACAAATATAATCAAGTACAACAATAATAACAAATTGTGTTTTCCACATTGTCTTCAAAAACCTTTTTGATACATCACAAGTGCTTTGAATGTATGCAGATGAATTGTTGATTCTTGGAAAGGGGACACGATTGTAAAATTTTAAATATACAAGATCAAGAAAAGTGTGAAGGTCAAGCATTTTTTAAAAGCAAGACATAAACTAACAGGAAACCAAACAGATCTTTGCCTTAAGGTTAGTTTGATTTGACATAATTATTTTATATCCTGCAATCAAGAGTCAACATCTCCCTACTGATACAGAAAACCAGGCTGATGAATATCACTAAAAGATTGCTTTCATGGAATATTAATAATCCAACTTGCTACAACCAAGAGATCCCATATAACAGATCCTTGAATAAACTCTTTTCCGTTTCCAAATTTTTTTAATCAGAAAAATAAAAAGATAATTCTACGTGAATGCATAAATTTATAATGGACTAAAATCCAGTCAATTTAACTTTGTGATGCATAGTAATGTAAGTGAAAGAATTTTAACCAATCATTGCTGAAGTTTTTTCTTATTGCCAAAATTGTTTTAATAAATTAATAATGAAATTATTTTAATCAGAATAAATAAAAGACATTTGAAAGTTAATGCATAAATTCACAATCATTTTTCATGAATAAATTTTGAAAAGTGGTGTATCATATATTTAGTTGATAGAGATGTTTCTAATATATGAAATTAGACGCAAACACAAAGCAAATGCAGACAACAGATTCAGAGCTATGGAATATAAAAATTGGCAAGGTATCAAAAGGTATATTTGTTTTGATGGGTTAAATTAGTTTGAACTAAGTTGTTAAGTTATGGGTTCTATTATTAATCACATAATAAAAAAAATGCACATAGTAACTATAATGCGATCTTGCAAACTAATCCCAAGGTTGAGAGTGTTACAGAAGAAAATGTAAACTTCAATAAGAACAAAACAAGTTGATTTAAATCAATTGCTGACACTAAAAGACTACTGCGATACAAACTCTTAACATTTGCACTCAAAATATAATAAAGCGAAATTATTGTTTAAAAAATATTTAGTAACTTGCTTTGGAATCTGTTAAGTTATTATTCAAAAGCTGGGATACAAGCATGTAAGAAATGGTTAAATTCTTACTGCATGCAAAAAGTAGTTCTATCTAACAATTTCAGTAATTTTAGTAATGATGAACTTTAAACAATATTGAATTTTTATAACTGATTTTTTCTTCTAAAATACCTGTTCTTCTAAGACATCTTATCTACCACATTTTTAAAATACTCAATCCCAAAGAAAAACCTCACTCCTCTAAAAAATGTGTCTGCAAAGATGAAGTCTTCATCACCAACACTCAGCAAATTGCTTTCTGACGCATTCTTACATTTCAGAAAGGGACACTTATGATTTAAAGTGGCATAGTTATTGAAAAGAGTCTGAATGTCTGATATCGTTTTTGTCCTATTTCGAAAATACTCTTTTTAACAAGACAAAAATAACAAATGAAAAAACTGATATGTTAATAAGTATAATATAAGACTTTGTTGTATTGCAAATGCTAGATACTAAGAATTTCGAACGAGAAGCACAATTTTCAAATTTGGTACGAGTACTTATAGTAATCCCAGTCTCTAAAATTAGATGATATATTACCAAATACCATATTGTATATAAAATTATTATAAATTATATATTTGTTGCACCAAAACCAGCCAGTTTAAAAAGTTCTAGTGTAACATGAACAATGTATAACAATTCAAAATATCAAAGATATTGAATTAGAAATTACTGCTAGGTTTTCTAAGAATGCCCAAAAAAAGCATTGGCATATATTAGAAAGTGACGCCACTTAAATATATATAATTAAAATCTATTACTATATGAATATGTGAAATGTGATTATTAGTAAAAGTTAAAAGTTAGAAGCAATCTAATATATATTAATGAGGAATGAAAACTAAAAAACTGTTCTTCAGAAACGTCATAATGATCCAGGAAATCTGTTAACATTCACATTTATTGAAAGTTATCTGACAGTAAACTCTTCTATCAACTAACACAAGTTGTTCAAGAACCCTTAGTACAAAACTTGACAAATTAAAATACCCAGTAATGGGGAAAAGAATTATTTCTTTCAATCATCAAGTGTAATAACAAAAGAGATATTCAAGAAAGACAAAGTTTTCCTTAAATTTCTTAACCATTAAAGCTTCAAATTTAAAATGTGTTTCAATACATGGAGACCAAATTATATCTTTAAAAAAAAATTACATTACACAACATATACTTTATAAGTTTTGCAATAAAAGCTACAATAAAACTGGGAAACCATAATCATATGAAAGTAAGACATGATTATTTGTAAAAGTAAAGAGTGATAAGCAGTAAATGTCACAACGAGAATGATAATGGTTAGTAAAAAAACTTTTTTAAAATGCACCTTATAATAATAAAGAAAACCTACAACATTCACATTTACTTGAAAATCATAAGCTGTTTTCCCAACTAATAACAAGCAGAGCTATTCAAGAATTCTACTGTGGATAACCCTTATTACTAGACTAGAAATAACTAATGTCCCAAAACCTTTTAATTAAAAAAATTTACAACCTGTTCTGAGTAAAATAGATAGACCTAGAAATATCTATGGTCACAAAACCTTACAAGTAATTTAAACATGTTATGGGTAATATAAAAGCCAATTATTTCTATTAATCACTTGAATCAAAAACACAAGAAAGAAATTTTATTCTAAATCATAAAAGCTTCAAATTAAAAATGCGTTTCGATACACAAAGACCAAATTAAAGCTTGAAAAAAAAAAAATCACATTATATAACACACATTTCATAAGTTTTGAATCAACAATATTTGCCATAGAGAACATTTTTCAAAAATTCACACATTCTTACTTCGATCCAAAAATGCCAGAATTTCTTCAACTTTCATTGCAATCCTGGAAATCTTCACTAAACACTTGCGCCTCTTAATTTCACTAAAAAGAGAAAAGGAAGTAAAATAAATTATACTATGACTGTACCAATAAAAGCAATGTATACAACCTCGACAGTTTAAAAAAATTTAGAGTTAGTTTTTAAATTATTATAGCAAATGAAATCCATTTTATACTACAAACATTTTCAAAGTATTCCTCAAAATGCCAACTATAAGGAATCAAGCTATTAATATACAAAATAAGAATGATGTTGATTTGCGTTTTGCCGTTTATCGCCAAGTCAGATTCAACAATCAGGGTTACCAAAAAATCCTTGTCATCAATACTCAAATTCCGTTGTACCAAAGACTTAGAAATTAAGCCCCGAGGGGGTAATTGGATTAGGATTTTTTTTAAATATTTGTGTTTTCTATAAGCACAAAGAAAATTCCTTATTATCTATTATTAAAACCAAGCAAGAGAGAAAATCTAATCCAGATGCACAAAGATTGCTTTTGTGAAAACTACACAACCTGTATTGTATTTTTAATGCGAACCCTCGGTTAAAAAAATATAAATAATCATGTATTCTATAAGTAAAAAGAAAAATGTTTATTTTATATTATTAAAGCCAAGCAAGAAAACAGATTTAAACCAGATGCACAGATTCATCAATTACTTCTACAGTTTGAAAACTTGAAACATAAAACTGAGAGATGGTATTTTCAAGTGCAAACTCAATCCTGCATGACGAAAAACGGCCTTGAAGTGCACAATACACTCTTCACTGCTCTGTTGGCGATATTCCATTATAATCTTAAGGGTTTGGCACAGTTTGGAGCAGGTTAATCAGTTTGGCGCACTACGGCGCAATCAGTTTTGCTTTTTAACGAATAATTCATACCCAGCTGAACAAAACAAATGACATTAATTATGCATACTGCAATTAAAAACTTTTATTTATACAACATGTTGACTAAGTTAAAATTAAGGAAACTTTTTAACAGGGTTTTCACTGAAAGCACAGAATCAAAATCAATGACTTTCAAGGACATTTAAGGACCTAAATAACATTTTTTAAGGACATCTGAAAATTTGCTTTTCAGGCATGTCTTTAATGTGTGGTTTTACAGCATCTTCCCAACTAATGGCAATATCAAAATCTTTTATGCACTAATTGCATTTTGCCTAATGAATAGATTTTAAAGATGTTTTTTAAAAAACAAAATTAAGGAACTCCAAATATTATTTTCCAGTACTTTTAAGAACCTCTAAGCATTTTCAAGTACTTTTAAGGCCTTGAAAACACGTTAAAAAAAATAAGCACTTTTAATGACATTGGGAACCCTGTTTAAATTGGTAAACAACACCCCCATTTAACTAAAGCATAAAAATGAAAGGTTGAACAGCAAAATTGCCCTTTTATAAATCACATAATGGAGAAATATGCGCAGAATATTTGCAATACTGCTGCTTGTGACCTTGCAAACCAATCACATGGTCTAGAGTAACAGTTTATAGTAGTAAATGCGAACTTTACTAATAATAAAACAAGCTGAATTATACCAGTAGCTACTGCAACTCTAAATCTTAATAATTGTACTCAAAATTTCATAAGGTGAAATGATGGTTAGAGAAATATTTAGTAATTTGTTTGATAACATGTTAAGTTGTTAGGGAAAGGCTAGGATACAAGCATGTAAGAGTTGAAATATCTGCAATAAAACTGAGAAACCATTATCATATAAATGTTAGACATGATTATTTGTTAAAGTAAAAGCAGTAAATGTCACAATGAGGATGATAATCATGGTTCAAACACTTGAAGGAGAAAAAATTCAAGCACTTTTCAAGGATGCGTTATCAACGCAAATACATTTAAAAAAAATCCAATTTTTTTTATTCTTGGCAAATGGTGCATGTTCAAATCAAGTAAATACAAATTAATGTTTTTTCAGGTATCAATTAAAGAAAATGTTAAGGTTACAATAGAAATAAAAAAAAAACCTCCCAATATATCAGAAGATATGTCCCATAAAAACAGAATTAGCTAATACTCACTCGGTAATTACACCACGCCAATATCGGATGTGAACATCCATATGATTGTCTTGTTTCATCATATTGAGACTTTTGTCAAATAATAATACAAAAGTCTTATTGATTAAACTGTTTTCCAATCTACTTTGAAGGCTTGATTACAAATACTGTATAACATGCATTTTTTTTCTTCAAATGAAAATTTAGATGCAATCCCGCTATTGGTGAACGTGCAATTACATAATTTAACAATGTTTTCATTCAATTCATAAGAACCGTGATTTTTTAATGATTTTCAATGTCTATAGTATTTCAGTACCTAAAACTTTGTTTCCAATTACATGCACCTCCATCGCGCTGAGAACGTTGATTGTTGTGAAATATATCCGCTTTGGGATATTTTTTATCATTAGAAATAATTCAAACAATCCACATCGAACTTCTTATAGAAACTAACCCTTTTGTGCTTTTTACTCTTCGCATAGTTTTTTAAAGCACTTTCTTCCATCATGACATTTTTGACATACAAAGTATATCGTGCAAATCCAACATGGCATACAACCATGGCAGTTTAAAAAAATTTAGTGTTAGTTTTTGTTTTATTACTATAGCAAATGTTGCTAAAATAACATAAATATGATGGCTACAAAAATCAGAAGAAAAAAAGTCCCCCCCCGATAGATTTTAAAAAATTCCCTGATTTTACGACAAACTTTTTTCCAAATTTTCCAGGTGTGTAGACACCTTAAACAAATAGAACATGTATGCTAGAGGGATAATATGGCAATTTTTTAAAAATAGTTTTGGCAGTAACGAAAAGTTTAAATTATTCCGCAATAATACACTTCTAACGATTACCATCACAATTTTCCAAGAAAATAGCACAAAAATCTGGATCAACAGGGAAACGTGCCTTTAGAACAAAAGAAAAATTTCCCTGATTTTCGGGAAAATTAAAAAACTCCCTGACATTTCCCTGATTTCCAGGTTCTGTGGCCACACTGATAAACCCCTTTATTGAAAATGAAACCCATTTTATACCACAATTCTTTTCAAATTATTCCTATTATTATTCCAAATTATTCTGTAATGACTCAAGCAATGTATAATATATAGCCCCTTCATTCTGCAATCATTTAAAATTTCCCTCCGTAGATTTTGTCAAAAATTCGCTATCTCAACAATCTCAGAACTTTCTAACTCTACAATAAATAAGGATTAAGTTTTTTTTTTTAAACTAACAAAGGTCAAAATGAAAAACAATCAAGCAGAAGTTTCGAATTCCATTTTGAAATTTATCTCTTTCACTACCTTTCCTTTTTGTTAGATACTAGGCAATACATTTTTTATTAGAATTTTTCCAATGAGTTTATTCATAAATTCAAAAACCCTTTGTAGAGGGCGCAGTGAATTTTCTAAAAAATTTAAGTAGGAATTTTAGGGATAATTCCAAAAATTTTAGATATATTTTTTAAAAAACTGACAGATAGAAGCTCACAACACATATTCCTTTAAAAACTTGTTTCAATAATGGCAAAAAAACTGCCAATTTAAAATAAAAATGTATGTCAAATAACATTTTTTAAACAAAAAACAATAATTTTATAATAATTATACTATTTTGACAAAATTGCAAAACTAATTAAATCCACTGATTTAATTTTAAGCAACAGTTAAAATACTTCAAAAAGAATACTACTTCAACTTTAAAACAAAAACTAACATGAGTTTAGCTACAATTTAAAATAGTTTGTCATTAATTTAAATTTTAATAATTAAAATTTAATAATTAAGATTTCAGAAACTATATTCTCCTCTGAAAGAATATCGAGGTTTTTCGCTGGTTTTGGAGGCAAATCGGGGAATTTTTGGTGCATTTAATTTTTCATAGGAATTAGCCAAAAATGTAAGCACAATTTTTGGAATTTTAGAAAGAAACAAAAATTTAAGGAATATTAGGGCAAACGTACCACCTCCCTTTGCTGGTTCTTATTTTTTGAATCCTTAAAAAGCTACTAATTCAAGTAAATAAGTCTTTAAATAATCAAAAATTGTGACCCAACTACTTTGCATTTAGTAAGAAAAGTAGAATTTTTCAATTTAGTCTGAGTGCTCATAGTAATTCCAGTCTCTTAAATTAGTTATCCACAACAGTTACACCAAAACCAGGGTTCCCACTCAAATCACAGAGTGAAAATCAATAACTTTTAAGAATCTAAATAACATTTTTAAGAACCTGTGAAAATTTGTTTTCAGGCATCATATGTGTATATAAATTTTTACTGAAGTATATTCCACCAAAAAGGATACAGAAAAGTTACAATTTGGGGCATGCACAATACAAATATTTCAGAGAATTCTAATATGGTACGGATAAGTGGCGGTTACGTGGGAATAGCAAGTCTGAGCTGTATTTCCATAAATTTTGCAGCTAGGCACACAACATCTGCAAATATTAAGGATTTTTAAAGACCTCTAAGCATTTTCAAGGACTTTAAAACAATTTTGAAAGTATTAGGCACTTTCATTGACTTATAATGAACGTGGGAAGCCTGAAAACAAGTCAGTTAAAAAGTTCTAGTGTAACATTAACAACGACTAACAATACAAAACTTCAAAGATATTTAGTTAGAAATTGCTGCCAGGCTTCCTAAGAATGCTAAAAAAGCATTGGCATATAATAGAAAGATGCACCACTTGAAATATTTAAAATTAAAATCTATTACTGTAAGAATATGTTAATGTGATTATTAATAAAAGTTAAAAGTGATAAGCAATCTAATACATACTAATGAGGAATGAAAAATATAAAACTGTATTTCAGAAATGTCATAGTAATCTAGGAAATCTACAACATTTATGTTTACTAAAAATTATCTGATAGCAAGTTGTTCCACCCAATAACACAAGCTATTCAAGAACCCTTGGTACCAAGCTAAAAATATCAAATGTGACAAACTTAACAAATTAAAATACTTGCAACTTGTTTCGAGTAATGTGAAAAACCATTTTTTTTTTCAATCACCAAAATTAATTATAAAAATAAAAATTCAAGAAAGACATGTCTTCCTTAAATTTCTAAACCATTAAAGCTTTAAATTTAAAATGTGTTTCAATACATGAAAATCTAATTAAATCTTGAAAAAATTGCCACAGACTCAATACTTAAAAAATGCAATACACTTAAACTTTAAAAAATGGTTAATAATTTGGCTATAGAATAAGTGAAGTTGATCATCACAGACTGAGATACAAGCATGCAAGGGATGGTCAAATTCATTAAGAGACAATGGCTGCTCCGAAAAGAAGGTATGCAATTAGAAATTGCTGGCAGACTTTGTAAAAGAAAAAAGATATTGGCATATATTAGAAAGAGGTAAACCTATTAAAATATATCCAATAAAACTAAGAAACCATTATCATATGAGTGTTATCTTCAAAATGTTCCTTATAATAATCCAGAAAATCTACAACATTAACAATCACTTAAAGGTTATCTGTTCTTTCCACTAATACAAGTTTTTCAAGAATTCTACTGTGGATTGCTAGTCCAATGTGACAAAATCTTGTAATTTTAAACCTTTAACACATGTTATATGAGTAATATAAAAACAAAATATTCTTTTCAATCAAATAAATTAGAAACTCAAGAAAGACATTCTTTCCATAAAAGCTTCAAATTAAAAATGTGTTTCAATACAAGGAGACCAAATAAAATCTTGGAAAAAATCACATTACATAATATACAGTTCAAAGGTATTTTAAATCAATACTATTTGTCATTGAGAACACTTTTCAAACATGCACTTTCTAATAATTCTGTTCTTACCTCCATCTAATAAATATCGCTTTCCACGTGTTGAACAAAGTGCCAGAATTGTATAAACTTTCATTACATGTCCAGAAATCTTCACTTAACACTTGAACCTCTTAACTTCACTAAGGAATAGAAAAAGAAATTGATTAAATTCTACTTTGACTGTACCAATAAAAGCAATAAATGTAACCATAATAGATTGAAAATTTTTAGTGTTTTTTTTATAGAAAATGTTGCTTATATAATATTAACAATAATCAGATTAAAAAAAGTTGCATTATATCAGATATTATATTTTATATTCTAATCAAGCTGAACAACACTAATAACATAGTATTAGTTTTCCATATTGTGATTAAAAACATTAATTGATGGAAAATGTTTGTTGACTACAATTCTTTAAAATATATATATATATAAAACATCATTCATAAATGATTAGGAAACATCTTAATATGAAACTACCAGTGATGTAAGTATCAAAATGTGATTTTGGAGCACTGTCGGAGCAGTAAAAATACGATTTTGGAGCAGTTAAATTATTATATTTTAGTTAGTGATGAACCAAATATTTGTGTATATTTAATCTTAATATTTCAAATTATTAAGTAAAAAAAAGAGTGTAACTTGTTCTTTATAAATACGTTTGCATTCTAAATTTATATTAATTAATTTAAATAAATTACTCAAAAAATAAATTAAAAAGCATGATGTTAACAAACAAGGCACTGAAAGTGTTTTTTTTGTTTTTTTTTCCCCCATCAGGCGTCAAATAATAAAAAAATTATTAACCTCTTTCCCAACAATTAAAATATTAGGAAATTTTCAATGATTTCATAACGTTCGGTCCATCACTGAAAGTTTTTCGAACTAATCTCAGTTTGAGTTACTTTTAACAACTGATGAAATATGATTTTTTCTTTAAAAACTCTAGCCTGCCTAGTACCAATTATCTATAGAAGTTCTTCCCAATATTCCTAAATAATTTAATTCTATGCAAAGGACCACCGACCCCCGCAAAGAAAAGTAAAACAAGACTGTTTAGTGGCAAGCATTAGATTTTATAACTTGCTCAGACTGACAGCTTTACTTAGCAGGTTTTTCAGGGCTATTTATTTATTTATTGGGAGATTACATTCTTTTTTTTTTAACTCAAAAAAATTAAAACCTTAAACTGAAATTTTACAATTATACTAGCATTTAATTTATATAAAAAAAATAACTTCTAATGTAATTAAATAATAAAGAATAAATTAAAATAAGGTAAGTTGAAAAATATTAATTTTTGTAATGGCTTGTTTTCTAACATTCTCCATTGTCTAAATAGATTATTAAGGGTTTCCATGTGTAATCCATACAGAAAAACACATTTGGTTAGTTTTTTTTAATATATGCTAAAAATAATCATCTCTTAAAGTATTAAGAAAAACATTTATTCTCTTTAGTTACAACCAAGAAAGGAAAAAAAAATCAAAATTAGATGCATAAAGACTGATTTCATGAATTCTACAGTTTGCACACAAAGCACGAATCCTTGATTGGTTGAAGTTCAATGGCACAAGGGCCATACTGGCACGAATCCCTGATCTTACCGACAGCTAATTTAAAGGAACAAATATTTGTAAATACACGAAATCCTTACTTTTTTTTTAAATAGAGATAGCTTAAATCTAAACCCACCTCTCCTTTCAAGTTCTTCGTAAAATTCCTAGTCTACCTATGGTATGACATGGCGCTTTTTCTGGGAATTAGCGACAATAAAAAAATAATGTAATATGCGTTTTTACGTTTGTTGCCTAGTTAAAATCATGATCCAACATCCAGGGTTGCCAAAAAATCATTCACTAATAGTCACCAAGATTCAAATTCTGTTTTACCGAAGACTTAAAAATTAAGCCCGGGGGGGGGGGGGGGGGCTGTCAATTGGATTAAGAAGTTTAGAAATTTAAAAAAATATTCGGGTTTTCTTTAAGCCTAAACAAAATATATAATCTCTACTATTAAAAACAGGCAAGAGAGCAAATCTAAACCAAATGCACTAAGATTGCTTGTGTCAAAATTGAAATACTTGTATTCTATTTTTAGCACGGAGCCTCGGTGAAAAAAAAAATCTAAAAATAATCATGTATTCTATAAGTATAAAGAAAAAGAAAATTTTTCTTTAGCTAAAACCAGCTGAGAAAAGAGATTTAAAACAGAGGCAAACAGATTCATTAACTACTTCTTTACAGTTTGAAAACTTAAAACAAAACTGAGAGATTGTATTTTCAAGTGCGAACCCTTTCCTGACGTTAACTGACGAAAAACACCCTTGGAGTGTAAAACGCTCTTTATCGCTTTGTTGCTGATGTTCCATGATAACTTTGAACAATTTCAAACCAAAATTCTCGCCAAGTAGTTTTCAAAGCCAAAAAATTATCTTTTGGCCCAGATCAGCGCAATTTTGACCAAAAAAAAAGGTTTTTGGCGCAGTTTGGAGCTGTTGCATTTCATAACCGGGTCACCTTCCTTATTTGTTAATGAATTTATATATGTATATTTATATTTAATGACTTAATTATACAGCTTAACCTTATTAAATAAATATATAGCTATTTGAATACTTTCCACTTACTCTGAACTTGGGATGTTTAGGTTCCTGTTTGTTTTGAGAAATTAAACTTTTGAAAAGACGGTGATTGACTGCAGAGGTTTTTTTTTTGATTGATTGATTGATCGCAATCTTCGCGGTTATTTCAAATGATTACTTTTTGAACCGGTGGGTTGGGGCTATACAATTATTTCATTGGCTAACGCATTTAATTTATGCAGGAAAATTTTACGGCTTTTGATTGGCTCATAGTTAACCGCGGCTAATATATAAGAGTTGAGGAACTCGGAACTCGCTCTCTCTCTCTGAACCGCACTTGAAAGGTGGTCGACATGGTGACTGAGCGGAAAATGAAAAAGGTTTTTAGCGAAAAGCTACGTTTAACGTTATACCCGTGAGCCAGTCGACATGCGGACGACTACCGGAGCAGGCTACGTCTTCGCCCGGCGATCAACCTGGTGACCATGAGACCTGCAGTTATTCACTTGATGAATTGTCTTTCTTTCGTCTTGAAGTGACCGAATACCCTGATGTAAAGTTTTTTTTGAGATAAGTGTATTTTGAGATTTATTGTGATGGAAGTTTTATTGAACTTTAACTTTTTCAACTTTAATGTTTGTTTACCTAGTTGTGCTCAGCGTCTTAAGATTAATGTTTATCCTAGACTTAAATAAATTTGTTTTACTTTAATTTAACTTGTCATTTCTGTGTTACTGGTTACACTGCCCTCTGCTATATTATCACAACAAGGGTTATGGGCTTTCTTAAGTTAACGTAACACTAGTACACAGGAATGGCGATTTGAATTAATTGTATTAAGTTTTCTTTAAAGAAATTTGAGTGGCTTAGGAAGTTTAAATTTAATCTTTAAAGTTTATAATGTGTGTTATACGATTGTACATGTGTATGATTGAGGGTTTCTCCTTGAGAAGGGTGACTGGTACTTGGAGAAATTGATTTAAAAGTATTTTGATATATATGTAATATTAGTTAGTATATTACGGATTTTTTCGACGGGGGGGCTGACATCGTTTATTGGCAATGGCTTTATTAAATCCGGGGGTTGCCAAACTAAATGGCAAAAATTATTCTACTTGGGCTGTAGACTTAAAATTTTTGTTGATTGAAAGGGGTCTATGGAAATTAGTAAATGAGGATGAAATTGCTCCTGTTGATAAAGATGCTTTAAGTACCTTTAATGATAAAAGTGATAGGGCACTATCCACAATTTATCTAAATATTAGTGATGAATACAAACGACTGATTAAGTTAGAGTCTAACCCCGTAGTAGCCTGGAAAAGGTTAAAAATTTATTTCGAACCTGATGATCGTGTAAGACACCAGCTACTTTTCAATGAATTTTTAGAATGCAAACCTAACAAGACTGAAGGTTATGCAATGTATTTTTCGAGAATTAGGGACTTGGTTGACCAGCTCGAATCAATCCAACATCCTATGGATAAGGATCGAGTCATTTTTCATGTGTTACGATGGCTACCTGATTCATTCGCTTCACTGATACAGAACATAATGAGTTGGGAAAAGGGTGAATTTCTTTTGACAAAAGTAGAAGCAGCAGTACTCGCAGAAGATGCTAGCCAAAAGTTTAAGTTACAAGATAGATCGGTGGTTTATACTACCGAGGTTAAACCTAAGAAGAAATCTTTCTCTTGCTTTAAGTGTGGCAATAAAGGGCACTATGCGCGGAACTGCAGATCGACTTCGGGTCAAGTCAAAGGTTCACCTCGTTTTCCAAGAACTGATTTTCCTTTTAGACGATCACCGTCAGTGAGTCGTTCGCCTTCACCAAACAAAAATGTTCGAGGTAGAAAGCCGAAATTAGCTAAAAATAATGAACCATTTTGTTTCTTTTTACAAGCTTGTCTTAGTGAAACTGAGGACGATTCATCGGCTTTTATTTTTGATACAGCGGCTTCACATCATTTTTGTAAAGATAGATCGTTTTTCTCAAGTTTTGATCCAGTATCTAGCGAGAACATTTCAGTAGCAATTGAGAATACCACTTTTCCTGTTGAGGGTAAAGGTGAAATCAAATTAAAATTTTATAAGAAAGAAGTAATTTTGAAAGATGTGTTTTACTCGCCTAAGTTGCGACGAAATTTAATTGCTGGGAACTTGATTGATAAGGCAGGTTTCAGTTTCTTATGTGAGAATGGGAATATCAATGTGAGGGATCCGAGGAAGGAAGTTATCTTTTCAGCAAAACTGAAGGATGGTATTTATTACACTCGCCCTCAAGTGATTTTTAACACGGAAGCTGAGTCCAGCATTACAATCAAAGAATCCAAGAGCAAATCGTGCAAGAAAGTAACTTTCAACACCTCTGTAGTTAAACAGCGCAAAGCCGAAGAAGTTTGGCATCGAAGATACGGCCATATAAGCTCTGGTTTACTTTCTAAAACTAGCAAGAACAGGAGTGTTCGAGGATTGCCTATTATCTCAGTGTCAACTATAGAGTGCGAGTGCTGTCGATTAGCCAAGACTAGGAGAAGATCTTTCAAGCCGATTGGGATGATTAGATCGAATAGGCCTCTTCAGCTTGTCCATATGGATTTATGCGGACCTATCGACCCACCAGGTAAAGATGGAAAACGCTACTTTTTCACGATCATTGACGACTTCAGTCGAAAAACTACTGTATTTCCGATTGAGCACAAGCACGAAACCTTCGGAGTTTTCAAAAGGTTCCAAGCTAGAGCGGAAAGATTTTTGAATACGAAGATCGTAGCTGTACGTACGGATAATGGTGGCGAATTCGTGAACCGAGCATTCGAAGAGCATTTTAACGAACTCGGGATCACATTTGAGAACACCAATGCATTTACCCCTGAGGAAAACGGAGTCGTTGAAAGATGGCACTATACAGTTTTAGATGGAGTAAAAGCCATGCTTGAAGAATCTGGAATGAGTCGAACCTTCTGGCCAGAATGTGTAATCAACTTTGCCTATAATTGGAATAGGATTTGTCACTCGAATCAAATTAAAACGCCTTTCGAATTATATGGTGGACACAAGCCTTCGGTGAGACATCTCAAGCCCTTTGGAACATTGGTATACGTTGGTATTCCTTACCAGAAGAGAGCCAAGTTGGACAATCGAGCTAAGAGAGGATTTCTCGTCGGATACGCTTTGAGAACCAGAGGATATCGAATATGGCTACCAGAAGAGGACAAGATCATTGAAACTATAAACGTTACCTTCAATGAAGATAAGGTATTCAAGGATGTTTGTAGTACCAAGGAAGGCGAAAGTATTGATCAGCACAGTGGATTCGTGATGGGCCATGAAGATGAG
This sequence comes from Linyphia triangularis, assembly GCA_963978545.1. Classification (NCBI taxonomy): domain Eukaryota; kingdom Metazoa; phylum Arthropoda; class Arachnida; order Araneae; family Linyphiidae; genus Linyphia; species Linyphia triangularis. The sequence continues at coordinate 3,894,438 of OZ021728.1, forward strand.
TGTCAAGTCGGAACTAGTTCAATTGATGCAAGTTCAAGTGAAGGACAACCTGAAAGTTATGCACCGTTGATCCTGGAAGGCCAAAGGATGTCTGAATTGGATGAGATTTCTGAAATGGAAACTTCTAGTCAAGATGAAGTTGAATCTGAAACAGGAGACACTGATCCTGATTATAATGACGAGTCCGAAGTGGATGACGTTCTGCCAAAGTTGAAAAAGTCAAGTTTTAAAAGAGTCGTAGTTCCTAGACCAGATGGATCTCAAAAGAAACGCGACATTTATTACTATGAAGATGGTTCTAGTAGAAGAATACGATCTTATACAGAAGCTAAGAAGTATTGCAAGGAGAACGATATTGAATACGAGTCGTCCAGGTTTGACTTCAGTACTAAGAATCTTTATGAAGGACCATCAGAAAGTAGCGATAAAGTAAAAGTCGGATCAGCAAGTCATACTGCCTGACTAGACGATACCATTATCCCTAAAACATTCAAGCAAGCTATGGAATCGCCTCAGAGATCACATTGGCAAAAAGCAATGAAAGAAGAAATCGATATGATGAATGAAAGAAAAGTTTGGACTCTGGTCAATAAGCCAAGTAACTCAAATCCTTTAGGATGTCGATGGGTGTTTACCGTCAAACGAGACGAAGTTGGTAAAATTGCCCGGTACAAGGCTCGACTAGTGGCACAGGGTTTTAAACAAATAAAAGGCGAGACTTATGATGAAACGTATAGTCCAGTCGTGAATTTTGGGGTCATTAGATTTTTCTTTTCTCTGCTGGTGTGTTTTCTGGGATGGTGTCATAGACAGTATGACGTAAAGTGTGCATATTTATACGCTCCATTAGACGAGCAAATTTTTATGACTCAACCACAGGGTTTTTCAGCTGATAATTGCAGTTTAGTATGTAAATTACAGCGTGCAATTTATGGGCTTCATCAAAGTGGGCGAGTTTGGTTCTTTGAAATTGATAGAGTTCTCTCTGAGATAGGTTTTGTAAAATTTCAACATTGTAACTGTGCTTATATATTTAAAAGTCAAGTTATCCTTTTATTATATGTCGATGATTTTGTACTTTTTGCTAAACACTTAAAGTTTATTGACAATGTAGTTAAGTTATTAAGTAAAAGTTTTGACTTAAAGGCACTAGGCCAAACTCGAAAGTTATTAGGTGTTGAATTTAGTGAAAATCGGGGATATTTAACTATGCACCAATTATCATATATCACAGAAGTCTATAATAGATTTATTAAATTTAAGGTACCAGTTAGGTCTCTTCCAATGGCTAAAAATCATATATTCTCCAAGGATCAGTCACCCACAACTAACGCTGAATTACATGAGATGAAAACAATTCCTTACAGAAATTTATTAGGATGTTTATCCTTTATTGCAAGCAGGACTAGGCCAGATATTAGTTATGCAGTTAACATTTTAAGCCAGTTTCAAAGTAATCCAGGCTTGGTACACTGGTATGGTCTTCTGAACTTGCTTGGATACATCTGGAATACAAAGGAGGAAAAATTAAAGTTTTCATGTGATTCACCTCAAGTAATTGCTTACTCCGATGCAGATTTTGCATCTAATAGAGACGATAGGGTTTCAATGGGAGGCCAACTAGTTTGTTTGGGTGATTCACCTATATCTTGGAGATCTTTTAAAGAGAGATGCATTAGTCTCTCCACAATGGAGTCGGAACTTGTGGCCATGGTTGAGACAACCAAAGAACTGGTTTGGTTTGATAATATCTTACATGAGTGTGTTTCAAAGTTTGTTATTAAGGAGAAACTAAAATCAATCATTTATGTAGATAATCAAGCAACCATTAATTTTGTTAAATCTCCTGTGGAAAACTCAAGATCTAAACATATTGATATTAAATTACTATTTGTTCGGGATTTAGTTTATAAAGAACAATTTAGAGTTTTGTATATTAGAAGTAAGGATAATTTGGCTGATATTTTTACAAAGCCACTGTCTAAATTGAATCTTGAGTTATTTAAGGAACAAGTATTTATTAGACTTTAGGAAATATATTAAGAACAGGTAACTACTCGTGGTTTACTTGCAGGTGTCCAAATATATATTTTTTGTATAATGTCCAATGAATGAGAAGAAAGAGGTTCAACGACTGAAATCATTGATCATGGAAGAATCAGCATCAAGTGCGGGAACTTATTTACACTAGAAGTGTCGTCTTTTTTTTCTTTAAACTGTTTATTAGTGAAAAAAAAATTTTGTGTGAACTTTTTCGATGTTCGGTAAGAACACATCTTTTTCAAATGTTTATTTGTGTATGTTGTTTGATGTCCTTGACCAGGTGGCTCCTGAATGTTTACTGTATGTGTAATGTAAATAGTATGACCGGATGCGATTGGTTTAGATTAATTGGTTTTGTATATAGTTTGAGAGTTTGGAGCTATTTGGACCAACACATCGAGGAACATAATTCTTTTTGTGTGAAGTTTTTGCTTAGGCCTATCATGTGTATGTATTTTTCATCAGGAGTGTACACTTCGCCCTTGTTCAAGTTTTTTTTTTTTTTTTTTTTTTTGAGATTTTCTAAATTAAAAGTTTTATTGCTGAGCAGCTTGGTGTAACATAATTTTTGTCATGAGGTTGAAGTAATATTGATCAGTATTGAGAAATATTTGTTTCTGTATATTGTTGGGCATCATAAGGTACGGTGAGGGGGGGCCTTGTTGCATTTCATAACCGGGTCACCTTCCTTATTTGTTAATGAATTTATATATGTATATTTATATTTAATGACTTAATTATACAGCTTAACCTTATTAAATAAATATATAGCTATTTGAATACTTTCCACTTACTCTGAACTTGGGATGTTTAGGTTCCTGTTTGTTTTGAGAAATTAAACTTTTGAAAAGACGGTGATTGACTGCAGAGGTTTTTTTTTTGATTGATTGATCGCAATCTTCGCGGTTATTTCAAATGATTACTTTTTGAACCGGTGGGTTGGGGCTATACAATTATTTCATTGGCTAACGCATTTAATTTATGCAGGAAAATTTTACGGCTTTTGATTGGCTCATAGTTAACCGCGGCTAATATATAAGAGTTGAGGAACTCGGAACTCGCTCTCTCTCTCTGAACCGCACTTGAAAGGTGGTCGACATGGTGACTGAGCGGAAAATGAAAAAGGTTTTTAGCGAAAAGCTACGTTTAACGTTATACCCGTGAGCCAGTCGACATGCGGACGACTACCGGAGCAGGCTACGTCTTCGCCCGGCGATCAACCTGGTGACCATGAGACCTGCAGTTATTCACTTGATGAATTGTCTTTCTTTCGTCTTGAAGTGACCGAATACCCTGATGTAAAGTTTTTTTTGAGATAAGTGTATTTTGAGATTTATTGTGATGGAAGTTTTATTGAACTTTAACTTTTTCAACTTTAATGTTTGTTTACCTAGTTGTGCTCAGCGTCTTAAGATTAATGTTTATCCTAGACTTAAATAAATTTGTTTTACTTTAATTTAACTTGTCATTTCTGTGTTACTGGTTACACTGCCCTCTGCTATATTATCACAACAGGAGCATGGTAGTCAATTTGGCGCACTTCAGAGCAATTATAGCAGCTCTTACATCCCTGAACTACGTACCATTTACTAGACCTTGAAAGTGGAAGGTTGACCAGCAAAATAAGCATTTTTAATCACATAATAAAAAAATGTACAAATAATAACTGAGTACCAGTGCTTGTGGCCTTGCAAACTAACCACATGGTTTAGAGAGGAAGTTACTGCAGTAAATGCAAACTTCAATAAGAACAAAACAAGCTGAATTAAATCAGTTACTCTGCTACACAAACTCTTAGTAATTGCATTCAAAATACAGGGCTACCACAGACTATAAGCTTTGAAAATAGTTGCTTTAGTAGCCTCAGATGTTAAAAATAATAGCCAAAATAGTAGTCTCGGACATTGATAATTGTACCCTCGCTTTTCAAAACTTAATAACGATTTCTTGTTTCAAAATGTTTAAACAATTATACTATATTGAAAATGACAAGTGAATTTAATTAAGCCCAGTTTTCCAATTTTTTAAGCAACATTCAAAGCAATTAAATAAATTGCTTCAAAATTTAAGTTATTAGTAGTTATAAATTTAGCTTCAATATTGAAATTTTAGTCATTCTGCATCGATTGACCTACACAGCGAAATCAATTGTCACACCGGCACAAATCATGGACATGATGTCTCATAACACCAATGGAAGCCTTGGCAAAAACACCCATTACAACAATGCAAATCTCAGAGATGGCAGTTATAACATCAGCACTAAAACAGTCAATATCGAAAATTAAGCTATTAAACAGTCAAATAAGCTTAGCCTTTGGTGAAAATGACTATCATTCCAATGTAAATATTGGTGATGGTGCCTTCCATACCGATTCAAATCTCAGCAATAGAGTCTACTACATCAACGTAATACGTGGTGAAAACGATCATCACAAGAATGTAAACATTAGCGATAGCGTCCAGCATACCGGTACAAATCTCGCAATGGTCTATTACAGTGATTCTCAACCTTTTTTTTGTCGCGGCACACTTTTAACGATTTCAAAATATGGCGGCACACAAAGAAAAATATAAGTTTAAAAGTTGTTTACTTACCTATACACTGTGTAAAATAGTTTATGATAATAATTTTGAATGTAAAATAAAATATAATATGTACTACAAAAACAACAGTATGTTTATTACGGGATTAATTACAAATGAATAATAAGAATACTTTTAATGAGAAATTTGAGCTTGATGTTTTTTGATAATTTCATTTATATTTGGTCTTAAAAATGACAATGCTACTCTCATATCGTCTTCTACATTTAACAGTCTCGATCTTTTTTTCGTTTTTATGTTGGTTAATACTGAAAATTCGAATTCACACAAACAAGATGTAGAAAATCGTATAAATATTTTTAAAGCTTTTTTGGCTATCATGGGATTATCGCATCTAATGTTAATCCAAAGGAATTAATTGATTCTTCTGAATATTTTAAAATTAAATCTCGATTATTAGAAAGCGAAATTAGTTCTTCCTCTTCATTCAATGTTAATTCAAATACAGAAGTATTCGTTATCACAAATGGATTACGAACCCAATCAAATTTTTTTTATATCTAAATTTGGGAAATAATGAATAATTCTCTCCTCTAATGTTGTCAAATGGACAATAACAATTTTGCGTAGAAATCTAATCCGAAAGTGGCGAAGTGATCTTTGAAATAGCCCGCGGAATTCGTAGGAAACAAAGTCTCAACGGATGTGCTTTCCAAACATCAGACAACAAGGAATGTTTCGGCGCATTATAGCCCTCGTGTTGCTGACGGCGCCAGATAATCTGAATACAACCAACCAGACAACAAGACGCACACTCACACACCTGCAGGGGGTTGTATGTAAAAAACTAGAGTAAAAAGTTGGTCAAAAAGGAGACACAGAGAAATATGTAACAAAGCGGTGAAAGTGAAAAGTCTTCATTACAATATTCATATATATATATAAGTACTTTTCTTTAATTTAAACTTTACTCGTAATAAAAAAAAGCATTATAATTTTTACTATATACATTTCTAAAATTTGGCGACACACTTTAAGAATTCGGCGGCACACAAAAGTGCCGCGGCACAGTGGTTGAGAATCACTGGTCTATTACATCAGCCCAATACGCGGAGAAAATAACCATAAAAAAAGTAAATCTCGGTGATCGCCCAGCATACAAGCCTAAAAACCGTCATTAGCTGCGATTACATCGGCATAACACTCAATAAAATTATCAATCACACACTAACATAAATATTGATGATAGAGACAAATGTTAGAGGAAGCAGCGATAAAAATGGATTCGGAGATTTTGGAAGTCTGAATGCAAGCAAGAGTCTGTGGCAAACAGACTTTTAAGCAAGTACACGTTTATGCACCCCTTTGAAATTTTAATGCGGATTTGCATCGATCTCAGGAAATTTTGTCCAAAAAAAAGTTGAAATCAGCACATCCACAGACTGTACCATGTGTGATTTTTAGTGTGGATTTCATGTATTCGTCATTCATCTGTATGTTAAGAAACAAAAGCTTACATTTCACTTTCACATACAATAAATAACTTCCACTTTGGAGCATTGCTTACATTTAATAATGTGCAGTCCCAAAATGGCATACACTTTGCTCCTTTGATTGATTTAGGAAAATAACAAGGGGTTTTTATACTTTAATACTAATGATATTACCTTAGCAAAGCTAGGCGACTTTTTTAACAAGAGAAGAAAGATGACTTGCGATGACATTATCAAGCCATTTAAGTTGCGCAAAAATAGATGCCCCACTAGTTACGTGGCAACCCTCAATTGCGAAATGTACATTTCAATTGGTATTTTTATGCAAATATAAGATTTCAATTAAAAAAGAAAAGGTTAAGAAGCTGTCCATACTGACGGTATTTTCTTCCGGCATTCAAGGCAAATTTCACAAATTCATTCTTGTCAAGTAAAGTAAACAAAGGCAAAATAATTTGATATTTGAGAATATAATAGTGTATGTTGTCGAGCCTCGCACTGCGAAAGGTATAACATTGGAACCTAACAGGTAGGCGAAAATAATAATTGCGTGAGTGTGATTACCAGGGAGATACTATCGTCAAACTAACGAGGTCACCACTCGATTCATGAACATGAATTAAAATAAACACCTATTTCGGTAGAGTTCATTTCCCCCCTAAAAATATCGATATTTTGACTAAACTGTGTCAGTACCTTAGTGCCGATATTTTGCCGTCCTACAATCATAAAGTATCTACTTAAAAAAAAAAAAAAAAATAGTAGCCTTAGCCCAAATATAGTTGAAGGTTTTGCTTAAAATAGTCGCCTTTATAGTTGCCAGTGGCAGCCCTGAAAATATGACAAGGTGAAATGTCGGTTTTAAAAATATTTAATAATTTGCTTTGGAACATGTTGCTATTCAAAGGCTGGGATACAAGCATGTAAGAGATGGTTAAAGTCTTAATGCATGCGTAAAATAGTTTTATATAACAATTTTAGTCGCATAGTGAACATTGAGCGATATTAAATTTTTATAATTGAATTTTACTTCCAAAATATCTGTCCTTCCGAGACATCTTATTTAAAACGCTTTTAAAATATTTATTCCCTAAGTAAAACCTCCCCTCTCACCCAAATGTAACTTGAAAACTGAAATTTTCACCACCAAATAAATTGCTTTCTGATGCATTCTTACATTTCAGAAAAGGACACTTGTAAATTAAAGTAAAATAGTTATTGAAAAGAGTCTAAATGTCTCATATTGTTTATTTGATTTTAGGAATACTCTTTTTAAAGAGACAAAAATAAAAGATGAAAATGTTAGAAAGTGTAATACAAGACTGTTTCGTACGACAAAAATAGATACTAAGAATTTAGTACAATTTTCTAACTCGGTGCAAATATTTATTGTAATACTAGTCTCTTAAACTATTTATCCACAATGGCTGCTCAAAAACAAGCCATTTAAATATGTTTTAGTGTAACAGTAACAATGACAAACAATTCAAGACTTGAAAGATATTTAATGCTGTCAGACTTAATAACTGAAAAAAATCTTTGGCATATATTAGAAAGAGAAAACATTCGAAACATTTAAAATTAAAATGTTTTAGATGTGATTATTAGTAAAAGTGGTAAACAATCCAATGCAAAATTGGAAGAAAGATAAAAAAAAAAAACTGTTCTTCAGAAATTTCATAATAAAAGAATTTTTCAACATTCCCATTTATTGAAAGTTATCTTACTATCATAAGATGTTCTATCCAATAACTTAAATTTTTCAAGAATCCTTAGTACCAGGCTAGAAACATCTAATGTGACAAAACTTTACAATTTATAAACTTACAACTTATGTCGAGTAATGTGAAAAATAATTATTTCTCTCAATCACCATGTATAATCAGAGACAATCACATTAGGGCAATTCCACGATAGGGTCAAACCAAGCAACCAATTTTTCAAAATCATTATTTTTAAGCAAATAATGTCATTTTAAAGCTAAAGAACTGAAATTTAAGATGTAATGAGCCCTAATGTGATAAATTTAATTTTAAATAAATTAGGAGCTCTTAAACATAAGTTAATTATATATGCATTAGTAAGTTACATTCTGTGAATGTGAAAGAAACTTTTTTTCTTCAAAATAAATATATATTTATAATATTTTTAAAATTCATAAATATATTATGAACAATATTCTAACATCCTAGATGGAAATTTGATAGGTCACAATATTAGTTTTTTGATTTTTTATGAGAATTTCAAAAAGGCACTTCAGATATTTTACAACCAACACCAAAACATTCTAACAATTTATGCTGCATGAATTACATAAATTCGAATAATCTACAATTTGTTTTTAAAGCAAGACTACATGCCTCTGCAATGCTATGGATTAAAAAAATTTTAATATTCAGTAATTCTTATTTAAATCATAGTGTAGGTCAGAAAAAATAATTTTACAACCGACACCCTTATATCTTCATAAACATTCTGCTAATTTAAGCATTAAATTATCGTTTAGTATTTAAACTAGCTTGAAACATGTTCTATAATTAAAAAAAGAATAATGTATATATATTTTACACTTATTAGACTGAAGTTGTACATTCCCTTACATTTTACCTAGATAGTTTCAACTTAATATTGTAGCTGTATTTGGAATATACTATACGAAATATAATTTTTAACACCTCAACTCAACATTTTAGTTTGAAGTTATACAAGAAAATGTCTGCCTTTCATTGTTAGGATTAAAATCTTCAACATTACTTACATTTTTTTTGATTTTACAGGGTTCCCACTCTTATTGAAGAAAAAAAATTCAAGGACTTTCAAGGACCTTTTTAGAAAAATTTAAGGACCATAATTTTAAATACATCAGACATAAAACTACAAATCGGAGATTATCGTTGGTCAGGGGTGTAGTGGAGTGGGAACATGAGGCAACGGCGATCCTTTACCTTTTTAGAAGGCAGAACGACATTCCCTCATCTAAAAATGTTTTAATTTGTATTTTTTTCCCCTCTTTACGTAATACTGAACTCAAAGCCAAGTAAGCTAACAAAAAAGTCATTTCGTGGGAACTTGCTTTCGTCTGGGATCCACAACTCCAGAGCAGAACAGGCAAGCTCTAATTTTTACAAAACACTTGAAAGAGGCGCAGCAACCCACACATGGCCATTTCTCCTTCATTAGAAATGAACTGACATATATGTTTACATTTAGCTATGATTCATTTAATGGCAATTATCCTCTTCAATGAATGAAATGTATTTGTGGATGAATTCCAGAGGTCAAATTTGTATGGTTCGTAGAATATACAGTCTAAAACTTCCATACACAAATTCATGCCAAATATCTACATTTTTATAGAACAAAACTGTGACCTAGCACATTCAGTTCTTTGTGCCCTTTCTTTGAAGAATATTTCGCCTCTAATTTTAACGGGAACGCTAACCGATTTATCAACAAAAGTTATGTAACTTTTTTTTTTAAATTTTTATATCACGGATTTAATAAATTATTTGTAAACCTCTTAACGTTCCTAAGAAATGAATTCGTTCAAGAGGAAAAAACAAATGACAATAAAAGATGGTGTTTTTTACAATCCAAAAAAGTTGAGTAAACCTGAGGTTCTGACGGAATAAACTGGTTAGTGCTAAAAATCCGGATAGGTAAAAGCAGAATGTTGATATTTTGTATTAGCTTTTAAGGTGTTTTGAGATCACAGAATTATGTATTTATATTTTGTTAGATATTGGGAAATATTTATTTCATTCCCAGATATTGGGAAAATCAAACTGATAACTTGTTTGAACATGAAAAAATATGTTCAAAATAGTATCTATATATTTAATAGGCAATACGTTTTTTGGGGTTAGTCCGTCCGCCTAAACTACTCAACCAATTTCAATGATCAAGGTGTCATTTTAAAGGAAATAAGCTGTAGATTTGCCAAAACGTGCCAAAATAATTTATTAACATTTTATTAATTAGTTAAATTTCAATATTTTTCATCATTAAGTTACTACAAAGCCTCAATGATTTTGAATATAAAAATGGCAACATCCTTAAGTAAACAAACCAGCTGCTCGGGAGTTCAACCAACCAACCAACCGTTGCTAATTTTAAAGCTCTTTTTAAACTCTTCTTTTCAAAGTAGATTTTTTCTGTTTTTCTGAAGCATTTTTGTATTAGAGTAATTATTATTTTGAAGTATTTCTATCCAGAAAATGCTTCGCGTTGGACGTCGTTCTCTAACGGGGCGACTTATCAGAATAAATAAAAGATATTGGGACTTCAATGTAAGGGCATAACTAATGAAGTTTTAAGTCAGAATGTTGGCGGATAGTATATTTAACTTTCTATTATGAAACTTGCAATTTGGGTGTTTTCTCTATTAGGCCTTCCATTAAAGTTATAAAAATTTGGTTACATTTTTTATGGCTGGCAAACCTATTCAAGCGCAGCAAGATGTTTTAACCACAAATTCGAGCGGCAAAGCCGTTTAATCCGAGCGCAGCGAGGTGTTTGGGGGTTGGCGAGCGTTAGCGAGCAGGGGGCGAAGCCCCCTAGTTGATTTTTAAATCCTTTATATTAACTTCGCTTTTGAATGCTTGTGAATTTGAATATGTTTAGTTCAACACATAAAATGTTGCTTGAATGTACAGTAAAAAGACTGGCTTCAAGTGCTCCGCTACGTTGTTGTGACAGAACTGAACAGTTGTTAACTTTGTTTCACTTTAACTTGGCAGTACTGATAATGCTAAATTAGCCGAATTGTAGCCCTTCACAACCCAGGGTTGAAAAAGGACTTCCAAGGCTTGCGCTAAGAGCAGAGGACTACTAAAAAAAGTAATACGTAGCAAAAATCAGTAATTTTAATAACATGTATTTTATTAAATTCTTATGAAAATAATTTTATTACAATTTTTTATAAAAAAAAAAAAAATGAATCCATGGGTTCCTTAATAAAAGCTGACTTAAAATAATGTTGATTAGTGCAGAAAACGCCACGATTTTAATAATTTGCACCCATACCATATAGAGCCCTCTTACCATTTTTGGAGTGTTTTCTATACACATTTTCATTGTAAGGGGCACCAAAACTCATTCTTGCATACATAGCATTTTACTCCTAGGCCGGTCCTGTATATTTGATTTTCTTTAATATAAAAGTGCTAATGGTTTTGCAAATGGGTATAATACATTGAAATTGGGCTGCGAAGAAGTAGGAAAATAATTCAGATGTACTTTAAAATGTAAAATTAAATTTCTTTTCGGTTTGAGAATGGGAAAGTTTTACATTTACAGTTATTCCAGAATTTATTCCAAAAATGTAGCAGCAGTTCTTTAAAAAAAATCATACAGTGGCGGCAATAAGGGGAGGAAATTTCCCTGATTTTTTTTTAAAATCTAGTGATTTTGATGGCAATATCATATATATTTTGCAGTTTGCTTTCTCCTCTGATTTATACCCATTTTTGACTATGATTGTCACCTAACCGTCACCACTGTTGAGATGACAAAATCGAACTGGATTAGATAAAAAAAAACAGGAATGCCCCAAACAAATCTGGCAAGTAATGATTCTACATTGAAATATCCCGCTTAAAATTAGAGATGATTGAGATGCTACAAAAATTAATATTTTATCAAGAAATTTTAAATCGACTGATGGATTTGAATTTTCCAATTATTTTATTAATGGAGCAAATTTGGAAAAGGAAAGGAAGGATCTATCAAGAAAGAGGAACTTCTCTACATTTTCTTTTTGAGAAGGAGAAAAGCCATAAAATGTTCAATCAACAATCACAATCTTTTTCATTCATTTTGAAAACAGATTTCGAGGAGCTACAGAATCTGTGAATTTATCCGAACCCATTGCATGTAAAGCATCTCTGACATTTCGGTTGTTGGTTGTTTTCAGATTATCTGGCGCCGTCAGCAACACGAGGGCTATAATGCGCCGAAACATTCGTCATTATACAAGCCAACATACATTTACAAACACCCATGCCAACACGGGACTCGAACCCGCAACCTCGCGGTCTAGAAGCTAGCACGCTAACCACTATACCCTTTGGTCGGCTCCTCTGACATTTCGGAAAAAATGTTTAAAAATTTGTGTCAATATTATGTTTGAAACTGTGTTATAATCCTTTATAAAGTGTTAAACAATCTTTTAAAATTGGTTGTGCAAAGCAAATTATTTAAAATCCATATAACTTAATAGTTTAAAAAAATTATTTATATAAAAGAATAAGTCGAAACATACAATTATTATTATTATTATTTTTTTAATTTTTGGAGGTGCTTGTGAGCTATTTTGAGATTGTTAAAGTAATATTAACAAAACTATTTCAAGTTGCCATTTTCATTCTCTCCCCCCCCCCCCTCCCCACACACACAGAGAAAAAGGTATATAAGTTTGTAACGATGCAACATAGCATTCCCACACCTTTTTATTTTACACTACACCACTGTTGTTGGTCCCTTAAAAATTCAAGGACTTTCAAGGACCTTATCCTTTTTTCAAGGACCAAATTTCATCAAAAAATAATTCAAGGACTTTCCAGGACCGTGGGAGTCCTGTATAAATGTGGTTGCATGTGACACATCATCCAAAATATGTATGTCTATTCAATATAGTAGTTGCAGTAATAAAATTCTTAACTTCCAACCTGACAATGAGAACCAGCCAGTAAAATGGCAAAAGGTGAAATAGAGAAGGATAAATATTGCACTGTAAAAGGAATGCTTGATGAATTAGTAAATCATCTTTAAGCCTTTCCTTATACTTAAGTTTATAAAACAAAATCAGGCAATATGAAGATCTGAAATCAAAAGTTGGCAGAAAAAAGTCATTTAGTTGGATTTTTCTGAAAATGCAACACTCACTCTTTAGATTGATATCCAATCTGCCCATTGGATACATTTGCAGGCAACTGTGTTTTCCGCTCATACATGGATTGATAGACATAACTCTGAGTAACGTAGTTTCTGATAATTTAGACCAAGCAAAATAATCAATTTGAAAATTTGTGGACTATGGTTTTTCCATGTTAGAGGCTAAGTAGAGTAGGATTGAATATGTTAATGTATTTTCAGGTGATCAAAGGTCCTAATTCAAACAGAGAAAGTACTTGTTTTCCATTCATTTAAATATTTAAAACATCAAATGAAAAAAATTTACCAGTAGCTTTTTGTAAGTTCACATGGCAAAAGAGTCATGAAAAGAATAGGTGGGTACAGTTAAGAAAACTTTCTGACACCATGTCAAAACAGAAAAAAGTATTAGTGAACACAGCCCAGCAATTTGTTGTAGTGGCTGCAGAATTGAATCCTAGTCTACATATTTGAAAGAAGAAAAAAAAAGAAGGAAAAAAAAAGAGAGAGAGAGAGATCAATTAGGATTTATAAAGTTTACATATATGGAAGGCCACATTACCTGCTTCAAATATACAGTAGGTGCATAAAGCCTCCTTCAAATAATCATGGGCAAACTTCAGACGTTTAAAGTTTCTTGGGTACAGATATCAAATTGTCCTTATATTTAACATTTAAGAAGAAAAGTAATCTTGAAGAATTGGATAGTGATTATGAAACCCACCAAACATATGATCTACCAGCAGTTTCTTTTTATGTAAACAATTAGATTCTAGCAAAATATAACCTCTTATCTTGGATATGCCAATCAAGTAACTGACAATGAAATTAAAACTATTGTGATGCATCTCTTCGATTGCAGTTCCATATGACCATATAGTGAAGATAAAATATTCTACAAGCTAGAAAATGTAGTACAGCTAATTCATTAAATCTTCTATTCCAAAAGGAAACAAAAGACAGTTCACATTTATGGAACATATCTAATTATATATTCCTACTATAAATTGAAAACTATGTTTTTTAACATTTTGTTGAACAGGGAAATGCTTATATATCTTATTAGTTGGAAAAGAAATTTAGGCTATTTTTCATATAAATTTTTAAAAAAATTAATGAAATAGTTATGGTATAATACTAAAAGTTAACTTAAGTTTTATATTTGCTCTTATAACTATCTATTTACATCAAGCACATCTTTTAGCACATTTTATGAACAACACCAAAATTTTTTTCACACAATTTAACAATCGACACCAAAATTTTACGACCGACACCAAAAGAAAAATAATTTTAATTCATTTATATAATAAATTATTTTACTGGAAAAAGGCGTAATATACTTTAATATTTATATACTTTAGAACAAAAATTATCTTACATTGAAATTGCTTAACAATTCACAGACTTTTGATCATTTGTTAAACATAGTCAATATTCCTCAATTTGTGTGTTTACGACCGACACCAAATTTGAAATCGTTTTAATACTTATTTAAAATATTTAAAAAAACATTTTTAAGCCTGTTTCCTATGTATTGGGATATAGTAAACATTTTTAAAATAAATTTAATAATTTTCAATTGATATTTATTCTACAAATTGAATTTATATGTGAAGATTTTTTTCAATTTTTTACAATCGACACTGTGTACATAATATGCAGTTCAAAGGCTATTTTAATCAATATTATTTGCCATAGAAAACAATTTTTAAACATGTCCTTTCTAATAATGCCACTCTTACCTCCAACTAATAAACATCACTTCTCACATTTTAAACTAAGTGACAGAATTTCTAAAACATTCATTGCATGCCTGGAAATCTTCTCTAAACACTTGAGCCTCCTAACTTCACTAAAAAGAGAAAAGGAAATTTAATAAATTCTACTTTGATTGTACCAATAAATGCAATGCATATGAGCATACTGGTTTTAAAAAAAAATTAGCGTTAGTTCCAATTTATTGTTGGTTACTTATTATAGCAATAATTGCTAAAATAACACTAGCCTTTTTATTATTAATAAAAACCCTTTTACACCACAATCATTTTCAACTCCTTAAAATGCTAACAACAACTCTTGCTATTAATATAGGGTCCCTTTGTTTTGCAGACATTTAAATATCCTCTCAGTACACTTTGTCAAAAGCTTTGTTCTCTCAACAATGTCTGACTTAGATAGCTATATAATATAAGGTGAAGTTTCTTTAAACTAAAAAAGGACAAAGTGAACAAGAATCAAAGGAACAATACTATTAAATTTCAGATTAATTTTAAACTCCTTGTTACTTTTAAAAATAAGCACAATAGAAAATGCCTGCAGTATACAAGAGACTACATTTTTTTTTTTAAAGTTGTAAGCAATTTTGAATTTCTATCAATAATTCTAATCAAGTTGAACAATGCAAATAACATATTGGTTTAATATACTGCAATTAAAAACTTTTATTTGGGTTAATTCCACACGAAATTAACCAATAAAAAAACAATTTTTCAACTCAATGTGCTGGAATGTTATAATATTTTGTCTGCGTATTGAACTTGCATCTAAAATGAAAACAGCGAGGTTAAAAAAAAAATTGTCGCTTTATTCCATAGTTACGAATATTTCAAATTTTGAAAAATTCACAATTGTTCAGGGTGGCCACAAAATTCAGGAAAAAAGTTCCCTGATAATTCCAAGAATTGCTAGGAAGGTCCACTTTTAAGTATGTAATTAAGAAGGTCCACTGCTAAGTGATTATTTTAATAAATTTTCTGAAACATTTTTTCTAGATTAATATACTTTTCCATGGATATACTAAATAAAATAAAGCTTGTGTAGTAGTTAAAATAAGTATCTGTTTCTTTCTACCGGACAAAACTATAAACTGAGTAAAAGAATTTAGGAGTTTGTTCTTTACACAAGTACAGTACAGCAAGTTTATTGAAGTTTGAAAAAATCAGTTACATGAATTAGTAAAAGAAAATGTCATTTTAAAAAAACAAATAAAGGTACTAAATACCTTACTATATATTACTACTTATTAGTTTTAGTTTTTATGGTTTTCTTAGATTTTAATCCATTCTTCAGGTATTAAGTCTCAGAAAATTTTAGTAATAGAGCACCCATACCACTTTTGAAAGGTTTTCCATACCCATTATCATTCTAAGGGGTGCCAAAACTCCTTATTGCACACACAGCATTTTGCTTATAGGCCGGTACTGAAGAGCAGTACCCAATTCTGCAGTCACAGCCAAAAAAAGCATTATCTACAAGCACCATTAAAGTCAAGTCGAGAACTGTGTAGGGTGAACATGTGTAAAATAAATGGAATCCTTGATGGTACAATATCACGCAATACAAACATAAGCACGGGTAACCCGCCGAAGACTTATAAAGGAAGTACGCATGCATCTCCCCCTTTTCCCCTCACCTAATAGAAGAAATTTAAAAACTGGAGAAAAGCGGCAATATTCATTGGATAAAAGAAATTGTATATCTATTATATATAATGGAATTTAAATTGGCAATTGTAAGTAAAGAAAAATATTTTGAAGTATTAAAGGTTTCAATAAAAATTCCTGCTTCCTTGTATGTGCGTCCTACCCCACTGGTTTATATAATGCTTTTCTCTTTTAGGAGTGCCGTTTAGAGTACGAAACTCCTTTGGATTATTTTTGGTGGGGTATAAGACTACGTAAGTTTTTTTTAATTTAGTTTTTTGAAATGTTGATTAGATTTCCTTATGAAATATTAACAGTAATTTATTAATTTTATATTCTGATAAATAGTTTAAAATCCATATAAAGAGGCACATAGGCCCTTTTTTGTAGAGAATTACGTTGAAAATTTATAAGTTATATACATTTTATTAGCAAAATATAGATTGTTAAAATCATTTAGGATTCACGCACAGTTGTAGAATTTCATGGTTCTATGTTCAGAAAAATATGTATAGTTTATCTACTTCAAATGCAGAAATGGTCTATACAAACTTCATAAAATTATATTCAACCAAACGTAGAGAGAGTTAATTGTCATTATCATATCATAAGCGAAAATTCTTTATAATACATGTATACTTCGTATATAACTTTCAGAACTTTGTTTCATATATAATAAAGTATTGAACACTACTTTAAAATAGATTTAGTGGAAAATATAGGGGTATAAAAAGAACAAAAAAGCATTAATCCACATTTTTATTTCTTTTTGTTATAAATTTTAATACAATACATTGTTTTAAATCCTTTTCTGACTATATATATGTTACACATTTATGTTTTTTACATTTATTAAAATTTTGCACTGCAAAAAAGACAGTTCAATACAGGCCAGATGTTGTTTTAATTTGTAAGCCTTTGTTTCAGAAATTAGAATAGTGACTTTTGTGATTTTCAAAATTTTGTGGAAAGAATTCCAAATAAACAACGTATATAATAAAGTTCTCATATCATCATTATTTTTATTTGATAACCAACATAACATAATGATTACATCTTTTGGTACCAAAAATTTAGAAATATTAAAATCCGACAAGTTTAAAATGAGAGAGGGGGTTTCGAAATTAGGGGGTGCGTCATGGACCTTGAGGGACATCGACACCCCTGTATAAGGGAAACAAACATATATATATTTTTTTTTTTAAAGCAAATGGTGGAAGATGGTTACTTACCATCAAAGGACAAAGTTGCCAACACTCTTACAAATTCAATAGCAAGAAGAGTTATGAGTGAACTGAAAAGACAAACTGATTTCTAAGCATGAACTATAATGACAAGCCTGAAAAACATGAACAAGTATTATCTTCTAATAATGCTGCTTAAGTATGGGAAAGAAAATAATTAGGTTAAGAAAACCTACATTGCATCAAATATATATATTTTTTTACTAAATTACTCTTTCGCAAGAAAGACAACCTTGCAATTTTGTTCATTGAAAATGATATTTCATTGTTAATAAATTATGATGCATTAATAAAAAAATTGTGGCTGCTAAAGCTAGAAAGGTCCACTCTTAAGTAGGTAATTAAGAAGGTCCACTGTAAAGTGGATATTTTAATAAATTTTCTGAAATATTTTTTCTAGATTAATGTACTTTTTCATGAATATACTAAATCAAATAAAGCTTGTGTAGTAGTTAAAATAAGTATCTGTTTCTTTCTACCGGACAAAACTATAAACTGAGTAAAAGAATTTAGGAGTTTGCTCTTTACACAAGTACAATACAGCATGTTTATTGAAGTTTGAAAAAGTCAGTTACACGAATTAGTAATAGAAAAGGTCATGTTAAAAAAACAAATAAAAAGTACTAAATACCTTACTATTTATTACTACTTATTAGTTTTAGTTTCGTGGTTTTAATCCATTTCAAATAACAACTTCAGGTATTAACTGCCAGCAAATTTTAGTAATAGAGCACCCATACCAATTTTAAAGGGTTTTCTATAACCAATATCATCGTAAGGGGCGCGAAAACTCATTATCGCACACACAGCATTTTCATTTTGGCCAGCACTGAAGAGCAGTGCCCAATTCTGCAATCAGAGACAAAAAAAAGCCTTACCTACAAGCACCATTAAAGTCAAGTAGAGAACTGTGTTGGGTGAACATGTTAAAATAAATGGAATCCTTGACTGTAAAGTACCGCACAATACAAACACAATTAAAACAAAAATGGAATCGAGCAACATCAAGTTACTCACTGCAGCGCATGTGGGATATTTGTCACAGATCTATTTCAGAAGCTGTATACACTAGAGTTAGAAGTACTGCACCATTCTTCAAATGGCACAAAATAAAATCTTCATATGACATCAAAGCATGGAAATAAGAGAATTATGAAGCAAAGATAATCTGTGTAAGAAAAAAGGAAACTTTCAATGAAAAGCGTCACACAATACATGTACGACATATGCATTACTTGGATTTGCGTAAAGGAACGTTACCCAAAGCTTGTCTGGAACGACTTTCGATGCAAGTACAAGAGAGAATGCTGTCTGACTCTGCAAGCGTAAGGAATCTTCTACAAAGCCATTCAAGTAGATAACACGGCTGAGAGAACCTGTGTTAAATAAATGGAAGAATTGATTATAAGGCTTCACATAAACGAAGAACAACAAATGCATGAAAAGGAAACCGGTAGCAGCAAGTCACCCAGCAGCATGTAAAACTAATCTGGGTTTAGTTACGAGATGTTGCACACAAGAAAGAAGAGCATTATCCAATTTTGAAACACGGGCAAGAAAATATTTCACAAAAGCAGTTTCCACTGAAATCACAGAATGAATATCAATGACTTTTCAAGGATTTTTAAGGACTTAAGGACCTAAACAATATTTTTAAGGACATTCGAAAATTTGTTTGCAGGCATTATGTCTTTAATGCGCGACTTTAAGCTTTAAGGCTGTTTAGCCCATAGAGCTAGTATTAAAATCTTTTATGCACAACTTGCATTTTGTTTTATGAACAGACTTTGAGGATTTTGCATTTCAATTCTTATATGCACTATGCTTTAGTCATAGAACATTAAATGTGCACATTTCAGGCATAGTTTATGTAAGTTGTTTCAGCAAAAAAAAACACTTGTTGGCGGCAAACTGTTTTAGCTCGCAAAACATAAAACACTACTCTCACGTGTTTGTCTCGCAGAGTAACGCGTGTAACTAACACTCTGTTCGAATTCAACTCCACCAATCAGAAAATATGTACCAAACGACGTATAAATTGACGCTTGAGTAATACAAATAACCAGAATATTCCGTGCAGTGTGGATAAGTGGCGATCCCGTGGTGGCTAAACAAGTCAAGAGATGAAGGATATTCTTTCTAGAGGCAAGGGTATTCTTTCTAGAAAACTTATTATTTTAACCCTTCGTGCTCGGAAGGTGCCTCTCGGGCGCCACATGATAGGATGCTGCAACTCGAGAGGACCACTAGGTTTGATGCGGAAATTTGATGCAAGGCAATGACTGTATAGCATCCTTGAAGAAAGTTTCCCAGTGGATTCCTAAAAAATTCCTTGGTTTTGCAAAAACTTTTTCAAATTTTCCAGATGTGTAGACACCCTGATGAAAGAGAACAAAGAACATGTGTGCTACAGAGATAATATGCCATTTTTTAAAAACTGCTTTTTGTTGGATACGTTAACTATAACAGTCTTTTATGTGACCTATATAGTATGATAGGAGTTTTTCCGTTAGCAGGGCCACTGAGGTTATTCGTAGGTTAAAGGGAGTTTTTGCTTGTCATGGTATTCCCAGAGTAACTGCGTAGGATAATATGACATTTAATTCTTTTGAATTTAAAAAATTTGGTAAGGAATTTGACTTTGAAGTAATAACTAGTAGTCCTAATTCTCCCCAATAAAATGGACGATCAGAATGTGCTGTTAAAATAGCAAAAAATATCTTAAAAAAGTGTAAGAGAAATGTCGAAATTGTTTTGTTGGACTATAGAAACACACCAATAAAAAGGCTCGAAATATCTCCATCCCAGATATTATTGAGTGGGAGGGTTAGAACTAAAATTCTTATAAGTAAGAAGTTATTATTTCCTAAAGTGCAACTTAATGTTAGGCAGAAAATTAGGCTAAAACAAAATAATTTCAAGACATACTATGATAAAATTTCAAAATATCTCCCTGATCAAAATGTTGCGATTCAAAATAAAATATTTGGGAACCAGGTAAAGTAATTAGTTCTGCTGATGCTCCAAGATCGTATTATGTATTAAAAGAGGGAAATAATATTTTAAGGAAAAATCACAAACATTTGAGGCCATCAGAAGCTTTAGCGGTAATCAAAAGTTTAAATTATTCCGCAACATTAAACTTCTAAAGATTACCACAATTCTCTGGGTAAACGGCACCAAAACACGGATGAATGGGAATGAACCTTCAAAACAACAATAGAAAAATTTTGATGTTCGCAAAATTTTTAAAAAATGCTCAAACATTTACCTGATTTTTTCCACAGTCAGAAAGCTCCCTGACATTTCCCTGATTTCCATTGTTCTGTGGCCATTCTTGTTATAGCATTGGGCTGTTTTCAGATATGGCTACAACTGGAATAAGCAAAAATACACTTGGACTATTAACACCCAAGAAATAGATCTTAACAAAGTTATAATCCTTGATGATTACAAATACCAATAAGATTGATCTCAACGGCAAACTATATCTTTATTCATATTTTTTCAATTCCAGCAATAGTATCATAAATTTAATTTTTAAACTTTTTTAATTATTATTTTGTTAACTTGGAAAAAGACTACTTTTAATTTAATGCAGTATACTATCTGGTAGATTGTACTTCAATCAAACAATAGTTTGAGGGAGGTAGTTTTAAATTTATCATACAAGAATTCCATACAAAACTGACATTCACCCATTTCAAAATCTAACCCTTCATAGCAGGGTAGGGGGAAAAAACAGGGTTTTTTGTAAACAAAAAACAAAGTGTGTTTTTTTTAAATCCCTTTCTAATTACACATATAAATATTTATAAATAAAATTTTACCTTAACTAGAATAATTAATGTTTAAATAACAAATGACATTCCTTCCGAATATAACTTAAACTAAGTAAATAAACAATTTCTACTTATGTGGACAGTCAAATCATATTAAATTTTATTGTATTTGGTGATGCATTTTTTAAATTTAATGGATACAATATAATGCAATAGTAATTGTTTACTGCATCTACATAGAATATTGCTCTTAGATTCATCAGTAATTGTGATAAGTTGTACAAAATGATATTTTTAAGGTTTAGAAATCAGCTATTAAAGCACAAAACCTCTAATTCAGAAACAAATTTAAATTTAATTAATAATTTTGAATAATTATAAAACATTAATAAATCTATTAGATTAATATGTAAACTAATTGTTGATACTTATAAAAACTTCAATTGTCTTTCATTATAAGATTTATTTTAAAAAAGTTATTTACAACAACAAATAATTTTAAAAATCTAATTATAAATAAACAAATAAAAATTCAATTTTAATTTATTCTTTAAAAAACTAATTGGGTTTTTTTATAGAAAAAAAAAACATTTGGTTTAAACCATGGTTTAAATCAATTAGTTCAAACCATGCCAACCCTGCTTCATAGTGCTCATACTGCCTTGAAGAACGTCTGTAAAAAAGACAAGATGAAAATTAAGAGGAAAACACAGACAAGTGTGAAACTGAGCAAAAGGGAAATCTAATTAAGAAACACCACAATTTTGAAAGTACACATATGAAAATACGATTTTGATTTTCCTAATGGACAGCAGTAAGTTTGGAATTGTTTATCTATGTTATTATATACTGGAGAGAGACTAGCTAGGGAAAAAAAATACTTAATATAACCCATAAAAACAGAGTTATTAAAAAATCCTTTATATGCATTGTCAATTTTTATATTCATTAATAAAGCACCAATATCAAAAACAATTCTATCAGAGTGGGGGCAAACAACGTTTCAAAATTTATTTATTCAAAATGAATGAGAATCTAACATACAAATATCATTTATTCTGAAGACGGTAATTTTATTATTTATTTATTAAAAAAAATTTGGCAACAGGAAAGAGTTTCAAAAATGATTGGTTCAAAACTATTTCAATACGATTGAATGACGGCAAGTTGGTTTATTAGTATCCCGTAAAAGCAACCTTTTAGTGACAGTAACAGCCCCAAAATTTGATAGAATGCATTGTTATCGATATCGAAACTATCTGCCAAGTTTCAGCTCGATTGGACGACGGCCAGAGGGTTAATTAAGGCATTCGCAGATCTCACTCCCATCGACAAAAATACAAAATCAAAGATAATATAAAGGATTTCAGAAAAAAGGAAAGCACATGAACAATGATTCTCAAAGTTTGTCTAAATAAATCGAAAGAAAAAATAAACTTTCAACTGTGCAGAGTATCCTAACATTTACATACATCAAAACAAACAACTAGTTCATTAATGGTTATCAAATTATAAATTATTCTACTGTGTGTTTCCAAAATCTGCCCTTTATTCAATGTGTGATAACTTGAATACATGCATAAATTAAAGTCTCAAACAGACACATTATAGTTTTTTGCAAAGCAGATACAATTTGTTAAATTTTTTTTTTAACTTTCCTATCTAATAATTCAAACATTTAAATATTATTGATACTTAAAAGTGTAAGAACATTAATAAGGTATTTCTTTCTTACTTTCCCTTCCCAATGACCCAATAACCAATTACTTAAACTTATATTACATAATCATATTTAGTATATTTAGTTTGTAAGAGGGATTCTCTTTACCTCTCAAGGATTACAATCACTTAACACTATTAAATTATATACATTGATGGTACATTGGACAAGATTTTTTTTTGATTTCTTGCTTAATGACCAGTTACTTAAATTTACATTACATAATCATATTTAGTATGTTTAGTTTGTAAGAGGGATTTTCTTCACCTCTCAAGGATTACAATCACTTAAAATTATTAAATTATATACATTGGACAAGATTTTTTTTTTTTATTTCTTGCCCAATGACCAGTTACTTAAATTTATATTACATAATCATATTTAGTTTGTAAGAGGGATTCTTTTCTCCTATCAAGGATTACTATCACTTAAAATTATTAAATTATATACATTGATGGTACATTCGACAAGATTATTTTTTTTTTTTTTTTTTTGATTTCTTGCCCAATGACCAGTTACTTAAATTTCAATTACATAATCATATTTAGTATATTTAGTTTGTAAGAGGGTTTCTCTGAACCTCTCAAGGATTACAATCACTTAAAATTATTATATTATATACATTGATGGTACATTGGACAAGATTTTTTTTTTTTATTTCTTGCCCAATGACCAGTTACTTAAATTTATATTACATAATCATATTTAGTTTGTAAGAGGGATTCTTTTCTCCTCTCAAGGATTACTATCACTTAAAATTATTAAATTATATACATTGATGGTACATTCGACAAGATTTTTTTTTTTTTTGATTTCTTGCCCAATGACCAGTTACTTAAATTTCAATTACATAATCATATTTAGTATATTTAGTTTGTAAGAGGGTTTCTCTTCACCTCTCAAGGATTACAATCACTTAAAATTATTAAATTATATACATTGATGGTACATTGGACAAGATTTTTTTTTTTTATTTCTTGCCCAATGACCAGTTACTTAAATTTATATTACATAATCATATTTAGTTTGTAAGAGGGATTCTTTTCTCCTATCAAGGATTACTATCACTTAAAATTATTAAATTATATACATTGATGGTACATTCGACAAGATTTTTTTTTTTTTTTTTTTTGATTTCTTGCCCAATGACCAGTTACTTAAATTTCAATTACATAATCATATTTAGTATATTTAGTTTGTAAGAGGGTTTCTCTTCACCTCTCAAGGATTACAATCACTTAAAATTATTAAATTATATACATTGATGGTACATTGGACAAGATTTTTTTTATTTTATTTCTTGCCCAATGACCAGTTACTTAAATTTATATTACATAATCATATTTAGTTTGTAAGAGGGATTCTTTTCTCCTATCAAGGATTACTATCACTTAAAATTATTAAATTATATACATTGATGGTACATTCGACAAGATTTTTTTTTTTTTTTTTTTTGATTTCTTGCCCAATGACCAGTTACTTAAATTTCAATTACATAATCATATTTAGTATATTTAGTTTGTAAGAGGGTTTCTCTTCACCTCTCAAGGATTACAATCACTTAAAATTATTAAATTATATACATTGATGGTACATTGGACAAGATTTTTTTTTTTTATTTCTTGCCCAATGACCAGTTACTTAAATTTATATTACATAATCATATTTAGTTTGTAAGAGGGATTCTTTTCTCCTATCAAGGATTACTATCACTTAAAATTATTAAATTATATACATTGATGGTACATTCGACAAGATTTTTTTTTTTTTTTTTTTTTGATTTCTTGCCCAATGACCAGTTACTTAAATTTCAATTACATAATCATATTTAGTATATTTAGTTTGTAAGAGGGTTTCTCTTCACCTCTCAAGGATTACAATCACTTAAAATTATTAAATTATATACATTGATGGTACATTGGACAAGATTTTTTTTTTTTATTTCTTGCCCAATGACCAGTTACTTAAATTTATATTACATAATCATATTTAGTTTGTAAGAGGGATTCTTTTCTCCTCTCAAGGATTACTATCACTTAAAATTATTAAATTATATACATTGATGGTACATTCGACAAGATTTTTTTTTTTTTTTGATTTCTTGCCCAATGACCAGTTACTTAAATTTCAATTACATAATCATATTTAGTATATTTAGTTTGTAAGAGGGTTTCTCTTCACCTCTCAAGGATTACAATCACTTAAAATTATTAAATTATATACATTGATGGTACATTGGACAAGATTTTTTTTTTTTATTTCTTGCCCAATGACCAGTTACTTAAATTTATATTACATAATCATATTTAGTTTGTAAGAGGGATTCTTTTCTCCTCTCAAGGATTACTATCACTTAAAATTATTAAATTATATACATTGATGGTACATTCGACAAGATTTTTTTTTTTTTTTTTTTTTTTTTTGATTTCTTTCCCAATGACCAGTTACTTAAATTTCAATTACATAATCATATTTAGTATATTTAGTTTGTAAGAGGGTTTCTCTTCACCTCTCAAGGATTACAATCACTCAAAATTATTAAATTATATACATTGATGGTACATTGGACAAGATTTTTTTTTTTTTTTTTTTTTTTTGATTTCTGGCCCAATGACCAGTTACTTAAATTTCAATTACATAATCATATTTAGTATATTTAGTTTGTAAGAGGGTTTCTCTTCACCTCTCAATGATTACTATCACTTAAAATTATTAAATTATATACATTGATGGTACATTCGACAAGATTTTTTTATTTTATTTTTTTGATTTCTTGCCCAATGACCAGTTACTTAAATTTCAATTACATAATTATATTTAGTATATTTAGTTTGTAAGAGGGTTTCTCTTCACCTCTCAAGGATTACAATCACTTAAAAATATTAAATTATATACATTGATGGTACATTGGACAAGATTTTTTTTTTTATTTCTTGCCCAATGACCAGTTACTTAAATTTATATTACATAATCATATTTAGTTTGTAAGAGGGATTCTTTTCTCCTCTCAAGGATTACTATCACTTAAAATTATTAAATTATATACATTGATGGTACATTCGACAAGATTTTTTTTTTTTTTTTTTTTTTTTGATTTCTTGCCCAATGACCAGTTACTTAAATTTCAATTACATAATCATATTTAGTATATTTAGTTTGTAAGAGGGTTTCTCTTCACCTCTCAAGGATTACAATCACTTAAAATTATTAAATTATATACATTGATGGTACATTGGACAAGATTTTTTTGTTTTGATTTCTTGCCCAATGACCAGTTACTTAAATTTCAATTACATAATCATATTTAGTATATTTAGTTTGTAAGAGGGTTTCTCTTCACCTCTCAAGGATTACAATCACTTAAAAATATTAAATTATATACATTGATGGTACATTGGACAAGATTTTTTTGCACCTCTCAAGGATTACAATCACTTAAAATTATTAAATTATATACATTGATGGTACATTGGACAAGATTCTTTTTTTTTTTATTTCTTGTCCAAAGACCAGTTACTTAAATTTATATTACATAATCATATTTAGT
This sequence comes from Linyphia triangularis, assembly GCA_963978545.1. Taxonomy (NCBI): domain Eukaryota; kingdom Metazoa; phylum Arthropoda; class Arachnida; order Araneae; family Linyphiidae; genus Linyphia; species Linyphia triangularis. Next base: position 3,921,112 of record OZ021728.1, read on the forward strand.
ATATTTAGTTTGTAAGAGGGATTCACCCATCAAGGATTACAATCACTTAAAATTATTAAATTATATACATTGATTGTACATTGGACAAGATTTTTTTTTGATTTCTTGGCCAATGGCCAGTTACTTAAATTTACATTACATAATCATATTTAGCATATTTAGTTTGTAAGAGGGATTCACCCATCAAGGATTACAATCACTTAAAATTATTAAATTATATACATTGACGGTACATTGCACAAGATTTTTTTTTGATTTCTTGCCCAATGACCAGTTACTTAAATTTACATTACATAATCATATTTAGCATATTTAGTTTGTAAGAGGGATTTTTTTCACCTCTCAAGGATTACAATCACTTAAAATTATTAAATTATATACATTGAAAGTACATTGGACAAGATTTTTTTTTTGATTTCTTGCCCAATGACCAGTTACTTAAATTTACATTACATAATCATATTTAGCATATTTAGTTTGTAAGAGGGATTTTCTTCACCTCTTAAGGATTAAAATCACTTAAAATTATTAAATTATATACATTGATGGTACATTGGACAAGATTCTTTTTTTCTTATTTCTTGTCCAATGACCAGTTACTTAAATTTATATTACATAATCATATTTAGTATATTTAGTTTGTAAGAGGGTTCCTTTTCACCTATCAAGGATTACAATCACTTAAAATTATTAAATTATATACATTGATTGTACATTGGACAAGATTTTTTTTTGATTTCTTGCCCAATGACCAGTTACTTAAATTTACATTACATAATCATATTTAGCATATTTAGTTTGTAAGAGGGATTTTCTTCACCTCTTAAGGATTACAATCACTTAAAATTATTAAATTATATACATTGATGGTACATTGGACAAGATTCTCTTTTTTTATTTCTTGTCCAATGACCAGTTACTTAAATTTACATTACATAATCATATTTAGTTTGTAAGAGGGTTTCTCTTCACCTCTCAAGGTTTACAATCACTTAAAATTATTAAATTATATACATTGATTGTACATTGGACAAGATTTTTTTTTGATTTCTTGCCCAATGACCAGTTACTTAAATTTACATTACATAATCATATTTAGTTTGTAAGAGGGATTTTCTTCACCTCTCAAGGATTACAATCACTTAAAATTATTAAATTATATACATTGATGGTACATTGGACAAGATTTTTTTTTTGATTTCTTGCCCAATGACCAGTTACTTAAATTTACATTACATAATCATATTTAGCATATTTAGTTTGTAAGAGGGATTTTCTTCACCTCTTAAGGATTACAATCACTTAAAATTATTAAATTATATACATTGATGGTACATTGGACAAGATTCTTTTTTTTTTTTTTATTTCTTGTCCAATGACCAGTTACTTAAATTTATATTACATAATCATATTTAGTATATTTAGTTTGTAAGAGGGTTTCTCTTCACCTCTCAAGGATTACAATCACTTAAAATTATTAAATTATATACATTGATGGTACATTGGACAAGATTCTTTTTTTTTTATTTCTTGTCCAATGACCAGTTACTTAAATTTACATTACATAATCATATTTAGTTTGTAAGAGGGTTTCTCTTCACCTCTCAAGGTTTACAATCACTTAAAATTATTAAATTATATACATTGATTGTACATTGGACAAGATTTTTTTTTGATTTCTTGCCCAATGACCAGTTACTTAAATTTACATTACATAATCATATTTAGTTTGTAAGAGGGATTTTCTTCACCTCTCAAGGATTACAATCACTTAAAATTATTAAATTATATACATTGATTGTACATTGGACAAGATTTTTTTTTGATTTCTTGCCCAATGACCAGTTACTTAAATTTACATTACATAATCATATTTAGCATATTTAGTTTGTAAGAGGGATTTTCTTCACCTCTTAAGGATTACAATCACTTAAAATTATTAAATTATATACATTGATGGTACATTGGACAAGATTCTTTTTTTTTTATTTCTTGTCCAATGACCAGTTACTTAAATTTACATTACATAATCATATTTAGTTTGTAAGAGGGTTTCTCTTCACCTCTCAAGGTTTACAATCACTTAAAATTATTAAATTATATACATTGATTGTACATTGGACAAGATTTTTTTTTGATTTCTTGCCCAATGACCAGTTACTTAAATTTACATTACATAATCATATTTAGTTTGTAAGAGGGATTTTCTTCACCTCTCAAGGATTACAATCACTTAAAATTATTAAATTATATACATTGATGGTACATTGGACAAGATTTTTTTTTGATTTCTTGCCCAATGACCAGTTACTTAAATTTACATTACATAATCATATTTAGCATATTTAGTTTGTAAGAGGGATTTTCTTCACCTCTTAAGGATTACAATCACTTAAAATTATTAAATTATATACATTGATGGTACATTGGACAAGATTCTTTTTTTTTTTTTATTTCTTGTCCAATGACCAGTTACTTAAATTTATATTACATAATCATATTTAGTATATTTAGTTTGTAAGAGGGTTTCTCTTCACCTCTCAAGGATTACAATCACTTAAAATTATTAAATTATATACATTGATGGTACATTGGACAAGATTCTTTTTTTTTTATTTCTTGTCCAATGACCAGTTACTTAAATTTACATTACATAATCATATTTAGTTTGTAAGAGGGTTTCTCTTCACCTCTCAAGGTTTACAATCACTTAAAATTATTAAATTATATACATTGATTGTACATTGGACAAGATTTTTTTTTGATTTCTTGCCCAATGACCAGTTACTTAAATTTACATTACATAATCATATTTAGTTTGTAAGAGGGATTTTCTTCACCTCTCAAGGATTACAATCACTTAAAATTATTAAATTATATACATTGATTGTACATTGGACAAGATTTTTTTTTGATTTCTTGCCCAATGACCAGTTACTTAAATTTACATTACATAATCATATTTAGCATATTTAGTTTGTAAGAGGGATTTTCTTCACCTCTTAAGGATTACAATCACTTAAAATTATTAAATTATATACATTGATGGTACATTGGACAAGATTCTTTTTTTTTTATTTCTTGTCCAATGACCAGTTACTTAAATTTACATTACATAATCATATTTAGTTTGTAAGAGGGTTTCTCTTCACCTCTCAAGGTTTACAATCACTTAAAATTATTAAATTATATACATTGATTGTACATTGGACAAGATTTTTTTTTGATTTCTTGCCCAATGACCAGTTACTTAAATTTACATTACATAATCATATTTAGTTTGTAAGAGGGATTTTCTTCACCTCTCAAGGATTACAATCACTTAAAATTATTAAATTATATACATTGATGGTACATTGGACAATATTTTTTTTTTGATTTCTTGCCCAATGACCAGTTACTTAAATTTACATTACATAATCATATTTAGCATATTTAGTTTGTAAGAGGGATTTTCTTCACCTCTTAAGGATTACAATCACTTAAAATTATTAAATTATATACATTGATGGTACATTGGACAAGATTCTTTTTTTTTTATTTCTTGTCCAATGACCAGTTACTTAAATTTACATTACATAATCATATTTAGTTTGTAAGAGGGTTTCTCTTTACCTCTCAAGGTTTACAATCACTTAAAATTATTAAATTATATACATTGATTGTACATTGGACAAGATTTTTTTTTGATTTCTTGCCCAATGACCAGTTACTTAAATTTACATTACATAATCATATTTAGTTTGTAAGAGGGATTTTCTTCACCTCTCAAGGATTACAATCACTTAAAATTATTAAATTATATACATTGATGGTACATTGGACAAGATTCTTTTTTTTTATTTCTTGTCCAATGACCAGTTACTTAAATTTATATTACATAATCATATTTACTATATTTAGTTTGTAAGAGGGATTTTCTTCACCTCTTAAGGATTACAATCACTTAAAATTATTAAATTATATACATTGATTGTACATTGGACAAGATTTTTTTTTTGATTTCTTGCCCAATGACCAGTTACTTAAATTTACATTACATAATCATATTTAGCATATTTAGTTTGTAAGAGGGATTTTCTTCACCTCTTAAGGATTACAATCACTTAAAATTATTAAATTATATACATTGATGGTACATTGGACAAGATTCTTTTTTTTTTATTTCTTGTCCAATGACCAGTTACTTAAATTTACATTACATAATCATATTTAGTTTGTAAGAGGGTTTCTCTTCACCTCTCAAGGATTACAATCACTTAAAATTATTAAATTATATACATTGATGGTACATTGGACAAGATTCTTTTTTTTTATTTCTTGCCCAACGACCAGTTACTTAAATTTCAATTACATAATCATATTTAGTATATTTAGTTTGTAAGAGGGTTTCTCTTCACCTCTCAAGGATTACAATCACTTAAAATTATTAAATTATATACATTGATGGTACATTGGACAAGATTCTTTTTTTTTTTTTATTTCTTGTCCAATGACCAGTTACTTAAATTTATATTACATAATCATATTTAGTATATTTAGTTTGTAAGAGGGTTTCTCTTCACCTCTCAAAATTATTAAATTATATACATTGATGGTACATTGGACAAGATTCTTTTTTTTTATTTCTTGCCCAATGACCAGTTACTTAAATTTCAATTACATAATCATATTTAGTTTGTAAGAGGGATTATTTTCTCCTCTCAAGGATTACAATCACTTAAAATTAAAGAAATATACATAAAGATTAATGGAATATAGGACAAGATTTTTTCTTTCTTTTTCTGCCCAATGACTACATACTTAAATTTTGAACACAAAATCATAACATTTTGTTTGAAAGTTGGATTCTGTGCTTCTCTCACGTTTCAAAATACATGAAATTTACAGATGGAAAAGAGGGAGCTGACAAAATAATATGTTGCAAATATTTAGTACAAAAAAGTATTTTTTAACATAGATTGTAATGTAATTGATCAATTTTTAAAATATTAATTAGCAGTTCAGATGAATGACTAAAAACTAATATGTATGCACACCACTCCATTGCAATTGGTCTCCAGAGGCTACTCCCCGTACCACAAAAATACAACTTTCGCTACTGGTACTAGATCGTTTGCAATGGGTGTGCATACAATAAGAAAGAGTATTAAAAACATTAATAAATAATTGATATTGACACTCCCCCATGCATTCCGTCTCCAAAGGTTACTCCCCGTACCATGAAGGTACAACTTTCACTGTTGGTACTGGACCGTTTGCAATGGGTTTGTGCCAAATAAGTTTAAATAGCAGGTGCAAGCACCCAAGATAAAATTAAAATATGAAAAGCTATCAATAGCTTATTTATGCAAAATATAGGGAAAAACATTTTTTAACAGGTCATAACATATTTTTTTTACCACAGTTCATATTGTTCCAACGATTACGCATTTAAATAATCAAAATTTCATATTAAGCAGAACTCTGGAATTCTGCCCCAAAACATTGAGTGAGTAATTAAAATTCTTGGAAAATTACAGATCAAAACAAATTGTACAAATACAAATTATAACAAAGTATGAATCAAATCAGCAACGTAAAAAAAGTAATAACATTTTTATAATATTCAGCAATTGAAAGGCTAAGTGAATGAAGAGAAAATGTATCACAAAGTAACTAATGAGAAATTAGTTCCGAAATGTTTATTTGTAATTTTTTATTGTATGTACCATCCTCCTTTCATAAATTAAATTTTCTGTTCTGTTCTTAAAATTTTAATAGATAAGTGTTAGTAATTAGCATGCAACCTTTAGTTGAGAAAACGATTTATAAATAATCACATAACTACTTGATCCACTTAGCCCTTCAATACGCAAAACCCGTATGGCAAAGCAGCTGCATTAAAAAACATCGACATAAAGTACTGTCGAATTACCAAAAATTCTCCCTTCAGATGCTCTTCTCATCCTATCTCTAAGATTCCCTATTCCTAATATAAATAACTACCTAAAATTTTGAAAATATATAGTACCCCTCCAATTAAGACATTTTAAATACAATAACAAAAAAAAAAACATCTGGCATCAAATAAATCTGATAGTTAAGAGTAAAACTACTACTACTTTCTTTCGTGACAATTACTTGCTTTGCCATGTGACTTTTGCTTTCAATTATTGAATATATCTAAATTTCTAAATATTTGCAACAATTAGAAAATACAAATTAAATGCTTAACATATTTTTTTTCTCCTTGCTGTTGATTTTCCTTGGTGTGATGTAGATGCAGCCTTGTGGAGGAACTTTTCTCTTTAATTGCTTCTTATAACATGGACAAGTGCATTTTCAGACAGTTTCAGTTGTTAGACGAGAATTTGTAAACATTTGAAAGTTATTTAGCATTTTTTTTTTATTAAGATAGCCGATTATATAAACATTATTTTAATGATTATTATTTGATTTATATTGGCGCTTTCATTAATTCTAATAATAATTGACATTGTAATTTCATTAAATTTTTTCACAAATTATCTGACATTAAATATTATTTGACTTATAAAAAAAAAAAAAAAAATAGTACGGAAACACAAATTATAAGTCTAATAGTAAAGGAGAGACATCAGGAGAGAAAAAAAAAATTATATAACAAATACTGTTATATTTTAATTTAAGTTTAAGAGCACAGTCTAAATTAATTCAAATAAAATGAAATTCAAATAAATTTTAAATCAAAGACCTTAAATAGTTCCAAGTTATCACACACACAAAAAAACGTCAGATAATGGTTACCATTCCTAATAACTTATTAAAAAATAGCTCTTTTATTACTAAGCTAGATAGTTTATTATGAATGCTCCCAAGAGAGAGTTCATTAATTTTATCATTTTCCAAACTCTTTACTCTAAGCACTGCCACATTCCAGTTTTGATTTATTTCAGCAACAACTTATTTTCACTAGATTGTTGATGGTAAAAGTGTCCTATAATAGGACTGATACTTCAAAATGTTGATTCAATTTGCTGTATTCAATTTTCTTGGCACAAAACCACAAGCAGGGTGGCCACAACGTTCAGGGAAAAAAGTTCCCTAATAATTCCCTGAGAAATTTCTAAAAAATTCCCCGATTTTAGGGCAAACTTTTTTTTAAATTTCCCCAATTTTATTAGGTTTTCCAGATGGCTAGGCACCCTGATCAATGATCAAATAGTACATGTATACTAAAGAGATAATAGGCAATTTTTTAAAAGATAGTTTTGCTGGTAATGAAAAGTTTAAATTATTTCATAACATTAAACTTCTAATGGCTTACAACTACAAATCTCCATGTAAATAGCATCAAAATATAGATGAGCGTGCCTAAAACAATACAAAATTTCCCTGATTTTCATGAATTTTTAAAAAGTTCCCTGACATTTCCCAGAATCAGAAAGCTCCCTGACATTTTCCTGATTTCAAGGTTTTCCCGGTTCTGTAGCCACTCTGACAAGATTAGAGGGAGGGTTGAGATGTTTTTTATATAATGGGGATTGAAGAAAGCCTGAATTCTAAGGATATGATGACGATAAGGATGATGAGGATATTTCTAAATTTTGTACAGTCAGGCTGCAAACTGGATAAAATCCACTTCAGACTCTTGTAGGAGAAGGACCTACAGTACTTTTGTCAAAGATGTTGAAACATACACATGCTAAATTTATCTAAACTATTAGTCCTCAGGGTTCTCACTCAAATCACAGAATAAAAATCAATTACTTTTCCTTAAAAGTCCTTGATTCTCATTACCTTTGAAAATTTGCATTCAAGCATCATATTTATACATAAATTTTTAATAAAGTATATTCTACTAAAAAAGTTACAAGTTAGAACATGTGTAATACAAATATGTCAGGGAATTCTGATATGGTGTGTGTGAGTGGCTTTCCCGCGGGGATAACAAGTCCGAGTTGCATTTTTATAAATTTTGCAGTTGGGCAAACAACATCCACAAAAATTAAGGACTTTAAAGCATTTTCAACGACTTTTAAGCACCTCTAAGCACTTTCAAGGCCTTGAAAACAAGTTCAAAAATATTAACCACTTTTAATGATCGTGGGAACCCTGGTCCTCTCGCAATCCAGTATTCAACCTCCCAACCATGAAAGATATAACTCTGGAATTTTTACATTATATTTCAATATAATTTACTCAACAGAAAATTCTGTCTTGCATCAAAACATTAACAACACATGCCAATTGCCACTTTATTGCTAGTATTTTGTGAAAAATTTAACTCTCTCACATTTCACAGTACACTTCTATTGTTTGATTACCTATTCATTGCCCAATTTCACAACATTTTAAAACTTAGAGGGGGAAAGAAATCTACTTATTCCTTTTAAAGATCCTGGCAGTCCACCAACACGTAGCAGGTCGTCTGGTTGGCTCTTTTTATGATGGGAACCTTTATTTCAATTCAATGAAGAACCTCTGCTAGGTTAGACCTTAGTTTCTGGGAAAAAACAAAAACTTAATAAACCTCAAATATTTCATAAAATACCCTAAGAGTTATATGTTATACAGCTATATCACCAGGCTTTTCAACCTAAAGATAAGTAAAACCCCTAAAACAGGTCTGAATACGAGGTGATGATACTCTGCCCTCTGTGAGTAGAATTAAAGGGGGGGGGGGGGGGGAATTTAACCTCTTTTTCAAAACAAAAAAAAAAAGCCACCACAATTGATTAGGTTTCAATGCCATTACATAGATGTGTTACGCAAGGCCATATCCAGAAGAGGAGTTTATAAGGTTCAACCCATTCCCCTAATATTTTCCACTATATGCATTAAACTACATACATTAAGAATAAGTCCTAGTAAAGATTATTCCCTATACTCGCTATGTTACAATCTTCTAGCCCAGTGCATTTAGAAACTACTTTTTATAAAACCTTGAAATTTGGTGAGTAGTTATAAAAAATATCACTTCATGAAATGACAAAAATTGTTGTCATTTAATGCCTATCCATTATAAATAAAAATTAAAATAGCAAAAGATAAAACCAGGTGGAACCACTGCTTCTGCGTGGATGTTAACCATTTTAAATATAAAATATATTATAAGTCATTTTTTGAGTTTTTAATTTATGTCATTTCATTAAGTGATTATTTTCGTATCTACTCACCGAATTTCACTGTTTAATACGAAGTAGCTTCTCACTGGGCTAGACATAGCCGAGTATAGGGACTTCCTCTTAAATAAAACAACTTGAGCACAAAATTTTGAACTTCTGGTAATAAAAGCAATGGGTTTTCCTCAACTCTATTCATTTTGTGAAGGGGATGTACACGCAAAGGAGGAAGAGAGGGGCTGGTCTAACATGATGGACATGGAAGAGGGGTAATCACTTGCAAGGTATAACAATTTCACTTTTGGGAGAAAAATTTGATAGAGTTCTTTTTTTTTAATTGGAAGTTTCAAAGAAAAATGAGTTTCAATCATTTGACCAAGAATCCCATTCATAAAGAAAAAACCGACATAATTTTACCCAAATTCATTTTAAAACTGCTAACTACATTAAATAAGCAATTTTTTTAAAACACATTCGCTGCCGCGTCAGCATGGCGCTACCTCCCATACCGGCGACACTCTGGGACGACGATCGAGTATGATAAGTAAACTGCTTTATTTTTAGTTCGGATTTGGAGGTTGAACGATGAGGTTTTTGAGGCACTTTAGTGACGCATTATTTTTATATTTTTAGTGCTTGGTTTTTTCCTTTTTTCTGGTTTTACTATTAAAATATAAGGAACTTTTTTAATCATTAAAACACTTCTTTTAAATATGGCTTCTGAGGATGGATATATAAATTTTGGTGGCAGCGAATGTGTTAAGGAACGGAGGAGTAAATAAAATTATTAAGAGGAGAGGGGGGGGGGGAGAGAGATAATGATAGAAACGTGACTTAATTTTAGAAGAGAGGTCGATCAAATTGGACTGGGCAGGGAGGGTATGTAAAAAAGAATTTAATTTTGCTAAACCTAACTTATATATGTCCCTTAGATGGGTACAAATATTTTCATAAAGCCCTCAGAAATGAAAATTTAGTTATGGCCTTGGTGTCATGGATATTATTTATAGTCATCCAATGAAGAATAAAAGATTAAGTTTCTAAATGTACATGTTATAACAAATAGTTTAGCACCATGAGGTCTTTGAACAAAGAAAAATCCAAATAATTAACCAGGCAATGCCCAAAATATTTTTTGGCAAATCCAACACATAACTAAAATTGATACTTTTCCGTTAAAGGGGGCCATTGGCAATATCGAAGTACATTATGGATTGTGTGTCAAGGTGATTTATGCCAATAAATGACAGCAGCTGCCATTTTTCAATAACAAGTGAACTGCCTATGGTTTCCATAATTTGACGCGGTTTTATCTAAACAGCTCTTCGTGCAGAATATGTACCGTACTAGGATATTGCCAACGGCCCCCTTTAACGGAAAAGTACCCTAAAATGTTCTACATATTCTCCAATTTTTTTTTTAGTTAATGAAACAAATACCTTTTTTTTTTTTCGCTTCTTTAGGATGTTTATTAATTTTAGACTTCTGCTAACTGGTAACAACTTTGAAGTAAGGCCCCCCACGAGAAAACTTGCTAAAGAGCTTAGTGTTGACCGACTCTTACCTTTGTTAGAAAACAAACTGTTTTAATGCTTCATGACATAACTTACATTGCATTAGCTTTCAGGTGAGATGAAAACTATTGATTGCAGTGGCCATCAGAGAAAATACTAGATTCTTATTAAGTTTGCAGTTGTTGATTGGGATCATAGCACTCATTACGGTCCACCAAGTTTTCTTTCATCAGCATTTACCATGTTCAGCAAAGTCTAAGTTAAGAAAAAAAGAGCTTTTGAGAACAAAGTGGAAAAGATAGTTGCTAAAAAAAAAAAAAAAATAGAAAACATTCCAATTTATCTTAGTAACATGAAAGGTTTCAAATACAGTTATTTTAGATTATTTAAGAGCAAGAAAAATTATATTATATAAACTTTAAAATGAAGCTATATTTTGCATGTTATGATGGTGTACAACATTTTAACTTTTTTAATAAAAATATTAATAGCGTAACTGCATAGTTTATTTTCCTCAAACATATTGGAAAACAGTTTACCAAAACGAAAGGTCTGACGAAGGAAGTTAATTGTAAAATGTGGCAATTAATTAAACAAAAGCTGTAAATGTTTGGTGCATTATTTTGTATTACTTTTGACTTGGTTGAAAGAAATGCTTTGTGCAGATCACTGAAGTAAAAAAGTATGGCTGAGCACAACCGAGCTAGGTTAGGATTGTAATGAGCACAGAAAGTAGCCATATTTTGATCAGTGTCCTGTTTATACTTCTATGTAGAGGCTACTGGTAACATTTCAGCCCAACCTTCTTCCCCTTCAATAACATCCCCTCCTCACCTCGCCATAAAGAGACAAGTTCCGCTTCTTTATCTCACAGTTTTATCCAAAAGTATTAACACTTCCAGAATTTAGTTTAACAGTGACTTGGAATAAATTAAAAAGCATATTAACAAACAACACTGCTCATTTACCATATAAGGACATAAAACAAATAATAGTCTGTAACAGATCTGTAGTACTTTAGGCCTAAGCATTAATCATGTGTAGAATTTTTCATATATATTGATAAGTCATTAAAAACATGTCTATTTGAAAATTGGTGAATATTTTTAATTTTTCTATTTATTTAAAATTATATTGTCAAAAATGCAGGTAATCAATATTTTAATCAAACTTAAACTACACTTATTTATTTCATTTATCCAAAACTTTATAACCCCCACCCCTAATTCTGTCACTAGGTTGAAACATGGTACATCTTATGGTAATAATTAAAAAAAAAATGAACTGTCTGCTTGTATTAAGTTTTCCATAAAATCAAGGTTGCAACAAAACATTGACCAATTTTGTAACAGCTTTGAACAACTTAGGGGAGATTATGGAAGGGTGGGACATTTTTTACCAAAATATTTCTTACAAATTAATTTTTACTGTTACAACATTGAAACATTCAGAATAACATCTAGAAACATTTTAACATGCTTAAAAAATAAAAATATGATGCTAATAACTAATATAGAATTTTTATAAACCAATTTAAATTGCAAGAAAAATGTCCCATCTCTCCCTCATGTGAGGGAGGGATGGGACACTTTTTTTTTTTTAAAGAAAAAATTCACTCATAATTCCCAGAAATATTATGACAAAATTGAAAAAGACAGTTTTTTACTCTTCTACCAAGGGTTTAAATGTGTATTATAACATTTATTTTATCTCGCATATTTTGAAAAATCTAAATGAAATGAAAAATATACCAGTGCATGAATAGTTAAGCCTGCCATCTTTCGTGGATAAGAAGTGGAGCATGTGGGTACTAGACAAAGTTAAGAATACACTTTAGTATCTGGCATTGTAATACATAGAGTCTCCCCAACCGAATTTTCATTCATATATTTTTAAAATACTAAATGCAAGCACATTTTAAAAATTCAGCAGGCATTGCTTGAATATTTAAAAAAAGTTAAATAATTTATAGATGATCGATATAAAAATATTATAAACCACTTGCGATACATTCTATATGAAAGTTTAGAGAATTTAAAAATGATTTTAGTACTAAATCTACGTTTTAAATTAAAACATTTCTGTAAAATTTTAATTGACATACAATATTATTATAAACTCCAAAGTAGTTCTTGTGACGGACTGTATCTGTATAGTGTCAATATTATGTTTAAGCATAATATTATGCAGTCTGTTTTATTAGATCCGAGACTATATTTTGGATACTAAGCAAAAAAATTGCCAATGGGGTCCTATATAATAACTGCTTCATTATTTTACCTATGTAGGGAGCAGAACCATCTATATCTCATTCTTTAATTTATGGACTTTTGTTTCATTAAATTGATGACAATTCATTCATTTAGAAATATCTCATTTTAAGTAACTAATAAATAAAAATAAATGGCCCCGACAATCAAATAAAACTCTGATAAATTTTAGAACAATTAATAAGTTAAGTCATTAACAATGAAGACTGTACTTACAGCACTGAAATACTATTAACTGGTCTTTGCTTTGCAATATTTCTGCACAAGAATTACGCATATGGCCCACTGGCCAACGTTGTCGGCATACTAGAAAGATGGAAGAAAACATATTAGAAAAACATAAATCAACTGTTGAGAACCTATAGTAGAACAAAAAATATAATATTGGCTAAACAAATTAAAAGCACAGGGGAAAAAGAAAGAAAAAAATATGAATGTACATCTGCACAAAAGCAGCAAAATGCAAAATTTTGGCACTAGATACTAATATCAAAATTAAAGTATAAATTTTTTTAATAATGTCTCACTGATCACTTCATCTGATGGAGTTTTGGTTATGGGGGAATCTAAGAATTTTCTGAGAGAAATTGTGTGTGAACATAAACGAGCAATTTCTTGACGCCTATAGTAGAAGTAGCCTATATAGTGAACATCACAACCTACAAAATTGCAGCAAAAAAATATAAAATGTATATAAAAAAAACAGATATAATAGACACACACCATAAGAAATTTTCAAATAGTGTTATTTAACGGAAAATCAGTAATTTGTGAAACAGGTCTTTATTATAAAAAGTATAGTAATAAAAATACTTTAAGTATCAACAACATGAGCACGATTAATATAATTTATTGCAGTTTCAAATTGTTAAAAAATATTTTAATTCTTACTCCAGGATAATATTTTATAAATTAAAGGTACTTAAATTCTTTAAATACCATTTTTAAAACAAGAAAATGCTTTAAAACACATTTCTAACACTTATTGGTAAAGTTTAGTGATCTCTTTATTTCAAATCTGTAACCAAGGTAATAGGTACATAGATACAAAATAAATGTCATTAAATTCTTGCATGTGCCAGTAATGAACTATTTTGGGTACTTACGTACTCAACCTCCGACCTTTTCGTTGTAGTGGAAATTTTACTAATTGTTGAATTTCTTTCCTGTTACCAAAATGACACATTTTTTTAAAATTTATTAAGTGTATGGCCATGCTGTCATTCCTAGTTAAATGTGCGTTCTTGTATAGATTTTGGTTACTACAATTGGTTGACTATGTTTGGTTAACTTTTTGTTACAATTGAAGAGTAGACGGTTCAATACGTATGATCCCAAAAGGTCATATATATTAAATTGTCTGCCTTTGACAACTTTAAATTATTAAATTTTTATTAAAAATTATTAAATTTTTATTATAAATTATTATATTTTATTATAATTATTTATTATTTTATTATATTTATTATTATTTTTATTATAAATTTAATTTTAAAAAATACTGGAATTTTTTACACAAAGTTCAATTTACTGTAATCCATAAGTATTTTTGCATTCAATGGCAATAAAGATATTTATAATATTAATTTCTATAGTAAATTTATTCCGATTTCCAAAAAAGTTGGTAAAAAGAAATAAGTTCATCAATTGGCAAGATTTCCTTTACGACAAAAAGGTAGGAGGTTAAGTACACAAGTACCCTGTTTTGATAAAGAAATCAGATGCAAAGAACAAGCTAAAGATTGTTTATGAGATTAAAAATTCAAGAATAATTTTATCAAAGTTTTGGACTTGACAGAGAAATGGTTGAGATGAGCATTTCACATCAGTAGAACGCAGTAGAATGAGAATTATCAATAGTGTTGGAATCTTTAATATGTGAATCTAAAGGAGAATGTCATCACAAAACTATCATTTATCACAGCTGTGAATGAGAATAATACATAACTTACTTTGATATCTCTAGATATTAATGAAATATAAACGGCCTAACATATTGCAAAAACATCTTAAAACAATAAACATTATAAATGATAGGCACCTTTCATTTTATTTTTGATTTGTATATTTTTTTAAATGCTTTTTAGGAAATTTATATTTTTAAATAAATATGATTGTATGCAAATGCTTCGAAACTGGATTTCTTATAAATGGAAGGATTCTTTTTATAAAATTTCAATATGGATAGTAAACTGATTACGAAAACAGAAATTATTAGAAAAATAATTTTTTCTTACATTCTCTTTATATATCTTATAATACCTCCAAGGAGTGTAACTTATTAGTACAATTTTTTTTTTTTTTTAATTATAAATTTTTTGAATACATAAAAGATATAGTTGTAGTATAGAACATTTCTTTGACACGATTTTATTTGGCATTTTTTCCCCAGATAAATGCTGTTTCTGGCAATGGGTTCTATTTTAATTTAGTTTATTATTTATATTTTATTTTAGTATATATACAAATTTTGACAAATTTTCTAAATGACAAATGAAAAAAAATTGCCAAATGTCCTACGTTCCCAAAAAAATTCTATAATTGAAATTATTACTAATATCTTATTAGAACTCAATTTCAAAATAAAATTTCATTCTTTAGTCATAAATCCCAATTTTAATATGTTCCAGAATTTAAATTCTTAGATCTGCAAACATTTTTAAATCATTATTGGTCTTTTTTAAAAGGAATTTTCACAAAAAATGTCTGCCAAGAAATCTAATTAACAGTACAAAAGGTATAATGGTCGCATAATACGTTTGGCTTTGCTAATCTAATCTTCTTAAAAAAATTTTGGTACTTACGTATTAACGCCATAGCAGCTACAGATTTGGCGGTTTTTAAGTGCCGCCAATAAAGAGCAACCTTGTTGTTCACACGCGCACACAGTCATTTAAGTGTTTTATTTTATGATTTGTCGCAAAAATTTTAGGTGTAGATTGGCGGCACTTAAAAACCGCCAAATCTGTAGCTGCGGTGACGTTAATACGTACCTTTTTATTTAAGGGGTTGGCATGGTTTAAACCAATTGGTTTAAACAAAGTGTTTTTTTTATTTTTCTATAAAAATGTTTTTAAAGAATAATTTAAAATTGTTTTTTTATTCTAAAAAAACCAAGAGTTTTTTTTTTTTAAAGAATAATCTAAAATTGTATTTTTATTTACTTATAATTGGATGCATTAAATTATTTGATGTTGTAAATAACTCCTAGTTTTAACCAAAAGTTTTCCATATCAACGATATTTTTTTCAAAAAGAATTTATCGAAAATGTAATAGTTATGGAATGATGGTGAATGCAAGTAAGTTAAGGGTAAACAAATACCACCGAAGAGAAGGAGTAAAAATGACATAATTCAGGTTTCGGGGGGGGGGGGGGGGATTTCTCTTATTTTCCTGAGAATTCCCTGAGATTTCCCCGGTTCTCCTCGATGCGTATCAACCCTGTTTTCAAATTCCTGCTTGCAAGTGAAAAAGCAAGGCACTAATGGCATTAAATGAGAGAGCACAATAAAACAAGTAAAAATATAAAAGTTAACACATGGCGTTGAAGCAGTATCAATTATAATAATTTCTGTGAAATAGCATGAATAGAAATGATATGACATAGGATATAAAAAAAATGCCTTTTTAATTCTTTAGCACAAAGACACAAATAAATATTTAATATAAAAGTCATGTCTTTCATCTTTAGGTTGGTTAACACAGCAAAAACGATTGAGTTTTAGAAAATATCACAATTTAAATTAAAAACACCATCAGGTCAATTACAGGGGACGCAGTGAGTTTGCTAAAAGATTTATTCTAAAGATGAGTTTCTAAAGATTAGCCTAAGGGATAAATATAAAAAATAAATGAAAATTTTAGGGAAAAATCCAAAAACTTTGGGAATATTTTCAAAAGATTTAGGAATAATTTCCAAAAAATTTAGGGATATTTCTTTAAAAGCTGACACAAATATTCTTTCCAAAGCTTGTTTCAATACTACCGAAAATTATCGATTTAAAAAAAATTAACTCAAACAACTTTTTAGCAAAACAGTTATACAATCAAACAATTATACTATTTTGGCAAACATGCAAATTTAATTAAATCCAATTAATTAATTTTTACGCAACATTCAAAGCACTTCAAAAAGAATATTGTATCAACTTTGAACTAACATGAGTTTAGCTACAATTTAAGATAGTTTGTCCATAAATAAAATTATTAAAATTTCAGAAAATGTTTTTATTCTGGAGAAATATCAGGTTTTTTTGCGGGTTTTGGAGTAAAATGGGAGAATTTTCAGTGTTTTCAATTTTTTTTAGGAAAAAGTCAAAAATTTAAGTACAATTGAAAAAATTTTAGGTGAGAACAAAAATTTAAGGAGTATTAGGATTTTTAGGGCGAAAGCGAAGACCCAAGTTGTCTTTTCTGCCATTCGTCAAACACAAGCCACCCCCCACAAGAAATACTACTCCAATTAAATTAAACTACCAAGAAAAATTTAACAACATTTATTTTATAGAATACATTCTCCAGAAAACCCAAAAACAATTTGGTTCTTTTAAGAGAAAATTAATCTATCGAATAGACCTGCTATTCTATTCTTTAGGCTTAGCTATCATTAGCGAAATCTCACTTAGTCTCCTAAATAAAGAATAATTTCGACATGATGTAATCTAGCATAGTTTAGAAGGTATGTGTTTTAGTGAATAAAAATACATAATTCATAAGAAATTTTACCTCTATAAAGTAGGAAATCTCACACACAATATAATCAACACACAAAAGAATAAACCGAAACTTTCAATGCGCCGCTATTGCTGGCTTGCCGGGCATGATGCCAATACAAAGTGAAATTAAATAATTGATAATTTAATGTTGTTCATTGATAATTTAATGTTGTTCATTGATAATTTAATGTTGTTCATTGATAATTTAATGTTGTTCATTGATAATTTAATGTTTAATCCTAAGCTGTTGTCTAATTTTCTTTTAATAATTTTTATGTATAGAACATTTTAAAATTTTTAATTTGAATAATGGATTTTGTGCGAGATGTAATTTTGTGAAACGTCGTAGACAATCGCAATACCACTTAAAAATAATTTCTAATTTTCAAATTTCCATTTTACAATCACAATATGCATATTATTCTTTGAGCATAGTGGCAATATAGTATTGAACGTAATAATGCATAAGCTCCAACATCAATTGACTGTTCGAATCAGGTTTTGGCTCGAAACCAGTAAGTACTTAGTATGTTGTTTTTCTTGTGAACGCCTGACCAACCTTTTTACTGTGGAAAAGAATCAACACGATCGGGCAAAATAACATTTGCTACTAAAATAAAACCAAGTGTTTGTATAAAAAATGACATTCTATTCTAATCTTCTACACTTTTCGTTGTTGATATAAGACATTTCACCCAGTGCTTTACCCTCAAGCAAATCCTTTGCATTGTATAGAAATAAACCTTTACGCAATATTTTTATAAAATTACAAAAGACTACTCAGAAAAACATTTATTTTTATTTTTCAAATTGAATTTGGGTAACAGTATATTAATTAAAAAACATTAATTTTATCTTCAAATGTAACATGTTCTTCGAATTACTCTAGGATTCATTGACTAGATAAAGACAACACGGATACTTTGACCTCTCAGTTAAGATTAAATGTACGGTCCCCCTTGGCGATTTTTTTTAATGTTGGTGATGATTAACGCCGGATGTGGCAACCCGTCACCAAGATTTTCCAATAGCCCTAGTGACCGTTTGATTTTGGCAACACGGCATTTTGGATTTGGCGACACACCATTTGGCGATTTTATTTTAAAAAGTCACCTAGGGGGATCGTACAGTAAATCTTAACCGACCTCTCAATAGATCTAACACAATGATGTGGGTTATTATGTTTTCTGGGGGGGGGGGGGGGAAATATTTGAGAATTGACTCTCCCCCCACCCCTCGCAAAATCCCTATTCCTTAAGTGATTAGGTGGATATCCCATGTAAAAACATAAATGAAGCTGCGAATAACGTACCACCTATCCTTTTGTAATACAGGGCTATTCCTAGTTGACGTGTAAATAACGCCAAACCAATTTGGCGTCTTTTTGTATGCGATAATATCTCAAACCACAATATCCTCAAAATTGGTTGAAAAGTAATTAATTTTAAATAATTTAATACTTTTTTACAAGTAGAATTGCACCAATGTTTTACAATTTCTCCCTATACAAGGGCGGCTCAAGGTAAGTTTTGCACCTGTGCAAAAAAAATTATGGCGCCCTCAATTCCTCCCCCCCCCCCCCCAAAAAAAAAGGAATTGAACAAAATCCCGCAAATTTTAAATACATTAGCCACAGAACAATTTTGATTCCTCCATAAATTGCAATAAAATTTAGTGTACCTTTTTTTCTAAGTGTTAATGAAACTTGCATAATAAATTAAATTTACTAGAAAATGCGTTACATTGACATATCTGGATATAAAAACCGCATTGACTTACATTTTTTTTTTTTTTTTTTTTTTTAGTAGTTTCATGTGATACTTAATTCTATAACTATAATAAGAATATCAAAAATATGTTTTTTAGAAATCGAATGATACAATATACCCACTTACATAGAATTTCAATAAGACACACCTTAATGATAAAAGTGATTATGTATAACGGAATGAAATATAGTTATAGAACTGTATTAAAATGTATGGAGTTACTTTAATTGCAGACAAACTTTCGTAAAACGAACAAACAGAAACAATTTTCTTTTATTTTGATTTTTTATATCTACATATTATTGCATTAAAAAATTACTATAATATTTATTTTTTAGATTTTTGTAGGATTTTTCTCGAACTTTTTTTTTTAAATAATTATTTTACAAGGCAATTACCTTTTTTATAATTTTAATTATTAAAGGCTGACCAACTCTCAATTAACAAATAATAGCATTATATATGAATGCATTTTTTCAAAATTAAAATGTCAAATAACTGCGGAGCATAAGAAATATCTAAAAATAAATAAAAATACTTAATTTATAAACATAAGTTTTTAACTATTTGGTATTGAATACATTTCTTGCTAATATTTCAATTATAAAAGTAAAACCTGGTTTTCAAAGCAATTTCAAACAAAACCGTTTTAAATTATGACTTTAAAAAGGAAGTAACTTGCTTAGAATGACCCCTTATTTTTACACATTCGATTACTCTTCAATTCAGGCTCATTTACATGCTGATTTTTAAACATTCTCTTACCCTTCAATTCACGCTCATTTACATGCTAAATGTAATAGCATCATCCGTTTTTGTGTGGCATTATATTAGACACGGGCCGCCTTTAGAAACAACCTGCCTATTGATATTGTAACATCTACTCAAACTTTGTATGTTAGATTTTTTTTTAATTTAAGATTTTTCATTACTAACAACCAGTTCTAAATATTTGATTTGGCTATATTTCAATTACATTTTGCATAGAATATGTTATAGAAATTTTTATTGCATAGAATTTTGTATTTCATTACATAAAAACTATTTATAGTATCATTCGCAAATATTTTCAATATTTGTCAAAATGCACATCCAAAATAAAATACAAGATGAAGTTGAGAGTAAAAAAAAGTTAATTATTAAAAAACTATTTAAAACGGATTAATTTTATATCACAAAATTAATTTTATAATTAAATTTTTTTGCATTTTTCTCCGATAAGCGTGGCCGTATGGTCCTATGCGAATGCAATGGCAGTTACACGTAAAAGTTACTCACTCACTAATCGAAATTTGAGCAAATGAAATTCCAACATCAAGAATTTGTTCCGGGGTTAATGATACTTATAGTTTCAGTCAAGTGAAAATCCAGTAGCGAAATGATTGAAGAACTTTAGTTTTAAAAAAAAAATCAAAATTAGTACAAAAAAAAAAAATCAAAATTGGCCAAAAAGCAAAAAAAAAAAAAAAAAAAATTGGCGCCCTGTGCGATTGCACAGTTTGCACGGCCCTTAAACCACCCCTGTCCCTATACTTTGATGTTATTGTAAGAAAATAACAGAAGATTTTATTCAACCAACACACGTCAAGGCAACTTGTTCCACACTAAGTAAAACCCCATAGATACACAAGATCGTGTGGCTACGGTGTTGCCACACGATAACATCTTACAATTAAAGTTCGCGTTCGGCGCTAACTCAGTTCATTTTTCTTCTCGAGATCCAACTGTTATAATAAAACTTGTCCAACATTTTTTCGTAATTTTATTATGATAAGTTTCACTTGGAAAAATCGGTTAAGATTTACTGTACCCTTGTCAACTTTTTGAAATTTGTAGATTCGGCGCTGAAAATGGCAACCCGTCGTCAGGGCTGTCGCTAAGAATTTTGATTGGGGAAGCGTAGACATCCTTTTGCCGACTGAAATCAAAGCATGTCCGGTGTAAATGTAGAAAATATAAATTAAGGTACTAATAAATTGTTAACTAATTTTTATTAATGTAAAATTAACGTATAAAGAATTTTTAATTAATATATGAATAATTAATGCATAATTAATTATTAATTAATGTAAAACTAATTGTTAATGCATTTTTTTTTATTTAATTGTGAATTGTTTGATTTAATGTGAAATTAGTTTGAATTAATTTTAAATTACCGTTGAAACAATTTTTAATATTTTATGGCATTTTATTAATACGTACTTAATGTCAAATTTTAAGTAAATTCCCATCACATTATTGTTAAAGTTCCTTCAAATTCATTTAATTTTTCATTTATTTTTAGTAAATTAACCCTTCCTCTCCAAACAAAGGAGATTATTTTTGGAAGTGTTTTTATTTGGGGCCGGGGGGGGGGGGGAGACATTTCTACCTTGCAGATAGTTAGAATTTTCCCCCACAATCTTAAACCAATTCAGTAAACTCAGAACAAGTGCTTCATTTCGATACAACTTTTTTTTAAATTTTCAAATTGCAGTTTCGAAAAAAAATAATTAAACGTGTAAAAGTGGTTGGAAAATAGCACTTTAAAACGGAATTAAATAGATGAAAATTATTGATCAAATTGGTGACTTTTGTATAATGAATTGTATAAAGGTTGATCAAAAGACAAATTCTGAAAAAATTCTTCTTTTTAAAATTCTGGCGGACTATTGCTAATACAGAAAATTCCCTACGCGAAGCAATGCAATTTTTATAATAGATACAATGTCAGGGACATAAGAAACATGCAACTTGCACTCCTTCCCCTCTGGGTTTCAAAAAATAAAGTAACGTGGAAAATAAAGTGGTAAAATTTACAAGAAAAAAATATCTATGGATATTAATTCATCAATTTGAACAGAAAATTAATGAACAATTATTAACTAACATCCAATTAGGAAATCCAATTCCCATCTTCGAAAAATCAAGGATTAAACAAAAACTTTGGTCGCCTTACATCTCCCTGCAAATAATCATGTAGGCGTTCGTGGACACTATAATTGCATTCCAAAAGACAATTATTATTAAAAACGATTTGTTAAGTATTTAATTTTTAAATACTTTTTAACACATTTTCCTAACTAAAAAAAAAAAAGATTTTGATTTTTCTTGAAACGTGTATTAATAGTAAAACTTAATTTTTTTGTAACAATTCAATCCAGGAACCTATTTCTTAAAAGTAGTTACTTCGAGTATATATTTTTATCAAAATTGCTGGATTTAATTTAATGATTTTTTTTTGTGGTTTTTCACTGATGTTGTATGGTTTTTCAGCAATAATTTCTGTAAATATTACTCATTTTTTGAACAATAATCATTTGTTCAAGAAGGAAAGTATACTTGAAAATGCTAGTTTTTTTTTCCAAAGCGGGATTAAAAATGAAATTGATTACTTTAGCATTAAACCAAACTATAATATTTATGTGCAAAAAGTTAAGTTATTCGCAACTAATTGAACTTCGAATTTAGTGCCAAAATACTATATAAAAAAAGCACGCCATAATTTTTAGCACAACATACCAAACTATATAAGGAATAGTACGTGTGGTTTTTTTGGGGGAAAAGTGTGTGTGGGGGGGGGGGAGGTATTCAAATCTACAGTGTTAATCCGATCTTGAGGAAGAACAAGTTGCACATTTGATCTTCAAAGCAAGAGAAACATTACTGTTAACATGAAATTTCCTTACCCACATGTAATGGTTATGATCCTAATTTGAGATTTATTGATCGAATTTGAAATATTTTTAAAGGTATTTAGACTAAAAAATCTGAGTTTATCTGAAAGACAATTTTTTCCTGATGTTTCGAATATTAAAGTGGTGAAATCCAGGATAGGTTGGTTGCTTGTTTTTCAAATTTATTAGGCGCAAAGGCAACACACAGGCCAAACTGCTTCAGAAATCGAGGATAGGAGTGAAAGGATACTCACAATTTGCAATACACTGAACCTGGTTGTATTGGACAATGTCGGTCCACAGCTATTTGAGCACGGGGAACATTAAGGATTTTAGATAGTATTATAATAAACCTTTCAACACATTTCCAAAGATTATTTTGTTAGAATAAATTCGATATCGCAGTTTACAAGTGGTATGCATTATTTTGGGAATGCATTTTCAATATATGAAGTACAAGTTGGTCATAAAGAAACTTTGCCGATATATGGGCCTCTAGCTTCCGTTCCGTTTAACAGATCGAAATGAGATTTCAGGTATAGTTATTCAGAGGTATGAGCTCGAGATTCTGTGAATTTCAACAAATGGCTCTCACGGTTATGGTTATAGTTACATGCAAGAAATTTTCAAATGACAATGTCTACTTTTTCCTGTCGCAAAAGGCTCAGCGCATAAGGAAACCCTAAAGAGAGATGGAACGGTACGTGTATCACAAAAAAACGGAGGCATTATGCACGCGCAAAAAAAAAAAAGCTCTGCGAACGGAGAACAAAAACGCGATTGAGGCGCACGATGGAAATTTGCATTTGACAGAGGCCAAAGTTCACAAGAGTGCCATCACAGGCAATTTAAACGGTTTTCTAAGCTGAATATTTGGTGAGCGGCCTCCATTGCTCCGATAGTGTTTTTGTTGGCAGATCTGTATTTTGTGCGTCCGTTTTTTGTGATACACGTACCATTCCAACGCTCTTGATGGTTTTCGCATGCGGTGATCATTTTTCGATAAGAAAAAGTAGGCGTTGCTATTCGTAACTATATAACCGGGGTAATCGTGAGCGCCATTTTGCCGAAATTCAGAGAATTCCGACCTCATACCTCTGAATAACTATACCTGAAATCTCATCTCGATCTGTTGAACGAGACTGCCTTTAGAGATCCATATATCGGCAAAGTTTCTTTATGACCATCCTGTACATAACATCATTTATGGAGTTATACTTGACATTAATTGCAATAACTTTGTAAAAAGCGGGTAAATTTTCGTATACAAAAATTTTGGTGTTTTGAAATTTTGTATAAAACCTTTAACTCATATATGATGTACATTACATACTTTATGTAAATGACGTTTAATGTGTATGTCATGGTTTTTGAGGCGTTGTCTGACGTACCACAAATACAAGTATATCATCTGCTGTAACACATCAAAGTTATCTAATGTCAGTGAAGATATCAATGATTAGATTATTTTAATGTACCTGTCAAAAAGGATATACTTACTCCAATTCAAAATTGCCGACTTTCAACTGAGACTGCATTGTGATCACAATTTTATAATACTAATGATGAGTTTAATTATTTGTACTTTTTTCATTCAATATGTTTTGAAACATCCGTCAGTAGGGATTTTTAAAAGAACGGATGAAATTTCAAAAATTTGCCGACTTCCAGCCTTTCTAAAAACTTATGGTAATATTTATATAGTAATATTTGCTTTCGCAGTCCATCATTGTAGCCGGGAAAAAAGACACCTACTCCCCTATAATAGACTTCTATTGTAAAAATGCCGATTCGTCAAACTCGGGTCACGCTGCATTCAGATATTTTTAATGTTTTTGTTCCATTTCCCCCCCCCCCCCCCATTTAATTCGATTTTATTGTGGATCGACTTTAGAAAAAGAAAAATCTCGATAAAATTTTTAAAAATTTGCCGACTGTCCAACTTTCTAAAACTTTTGGGGGGCGAGTCGCCCCCGTTTGAGTCGTCCCTGCCCGTCGCCAAGGTTTTCGGATAACCCTAGTGACCGTTTGGATTTATCAACAAGTTGTATTTTGACGCCATTTTGAATTTGACGGCACTGCCTTTTGACGTCGTTTTTGATATTGCGATTTTTTTTTATTTTTTTTTTTAAAGTCGCCAAGGGGAACCGTACAGTAAATCTTAACCGAGAAATCAAGTTATATGAAATTTCAATTGTTTGACTTTTGACAAGATTTCATTTTAAAGCCAGAAACTCTTTTAACACCGAATGTAAGCCTAAATCATATTGATAGAACACTTAAACCAATTTTAATTTTTTTTTTTAAATTTGGCTAATACAGATTAATGGGCTTTATTACTGCAAATCCAATTTCTCCACTGTTCTATAATTTCAGTTTAAATATATATTTATATTAAAACCTGCGAATGGCAACATTCTGCTGTGGTAAGTTATCTTTAATGCATGATTTTAAGTGAGTTTTTGTGCATTTACAATTTTAGCCAATTTAATGTAAAAACTAGGAGTGTGGAACATCGCACAACTTTCAATTACACTATAAAATATCGGTCATTACAGTAAAATTTAACATGGCGTTACTTACCATTTTCTTATTTTCATTCATTTAAATAAAAATGGCCAGTTTGGCAATATTTTTGACAGTAATTTTTACACAAACAAAAAGCCAAAAGGGTAAAATTGGTGATTTTATTCGATCGACATTACATTGTCCTTGCTTGTGCAAGAAACGCAAAAAAAAAAGAAGTAAATCGTTGATGGGCGATGCTCGAGGACAGTAAGCTCTGTGTTAAAGGCATTCGTTTTTAAACTTTTCACGCTTTTATCGCATTTTTATGAGAATTTCGGAGGTGGGAATGTTTGGAACACCTTCAGAGGCAATAACCACAGCAATTTTGATCAAAATCGTTTGAGTCGCTTTTTTAACAATTTCTGAAAAACATGATTTTTTCAGTGGCAGCTATCTTATGCGCATGCGCGATTTTGAAGAAAACCTTAATGGTAGGTCCTTAGGCCATCACCAACCTGTACACCAAATTTGAGCATAGTAGGTTAAATTGTTCGAGAGTTATGCTGACCACATTCACACAGACAGACATTTTTTCTAGATCACATTTTTGAAATCAGGATGTTCCAAAGCGGGGAGAAATGCAAAAAAAAAAAAAATTGATTTTTTTTACCGAATACTATACTTTCATTACCCTATGTATACACATGGATAATTGAAAGTAATAATATTATTCACACCGAATAATGGCCTGAATCATATTATATGTGAAAATAGTAGTTACAGAAAAGAAAAAATTTCATAAGTTTAACTCTTGAAAATTTGCATATTATTTTCTAATGAACCAATTTTACCACAGGACTAATTTCACCACCGCTCTATAATTTTGATTTCAGACTTTAATCTATGTTACAATTAAAAGCAGCAAATATCAAAATTTTACAGTGCTAGTTTTGTGTGTACATACTTGTGGAAATTTCATAAAATTTTAAAGATTTGAATTTTTTTCAACTGGGAATAAATTGCACCAATGTCCAATAATTTCGGCCTGTAGTATTTCTTTTGTAAATATCGTCAGCCCGTGTTATTAATGCTATGTTTTTCTCGTTTCTTTTGTAAATATCGTACGTGCTCGTTATTAATTGTATGTTTTTCTCTTTTGGCCACCTGATTACCGTCTTGATATGCGACGAATAGTGAAGTCCATTGACAAGGGCCAGAAAACTTTTTGGATCTATCTAACCATTAGTGTCATCAATTTAAATTTATCTTCGTTATTTTATGAATTATTTAACATCCAAATGTGTCCAAACATTTTATAGACATCCTGTTTTTAACTCTTGTGCTTGAAAATTTACAAAAAATCTCTAACGTTACGAAGTTACAACAAATCATACTAATTATTTCTTCGATCATGTTTTAATTATTTGATATGACACGATTAAAATATATTTGTATCAACGATTATTAACTAATCAAAGTTCAACCCCAAAGTATGTTCCCTTGGTTAGTCTCGAGGTTAAGTAACGTCCTCCGTTAGCCGTTCAAATGGCAGTTGACGAGCAATGCTCGAGGGAAGAGAATCAAAATTAAATGCACGCAAATTCAAGCTGATGTGTTTTCTAGATTTAGTTTTTTAACGGCTGCAATTTGAAATAAATATATAAGTTTTTAATTTGAGTTCACAACTTCTTAGATAATATTGAAAATGAACCAGAATTCATTTTGACCTAAGCAGCTTTTGCAAATTTTTGGGCTCCTTACTTTAAAGGATTTACAGGGACCAAAGCTTTGTTCGCTTGAGCAGAAATCAGGTCTTCATTGTGTTAGTTGATACTTCCCTAGAACCCCTTCCATCCCCTTACCAGGACCTAACAACTTCGGAATGGATAAACGAAACGCCATCCTGTTTACAAAGCGAAATACCGTTATCGCCCAACGGAAGGTCTCGATGGGGGAGATTCGACCTTTAAATACCAACTGCGGTGTTTGAGTGAGATTGCGACATCTTTATGCGAGTGTGTGAGGGAGATGGAAAGTGTGGCTCTGTCTCCACAGTTTCACTAACAACGACCTTCGCATTGAGTAAACAAAGTAAACGTCGTTGGAATCCAAGAAAGAGATCGGATTGCCATCTCATAAACTACCACCTAATCATGAGGATTATCCCCCCCCCCCCCCGATGGATTTCTCAAAGGGATGGATGACGTGGACAGATGAACAACATCCAAGGCCGAAGTCTCAAATTTCTTTGTTTCGTCCTTGGAAGGTGGCAAAACACAGGAACGGCGCGGCAAACGTTAAATAATTTTGATGAATGTCGAAAGGGGAGAAGATGTACTGAACCCTTAAAAGGAGCTACTCCTCCCTTTTACAAATCTCACATTCCTTAAGATTTCAGTACATCTTCTCCCCTTTCGACATTCATCAAAAAAAGGGGGAGAGTAGCCGCGCCGTTCCTGTGTGTCCTCGGCCAAGAGCTTCATCAACCGCTATTTATGAAAATGCAGGGGCGAACTGGCCATAGATTTGTGTGGTGAGATCTTCGATTCCTATCGCCCCCCCCCCCCCCCCTTTCACTAACGACCTTCACAAAAAACAAATGCGCGCGATCAGGGGCGTACTGGGACATAAAATCGGCCCAGTGATTTTAGTTTTATGACGGCCCAAATTTTCAATACAATCTTTGATTAAATTTTAATAATTAATATATTTTATAATTTAAATATTTTTATTTAATGATCAATGGCAATAATTAAATGGCATTAATTAATTTTAATAATTGAATTGTTGTAATGATAATTTTAATTAAATCAATTTTTCTATATCTCAACTATAGTTATACTTCTTTTGAGTAAACTTGGTTTCAACAAACAGTTTGTTGTGAAAAACGAAATCTAAATGGTGAAGTAGAGAAAGTCGTATATATAACTAGTATGTTTATTAAAAAATGACAGCCAAAATTATAGTATGTATGTTGTCCACAATTAAAGTTCAAATTTCGAAGAGTTATATAAAGATACTGCTTAGACAGGGGCGAAGAAAATAGAAATTTGATATGAAGCAGTGGGAAGCGGTGAGGTATAATAATAATAATAAAAAATATTTCGAACTATTTTTCTTATGTCATACTATCGCTTTCTGAGAGCCATGATTAGGCATGAGAAATAATGCCATACATTTGAAGTCATGTTTTTTTAGAGTTGAATTTTGTTTTTTAAATTTTTTTTTGAAACTTTGACTTTTAATATAATCACACCTGAGTAATTATAATTAAACACGTCAGAATTCCCAAAATTTTAGTTAAGTATACGTGAAAGCAGTAAAAAATTATATGTTATAAGAAAAAAAAATGTTTAAAATATTTTTTAGGCCATAAAGTTTGACCCTTCTTTGAGTATGTATTCAAGTAAAATTTCAGTTCGTATTCTGACCAGTGTGTTTTTACAGTTTTTTGAAAGTTGAACTTGCGGACCCGCTATATATTTAACCTTAAAAATGATAAAAAAGAAGTAAAAAGTCGTAATACAATAGTAAAGAATAGGAGTCGGTGAACAGCGGGTTTTTGCTTTTTTGATCTCCAATATTGGAAACACATAACATCGACTTCGTCTAACATAAAAAGAAAAATTGATGAAGAAAAACGTGAATTTAAGAAAGAATGTAATGAATTGTATGCGTTCATTCCAAAGAGAAATGGACTTCCAAACTGTCTCATCTGCAATGATTTTTGTCCCATAAAAATGGTATAAAAATGTTTGTAGTTGAAAGATCATATTGGTATTGCATATATTTATTTTGCGACTCTATAAAAACTTTGCAATTCTGATTATTGAATGTTTGACTCTTAGCCCAGAAAAGTCTGTTGACCCCTGACTAAGAAGCTGGTGGATTCGGATTTAATACAATGGGTTTTTAAGAAAGAAACTACTTATATTATATTAATGAAAAATTTAAAAAAAAAAAAAAAATCTGTGTGCCAAACCGGCCCATTTTCTACATACACTGACCAGCCCTGTGATTGCACCGAACAACCCTATAGCCAGTACGCCCCTGCGCTCGATCCTGAAACGTCAGATATCGGATATACAAAATCTCATTAACTACCCATCCACAGAAGAACTTCAAAGAAGTGACGACTCAACGAGCGAGAAGCCGTTTGGCATCAAACTTGAGCGCGTTTTCTCGACCGCGGACACTTGCCTTAACGCTGTTCTATACTAAACGGCTTTCGAAGTTCTTGTCTTTTGTCACGTGATTATTTTCTGTACTCTTTATTTATAAAGGTTAAGCCTTTTTCTGGTGATGGAACGAAAAGGAAAAGTTGGGGCTCTGGTGATTTGAGAAATTTCTTCAGGCCTCCTTCGAAGAAGCAGATCCTCAACAACATACCCGCCTCCTCTTATGATGAAATCCTTGCTAGTAATTGCAACTCTACGAGTGGGAATGCAAATATTTGTAATCAAACTCGAGAAATTCCCCTTGTGGTGGAACCATCCGTTCAAGTGTCCCTCGTGAAAAGCATACTGCTGCTGTCGAAGAGGTAACATTCAAAATTATATTGCTCTGTATATTGGGGCGGGGGGAATAAAACCCGATGACCAAACAATTGTCCATATTTTGAAATATCATTGGAAGCCTTTTTAAGGATGTAACTGTCATAATGTATATGACATTTATTTCATAAGCTCTAAGGGGTTTTGCATTAGGCAAACTCTACACATCCCCTTCAATTATTTGTGTGTGTTACAAATTTTTCTAAATCAAGGAGGCGGATTTTTCTCACGCTTCAAGTTAGCCAATATCTGTTTGTTAGGGAAATTCACCAATGTAGGACTCACACACGTCGCTGGACTCACAGCAAATGAGAGGGCTTTTGTCGGGGGGAGCTGCCCTTGTTAGGGGGGGGGGGGTGAAAAGCACGGGTCAGGAGAAGAGAGAGGAAGGTGAGCAGGATGGTGGCTGGATGTTAAGGTGGACTAACGGGGACAAACCAAAAGGACGAAGGAGACCGGAGAAAGGATCGGAGGTAACTCTGATACAGTCCGCTGACAAGCCGATATACGCCCCTGAAGATGTGCGCCCCTGACAGAGGTATCCCTAGCCCAGACAGCAAACTGTGAGTCTTTTACACTTTCCTTACTTACCCTCGGCCAGATATTTACTTTTATTAGGATTTCAACCGGCTTTGTGCTTGGTTTTGAGGAAGTTAAATAACTATTTAATTGTATTCTTAAATTGCTTGTTTGTTTCTTAATGTTTTGCGTTGTATTAATAAATGGTTGCGTTATCTATCGAGCACATCTCTGTGGTTCTTTGCTATTTGCATGCATTTCCATTGTACTTCACTATACGATCTAATAGGCCCATGGGCCTTACGGCAGTAACTATCCATATTCAATAGATAGTAGTTGAAAGGAGCACAGGTATCTAAATAAACAGCATCTTGATCAGTATTCTTGGCTAGTGTTGGAGTCCAAAGTGCAAGAACTTCTCACAGTCGACCAAAGAATGAGCAGGCACCAGACGCTTGACTTTGTCTGTCCACCGTTTGGCACCTCATTTACATTTTCTAGGATGAAATGAAGGGAAATGATATCCCTATTTTCTTTGGTATCAAACCTATTAATTTTCAAGCCCAACCGTCAGTTGGTGCCTTTTGTAACTAGAGGATTTTAATGCAAGAATAAATTCCAGTTTATTTTTAAGTTGTATATGATCTGTTTGACAAGTTATTACACCGTGGGAAGCATTAACCCACACAGCTAGTACTCTCACCTTCTAGACCTTTTCTGCAACTTATGTCCTTTTTTAGCTAAATCAAATAATGGACTAGGAAAGACAATTCAATTGGGATATCTCGTTAGGGAACCCCTGACCAAATTTTTAAAACTTCTCGGAACGTCCTTCAGATTCACCAAAATGCGAAATACCACCAAGAGGCTGGGCAAAAACCCTACTAATAAAAATCTTACTATTCAATAGTCTGTAATTATAAGATTTATTTTAAAATAGATTTATCCTATCTATAATCGTATAATTTTTCATTCACAAAATCCTCACTCAGTCATGTTATACCAAGAATTAGTGAATTATTTTGCAAAAATTATTATTTATTCCCATTTAAAAACACATTTAAGATTTAACACTTAGGATTTAACATTGTGAATAAAAAAAAACAAGTTTTGCGGTATTTTTCTAAACCCATTCTGTTAGGAAACAATGGACAATTCCGGCAATTTGTTTTTTATTCAATTCTAAATGTTTCGAAAAGGCCATAAACACAAAAATTTCTGCTCAATGCGCTTTTTCTTTTTCTTTTTAAATTTGCGATCAAAATTACTGTATTGTGGATGGGTTCGAAAGATTGGAAGCCAAAGCAGATCAAAACTTGCTGAAATTTATTCCGATATAACTCTTCGCAGATTCTTTTACAACTCCAGAACTTTCCGTTCTAATAAACTCAATACAGCTCTTTACACAATAATGGAGCTCAAACAGCAGTTAAAAACTAGATACGCCCACTGCTAAAATCGTCGCACAAGACAATGCAATACAGTTCATTACTCTGAATGCTCGCTGAGAGACAACTAAGTAGATAACTCACGGCCAGCCTTATATAGGAAAGTCAATCCTTTGTGAATCTTCTAGAGATAGAAATTTGGAGGATTTTCCAGATCATAGTCGAAAAGCCCTATACATGTATATGGGGACCGAAAATGTCGCCAACATGTCTCTATCTCACCAACTTGGCGAGATTGCCATTAACCATAATGATAAATAGCCTGCCCCTTGTAAAACTTGTTTTCCAGCATGATCCCTATAGAACTCGTTTTCAAGCATTAGGAGACACATTGCAGGAAAGCGAAATAAAGAACTCTTGCACTGCCTTATGCGAAGTGTACACGAATTTTTCATTTTACATAATTAATACTAAGAAATATTTACAAATATACAGAAATTCGTAACATTACCTTGTTAAACGTTGGCGAGAAAACGACTCATTTTGTTGGCACTGAATGTGACGTCACGGCTTTGCAAACATCTTGGCTTGAAATGCAACAGCTGAAACCAGATTTGCAAATTTCTCGCAAATCACGCCAACCTGTACGGAATGTGGAAATGGTCTACCAACGCCAACTATTTGGCAGAAACCTCACGATAACCATAGAAACGATAGGGGTATCTTTACTTTAAGGACGTTGTTGACTGCTTTGATCGGATTAGTTTTGGCTCGGTTTTGGGGCATTTTCTTTTCTTAATATTTAAATAACTAATTTTTTTAAAGAACCTTTGTTTAAATATTTGGAATCGGAAAGAAATTCTTCATAAATATTTACTAATTTCACTCGTTTTTAAAAAAATGAGGGATTGTACATTGTATAGTTCCAAAAGAATAAAATATTCTCAAGATTTGCTGTAGTTGCTTTTGCAGTAAGAATTACTTAAACTTCCTTCAATACATCAGCATTAAAGTAGTTATTGTTCAAAAAGTTAAAATCTCAAAAAGTTTTCCTTTGGTGAAATTGAAGTTTAGATATAGGAGAAACTTTAATTCTAAATTTATAACAACAACAAAATTGGAAGAGGGTAAAAACTGTCTATATTTTTTTTTTGGGGGGGGGGGGATTCACCTTACAAGAATTGACTAAAAAGTTACAGCCGTACAATGCTGCGATTTTACCAGATTTAGGTCAATATATAGGAGAATCTCCAATGCCAAATTTATAACATCGACTATATGGAAAGGGATTCAAAAGTTGGCCCAATAAAGTGCATTTTTCAAAATTTCTCTATTTTATCAAAAAAAAAAAAAAAAAAATGGGTCGACGCACACTGGGGTATTTGTATCGAAAAGTAGGCCACAATTGTTTTCGCGCCGAAATAGTGTTCAAATGCGCTATTCTTAAATTTATTGAATAAGATAGAGAAATTTCTTCTTTAGATGAAAAAAAATATATTTCATTAAAAATATACGTTTTTATATTTCACTAATATCATTGTCATTGGATAATATTACTGGGTAATTTCATGCTAAATCATTCTGTATGCGACTTATATATATAGATAAATGAATGATATGTTCCATGTAAAAAAAAAAAATGTCATTGCCTTTTCAAAATGTGCGTTGAATTCATTATTAATCCCATAACTACTTTTAGATGAAACAAAAATTGAAGGAATATTAGGAATTTCAAGTCAAGAATGCAACCCCTGCAATTGTACTCAAGATATCTTTAAAGGAAATATAGTTCGATTCCAGGATTTAGTTTCTACGATGGAAACTCGTTGATATAAGAACTAATAAACAAGAATGGATGTATAATTAAGTTTTTAAATCGTGTTTATTTTAATTTAATTTGTGTCGAAACTTTTGAAACAATGCTAATATGGTTTTGCACCAATTTACTATTTGCAACACTAGCACAATTAAGTTTTATTTTAATAAATAATACTAGGTATGCATAGCATACAGGGCTGCCACTGACTGTAAGCTTTGAAAATAGTTGCTTTGCTGTAAGCTTATACCACTGACTGTAAGCTTTAATAGTTGCTCAGATGTTAAAAATAGTAGTCTCAAACATTGAAAATAGTAGTCTCAGACGTTGAAAACAGTAGCCTCACTTTTCATAACGATTGTTTTTTCAAAGTAGGTAAAGACCTTCCTCTTGTTTTAAAGGTTTTAAGTTATCATCAAGAACGGAAAAAAACTGTTGATTTACATTAAACACGAAAACCCAGAGACACTCTTCTTTCCAATTCAAAATAGAGTCTAATACATTACATCCCATACGGTAAAAAGCATGTGTCTTGGGGGGGGGTGCTATCGTATTTGCATAATGCGATGGAAGTTGACAACTCAAAGGTACTCCCAGACAGCACCTAAGCAAAAAAAGCTAAACTTCACGCAAAAGCGACGGTAAAAATCGATTGGCAAAACAAGATATATATGTATATTTTTTAATTTTCAAAGTAAAACAACTTTTGGGTAGAAAAACAAGTTTTATGTTTAAACAATTATACTATATATTGACAATGACAGGCGAATTTAATTAAGACCAGTTTTTAAATTTTTAACAGGACAGTTACAGAATTCGAGAAACAAAACCACCCCCCGCGCCCCCTGGCTGGATCCGCCATTGTCACCCGCACGGGAAATGCAGGAAGGGACACTCAAACATTTTTAAAATTCCCCGATATTTCCCAGAGGAGAGAAATTCCCTGAATTCCCGGTTCTGTCGCCACCCTGTTTAAACCACATTCAAAGTAATTAAATAAATTGCTTCCAAATTAAAAAAAATATTTATTTATTTATAAATTTAGCTACAACATTGAAATTCTAATCATTCTGCATCGATTGATCTACACGTCGACATCCAGGGGAGGATTTAGAGGTCAATAAAGGGGGTTGCGATTCTGAC
This sequence comes from Linyphia triangularis, assembly GCA_963978545.1. Lineage (NCBI taxonomy): Eukaryota > Metazoa > Arthropoda > Arachnida > Araneae > Linyphiidae > Linyphia > Linyphia triangularis. The sequence goes on from OZ021728.1 coordinate 3,956,050, forward strand.
CATGAGTGTTTACAGTGGCGGTGATAGTTTGTCAACTTTGGAGAGAGGGGGGGAGGGGTATCATCAATTAGTATGACACTAATAGGATTCAATGAAACATAAAAATTAGAAGGTTTGACCATCCTCTTCTGCGCTCCATGTAACAAATTACCCCGAAAATGTAATAAAAAATTAAATTATAAATATTTAGTATCTTTTATTAAGTAAAAAATATTTAAGAGCACAAAAAAATATCTTATGCAGATCAGGTAAAGTGTAAAAAGTTCAGCAACCATAATAATTCAACTTTTTTATACAAGTTAATTTACCAATATATTCAACATCATAAATCAATTAATGCAGAAAAAAGGGCAGTAGATCTTTTAACAACTTTAGACAACATTGCAGGTACGTAAAACTCCATATTTATACGGTTTTAATAATTTCCAAAGTTGACAATGCTTTTCAACTGTGTTTGACATCACATTAGTAAATTAAAATATAAGTTACATAAACTTGAGACTATACACTATAATATTGATCACTGCATTCAAATTTGATATGGTATTATTTACTGTTTCCAAATTTTCCTTCATTTAAATGAAAATGGAGGGTTTGGCAATATTTTTTACGTAGGACAAGGAAAGAAAAAAAAAAAAAAAAAAAACACCGAACCGGCGAAATTGGTGATGACATTCAATAGATATTACACTGTCCTTTCTTGAGCGAAAAGCAGAAAGATATCAATCGTTGATGGGCGATGCTCAAGGGCAGTGAGCTCTGCGTTAAATACACTCGTTTTTCAAGTTTTTACGCTTTTATCAGATTTCTACGGGAATTTCGGAAGTGGGGACGATTTAAACACCTTAAAGAGACGTTAGATTCATGATTTCACCCTTATGTGAATGCTCAACCTTAATCGTAGGTCCCCAAATTTGAATATCGTACGTCGATTCGTTTAGGAGTTATGCTGACCATGTACGCATAGACATTTTTTTATCTAGACCACTTTTTTGAAATCAGGATATATCAAAACCTGGGGAAATGAAAGAAAAATTGATTTTTTTTATTTTTTTTTATCTGAATGCTATACATTTTCATTGCCCTATGTAAACATATAGGTGGTTGAAAGTAAAGACGTGTTTGGCTATGATTCTCAATATTTTGAAAAGAAGTATAATACAACATGGAACTCACTTTAAACTGCTAAGGATAAATAACTCTCTTATTTTTTTAAGAAAGTAATTTTGTTTGACATTGTCAAAGGGTATTTATGATTTTGCATATGAGAGGGTGCAGATACAATGCTTATTCCTGTAATGTTTATTTTTATAAGAATGAAATATTTTATTATAATCTATTCAATATTACGTTGATAATTTCATACAATATCGAATATCAGTGTGTACGATAAGTCCTTTCTTCGGATTATTCGGAAAAAAAATGAAATATTTAAACATTTTTTGGAGAAAAAAAAAATGTGTTAATGAAATATTACATTTTGTGAAATAAGAAGTAAAATCAAAATTAAAAAAAAAAAAAAAAATCTTACCTGAGTTTAGTCACATTCACACTATATATTGATGCACTAAGACTACTCTAACTAAATTAGCAAATATTCGCACTTTACAGTAAAAAGTCAAGGTGTGTGTACAGTTTTTTATAAAAAAAAATTATCTTCGAATGTAAGATAGTTTTTACTATGGCTCTCTCAAGATTTTTTTTTATTTATTATGTAAACTTTCTTTTCTTTTTATTGGTTAAATGCGTATCAACAGTATTAGTATCAAAATCTATAAAGATTTTTTGTTATAATCCAGTAAAATTTCTTTTAAAACTTTAATATAATTCTAATTTGGTTAGAGGATTACTATAATACCAAACGGTACGTGTGCTTTATTTCTGACAGCTTCAAAGGTTTTTCTGGTGCAGGCAAGCCATAATTAAACTGGTATTATTTAGATCAGTCCGAAGTCAGTAGAAATTAGTACATATTTTTGAAATTTTGTATTAGTACTGCAGGGAAAAACTGGAAATGCTGTTTAAACATTATCATAAAAATTTTGAAATGAAAACTTCAGGGCTGCCACTGATTGTAAGCTTTGAAAATAGTTGCTTTAGTAGCCTCAGATGTTAAAAATAGTAGCCAAAATAGTAGTCTCAAACATTGAAAATAGTAGTCTCAGACGTTGAAAATAGTAGCCTCACTTTTCATAACGATTGTTTTTTTGAGTCGGTAAAGACCTTCCTTTTGCTTTAAAGGTTTTAAGTTATCATCAAGATCAGAATAAAACTGTTGATTTACATAAACACGAAAACCCAGAGACACTCTTCTTTCAATTCAAAATAGTGTCTAATACATAACATCCGATACGGTAAAAAGCATGTGTCTTGGGGGGAGGGGGGGGGGGCGTTATCGTATTTGCATAATGCGATGGAAGTTGACAACTCAACCGTACTCCCAGACAGCACCTAAGCAAAAAAAGCTAAACTTCACGCAAAAGCGACGGTAAAAATCGATTGGTAAAACAAGATATATATTTTATTTATTTTTTTAATTTTCAAAGTAAAACAACTTTTTGACAGAAAAAAAAGTTTTATGTTTAAACAATTATACTATATATTAACAGTGACAGGTGAATTTAATTAAGACCAGTTTTTAAATTTTTAACAGGATAGCTACAGAATTTGAGAAACAAAATTCCTCAACATTTCCCTTATTTCCAGAAACTTCCCTGATGTGCATCTCTGTCAACGTTATCATTAAAAAAACGAAGAAAATATGACCAGTTTAAAAATATATAAATTTGACTATTTACAATTACATTTACTTATCAAAGTATAATTGCACCAAAATATGAATTTCTGCTAAAAATCAAAACAAGCATCTTTAGAGCATGGGAGGAGGGGGGGGGGGGGGGGGGGGAAAGGAAAACATTAATATAAAAAAAAAATACAAAATTAACATAAAAAAAATTACAAACTACACCCATACTTGCTAACTTCAAAGAAAAGAAACTAGCACAATACTTTTCTTTTAATTTAAAAAATAAAACAAATAAATCATGTTTTCTTTAATATATATCATAGGCTGTATCCTGTTCATAACATAAATTTTAAACAGTGTTCCACATATTTACTAAACTTGGGCATGCATGAGCATGAAACTTAAATAATCAGCATTTTGCTATTCAGTCACAAATTTCTCTAGGTATAATATTTCATAAAAAATTATGTCTTTCGGATTTTGAAAAAGAAAGGCTTGAAATTAACAGCTTCTTATAAAAATTAATTACTCATAAATATATGGAAATAAAATTTTGTACAACAAAAATGTTTTCTTAAACCACTAAAGTATATATTAAATGAGGCAAAAAATCGTTTTCATGAAACATGACAAGCATAGCATTCGGCAGGGGAAAAAGATGCATGGACTTTTTTAAAAATTCCATGACCCTTTGCCTGAATGTATGCAGTAGCACACTCAAATTTTTTATTTTTTGGAGGGGGAGGAGGATGTTTCAATTCTCTGTTTGATTTATATTAAACATATAAATCAAAAACACATATCACTTTCAGTTAATTATGTTTAGTAAAATGTCAAAAATAAAGTAAAATAATAATAATAATAATAATAATAATCAAGTACAGGATCTAACCCTTTTTGCTTATTAATGCCTATAGATTTGTTGCACATCTTTAACAGTGCTGTAAAGGGTTAATAAAAAAATATGATGGAATCAATTTGAAATATTAAGGAATTTAGGGTTCTAATATATTCTATTGTCAAAAAACACAAGTCAAGAAGAAAAGCAATCATGTCTGTAAAGGATCCAGTCAGATTTAAGTTTGAGGATTTTTTTAACAATATTGCGGCGACGGTCGCGAAGCTATAAGATAGCCAAAAATCTAACAGAAATAATGTGTAAATAATTGTTCCAAGAATAACAGGGATTTCAGAAAGTTAAAAAAAAAAAACAAAAAAAAAAACACTGAACATGAACATGCGATTGTAGGCCGAGGACAGGGGATTGGCCAGTTTGGCTCAGCTGCTGCGTGTAGGAAAAGGTCGAAAACTTTGTACTCCCAAATCGGCCAACTAGCCAGATATTGAGAGACTTACGAAAAAGCACATGCAGGGCTGCCACTGACTGTAAGCTTTGAAAATAGTTGCTTTAGTAGCCTCAGATGTTAAAAATAGTAGCCAAAATAGTAGTCTCAGACATTAAAAATAGTAGTCTCAGACATTGAAAATAGTAGCCTCACTTTTCATAACAACGGTTGTTTTTTCAAATGGGTAAAGATCTTCCTCTTGTTTTAAAGGTTTTAAGTTATCATCAAGATCGGAATAAAACTGTTGATTTACATAAACACAAAAACCCAGAGAACCTCTTCTTTCAATTCAAAATAATGTCTAATGCATAACATCCCATACGGTAAAAGGCATGTGTCTTGGGGGAGGCATTATCGTATTTACATAACTGCGATGGAAGTTGGCAACTCAACCTTACTCTCAGACAGCACCTAAACAAAAAAAGCTAAACTTCACGCAAAAGCGATGATAAAAATCGATTGGCAAAACAAGATACATGTATTTTTTTTTTAATTTCCAAAGTCAAACAACTTTTTGACAGAAAAACAAATTTTATGTTTAAACAATTATACTATATAATAACAATGACAGGTGAATTTAATTAAGGCCAGTTTTTAATTTTTTTAACAGGATAGCTACAAAATTTGAGAAACAAACTTCCCCAACATTTCTCTAATTTCCAGAAAATTCCCTGATGTGCATCTCTGTCGACGTTATAATTAAAAAAACGAAGAAAATATGACTAGTTTAAAATATATAAATTTGACTATTTACAATTATATTTACTTATCAAAGTATAATTGTACCAAAATATAAATTTAGGCTAAAAATCAAAACAAGCATCTTTTGAGTAGGAAAAAAATTTAAAACATTAATAAAAAAAATACAAAATTCACATAAACCAATTTACAAACTACACCCATACTTGCTAACTTCAAGGAAAAGAAACTAGTACAATACTTTTCTTTTTAATTTAAAAATAACAAAAATAAAACATGTTATTTTTTAAAAAATTCCATGACCCTTTGTCTGAATCAATGCAGTAGCGCATTCCGATTTTTAAATTTTTGGAGGAGGAGGAGGATGTTTAAATTTTTCGTTTGATTTGTATTAAACATATAAATCAAAAACACATATCTCTTTCAGTTAATTACTTTTAATAAAATGTCAAAATTAAAGTACAAAAAAAAAAAAAAAAAAAAAAAATCAAGTACAGGATCTAAGCCTTTTTGCTTATTAATGCCTATAGATTTGTTGCACATCTATAACAGTGCTGTAAAGGGTTATTAAAAACAAAAAGATATGATGGAATCAATTTGAAATGTAAAGGAATTTAGGGTTCTAATATATTCTATTGACAAAAAACACAAGACAAGAAGAAAACAATCATATCTGTAAAGGATGCACTCAGATTTAAGTTAGAGGATTTTTGTAACAATAATGCATCGGCGGTTGGGAAACTTTAAGATATCAAAAAATCCAACAGAAATTATGTGTAAATAATTGTTCCAAGCATTACAATGATCACAAAAAAAAAAAAGTTAAAAAAAAAGTTTTTTTAAAAAAAAAATTTAAAAAAATGGGGACATCAACATGCGGTTGTGGGCCGAGGAGAGGGGATTGGCCAGTTTGGCTCATCTGCTGAGAGTAGAAAAAGGTCGGAAACTTCATACCCACAAATTGGCTAACTAGCCAGGCATGTTTTTTACGAAAAAGCACATGAAAAAAAAAACTGTATTATTCAATGCACCGGGCATCCACTTCTTGTGACGCGAGCCGGGATAGATGTCCGCACGGAGAATGCGAGAAAGGAAACTCAAAAATTTCAAAATTCCCTGACTAAAGAGTAATTTTACGAAATACCTTGACATTTACCTAAATTCCCGGTTCTGTCGCCACCCTGTTTAAGCTACATTCAAAGTAATTAAATTGCCTCAAAATTTAAATCGTTTTATTATTCATAAATTTAGCTACAACATTGAAATGCTAATCATTCGGCATCGATTGACCTACACGGCGAAATCATTCATCACATCAGCACCAATCTCGGACATAACGTCTATATAACATCAATAAGAGTAAATAAAGCGAAATAATTTGATATTTCAGTATATAACAGTGTATGCTCTAGCGCCTGGCAGAGCAAAAGATAAAACATAGGAACCTAACAGGCAGGCAAAAATGACCGCGGTTGCAGTCAAAAACAACTATCTCGCGTGAGTGATTACTATAGTCGGACTAACAAAATAACTTCTGTACCCGCGAATATGAACAACTATTTCGGTAGTATCTGCGCGCTCTCTCTTTCTCTCTCCCCCCCCCCCCCTAAAAAAAAATCACAGTTTTGAGAAGATTGTTAGTAACTTAATGCCGATTTTTTTTCGTGCTACTATCGGACAGCATTCAATTTCTTAAAAAATAGTCGCCTCAGCCCAAAAATAGTTGAAGGTTTTGTTAAAAATAGTCGTTTTGGGCCCTTTTTTCATTGAAATAGTTGCCATAGTCGCCTGGCCACTAAAATAGTCGCTTTAGTAGCCTTTTTAGTCGCCTGTGGCAGCCCTGCACATGAAAAAGCCTGTATTATTCAAAACACCGACGACACGGCATCCACTTCTTGTGACGCGAGCCGGGATAGATGTCCGCACCCGCATGGGAAATGCGAGAAGGGAAACTCAAAAATTTCAAAATTCCTTGACTAAAGAGTAATTTTACGAAATACCTTGACATTTGCCTGAATTCCCGATTCTGTCGCCACCCTGTTTAAGCTACATTCAAAGTAATTAAATTGCCTTAAAATTTAAATTATTTTATTATTTATAAATTTAGCTACAACATGGAAATTCTAATAATTCTGCATTGATTGATCTACACGGCGAAATCGTCAGTAATCTCGTACATAACGTCTATATAACATCAATTCTGTCCATACTGATAGCATTTTCTTTCGGGCGCTGTCCACAAATTCATTTTTGTTAAGTAGAATAAATAAAGCGAAATAATTTGATATTTCAGAATATAACAGTGCATGTTCTTGCGCCTTGCACGGCGAAAGATAAAACATTGGAACAACAGGCAGGTGAAAATGATCGCGGTTGTCGTCAAAAACAACCATCTCGCGTCGAACTAGCAAAATGACCACTGTACCCGCGAATATGAAGAACTATTTCGGTAGTATTTGCTCTCTCCTACCTTAAAAAAAAAAATCACAGTTTTGAGAAAAATGTTAGTACCTTTAGTGCCGATTTTTTTTCGTGCTACCATCGGACAGTATCCAAATTCTTAAAAAATAGTCGCCTCAGTCCAAAAATAGTTGAAGGTTTTGTTAAAAATAGTCGCTTTAGGCCCTTTTTTCATTGAAATAGTCGCCATAGTCGCCTGGCCACTAAAATAGTCGCTTTAGTAGCCTTTTTAGTCGCCTGTGGCAGCCCTGAAACTTTAAGAAATAACTGTTCAGATTTTTGCTAATCACGCTTCAAGAACAGCAATATATTTAAAACTTCATTGGATTGATTTAATTTTGGTTTAATATTTCATTTATAAGGAATAGCGTGTAAAGCTAACAGCCATATAAGCCCTTTTTTACCTTAAAGTTATATATTTTTCTTTAGTTGCAAAATTTCTCTAAAAAGATGGATTTTAATTATACCCAACCTGTACTTAAATATAAATTTTGAGATTGGTTTAACATAACTGTATATTTTCTCTTATAAAAATGATTTAAAAAGAACTTAAATTAGAAAAATGTACCCAAAGCCCATCTTAAACCGTCAACACACAAATCCTCATATTTAAGAAAGAAAAAAAAGCAGCAGGTTTTTCAAACAATCAACTTTACATTATCTGAAAATTAGTTTGTTTAACTCTCTGCGTTATATTCAAATAAAATTCCAAACTAAATTAGTTACAGCAGGTGAAATTGTAAAAATAATAATTTTCATATAACCATAGGACCTGCTTTTTCATCACAAGTAGCATCTCTAATCGGTTACATATTGTGTATCATATTAGAAATATTTTCAGTCATATTACCGTCAAGTTTGAGTCACACACACAAAAACACATTTAAAATTAGAATTTAAATAATAATAAATAATAAATAAAAAAAAAAAAAAAAAAACATTAAAAAAGAATTTAACATTAACCGATTTAAATTATTTGTAAGTCATCGGTATTGTTCCTAATATTTCAGTCATTTATATTTAAATAATCACCTCATACAAAGCAATTTTGGCTTTTATTTAACAGAGCAAATCAAAACTGCCAAAAGTAACGAATGCGCAATATTTATAAATTTGCAATCTAAGCTGACCAGTTTTGAAATTATATGTTAAATTACTTGATATTCTTCTAATAGCAATAAATGTCGTTTGTATCAGATATTTCCAGGCACTGCACCGAAACAACGTTAGATACTGATTAGTTTGTTTATAAAGCAGGGAAGAGCAGATGGTCTTTCAAGGAAAAAAATTGACTTCATTTGCATCTTAAATAAGAGAAATCTCAGAAAACTATTAGGAAGTAGCTCAACAATCGACGCAGGATTACTAGCCAAAATTTTTTAAGTGTTTACTCAATTTGAAAAGACTACAGAGCGCCAAATATTGCTCGATCCGGTGACATTTCGCATGGTAAGCGAGTATATTGAATCTTGTGAGTGAGATTGGAGCATAGCGATATTTAAAAACGTGTTTGGCTATGATCCTCAATATTTTGAAAAAAAAGTTTAAAAATATATGGAACTCACTTTAAACTGTTAAGGATAAATTACATTTTTATAATTTAAGAAAGTAATTTTGTTTGACATTATCAAAGGATTTTTATGATTTTGCATATGAAAGGGTGCATATACAATGGGTTAATCCAGTAAAATCAGTTTATTTTTATAAGAATTAAATATTTTATTATAATCTATTCATATACTGATGGTATTGAATTGAGAGTTACGTTGATAATTGCATAAAATATCAAATATGAGTGTGTAGGATAAATCACTACTTCTGATCATTCGGTAAAAAATGAAATAATCAAACATATTTAGAAAAAAAAAAGCAAATTTCTAAACTAAAACAAATTGTTAATGATATATTACATTTTGTCAAATAAATAGTAACATTAAAAAAATCTTATCATGGTTATGTATTACTGCCAATTATCTTGCACTGCCATACCAATTGGAGAAAAAAGTCTTGACATCGCACCCACACTTTCAACTCAAGCAAGAATGAACATTCCATTCACTTGCAATTCCACCCCAGAGTAGAGGCATTTTAGTAATTTGCAACTTACAATTGTGCAATGTCACGTGCAAGGGAGGGGACAGTATGACCCCTCAAATTTTATTGCTTTCTGTCCTTAGTTTCAAATTCAAGGTCAAGAAAGAAAGAGGTCATTTTTGTTCCCATCCCTGAGCTGTTTTAAGATCTTTTGGAGAGAACGAAGGGAAACTTTTCTTGGTCCTAATTTAGCGATAGCTTCTTCATCGGAACTGATGTAGAACAATCTGTAGAATTGCAATAATGCTGTTGTACTGATTTGATCAAAGCTTTTTCTTAATTATGAATTAGGCATTTTATTTTCCAATTATAATTAAAGGTGTGTTGTTTTTTTTAAAGTTATTTTAGTGCATGATTTTTTGTACGTAGAATGAAGTTTAGGGGGTGCGATGGCACCCCGATATTAAACCTATATAATTATTTGCCCTCTGATCAAGAAGACAAGAAGTAGACCTGCAGAATGCTAATTGCAATAAAAAAAACTTGCCAGTCTTTGGTCCTATCTCCTACTCACAAATGAGAAAATCGTGCTGAAATTGAGAAATTTTTTAATGGTATTGTGAGAAATCTTTTAATTTGAGAATCACACAAGGGGTAAAGATTCGTTGAACGGTACATTGCATGTCATCACAATCCCGATCTACTCGTCCCCTCTCAAGTATATTTCTTCTACTGGTTGTGAAATAAGGAGCTCGGTAAGGTGGCTTAAAAATCTGTAATAATGAGGCATGAAAAATGTCAGAAAAGGCTGAATTTTGTTTACCCCCCCCCCCCCCAAATCCATCGATATTGATAAAAAAAATAGATCTTATAAATATAAATGAAAATTAATTTTTTTTTTTTACTTTGAATTCGAAGGAAATTGCCATTTAAAAATAATTTAGACAAGATACATCATGGGGGTGCGGTCGCACCCCTCCTAAATCCGCGACTGTTTTCAGGTCTAAATTAAAGTAGTTTTGGCTGTAATGAAAAGTTACGATTACCACTGCAATTCTCCGGGTAAATGGCGCCGAAATATAGATGAACGGGGAAACATACCTTCAAAACAATGATAAATTTCCCCGATTTTCGTGAAATTTCAAAAAATTTCCTGACATTTCCAGGTTCTGTGGACACTTTGTTCTAATTTCGAGGGAACTTCTGGGAGGTCTTGAAAGGGGAAACCGACCTGCAATTGCGTTTCGTACATAACCCGACTACGAGATCCGGACTCACCCACAAAAGAAAGTGGTATACACTTTTTTTTTTGTAAATAGAAGTAAAGGTCATTTTTTTTTTGTAATGTAAAAAATTTAAAGGATGCAAGCATCCCCCCAACCCACAGGCTGTACAAATTTACAAGAAAGTTCAGAAAAATCGCAGCAAAAAAGACAAAAATGAAATAAAATGCAATTTTTTTATGCTGTCCAATAATACTTACTTTCCAAAAGCAGAAGTTTTCATAGACGGAAAGCACATACTTGGAAGAAGCTGCATCAATGTTCATCGAAAATGATCATAATCCATACACAGAAAAATACATACATACTTTCATTAAAAAATGCTAATTTTGTTACTTTTTGTAGATAATTTTATATTTTTCGAAGTGAATCGCTAAAGAAAAAACCATTAATAAATAAAATAGCCAGTTAATAAATAAACATCTTATTTACAAATAATCGGACAATTTTTATTTACATTAAGTGTAACCTTTTGAGTAGGAAAAATAACTCAAATACATACTTGTACAAGAACAAAATATTTTGGACCATACAGACCATATTAATAACGTATACATTCACAAGTAATATTTACAAGCGACTTTACCTAAGTAATTAAACAAAAGATGTGAATGTACAAAATGAAATAATCAGAAGTGAAATTGTGAAGCTCATTAACATTTAAAAAATAAAATTTTTAATCTTATTTTTATACATAATTAATGCATACTAAGTTTTTAAATATTAAATTTGTATTCCCAGTTATACTGAATACAAAGTTTTCAAAAATTAAATTCCTATTTAAAAATAAATGTTTACAAATTGTTTCAAATTTAATTTTTTAAAAAGAAACCCGTTTTTAATCATGAGAAAATATTTTAAGCATAATATTAAGAAATCTTTTTCATCTTCCCGTTACTTGCATGAGATTAGTTTTAATTTTCATTGTTATTTACAAAGACTTAAAGAAAAAATGATTTTTGTATTTGTAAGGATGACTATGTTCCTCTCGTGACTCAGCTGCGAAGAAATCTTTGCAATAAACACGGTACAGAGAATTCTTTTTAAGTTGATCGAGGGCAGAACGTGGGGATTTGGGAGAGAGTTTTGGAGGTAATTTTTATACCTCCTAGGTATTTTTTTTTTTTTTTTTTTTTTTTTTTTTTAGATTGTCAAAAAATGACCGATTAAATCTGTTATCAATTGAGAATTTGGATTAGACTTTTATTTAATAAATACGATGCTTCTGACACTAAGTTGGGGCTCAAGCTGTGTTACTTTTTTAACACAAATGCAAGTGGACGTAGACCCTATACTGGATATTTGCTGAAAATATTAAGTTGGCTTTTTGCTTTGGAGCCACTATGAACAAAAATGCAAGTGTATAGAAGTATGTTAAGAAGCATCCCAAAGAACCGGAAACTCCAAGTATCCATTTCACAAAAGTTTGGGCTACTTATGCCTACGCACATATCATTCAGTCACCTAATGGTGATTTCTTCTAATGATTTGATTCATGCGGAACTGAACTCGGAGGGCGTAGTGTTTTTGTTTTCAAATATTTAGGTAGGAATTTTTGGGATAGTTCAAAAATTTTAGGGGTAATTACAAAAAATTTGGATTTATTTCTTTAAAGGCTCGATATCTACTTATCGGTACTAGGATGACCAGAAAAATTCCAGCTACGTATCGTGTGACCTCGCGACCCAGAAAGCCGAATTGCAGTACTCGGCCGACCGGGAAAATTCCAGCTACGTGTAGAGTGACCTCGCGACCCAGAAAGCCAAACTGCGGTATTCGGCTGACCGGGAAAATTGAGACTGAGTATGAGTCAAATTGTGGGTTTTGTTGGAGAATTTTCTGGAATTGGGCAACTATGAACAATGAAACTTGGAATTTGTTCTGTTAGTGGGGCGGACAGAAGAAATGTGGCGAAAGGGACAAATGCAAATTTTAGGAGAATTCCAAATAACCGAAAACGTAAGCACCCATTTCACTGAAGTTTGACTGCTTATGCCTACTCGCATTTCATTAAATCATCAAATGGCAATTTCTTACAATAATTATTTGTTGCTTTCATTCATACTGAACTAGATCAATGTCGGGCCTAACCAGATCAGTGTGGGGTCTAGTTATGCATAAAATTTCTCATTTTATATAAAGACTGGAAGCTAGAAAAAGAACTGGTACACGACTAAAAGATTCTCACAAAGGTATAATAATAGTGGTCCTATTACTCATGTCAAAAACAAATCTATGGGAGCCTTTAATTTAAGCATAATCAAATGTTGAAGGCTAATAGAGTAATGATAATAATGGGGGGGGGGGAAACAGTTGCAAAATCAACAAAACTATCTCCATTAGCTATTGATTAGACAATAATTGGAACTTGACTCCAATGAGAGATTTTTTATAAATACGTATATAGGGGAGAAGAAAGGGGGGGGGGGGGAAGGTGCTTTACTTTTCAGAACTTTTTTAACAAGTCTGAAGGTCTATTACGATGTTATAATACCAATTTTTACACAAAAAAATGGGTAAATGGTTTGATTTCTTATTTTAACAATTATGACGGCAAACCTAGTCAATTTCAAAATGTGCTTCTGACTCGTGAAACTAACTGATCCAAAAAGGTTCGTCTGATTCGCTTGGAAGAAATTATGCTTGTGCAACCCAGTACGCAACAGTAAGCAATATTGCGAGCTACTCGATACATTTTTACTGCTTTTTTTTTCGAATTCCATTAAAATACAGTTTGAGGAGAGCTTTGCTTATTGTGTTGGAAACATAGGATACCAAAACTATCCCAGATAGTTCTCTTTCACTCTCCTGCAGAGGATGCCGTTTTCTCAAGAATGTCCTCGAATCCTCACTTCAGAATAGAGGAAGTCTCTCAAGAATATTCTATGTCTGTCTATTTTATGTGCGACATGCAGTGGTGTAGTAAAGGCGTGGGAAAAAATTTGCGATAATTATCTTTCAACATACATGGAACCAAGTATCTGGATGATATTAACTTATTGGACTATGATACACTCCCAAGTTAACGATGTCCCAAAATATTATGTATTTTTGGGGAAAAGAAAAACTATTTCATCTGTAGACTACACTTATGAAAACAATTAGGATGCAGTAAATTTGACTGGAAAATGTAAATGAATATTTTATTAAGTTAATGATGCAAACTGTCTTTGGTGGATATATATATATATATATATATATATATATATATATATATATATATATATATATTTCGCTTCTCAGCTTTCTACGCTTTTGAACAGTACCACTAATGCAACGTTGCACCCAAAGCAGAAATCAGCTGAACCAACTAACCACTTCCATTTTGGCCAAACTGATGGCTGTGGGGTTAGAATTCCGGCCTCACATGCCAAAGGTGCCGGGTTTGAATCCTGGGCTAGGCATGGATGTTCGTTGCGGTTCAGAATTCGCGTTAAGCTGTAGGTCCCGGTCTGATTAGCAATTACTGCGCACCAAAATAGGTTGTTGAGAGTAAAAACAAACTTCCATTTTGTCTGCACACCATTCGGCTGTTAGTGAAACAAATTGAACAGTCATTAAATTTTGGATAATTAGACTCTATTAGAAAAAGGTTCACTCCCCACTGAGCACATAGGAAATAAAATATCAAAGGAATTAGTAATGGTTTTCGCTCTCGATATTTCAGTATTTTAATTGGGAAATGAAGAAGTATTAAATTCATACAGCATTGAAAGCCGACATATCTTGCTTATTTTTCTGCATTTCACAGTAGAAGAGGAAAAGATTCTATATGTGTATTTGTAACACCACAAAGCACACAAATTGCACATTGAAACTTAAAAATACCGACATTTAAATTTAAAGTTATTTTACTGAAGTCTTTCGATGCAAAATATCCACAGCAGTCAATAAGGGGAATTGGAATCTTGTCCACACAAAGAATAAGTCAGGAAAGAGGAAAATATATTTACTCAAGGGAAATTCGTGATTGTGGTGAATTGAAAACTCGTCCACTTATTAATTAAAAGAATAATATTGTGAGGGGAAAAATACATTTCTTAAAGGAAACTTTTGATTTTTGTGATTATACATTAAAATCTCGTCCACTTGTTAATTAAAAGAATAATATTGTGAGGGAAAAATACATTTCTTAAAGGAAACTTTTGATTGTTGTGGTTATAGATTGGAATCTCGTCCACTTGGTTAATTATAAGAATAATATAGTGAGGTGAAAATATATTTCTTAAAGGAAACTTTTGATTTTTGTGATTATACATTAAAATCTCGTCCACTTGTTAATTAAAAGAATAATATAGTGAGGGGAAAATACATGTCCTAAAGGAAACTTTTGATTGTTGTGATTATACATTGGAATCTCGTCCACATGCTAATTAAAAGAATACCAGAAAGGAGGAAATATATTTCTTAAGGGAAAATTCGTGGTTGATGCAAATGAAAATTGTAAGAATCGGTCACTAAGGGGAAAAATACATTTTATGTCGAATCAAATTAATGACAAAAATTGAAGAAATTTAGTTTTTCCCAATACTTTGAAAAATTTAAATTATCTTTTTGACATGTTTCCTTTATAGTAACAGTGACGTAGCCAAAGAGGAGGGGTTATTGAAAGTGAATATTTGCAACACATACCCTGGGTACCACAGGGTTTAAGTAAGCACAAAATTAGCTCAACGTGAACCTTCCAGTCATGTGACATGACGTCCTATCACATAACAGGAAAAGTCATCCGCTTTAGTTTATCACCGATTAACTAAATTTTATAGTATAATTAATCTTGGCTATGCAACTGTGTACATTAGGAAACATCCTTTTGCAAGAATAAGATTTTAAGCTCTGGCCGATCGAAGGTGACTAGGAGAAATTTTGCTTTAGATTAACCAATGACTTCTAAAATCGTATCTAAAGAAACCTTTAAGAAAATACGAATTCGATTTATTAACTTGTTTCGAAACGAATTTTGAGATACTATGCTGAAAAAATATGAATTTGTGGGGAAAAAAATCCCTAGTATCGACATAATTTCAGAGTTTTTGTTACATAGGATATTAAAATTATTTATAACAAAATTTTAAAAATCTCAGTTTTGGTCAAAATATTTCAGAATTGGGATGATCTCATGTCCCAAATGCGGACACACGACAGCGAATTTTCTCATAGAATTTAAGTAATATAGGAATTGAAAGTCACAGGGCTATCAGTTGATGCATAAGTGTAGGTTAAGTCAGATTGAAGAATTTTCAAAATCGTGGTCACGAAATGCCTCCATATCCTTTCAACAGCAAACCAATATATCATACATACACAAACAGCTCACATACTAAACCAACTGTTCTCTCTCACACCCATACCTCCACACACAGACAAACAACACACACACCAAACCAACAAGTAGACACACACACTAATCCAACAAGTCCAACTCGGCCTATTTGGCATCTGGGAAGACGGGACCCGGGTACCCTCACAGAGGCCAATTAGGCTGAGTTGGACATACCACAAACCAACACCAAAAACCAACAACAAAATAATCCCAAAGAGTCTCCCTCCAGGAAAAATAATGCAACCCTACTCTTCCCTTAGAAATGTCGAACTGAAGATGACCGCAATTTTAGAAATTTCACCAATCTGACACCACAAACACTTATCGTCATGTACTGAAAATCGTTTAACTACCTATTCAAAAGGTTGAGTATCGCAGAATAGCCCATACTGACTTCCTTAGAGAAAAAGTGTTTGAGTTGAACAAACGAAAATGTTCGAGATCATGCTTGCATTCGAAACCGAAATTCAATCCTTTCTGGTAAATAAATAAGGGACAGAATTCACTTCAGGATCGCCAAAACAACCGAGCTCAAGTGAGCCCGGCTGGTTCAGAAGTAAATAGCAGGATATGAGATGAGCTTAAAAACTTTTGAAACTAGCCAAGCTGAAGTTAATAAGCCCGATATTTAACTTAATGATCTCAAAATGGATTTCGGGTAGGACTACCTGGTGTGGCTCATAACAAGGAAATTGCTTCTTAGGATAATCAAATTCGCATTAATGAACCCGATTCATATAAAGTATAATTAGGATGACAATGACAAGTCAAGCTCAAATTAGTTAGCCCGACTGGGGTAAGAGATAATTTGCGGGACAGCGGGGACGAGATTTGAGTTAGGTTTTGAAATAAGCCAAGCTCAAGTTAATGAGCCTGGCTGGGACAAGAGGCGATATGGCCATCAATGGCAAGCCGAGCTCAAATTAGTGAGCCCGACTGGGGCAAGAGGCAATTTGCGGGACAGCGTGGACGAGATTTGCGTTAGGTTTTGAAATAAGCCAAGCTTAAATTAATGAGCCTGGATGGGACAAGAGGTGATATGGCCGTCAATGGCAAGGCGAGCTCAAATTAATGAGCCAGACTGGGACAAGAGTTAATTAGTGAGACAGTGTGGACAAGATTCACATTAGCCTTAGGTAATGAGATTGGATAATGATAATTAGCGGGGCAGTGTGGATATGAGATTTACATTAGCCTTTGAAATAAGCCAAGCTCAAGTTAATGAGCCTGGCTGGAACAAGGACTGATAAGGCCGGCTATAGAAAGTTAGGCTAAAATTAGCTCGGCTGAAGCAAAAGATGATAAGTAGTTTGATAGTTAATGAAATTAACAATAGACAGTAAGCCTACCTCAAAAAATGAGCCCGGTTTGGAAGCAATTTTTTTTTTATCCGGATTTGCTTAAAAATCTCAAACCCACACGAGATTGAAGTTAATTAATCTGACAATGGCCACTCTTTACTGAGCCTGATTAACAGTCGACAAGGGCATGTAGAGCTCAAGTTAATGAGCCCGGCTGACTGGGAAGAGTCGCACACAGAACAAATATAGTATAAACCTGGTTGCTGAGTCTAAAAGGCAATTAGCCAGACAGTTGACAACCCTTAACATACTAGGCTAATCATTCAATTTTAATTCTAATTTTTACTGATATCGATTTCGAATGTGCTCATTGTATTTGGGGAATATAAAACCTATTTGTGTATCTAGATGTCAGAGTAAAACCTTTCAAATAAATACTGATTGCAGAATGGGCAATGAAAGAACTATATTGTTATATTTTGGTTAAATTTAAAAAGATCTGACATTTCTAGAATTCCAAATTCCCTAAGAAAATATTGATATTCAGTTTTACTACACACAGGGGTTCGCTTCATTTCTTAAATGTTCAATTCAAATATTTTATTCTACTCTACCAATATTGTTAAAAGGGAAAATAAAAAGAGTTACTACACCACTGCACGGTCTCACAGCATACAAGTTTAAAAGCTGTCACTGGAAACAGAACAACATTTCTCCATGCCCACTTTAAGTAGGAGGCTACGTTAAACATTTAATAATGTATTAAAAGTGCATTTTGAGATTAAATTATACAATGTCGTTATAATTGGAAAGATAATGTGAGTTAAGAGAGCATGGGGGGTTGTTCACAAATATATTGTAGAACTTACTTGAAACAAGCATCCTCAACAATTTTGGAATTCATTACAAAAAGGAGCTTTACTCCAGGCATCACTTTTGGGTAAATGTGGTGGGATTGTTTCTAAAGGAATTAATACAAAACAGTTGTCATGCTTAAGGATATTAAGAGAAGTCACAAGAAGTTATGCAGATGAAAGGAGTATAACTATTTGGATTTGGTGGTTAAAACAGTTATTTGTTTTTACAATTGATCCAAAAGCAAGAGCTAGTTCAAAGCTAGGCCCTGCAATATGTACTGCCAGAAAAACATTCTGTAATTTTTAAGATGCCCGATTTTTAATTTTTATTGGGACTCTTTTTTTTCCTTTTCAACTGTCAAGCCTTTCCCCTCCCCCTCCCCCTCTCCCCCACCCCACACACACTGTTCTTTTAGAAAACAAATTATCAACATAGTTATAAGGTTACTGGTCAGATCAGAAAGTGAAATATGCGACTAGTAAGGTTACAATAAATAACATCGAGTTCAGAATAATTTAATCAAAAGAGAAAATCAATTTGATGTTTCCCTCTACGACAATTTTTCCCTAATCAAATCTCATTTCTTAAAAACAGATTGCTTACAAGACAGAAAGGTTGGGATGCGAATGATGCAAACTTTCCACAGTTGATTTTAATTAATCCAAAGCAATACAGCTGAGTCACTGCCATATAATTAACCAAAGAATTGCAGCCAAATACAGATATCTAGTAGAAGCTATTGATTTTGGGACATTTATCTAATTCTAATCTCATGCAATTCATTATTATTTAATTTATTTTAAATTATTATTTTTTTAATTTTATTATTTTTTTTTTTATTTTATTCTTATTATTTTATTATTATTATTATTTTTTATGTTAACTTAATTTTTGAAATATTTTTATTTACTTTAATTTTTTTTTTACCTTTAATATTTCAGTTGATGTTTTTATTTAATTTTTTTAGTTATTTTCTAATTTTTTGAACAATTTCATAATTTTTGAACTGTACAAATAGGCATAAAAAATGCAGCAAGTGTTATTTCTTTCAAAAGAAAATTAAGGTTAAAGACAGAAACAAATATAACTTTGAGCTTCAGGTATTGCCTCTTTGATTAACCCTTAAGACAGCCTTCCTGTGAATTGTCCAATTCCCCTAAAATAAAAGTTATCTTCATTAGCAATAAGGACTCTCTTTAAAATATAACTTCTTTTTAGATGTTAAAAACATTTTTGAAAAATAAAATTGAGCTTAAACTTAATTCTACAGTTTACATAGCCTGCACAATTTAAGCCCAAATGAATGCCATTTGGAATGCTGTTTTAAAAACACCCAGTTTCGACGACAAATACATTTCTGCCAACAAATTGCGATTGTTTTAACTCTGTAAACCACACTTCTTTTAGAATAGAGCAAAAAATATTCTGCAACTAAAAAAGTTCAGCACTAATACAAGGGTAGGAGAAGAAACAATCTGACTTAGTTCAAGATTTACTCCATAATAATTACTATATATAACCCGATACATATATAAATAATTTTTAGAAGAAATAAATTTAAGATTTCTTCTAATTATAATAGAAAAAAAAATTAATGTAGCCTTTTACATATAACGAAAATAATAATGCAAGGAAAGCAAAGAAAGAGTGGATGCTATGAATAAAAAAAAAATATTGACATATTATTGGAATGGAAAAAATATTTTACCACTCTTGGGATAAAATACGCACATGTATTAATTACAGCAAAGGTATAAAACAATTTAAGATTCTAAGAAATATAATTCATGCCTTCAATGGCAATGCAACAAAATATTCATAAATAATTTCTATTAAAAATACTCTAAATATCTATTTTCTAATTTTAATGAGAGGCCACTTTTATGATTTTTTTTAAAATTTAGCAATAAATACTTTCAGACTAATAAAATAATTTTATTTATTAAATTTGATTGTATGATTATAACTTTGAGATACTAATATTCAGGTAAGCGATTTTGTTGGATCGAAAAAGGTTTGGAGGTGACGAGTAACGAAGTTACCCATTTGTGGTGCTCAAAAAGATACTTAATCCAAAATAGTATGTAGAAAAGTTTGCTTTTTTGTTTTTTCTTTTCATTCAAAACTATTTGCTAGGTTTTAGACATTTTAAACTTTCTTTTCAATTTCTTTGAGTTAGTTGTTTAGGAATTTTTACTATAGAATACTTTAATTCTTTTGGTATCTAGCACATTCACATTTGAAAACTAATACTTTTTTTATCAATCGGAAGCATAACTTTTAAAAAGATTAAAATGACAGATATAGCAGTTTTCCCCTGGAATCTCCTGAAAAAGTCATGTTTCCATCGCAACATACAATGTTAGACAACCTGATGGGAGCCATTCTTAAGATAGACAAAATACTGTACTGGGATATGACAGTACAGGGCCACAAGGAGGGAAAATCTAAATTTTGCACACAAATCCCGTTACCCATACTTTTATAATAATGCAAAAAAAAAAAAAAAAATTAAAGAAAAATCTCAAAATATTAAAATTATTGATAAAAAAAAGTGTTTCTGCATTTAAGCATTTTCCAACTTACGAAGGAAGAAAAGTATTAACTCAGTTCCTCACATTTTCAAAATTCCCTGTTTACAATAATTTCCCATGTTGTATAATCAGGGCTGCCACTGACTGTAAGCTTTGAAAATAGTTGCTTTAGTAGCCTCAGATGTTAAAAATAGTAGCCAAAATAGTAGTCTCAGACATTTAAAATAGTAGTCTCAGACGTTGAAAATAGTAGCCTCACTTTTCATGACAACGATTGTTTTTTCAAGTCGGTAAAGACCTTCCTCTTGTTTTAAAGGTTTTAAGTTATCATCAAGATCGGAATAAAACTGTTGATTTACATAAACACAAAAACCCAGAGACACTCTTCTTTCAATTCAAAATAGCGTCTAATATATAACATCGCATACGGTAAAAGGCATGCGTCTTGGGGGAGGCACTATCGTATTTACATAATTGCGATGGAAGTTGGCAATTCAATCTTACTCCCAGACAGTACCTAAGCAAAAAAAGCTAAACTTCACGCAAAAGCGATGATAAAAATCGATTGGCAAAACAAGATACATATTTTTTTTTTTTTAATTTCTAAAGTCAAACAACTTTTTGCCAGAAAAACAAGTTTTATGTTTAAACAATTATACTATATAATGACAATGACAGGCGACTTTAATTAAGGCCAGTTTTAATTTTTTTAACAGGATAGCTACAGAATTTGAGAAACAAACTTCCCCAACATTTCTCTAATTTCCAGAAAATTCCCTGATGTGCATCTCTGTCGACGTTATCATTAAAAAAACGAAGAAACTATGACCAGTTTAAAAATATATAAATTTGACTATTTAAATTATATTTACTTATAAAAGTATAATTGCACCGAAATATAAATTTAGGCTAAAAATCAAAACAAGCATCTTTAGAGTATGAAAAAAATGGAAAACATTAATAAAAAAACTACAAAATTCACATAAACCAATTTACAAACTACACCAATACTTGCTAACTTCAAGGAAAAGAAACTAGTACAATACTTTTCGTTTTAATTTAAAAATTACAAAAATAAAACATGTTATTTTTTTTTAATATTTTTTAAAAATTCCATGATTCTTTGCCTGAATGTATGCAGTAGCGCATTCAGATTTTTAAATTTTTGGAGGGGGAGGAGGATGTTTCAATTCTTCGTTTGGTTTGTATTAAACATATAAATCAAAAACACATCTCTTTCAGTT
Organism: Linyphia triangularis; assembly: GCA_963978545.1. NCBI lineage: Eukaryota > Metazoa > Arthropoda > Arachnida > Araneae > Linyphiidae > Linyphia > Linyphia triangularis. Next base: position 3,977,878 of record OZ021728.1, read on the forward strand.
AATTACGTTTATTAAAATGTCAAAATTAAAGTACAAAAAAAAAAAAAAAATCCAGTACAGGATCTAACCCTTTTTGCTTATTAATGCCGATAGATTTGTTGCACATCTATAACAGTGCTGTAAAGGGTTAATCAAATCAAAAAGATATGATGGAATCAATTTGAAATATAAAGGAATTTAGGGTTCTAATATATTCTATTGACAAAAAACACAAGACAAGAAGAAAACAATCATATCTGTAAAGGATGCACTCAGATTTAAGTTAGAGGATTTTTTTAACAATAATGCGCCGACGGTCGCGAAACTATAAGAAAACCAAAAATCTAACAGAAATAATGTGTAAATAATTGTTCCAGGCATTACAATGATCTCAGAAAGTAAAAAAAAAAAAAAAAAAAAAAAAAAAAAAATGGGGACATGACATGAACATGCGGTTGTGGAGAGGGGATTGGCCAGTTTGACCCAGCTGCTGAGAGAAGAAAAAGGTCGGAAACTTCATACCCCCAAATCGGCCAACCAGCCAGGTATGACTTTTACGCAAAAGCACATGAAAAAAAAACCTGTATTATTCAACGCACCGGGCATCCACTTTTTGAGACGCGAGCCGGGATAGATGTCCGCACGGGGAATGCGAGAAAGGAAACTCAAAAATTTCAAAATTCCCTGACTAAAGAGTAATTTTACGAAATACCTTGACATTTACCTGAATTCCCGGTTCTGTGGCCACCCTGTTTAAGCTACATTCAAAGTAATTTTTTTTTTTTTTTATAATTTATAAATTTAGCTACAACATTGAAATTCTAATCATTCTGCATCGATTGACCTACACGGCGAAATCATTCATCACATCAGCACCAATCTCGGACATAACGTCCATATAAGATCAATACTGTCTTTACTGAAAGCATTTTCTTCCGGCGCTCACGACAAATTAATTTTTGTTAAGTAGAGTAAATAAAGCGAAATAATTTGATATTTCAGTAAATAACAGCGCCTTGCAGAGCAAAAGATAAAACATCCGAACCTAAGAGGCAGGCGAAAATGACCGCGGTTGCCGTCAAAAACAACTATCTCGCGTGAGAAATTACTATCGTCGGACTAACAAAATAACCTCTGTACCCGCAACTATTTCGATAGTATTTGCTCTCTTTCCCTCCCCTTAAAAAAATCACCGTTTTGAGAAGATTGTTAGTAACTTAATGCCGATTTTTTTTCGTGCTACTATCGGACAGTATCCAATTTCTTAAAAAATAGTCGCCTCAGCCCAAAAATAGTTGAAGGTTTTGTTAAAAATAGTCGTTTTGTGCCCTTTTTTCATTGAAATAGTTGCCATAGTTGCCTGGCCACTAAAATAGTCGCTTTAGTAGCCTTTTTAGTCGCCTGTGGCAGCCCTGTATAATGTTTCTAGTTGCAAATAAGCTTATTCAGAAGCAAAACACTTTTAATTTATGCATCGATAATAAGTTCAGGAAATCTAGTTCAATGCTTTTTTTAATGAAAAAAATACTCACTAAAAAACTGTTGAGATACTGACATCTGCTTGACCTTATTGTGTGAAGGAGCAAAGTTTCCCAACTTAATCTGCTCTTGCCTGTTGACTTTTCTTTCCGTTTTGGATCTTTGGAAGAGAACGAAACATACCCATGAAATACCATTTTACAAATACTACCAGTTAGTCAACAAATTCATATTCATGAAGCCCCAAATGCAAGTCCACTAAATATTAAACCATTTTCAAAAGAAGAAAAAATAAATTTGAGTTTCTCTGTCACTAATTAATCAACAATACATTTTCAAAAAAATAAATTTATATCTTTAAAACTTAAATTGCTGCGACAAGGAAGTTAAATGGTCATGAAAGCGAAACACATTTTTAAGGAATTATTTGAACAACAAATACTTTTGCATTCTTCTAGAAAACACACAAACTACATATAATATCGCAATCCTAGCTTCAAGATAGAAAATATGACAGCGGCCTATTACGTCTGGGTCACAGATTTTATTTCCAAAGGATTTTAAGAATTTTTTTTATATTTATTCATGTCCACAGTTTGATTTAGTTAAAATCCAACAAAATTAAGATTATGGATTCAGATATATACTAGGAAAGAAAAATGTGAAAACAGACAAAAACCAGGAGTGTGGAACATCACACAACTTTCAATTGCACTATAATATTGGTTAACGCATTAAAATTTGACATGGTGTTACTAAGTGCCCAAAAATTTATAATCTATTTTGTGTTTATTATTGTTTATCAGAGAGTAAATTCTCCCCTTTAAATGGATACCTCATTTGTAATAATACCTTAACTGTAAGTGTTTTTAATAATTTTTTGAAAATAAAATTGGTAACTATTCGTGTAAGTTAAGTTTTCTTTAAAATGCCTTTTTCTCAAAACTACACTTTTCATTATATAAGTAACTTTTCCTCAGAAAGTGCACAAACTAACTAAATTTTTTACCACAATTTCCTTTTATGTATCTGTATATTCTGAAGTGATATTTTGATGTTATTTTAAAAATATTTTATGTTTTGGCTTTCTTCGGCAAAAAAAACTTGTGACTTTTAACAAATCTAATCTGAGCGACTTTTACAAAAATTCATTTAAAAAAAAAAGTAAATGAATCACAATCAAACGCTATTGTCAGTAAAATAACAAGTGTTTGCTGAATGCACTGAAAAAAAATTTAGGCTTCTATGTCAAATACTTTGAGAAAAAAGTACATGAAATATGCCAAATTAACATTACCTGTATCGACGGTCCCCTTAACGTTTTCGTATTTTCACTCATTCAATTAAAAATGGCCAGTTTGGAGATATTTTTTTAAATAATTTTTACATGGTGAAAAAAGAAACGCCAATATGGCAAAATTGGCGTTGTTATTTGACCAACATTGCATTATTCTTTCTTGTGCGTGAAACAGAAAAAAATCAATCGTTGATGGGCGATGCTAAAGGGCAGAGAAATCCGAGTTAAAGGCACTCTTTTATCAAACTTTTATGCTTTTAACGTATTTCTAAGGGAATTTCGAAAGTGAGGACAATTAGAATACCTTAAGAGTCATTAGCACAGAGATTTTAATCAAAATTGTTAGAGACCTTTCTTAGAAATTGCTGAAAAATATGATTGCTCATGATTTCCACTTTATGCACATGCATACTTGAATTCACACACGCAAGGGCAACACTAGGACCATGCTGTTCCAATTAACAAAATAAAAACGCTAATTTTTTTTTCTACCTCAGTTCCATTCAGATATTCCAAATTTGGAGAACTGGATATGAGTGACACTGGCAAGTCGCAAAAGATTTATATTACAAACTTTTAAGGTTTTCTATTTAAAAATGAATGTGTGATTTAATGTCTTGTATAAGTTATAGTATTGTATACATATACACATAATAATTACAACGCAACCATAACTTCAAGCTAGAAAATAATGAACATTATGACCAGAAGTACGGACCAAAGCGTCCATTGCATCTGACCAAAGGATCTTTAAATATATATGTATATATATATATGTTGATTGATTCCTGTGTCCCCAATTCCATTGATCAGAAAGGCAAAAAAGTTAAAATTATTGATTCAGGTGTTAACAGATTTAAAAAATAATATCCGAAAACGGACGAAAAGTAGCAGAGTGGAATATATAACAATTTATGTAAAGATTACAATACCAGGGGGAGTAGTGAATTTTCTAAAAATTAATTCTGAATATGTCAAGAACATTTTAGGGTAAATTCCAAAATTTTTAAGGATAATTTAAAAAAATTAAGGGACATTTACTTTAAAGCTAACAAAGGCCCATAACATAGACATTATTTTCAAACCATGTTTTAAGACCGGGAAGAAAACTGCCGTTTTTCAAAAAATTTACTTCCATTGAATATGGCAAAGCCAAAAAAAAAAAAAAAAAAAAAAAAAATTTAAGTTGAGTTTACTTTTCAATACTTTTTATCAGCACTTCCGTCATAGCAACTGCAACTTCAGAGAACTCATCAATCGGTTGTTTGGTTGATATTGAAATACTAGTATACAAAATTTCAGCGTGTTGCCTACAAACCTACTCAAAAAGTTCACACAAATATAAAACCAACAACTTACCTTAGTTCTTTTTTCCGAAGAACCTTTTTCATCCTCGTAGCCACAAATCTCTTATCTGAATCTTCTCTTTTGGGGATGGTCATCACGCCCTCTGCTAGTGCAATAGAATTGAAAGATGGCATCATCACTATCTTCTCTCCTCTGATCTCATCTTCAGAAATATTGTGCTGTTTTTCCTGTCACAGATTCTAACAATGCAATCTTCAAAATTTCCTTGGATAGTTCTTGGGGGATTGTTTGACCTCGTAGTCATCTTTGAGACTTCTCCACTCCATATTAGTGCCTCCGATTTTGGGGTTTTCGAGTCTGATTTGCAATTAATGTCTTTTTATTTATTTCTTAAAATTTTATCTATTGTATAATTTTAGTACAGGGTTCCTACTGAAATCATAGATTAAAAATCAATGACTTTTAAGGACATAAATAATATTTTTTAAAGATCTTTGAAAATTTGTTTCATCAGTCTTGTTGGATCAGTTCTTTATTGTGTGACTTCACAGCTGCTTTCTCCAGAGTGTTAATATCAAAATCTTTCATGTACAACTTGCATTTTGCCTAGTAAACAGACTTTGGTGATGGTCTTTGATTTTTAGGCTCACAAAACGTAAAAACTTATCTCACATGTTCGTCTCACAGAGTACAGTGTGTAACTAAAACCATTCAATTCCTACTCCACCAATATCAGCAAATACAAACCAACGATGTACAATTAGGTGTATTAATTAGCATTATACTAAAAGATTTTGGTGCGGTGAGGATAAGTGAAAAAAATTAAGGACTTTCAAGGATCTAAAAGCCTTTTAAAGTACTTTTAAGGCCTGGAAAACCAATAAAAAGATATTAAGCACTTTTAATGACCGTGAGAACCCTGTAATATGAGAGTCAGATTTGGCTTCTACTTCTGGGAGAGTTTTTCCCTCCTGTCTTCTTCTCTAAGGAACTCCTTGGAATCCATCTCTAAAAATGCAACTCAATCTTTGGAGCCAGTACTTAATTCCATCGTTTGTTATTCATGTTTAAAATGGTTTGGTTTACAATCATCATATCCTTTTTTCTGAATTTATTATCAGACTTGGATGCAGCAATTTTATTTCCTCAAACCTTTTTTTCTTTCGAAGTTTGTAGCTTGTCTCAGAACCCCCTTTCCTGCTTGTACAATGCAGCTGTACTCTTTCAGAAACCTTGCATTCTTTTTTTTTTTTTCTTCTTTTTTTTTATTGAAAAAACTTATTGTCCTTTTTAAGACTTTCTTAAGTCGTCGAAGACTATTCAACACTATATTTTGCCATTCAATGGCTTTCCTACCAGAAGTCTTCTGTATGGGACTAGTTTTTCATGAACTTTTCTGTTTTCGAGGGTTGTTTGCCTTTAAAGATATGCTGGCTCTTTTAGAGCAACTGCCTTAATTGTTTTATTAGGACATCCACTCCTTATCTTGGGAACCTATCCCTCTACAGAGCTTTGATAGAGCTAAATGTTTACCTTATTTTTTTATGAGGATTCTTTTTCTTTGTGTCGAATATGGCTTTTCATCATCACTTTGCCTTTTACTCTTCTTCAGAATACTTTCATTTAATAACCACAATCAATTTTCTTCAGAGCTAAAACTTCAGTATCTTTGATCTAGTTTTTATTTCTTGCTTTTTTTTCCTATTTTTTTTTTCCCCTGAAAGCTTTAGCTTTGTGTCTAGGATGACCTTTCATCCTCACTTCTTTGTTCTTTACTCTTCTTCAGACTATATTCTTTAAATAATTACATTCAATGTTCTTCAGAGCTAAAATTTCTCTGTCTTTGATCTAGCTCACATATACTTAAAGTTTAATAATGGGTATCTTATTCCATGTTTTAGATTTAGCTAAAGAAATCTTTATCTTTTCTAGTCACTACAAAACTAAATCCTTCATTTGGTTTTAGATTCAGTTTTAATCTTGTTAGTCCAGTTTCTATCTCCATCCACCTTGACTTCACTAAGCCTTGTGTTTTGCCCATGCTTTCTGCAATTGCAGTTTTTCTAATGGTATTTTTTAGGCTTTCTTTGCAGTCAAGTGTCGGACTCCGTTGGAGAGTGTCGAAAAATTCTCTGCTAAAATAACGGAATGGTCACTTTATTATCTCCAAAGTTTAGTTGGTTTAATCAGCTGTAGCTCAATTTTCAGAAATGTTTTATATTAGACAACTTGGGAAATGTAGTCAAGCTCTCAGCTGAAATGGCACTTCTTTGAGCAATCTTTTGGAATAATCTATTTTACAAGTTTTGTTTCTTTTTAGAAGAAATGGCAGGTTTCAAATGACTGAAAATAAAATGAAATACAATTGAGGACAGATTACAAAAATTTTAACTACAAAATTAGTTTCAAGGATAAACATTTTTTTATGAACCTCATTCCCAACTTTAAAAGAATGAGCAAAAGAATTTTCATTACATTTTAATAAATTAAGATAGCTCACTTTTGATGCACAAGATTCATTTTACACTTTCAATTAAAATATTTTTAATCTTTTATGAAAAGATATCCTTTGTCCTGTTTTGTGAGTTTGGGACCCCGCAAAATATTATTCAAATAATTTAACATGCCCCCATTATTTTTTTTAATGTTTTAAACAACAAAAAACATAGAAACTTTTCCCAAGATTTGTCAGACAACAATTTGTTCCAAGTGTTCTGTAAATATTTAACACTAAAAATGAAAAACAGTAAAAGTAGTTTATGGTGATATTATTATGCCATAAAAAGAATTTCATTCATTTTATAATTATCAAACACTCAATATGCAAAAGAATTTCGGAAAATTTTGGTATGGAAATTCGTCATGACAAGACCTTTCATTTTGCAAGTGGCACATGTCTGTAGACTTTGTAGTGTTAATGTTAGTCTGCTACAGATTGAGCCTTTGTTTAAGCTTCTTACTAGTGTAGTGTAGTAGAAGCTGAATGTATTTTAACAACTGCTTTAAATTTAAAAATGATGTAGAATTTTACAATACTTGCTTCTAACTTAAAAACGTTAGACTTGGAATAATCCCTGTAATTAGGAACGCTCAAAATCAAGCCTCTAATGAGCTTTCTTTCAAAAACTTCTAGAAATGTCTTATTACATACCATCTCGAATTAGAATGACCATCTTCTATTAGGAAGCCTTACAGCAAGGATCTATCATCTATGATCGATTGAAATGAGAAGATGATTGATCGATGAAATGATCCTGAAAGTCTAAAATATTAATTAATTTAACATTCAATTAACTTATGCATTTTAAACTGTTCAAAACAAAGTATAGCAACAAAAAGTAGAAGTATAAACTTACCTAACTGTCTTCATATTCAAGATGAGCTAGTGGTGTGCTGCATGCAGCATCTTGAACTGATCTGGTTTTTAAATGCTTTTAATTTTTTTTTTTTTTTTTTTTTTTTTTAAATAACAGCAATTTTTACAAGTTGAAATTTGTTTTACTCAAAATACACTTATTTACTTTTTCTATACATAATTTTAAATACTTTTTTTTACTTATTTTTTTGAAAGGTGAATTTTTCTTCCAAACTGTCCTCAGGAAGAAGAGTCCAGTACCCATGCATTGATACTGAACCCACAATTGGAGGCTAGCACTCCAATCGCCTCTTGATTCGAGTTTTAAAAGAAAAATTCAAAAATTTAGATAAAATTTTAAACAAAATAAAAGTATAGATGTTTTTAAAGTTTTAAGAGTTTAGAAAAAGTTTGATCCATAATTAAAATGATTGATTATTGCCGATGACACTGATAACCAGATCTAACAAGACATTTTTTTTTTTTTTTTGCACAGACCACAGCTTTCAATTACTATTTTACTCCAACCTACAAACAATAACAAATCATACATGAGTGATATAGTAAACATACTCCAGTAAGTAATGAAGAATGGGACATTTTAGCTCGTATTTCTTCTCGTAAATGGATTAGAATTAAAAAATTATACCAGATTCTTAAAAAAAAACATAACTACTAGATTCCTCATAATTTAAAAATTATAATCTGTTTACGAGAAGAAAAAAGAGCCAAAATATCCTTTGTGAACAGCAGAGAATTGTCCAGTACATAAATAAAATCGCCACTTGGAGCTGTATTTAGTAAAATCAATACAGGCACATCTTAATGATAGTTTCCAAAATTTAGGAATAATCATAAAATTTTAGAGATAAATCCCTAAATGTTAGGGATAATTTAATAAAATTTTTGGAACATCCCGATTTCAAAAAAGTGATCTAGAAAAAATGTCTGTCTGTGTGCACGTGGTCATCATATAACTCTCGGGCAAATTGATCTACAATGTTCAAATTAGATGTGGGGGTTGGTGATAGCACAGGGACCTACCATGAAGGTTTTCAACAAAATCGTGGATGCGCATAAAGTAGTTGCCATAGAAAATATCATGTTTTTCAGTAATTGCTAAATAACGGCTCTAACAATTTTGTTCAAAATCGCTGTGGTAATGCATCATAAGGTGTTCGAAACATCCCCTTCTCCAAAATACCTTTTCAGTTTTTTATTTTAAAGACCCCACACAAGATTTATTGCAAAAAATATCGCCAAACTAGCCATTTTTGCTAAATAAAGGATGAAAATATATAAAGCAGTAAATGACACAAATCCACGTAAGTATTATAGTGTAATTGAAAGTTGTGTTATGTTCCACACCTCTAGTTTTTAACAAATAATCTATAAATTGGATTCGTTAATAAAAATGAGATCCTCCGAAAGAGCATTTGTCCACCAGACAAATTTTGGAACTTTTATACTATCCTGTCAACAGTTGGCTAACTTTTTGCAAGAGAAAAAAAGTAAAGTTCGAGCCACTTGTCCTCCTGGGCTGTTTGGTTTGTCTCGGACCAGCACCAGGGATTTCAAGTGGAAAATAATTCAGCTATGTGGTGAAACAGGCTTCATACAGACCGATCGTTTCAATGAACAAAAGGAATCTGTTTGGCAAACCTTTTGTTTCGACAACATTCGGCAGGACATGTAAATATCCAATACTTTTTTTTTAAAAGAGAGGCACAGAGTATGTAAAAAAAAAAAAACAATTTAATAACAGGAGGAACCCAATAACATGAAGTATTGTTATCAATAAAAAAGACACTAAATCTTTTCAAAAGCATAAGTTCGTAATTTAATAACATTCAGACAGAGTATGTATACAGTATCATAGTATAATAACTGTTAAGTTCAAGAGATTGGAAATAATAATGTTTTTTTTTCTTTAAATCTTGAAGCAACGAAATAACATTCTCCAATATTTTTGGCTAAAATCAATGGGGGGTGCAGCGAGTTTTCTAAAAAATTTAGGTAGGAATTTTAGGGATAATTCCAAAAATTTCAGGGATAATTCTTAAAGTTTTAGAGATGATTCAAAAACACTTAGGTGTATTTCTTATGATGCTGATACAGGCTCCTAACACAAACATAATATTTTCAAAGCTTGGATCAATACAAGCAACAAAAAAAATGCCAATTTAAAAAAAAAAAAAAAGTTGAACTTTAAACAACTTTTTAGCAAAATAACAGTTATATAATTAAATTATTACACTATTTTGACAAACAAGAGAATTTTATTAAATCCACTTTTTTCAACTAGAGTAAATATTGGTGTTTTTTCGCAGATTTTAATTTTTTTAAGGAATTATCGAAAAATTTGAATTTAATTTTAGAAATTTTAATTAAGAACAAAAATTTAAGGAACATTAAAGAATTTTAAGGCGAATGTGACTCCTGCTAAATGAACTGGTATTAAAAAAATATATAATATGGATGTTTCAGCTTTTCAAAATTGCATTAAAAAATATTTGTTTCTCCATCCGCCTTAAAATAATATTTACTAAATTTAAACCAATGACAAAAATTTCAGGTTAAGTATAGTAAAATAATTTCAGATTAATCAATAACCTAAAATCAAGCTTTCCATGCACTAATGAGTCCCATGTTGGTGCATTTTGTACAACAAGAAAACTAGTAAAAAATGGTAAAAATATTTTAGGCAAGCATAGGTTAGGCAAGGGCGTATTGAGACATAAAATCGGTCAGCTGGTTTTAGATTATGGTCCCAATTTTCAATGTAATCAAATTTTAATTATTGTTCATATTAAAACACTAATGCCAAAAAAATATTTTTTAATATTTAAATAGTTATAATTAATGTACGTAATTAATTATATGTTTACAATTAAAATAAATTTGAATAATTAAATTTAGTAATTAATTTCAATAATTTGTTTAACTAAATCAATAGTGGTCTGTTTTTCTGCTATTTTTACCTCCTTTGAGTGAACTTTGTTTGCATTTGCTTGTTGCGAATAACTTGGCGACTTTTTGAAAATGGGCGATTCGAAGCCGAATATGGCAATCCGCCGCCAAGGTTTTCCGATAACCCTAGTGACCGTTTGGATTTGGCAACTCAGTCAGTTTTGATGCCTATTTTGGATTTGACAACTCAGTCTGTTTTGATGCCATTTTGGATTTGGCGACACATACAAAAGTATTATTTATTAGCATTATGCTTTTATTAAGTGTTATTTTAGCATTAATATAAAAGAAAAAGAAAAAAAAACATTGAAATTTGGGAATAAATATGAATATTTATCTATTTGATATATTTCTGACTTAATCAAATAGCATAAAGTGGCCCAAAACGTCAGAGCACTGCTTGCCTACTCTGTAACTTTGCATTTAGGACATTATGTTGCAAAAAAAAATATTATAAAAATGCAAAATATGAATAATTATTTACCATTTTTGTCATATTTCTTGAACGACTGTTAATTTTTCTAGGAGTGGGTTTTGTTTCCATACATGTTTCTTCAGGAGTTGGAGGCTGGAATTTTTTTGAACCCCGAGGAGACTTTGTTTCGCCCACCTAAAAAAAAATTTTAAACAATAGTTTTATGTCATATTAAAGATCCATTTTAAAAAAAACTTCCTCGATCCATCAATATTTTGTTTCATGATAGTGCTACTTGTAATAAGGCAATAGGCTAGAACATACTAGTCAGATTATAGAACAGACTAGCAAAAATATTCCATTATATAGCCCATAGAAATTTTTTAACACTGCCCAAGATGTTCTCGGTAAATTTAAAATAATGCTGGTCAACTTAGAAAACAAGGTTTTTCATAAAGCTATGCAAGGGCTATACTGTGCAGGAAAATCATGAATTTAAGACCAAAAAAGGGGGAAATGCCCCACGATTGTGTCTTGTATGGGAGAAAACCAGGAAAACTACAACTTTTTAATGTAAATAGAAATGAGTACAAGAATCATAATCCATTACAATAGAAATCATGTGACATAACCTTGAAAATAACTAATAGTTTATAAAGCATGCCAGTTTTTCATCAATTTGGACATTTATTTTCAGTAAAACCTTGATCTTTTGGCTTTTCTAGAAGTTGAAATGTAATGAATATTCAGAAAGTTGAGTCATTGGAAATTTTCTGTAGAAATCCAGTAATAGCAAGTGAAGAAAAAACATAACTGTTACTTCAGAACTTAGAATTACTACAGAACAGATTCAAACAGAATACCACCAAATTGAACTGATAACAGAACATGATTTAACTGATTGTTACAGAACAGAAGTACCTCAAGCATGGCAAATAAAAAACCCAAACATATTAAAATAAACTCATAAAATTAACATAATCTTCATTGGATCATCTTTGCTTCAAACATAATTACAGAGTTGAATACCCAAACATACTAAGAATGAAATTCATACCTTGATGGGCGACTTTTGCAGAACACCCTTCTTGACAGATTTCTTTGCCATCTGCTCAAATATCCTCTGTTCTCGCTCTAACTCCACAGCCAACTCATACATCTTTTTCTGCTGGATGTCCTGAATTCGTCGACTTCTCTTGATAGACACAGACTCGCTCTCACTGTTTTCTAGGGATGGGGTACTGATCAGCAACTTACGACCATGAGACTTTCTCTGGGTCTCTTTCTTTGCAGAACTTCCCACAGACTGTGTATTACTCAAGATCTCCAAAAAGCCTTCTGGTATGTTAAAGCCTTCCTTCTCCTCACACGCCACAGCTTTCTTTGATGATTTTGGTGAAGCTTTAAGGCTGGCTTTGATTGGAGTTGCCTTCTTGGGGAGGGGTCAGAATCAGTTGCTTGTTGCCTTAACCTTCCTCTCTTTTTCTTGTTAGGACTGGTGTCACTCACACTATGGATGATCCTTAATTCATCTGATGTATCCATGCTGAATGTTGTTTCGGCTTGGCAACTACTATAGAAGGTTGGACTTTTTTTAATTTCTCAAAAGATGGATGTCTCATTTTACTTTCTAAGCAACTACTTTGCATTGTAAAATAGCGTTCCTAAGGGTTTTTGATATTAATTTTAAGTTTAGTTTTTATGCTCCCTTCAGTTTTAGTTAAGCCTTTGGATTTTATCTCAACATTTTCTAGTGAGTCTTTAGACATAGGTGATATTTAACACTTTTTCTTCTGTTCGGCTGTCAAAGAATCGGCACAATTATTTTCAACAGGTTTTTCTTTGGAAGGAGAACATTTGACATCTTTGCACTTTTTGTCTTTTTTAGGACTTTTTTGATGACCTGTTGTACCTTTTTATCTAATTGCTTAAAACTATTAGGCAAAATCAAATCAGATTGTGCTTCTTGACTTTTCTTTTTGGAACTGGACTTTTTTCTTTTAGACTCCTTGGATGATTTAGTCGAATCTTTCTTTTTACCTTCCCTTCTCTGTTTTGAAGTGACTTCAGAATTTTCTTCTACCTTGTCCTCAAATTCTATGGGAATTTGGATTTTCTCCTTTGCTTCCTCTGAAGGTTCTGTTTTTAAAGTTGAACTATCTTTACCAACATCTTCCTTCACTTTTGGAGATTTCTTACTTTTACTTTCTTTATTCTTGGAAGCATCAACTACAGCCTCTAATGTTTAATCTTTTTCCTCCCCAGAGCATTCTATTACCATATCCTCAACAGATACAACTTTATTTGATTTAGATTTCTTGCTTTTGTGTTTTGTCAAACTACTTTCAGAATCTATTAGTTCTGCGCATTTTTCAGAGACTATTTTGGAGTTTTACTTTTGGTTTCTTCAACTGTTGCACTTTCACTTTCCTCGCAAGAAGTTTTATTCAAAGCGGCAGAATCCTTTTTCTCTTTTGATTCTGAATTTACATCTTGAGTGCTTTGTTTGGAATCAATAGATTCAAATACTTCTGTAGGCTCAATTGCACTATCCTTTTCACTTATTGGCACATATTTTTCAACATTATCCGATTTTGTAGGCATTTCTTTTTCAGATTTATTATCTGATTTTGCAGGCATTTCTTTTTCAGATTTATTTTTCAATTTTTCAACCATGCAAGGACTCAAATCCTTAATGGTAGAATCGAGATCTTTGCCCTTGTCCTTAGATTGTCCTTCTAACTTATCTTTTTCAATATCTACTTTGGCTGGTGATTTTAAAATTGAGACACAATCTTTATTTTTAGAAACCTCATCCTCAACTAGTGGATCAGGTTTAATTTTATCTGATTGATCTTTGGTTAACTCAGCAGTTTTATTGATTGAACTAATTTCTAATAGTTGCTTATCAGTTTCAACTTTTGAAGACAAAGTTTCTGATGGCAAGCTTCCATTTATCTCTTTTGCATCTTTTTTAGGTTCTAATTCCTTAACAACATCTAAATTATTAATAGAAGTGGTTTTAGTAATATCACTTATTCCTGAATGTATATCATTAGCTTTCTTTTCTAAGGGTTTGGTATTTCTGGATGGATCAGTAGAAGTCATTGGAGATTCAGGTAATAATGAAGATGCTTTTCTTGTGTCATCTTTTTGTGGACTGCTCCTAATTTTAGATGAATTTGACAAAATGCTTTTTACATGTGTGTCATCTTCTTTAGAGCATTCAGACTTTTCTGTAACAGACTGTGCTTCAACAGGGTGTGTATTTATCTGTTCACAAGTTTTGTTACTTTTAACTTCAATTGATGTTGGAGTAACAATAATCTCTTCAGTAATTGTTGATTCAGTCATCTTATTTGATTTGTTAGATTCTTTAACAGAGACAACAGAACTTGCAGACTTTTCACTATTTGAAGAAACACTTATGTTGGAAATATCAAAAGACCTATTTCCTTGACTTAAATGACTACCAATGTCTTCAGAAGGACTTTTTGGATTCTTAGATTCACTGACAATTGATAATGGGTGTTTTTTACTACTAATATCAGCTGTATATTCACTGGACGTAAAATCCTGCTTTTTCTTTTATAACTTATCACAATCAAGAGTTTTATTATCATCCAGCTTACATGACTTATCAGTTTTGCAAGCCTGCAATTTATAATCATTAACTTTAGATGATCCAGTATCAAGTGAAATTTTATCTTTACTACTATTTGTTTTAGATTGTATTAAATATTCTTCTTCTGACTTTGTTTTATTAAAATTACTAGAAACATCTACTTCAGTATCAACAATTTTGTTACTTTTAAGCTCTATGTCAGTAGGTATGTTGGGCTTAGACGTACTTGTATCCTGCATAGCAGGTTTTTGGTTTGGTTCAGTCTTAGAAATATCTAAGCTGATTTTACATATTTTCGAACTAATACTTTTATCAGCTTCTTTAGTTGCAGTTGTAGATTGATCAGATGGGGGTTGTTCAATATCTGTTTAAGAAGATAAAATTTCAGTTGAAACAGCTGCATTTGATTTTGTATTGGAACAATTTAATGAATTTTCAGTTGCATCAACAGTAGCAACATCTTGATTGGTAACATGCAATGAAGTGTTGTCTGTTAGGAAAACCTTTTTCAAATAATTATCACAATTACTTTTCGACTTTTCATTCAAATCTGCTTGTGTCACTGTTTTGTAGTCTTTTTCAATAATTGATGCTACACTGTGATCAATAGTCCTTGAATGTTTTTTAGGTGTAGATGACTTTTCACTATCTCCCTTTGGTACCTGTGATGAACTTTCATCCTTTTTAAAACTTTCTGTGCAATCAGCGTCCTTAAATTGTTTTTCAGAAAGGTCACTTTCAGATGATAACTTTTTAATGATTTTGGAACTATTAGATGCATGTTCTTGCACTTCTGGTATTGATGATTTAAAAATACATACTACTAGATTTTTTTTTGAGGTGATGTTGATTCTTTTTGTATACTTTCACTACTACTTTGTACATTTGATTTTAGCAATGGTGTAGGCACATCAGTTTCAGAAAAATGCTTTACATCACCAGATAGCTGTGAGTTGCTGAACTTATACTTCTGGCCAATGTTATCACAGGTAGCTTCATTATAGGATTCAGACTGAATTTAGGTAAACTGTCAGTTTTCAGTATTTTATCTGGACTGGCAGAGCTGATAACACTGCTTTGGCAACAAGTCAAGCAAAGCCTGAAGGTGGGACAGTCCAGAATTTATAGAGATCTTATCCTTCATCATAGAATCCCCACCATGCTGTTTATCTTGGAACTGATTAAGCAGCTTGCTGTTTTTTACTTCAAAAATAACAGATTTGCGATTGAGATAGCTTGTTTCTTTACTCGACTCTTCTATTGCCTTTGATAAGTGTTTTTTCTTAAATGGCCTGGGTGCCTCTGAAGCAATATTAGAACACTTTGCATTGTTCTCCGAGCATACTATTTGCTGATGTTTCTCAACGTTGTTCTGATTAGCCTTGTTTTGTTCAGAAACTGATTTTTTTTTTTACCCAGTGAGATCACTGTGAAAATTACCAGATATGCTTTTAACTACTGCATCGTCACCACGAACAGACACACTCAAATCCATTGGCCTCTTCCTCATTCTGGGAGACAACAGGAGGAAGACTCGGGGACTTTGTTTTGCTAAGATTACTGCCAGATGATTCCTTGAGGTCAACTGCTTTCTCATCTGCAGAAAGATGACCAACTCCTTTCAAGTTTTGCTTGCAATTGAGAAGAAAGGGCAGCTGTAGCTAGCTTTTTTTCATTACTCCACTTTTCGTATAACTTGATTTTACCACCCTTGTATTTCTCTTCAGTATGTTCCTTGGCCGGAGAAGTAACATCTGATGGAAGATTCTCTCCTAATATAATATCTTTAGAAGAATTACGCTTTGTTGTAGATGGAGCAACAGTCTTATTTGGAGAACGTTCCATTGATAAATCTTCAGAAAGAGTCTGATCTACTAATGGAATAGTACTTTTTGAAAAGTTCAGTATATTTGTTGATGGATTGTCTTTATTGGACGGATGTGTTTCTGTTGATGAATTTACAATTGGCAAACTTTTACTTGAACTCTTGTCTGTCAACGATATCTGTGTCTTCTTACTGTAAATCCTCTTTTCAACATCTGCCATTTCTACATTAGATTTAGATGTTACACTTGGAGCTTTTCATCACTAGATTTATCCAGTTTATAATCATCTACATCCATTGGGGTCACTTCTTCAGGAGTTAATGTCACTTCTTTTTTGACAGCTACTTCAGTACTATCCATTTCACAGTCTTGATCTTTTTCTAGTTTTATTTCTTTGTCTGTAGCCAAATCTTTGCTTGCTAGATGCTTTTCTTGTTCTAACAAGGTGACTTCATCACTTGTTTTTTCATGTGATTTTACAGTATCTGTCAGGTTTATATTTGATGTCACTTCTTTTTTCTCTGTTTTAATTATTATTGTAGTTGGTTTAGTTTCAGATATATGAGAAGTTATTAGGTCATCACCATCTAAAATTTTAAGCAATAGAAATTTAAAAAAAAAAAAAAAAAAAAAAAAAAGGTGTGTAATTGTAAACAAAATCATGCTTGATTGAAACATTTATTGATTTTAAAATTTTTTCTTTTACATAGAATGAAACTATAGAGAATCCAGTATGAAATACATTTCAATTTAGCCTAACAAATTCCTCAATAAAAATCTCTTAAAAATACTATGTTGAACTATTTGAAAATATTTAAAATTTTCAAATGCAACAAAGACTGAGTTCGTACTAACTGGAGTAAATACAATTAAAATTGCAATTTTTCTACATTGGATTCTGCCTTTTTAAAAAATTATTTATAATAATCTTTTATTGCAATACAATTCTTTTATCTTAAATCCATTTTAACTTCAATAAAGGTACCAAAACACATTGGAAATTGAGAAAATAACCATTTGTGATTTTTACTCTTATATTATTAAACATACTAACTTTTAATATAGCAACTATGTTTTTATGATATTCAAAATACTTTTTAAACTAAGTACAATTTTATGAAGACACACAGTTTTAAGAGATCACTACCCTAAATTTTAAACTTGATTTGTGAGGAACTAGTTTTTGTCAGTGTTAAGATTTTTTTGAATAATGTAGTGCAGAAAAGCTATTAAGATCTAATGAATCCAAGCAATTTAATTAATTTTTAAACTTGATGTTTTTATAAAAATTGGGTAATTTTAAATATTTTTAAAACAAAATTGGATTAAAAAAATAAGTTATTTAATTTATATTTACAATTTAAGTGGTTTTCCTATAGTGAATCATTGGTGTTCCATTTGCAATGAAAATTAAAATCTTAAATAAATTGCAAATTGAATTGACTGGTTCAATTAAACCCTAATTAGGTAATTAAATTCAAATTAATCATTTAAATATCTTCAAATGAAAAATCTTTTTAGATATGTAGATATTAGGGTGGTTCGAAAAAAAAAAAGATTTATTTTTGAAACGCAAGAGGTGAAAAAAGTTGATACACATCTTGATAAGAAAAACTGTAAAAAAAATTTTGAAAAAAAAAATAATATCTTCCGATTGCGCATTCACCTCAAAGTTTGAAGAAAATACAAAAAATAACTATTTTTCCTAAATTTTTTTATAATTCTAAACGTTATATATTTGAAAAGCAATAGTTTGCAATGTATAGTGAAAGGGTGGTATAACACAGGAAAACACTATTTCATGCATTTTTAAAACATATATTAATAATTAAAAATATTCAAAAATACATTTTTTTGTTTAAAAAATGATTTTTCTATAAAATTGATACTAACGTCACTTTTTACATATTTTTTTTAAATTGTTTTATTTACTTCAAACATTCACTTCAAAGTTTTGAATAAATATAAAAAATATCATTTTTCCATCAATTTGTAGAATACACCAATCACTAAATTATCGAGGTACATTAGTTTATATTGTGTGGAATGAAGTAGATAGAACTTGGGAAAAAAAGATCAAATTAGTAATTATTCAATAATAATCGTTCGTGCATAACCTTTGAAACATTGATAAAAATTGTGTTTTGGTGGGTTTTAATCTGGGTGACCTTTCTGGTGGTGCCTTCTCTTCCTTTGAAGCTCATAAACTTACTTGGATCAAAACGCATCCTAACTTATTCATTGGATCATAACGCACGTGGCTCTGATTGGATCTGCCATGAATACTGACTGGAAATAATCTGACAGACCAAATTGCATGCTGCGAGACCACTACATTGGGATATATGCCTTTTATACTCCAATGAACTACCATTCCGACACATATTTAAACACATAGATAGTACTACAACTGGACAACACCTTTCAGTGAGATAAAAAAATTGAAGAACCTTGAAAAATTTCCCCTGACTGATTTTTTACGTGTTGAATGTTTAAATCCTCAACTTGAGATGCAAGTACTGAACACAACTCAGTTATATCTTCTTGATATTATTACATTAAAAAAAAAATCTGAAGGACCTAAGAACATATATGTGGCAATTCGATTGTCTCGATACCTCCCTGAATATTTACTGCAAGTTTTAAACTCAGTTATTGGACGAAATGCTTCCTTTCCTCACTCAAAAAAATTTCATTTCGGCAATGATTTTGTACGCAAGGAGATATGTAAGAGAACTGAGGCGTCAGGTTCTGAAATCGCGAGAACTTTCCTAGAGAAAAACTATCAGGCATTTCAAGACAACTAAACTTAACTTTATTGTAGGTATCCTGTCTGCATTGAGTGGGCATAATTAATTGGAATGCTCATAATAGGGCCCCTCCTTTGTTAAGAGAAACAAACGGACATTACTTATACTAAACTCCAACTTAACTTGACATCACTAGACGATAGATTTTCAAAGTGCTCATAGGTAGTTAATCCATTTTAGCGGAGTGAAGACATAATTCTCGCCAAACCTTATAGCCTTTTGTTCTCTGTTTGGCAAACATTATGCTTTCACGCCGCCAAAATGGATTAAATACCTATGAGCACTGTGACGATCTACCGTCTAGTGATGTCAAGTTAAGTTGAAGTTTAGTATAGTAGAGACTGGCGCATCCGAGGTAGCACAGCTGTATTGGTGGAAACAGGGAAGACTGGAAAATTGACTAGTCTGACAGAGCATAGTTCCAAAATACATGATTTTTTAACAGACAAACAAGTCAAAACCTCCACATAGTTTTGTTTCTCATAAATATAATATCCCAAGTTTAAAACTGTACATCGGCGTATCAAAACCTCTTCTATATTTTATCCAGAATTGGACGAGATTGGCTGATATTGTTTCCAACAACCGATTCACAACGTTTCACATCGGGATTGGCCTACGTCTGGGGAAATCGGACAGCGTATCTGTGTTACTATGGACCATTGAAATCAGACTTCAACTCGTTTCCTTGTCACTCACAAGCTGTGGAATGCTTATGTAGAGACAAGACAAAAGTGGGTGGCGCTGACGCAAAAGACGTTAGGACAGCACTTTTTTTTAAAGATCATAATGCCCGACTTTTCAACAAAAATTTCCTTCAAAGTGCATCACTGGGATAGAAAGCTCGAGAAAAAAGTGAAACAAATGAATAATAGCATGTTTAAAAAAAAATATTTTTAAAAAATGTAAGAAATAACATTAATACCCATTTTACAGAAAAATCATTATTTCTTACAAAAAATTTTACTTTTGAGTATTTTTTATTATTAATATACGTTTTAAAAATGCATAAAATAGTGTTTTTCTGTGTTATACCACCCTTTCAGTACACATTGCAAACTATTGCCTTGCAAATATATAACATTTAGAAATTTAAAAAAATTTAGGAAAGATAGTTATTTTTTGTATTTTCTCCAAACTTTGAGGTGAATGCGCGATCGGAGGATATTATTTTTTTTTACAGTTTTTCTTATCAAGATGTGTATCAACTTTTTTCACCTCATGCGTTTCAAAAAAATTTTTTTTTCGAACTACCCTAGTAGATATGTTAGTTTTTTAACACTTGTTAAGAGTGAAAAAATTGGGAGTCTAGTTAAAAAATTAAAGAAACGTTTCCCCAACGCAAAACATAGTAAAATCATTGAATTTCATTTTAGTATGTCTTCACTTTTGTTGGAAATACGGAACAAAAAAGATTACAAAGTATTATAAAGGTGATACACATGCATCACCTTTATAATATTTTGTTATGGAAAATGTTCTAATACTCCATATTTTGTAATGGTAAACGTTCTTTTAATTAACATTATGTAAAATAGTTCCAACAATTATGAATGTAAACTAGCAAATAAGTAAACATCATCATTATAGCAAGATTAACAGTAAAAATTTCATTTCAGTAATAACACAAAATAACACCTAAGAAATATGCATACCTGTTTCCATTTTTAAGGTTTTTGAGTCAACATCATCAGATGAAATTTTAGATGCTTCCTCCAATGATAGACCTTTAGTAATATTTTTTTGTAAGTTAGACAGCAGATTTCTTAAATGATCAGTGTTTCTAAAGTACAGAAACATATAAATTAGAAAATACAAAAGAAAACTAGAAATGCAAAACATACAGTAAATATACATTTTATATCAACAACTATTTTATCACATGCTCTCACACTTCATTGTGTACTGTAACCAGGGATGAGTTTGGTAAAAAATCAAAAAGCTGAAAACAAAACTCCAAATGTTACACGCTTAAAACACATTTTAAGCTACCTTTAAAAAAATTGTGGTTTTCCATGTGCGTTTATAACACTATGCACCTTCTCTGTCTGTCCGTGAGAAAAATGGTTCAAAATAGAGGCACCTAGATGTAGGGATACACTTTGTGCTGTCATCAGGCATGGTATAGATTTTTTTTAAAAAATCCTTTAAAAGCGATGGAATCCGGCAAAAACTTCATATTTTCAACAAGTCAAACAACTTTAAACAACTATACCATATTGACAAACAGGCTGGAACATAATTAAACCTAGTTTTCTAAATTTTTAAGCTACATTTTAAGTACTAAAATCTTTACATTTAAATTTTTATTCCTACCGTTCAGCTTCTTCAATAAAATAAAAAGCAACAAACAATTTTACATACAATTGCAGTTAAAATAACTTTACACACAGCTTCTTTAGAATTTTTTTAATTGGGACTAATTTTCAGAATATTTTCATATAATTTTTATACAAAATGATATAAAAATTTTAGTATAGATTCATATGAAACGGCGAAATCGATCCTTAAACAGGCACTAATCACAGATATAGCGGCTATCGCATTTACGGAAGTCTAGGCGAATGGCTACAAAACGGTGTTGAAAATCTCAGTGATAGTCGGTATTGTATTAGAGCAGGGGCGTACTGGGATATAAAATCGGCCCGGTGATTTTAGATTTATGCCGGCCCAAATTTTTAATAAAATCATTAATAAAATTTTAATAGTTATTCGTAATAATAAAGAAATTCAAATAATTAATTTTAATAATTAAATAGTTTATGAATTTTTTCTATTCAATATTTATATTTAATAATAAATTTAAATAAATAAATAGTTTATTTTTGAATTAGTTTTAGTAATTAAATAGTTTATTTTTGAATTAATTTTAATAATTCAATTGTTTTAATAACTTAATTAAATAAAAAAAAACAAATTAAAATGTTAACATTATTTTTGTCAAAAGTCCAATTCGAAGGCTAAAACTACATATGTTGAAAATTTCAGAGCCATAGTCCAATTAGAAATCATTTTGTAAAATATTAATTAATTAAAAAATTAATTAATGAGAAGCTAATAAAAATTTTAAAATTCAGTTAGACAAAAGTCCAATTAGAAGGCCAAAACTACTTATGTTGAAAATTTCAGAACTGTACCTCGATTTAAAGTCACTTTGTAAAAAAAATTAATAAAATTAATTAAAAAATAACTAGTAATTAAAATTTTAACATTCTGTTTGTTATAGGTACAATTAGAAGGCCAAAACTACTTATGTTGAACATTTCAGAGTTCTACTCTAATTTTAAGTAGCTTTCTGTAGAACCACAGACAGATACACACTCAGACAACTTGTTTTATTATTATAGATCACGCCCGAAATGATAATATATATATTTAACCTTAAAAATTATGAAATAAGCAAAAAATCGTAATACGACTATATATAAAGTTTTGTGCATCTATTCTTTTTTTAAATACAACGTAATATGTAAAATTACAGTAATGTGAAATTTGAAGCAATTTTTTAACATACAAATTATATCTCCTGTGAAATGGCAGAAGAAACTCATCCCTGATTAAAGATTTGCAATTACTTTTTAAAATATTAAACTATATTTTTTTCATCAAACAACCAAGAGAAAATTAAAGAAAATTATTTAATTTTTTCTTCGTGATCAAATCTAAAAATTAGTACCTTGCAATTGGAAAGAAATCACTGCTTCGTATTAATATACAACAGATATCAATTTTTGGCAAAATGCAACAAATTGATACAGAAAGCAGACACAGAAAATGAAAATAACTAAAATACGAATCCGATAATTTGTTGTCTCTAAGAGCTCAATTGTATGAAAAACTTCGACAGCTACGAATTTTATAATAATCAATATTATACGGCTGCACACTTTGGCGTTTAAATATCAAATTAGTTCTTTAAGCAGTTAAGAAAAGTAGTGCAAAAAAAAATGTACAAAATGTTATACTTCTCTATGACCCATGCTTTGAGCATTTCTGAAACTGGCATTAACTGCACAATTTTGAAAAGACTATGCTAGTTTAAAGAAACCTAATTTTAAGAATGTTAATAAAGAAACCTAATTAATAAAATATATCAATCTATAAATTGAATATAAATTATCTTTCTACTCACTTTGCTCGTTTTATATTAGCTCGCTTCCAAGTTTTGCTGGTAAATTTTTTTTTTCTTACAATCTTTGTTGTTTTTGACAACCGTAAAATAAGTAGCTTGGGAATCTTTTCTGTTTCAAGCTTCTTTCAAAACCAGTTTCGCTTGACAAAGGAGGCTGGCATGGCAGCCTTTCGAGGTAGACGGCATCTCGTAGGAAGAAGACAGCATCTCATGAGAAGATATAGACAACATCTCGTAAGAAGATGCAGATGGCATATCACGAGAAGATGCAACAGTAGAAGTAGATGGCATAATGTTAGGAGTGGAAGACACACTAAAAGTCTGGCTATAAGGTTCGGGGTCCATCACTGGAATAGAAGCCGAAAGCTCGAGCGTGTTCTTATGGTTCTTTGCCAAGAGCCCACCTTGCCACTATACCCTGGCAATATCACAAATGTCACTTTTCAGTTTTTGGGTTTCATGCTCGGGTCGTGGGTTGTCATGTTGATTGGAGACTGTTGTATATTACCATGGGGACTGTTTGGCCAATAGTCGAGGAACTGTTCTGCCGCCCATGAGGACTGGTTGGCCATGGAGAACACATCTCCAGAACATGAGATGGGGGTTCAGGAACCGTATATTCCGAATTTGGTGGTTGAAGCTCTGGGGGTTGAGGTTGAAGACAGAACTGTGAGGAGAGAGTTTCTTTTCTACCTCGCGGAAGATGGAGGATTAGAGGTTTTTTTCATACTGCTGAATTCCCGGATACCTCATTTCTGTAATGTAAAATTGTGGAAGATAAACTTGGGTCAGAGTTTTAAATTTTGTGAATGAGTGTTAGGTATGTGCTTTCGAAACTCCAAATATCATATAGGAACATTTGTGATTTATTAAATAAAAAGTTGACATTTGTGTTGAACACTCAATCTTTCCCTGTCTATGCTTCAAGCTTTAAATATGAAGTTCCCCAACTTATGGATTGAACAGAATGACCGACTACTGTAGCCTCTTTGAAAATCTGATGAACATGTGGCCTCCTTGATCAAAATTAGAACATTGAACAGATCTAAGCCACCTAAAATCTCAGATCACACAACATTCAGTTATGAGAAATAACTTTGAACTTGCTCTAGGAGACTTGGCAAGAGATCATTTTGATGAGCCGAAATAATACTGTCACATATCAAAACACACTGAAGTGCGTTTGGAACTTTAAACATACATTTAAAACATTAACCCATCAATTTGGAACCCACTCTGTTTACAATTAGTTTAATCAGGGTTCCCACTCAAATTACAGAACGAAAATCAACGACTTTTCAATGACTTTTAAGGACCTAACGAATGTTTTTAAGGACCTTGGAAAAAAAATTCAGGCATCATGTCTCTATATAAATTTTTAATAAAGTATATTCTACCAAAAAAGTTACAAGTTGGTGGATGCGTAATACAAATAGTTCAGAGAATTCCAATATGCTGCAGATAAGTGGTGGTCACGTGGGGATAGCAAGTCCTAGTTGTATTTTTTTAGCTTTTACAGTTGGCCACACAACATTTGTAAAAATTAAGTACTTTCAAGGACCTCTAAGCATTTTCAAGGACTTTTAAGCACCTCTAAGCATTTTCAAGCACTTTCAAGGACTTGAAAACAAGTTAAAAAATATTAAGCACTTTTAATGACCGTAGGAACCCTGTTGATTTATTTAAAAGAAAATTTTCAATAAACAAAACTATTCCTTAAGGAAGGGAAAAATTAAATTTTGATAAGCATATATTTATTTGAGGATATATTTACAGGGCTGCCACTGACTGTAAGCTTTGAAAATAGTTGCTTTAGTAGCCTCAGATGTTAAAAATAGTAGCCAAAATAGTAGTCTCAGACATTAAAAATAGTAGTCTCAGACATTGAAAATAGTAGCCTCACTTTTCATAACAACGGTTGTTTTTTCAAGTGGGTAAAGATCTTCCTCTTGTTTTAAAGGTTTTAAGTTATCATCAAGATCGGAATAAAACTGTTAATTTACATAAACACAAAAACCCAGAGAACCTCTTCTTTCAATTCAAAATAATGTCTAATGCATAACATCCCATACAGTAAAAGGCATGTGTCTTGGGGGAGGCACTATCGTATTTACATAATTGCGATGGAAGTTGGCAATTCAATCTTACTCCCAGACAGTACCTAAGCAAAAAAAGCTAAACTTCACGCAAAAGCGATGGTAAAAATCGATTGGCAAAACAAGATACATATTTTTTTTTTTTTTTTAATTTCTAAAGTCAAACAACTTTTTGGCAGAAAAACAAGTTTTATGTTTAAACAATTATACTATATAATGACAATGACAGGTGAATTTAATTAAGGCCAGTTTTTAATTTTTTTAACAGGATAGCTATAAAATTTGAGAAACAAACTTCCCCAACATTTCTCTAATTTCCAAAAAATTCCCTGATGTGCATCTCTGTCGACGTTATCATTAAAAAAACGAAGAAAATATGACTAGTTTAAAATATATAAATTTGACTATTTACAATTATATTTACTTATCAAAGTATAATTGTACCAAAATATAAATTTAGGCTAAAAATCAAAACAATCATCTTTTGAGTAGGAAAAAAATTTAAAACATTAATAAAAAAATACAAAATTCACATAAACCAATTTACAAACTACACCCATACTTGCTAACTTCAAGGAAAAGAAACTAGTACAATACTTTTCTTTTTAATTTAAAAATAACAAAAATAAAACATGTTATTTTTTAAAAAATTCCATGACCCTTTGTCTGAATCAATGCAGTAGCGCATTCAGATTTTTAAATTTTTGGAGGAGGAGAAGGATGTTTAAATTTTTCGTTTGATTTGTATTAAACATATAAATCAAAAACACATATCTCTTTCAGTTAATTACTTTTAATAAAATGTCAAAATTAAAGTACAAAAAAAAAAAATCAAGTACAGGATCTAAGCCTTTTTGCTTATTAATGCCTATAGATTTGTTGCATATCTATAACAGTGCTGTAAAGGGTTATTAAAAACAAAAAGATATGATGGAATCAATTTGAAATGTAAAGGAATTTAGGGTTCTAATATATTCTATTGACAAAAAACACAAGACAAGAAGAAAACAATCATATTTGTAAAGGATGCACTCAGATTTTTAAGTTAGAGGATTTTTTTAACAATAATGCATCGGCGGTTGGGAAACTTTAAGATATCAAAAAATCTAACAGAAATAATGTGTAAATAATTGTTCCAAGCATTACAATAATCACAAAAAAAAAGTTAAAAAAAAGTTTTAAAAAAAAAAAAAAAAATTTAAAAAAATGGGGACATGAACATGCGGTTGTGGGCCGAGGAGAGGGGATTGGCCAGTTTGGCACAGCTGCTGAGAGTAGAAAAAGGTCGGAAACTTCATACCCCCAAATTGGCTAACTAGCCAGGTATGTATTTTACGAAAAAGCACATGAAAAAAAAAAACTGTATTATTCAATGCACCGGGCATCCATTTCTTGTGACGCGAGTCGTGATAGATGTCCGCACGGAGAATGCGAGAAAGGAAACTCAAAAATTTCAAAATTCCCTGACTAAAGAGTAATTTTACGAAATACCTTGACATTTACCTAAATTCCCGGTTCTGTCGCCACCCTGTTTAAGCTAAATTCAAAGTAATTAATTTGCCTCAAAATTTAAATCGTTTTATTATTTATAAATTTAGCTACAACATTGAAATGCTAATCATTCGGCATCGATTGACCTGCACGGCGAAATCATTCATCACATCAGCACCAATCTCGGACATAACGTCTATATAACATCAATACTGTCCATACTGATAGCATTTTCTTCCGGCATTCACCACAAATTAATTTTTATTAAGTAGAGTAAATAAAGCGAAATAATTTGATATTTCAGTATATAACAGTGTATGCTCTAGCGCCTGGCAAAGCAAAAGATAAAACATAGGAACCTAACAGGCAGGCAAAAATGACCGCGGTTGCCGTCAAAAACAACTATCTCGTGTGAGTGATTACTATCGTCGGACTAACAAAATAACTTCTGTACCCGCGAATATGAACAACTATTTCGGTAGTATCTGCGCGCTCTCTCTTTCTCTCTCCCCCCCCCCCCCTAAAAAAAAAACACCGTTTTGAGAAGATTGTTAGTAACTTAATGCCGATTTTTTTTCGTGCTACTATCGGACAGCATCCAATTTCTTAAAAAATAGTCGCCTCAGCCCAAAAATATTTGAAGGTTTTGTTAAAAATAGTCGTTTTGGGCCCTTTTTTCATTGAAATAGTTGCCATAGTCGCCTGGCCACTAAAATAGTCGCTTTAGTAGCCTTTTTAGTCGCCTGTGGCAGCCCTGTATTTAATCAAATTGATCTTTCCAGCTAAAGAATGACATCTTCAAGGAGTACAATTTTAATGACATTTTCAAGGAATACAATTTAAATGCCCTTATGCCAAAAGTTAAGATTTTAATTTTCAATCAACTAACCTTGCTCTTAAAAAATCCAATAAAAATAAATGCCATGCGAATTTCTTAGACCTATCCATCACTATTTATAGCAACAAATTTTAATATAAAATTTATGATAAAAGGAACAGCTACAATTTTGCAATTTGCAAACTCCAATATCGGGGTTCTTTTCATTTTCAAATTCATAAAAATATTCTTCTTAATCAATTTCATCCGATTAACAATTTGATCAGCAAACAAGAAAATATACCAATCCTTTTGGAACGATTTATCAATAATGCAAAATTTTTTAATTATTCGAACCACTTTATTAATAAACTAACAAGCAAAAAATAGACTGTCTCTTTAATAAGCCAAAAAAGATGGCCACAAAATTCAGGAAAAAAAAGTTCCCTGATTTCCCTGACAGATTTCTAAAAAATTTCCTGATTTACGGTAAACTTTTTTTCAAATTTCCCAATTTTTCCACATGTTTAGAAACCCTGATCATATAGAACATGTATGCTATGAAGATAGCATGGCATTTTTTTAAAAATAGTTTGGATGGTAATGAAAAGTTAAAATTATTCCGTACCATTAAACTTCTAATGATTACCACAACAAATCTTCAGGTAAATGGCATCAAAATACAAAACAACGGAAAAACATGCCTGAAAACTTCACAGATTTTCATGAAATTTTATTAAGTTTCCTGATTTTTTCTAGAATCAGAAAGCTTCCTGACATTTCCCAGATATCCAAGTTCTGTGACCACTCTGTGATTTAAACTATTAATTACGCCCAGTGGTAGAAGTGTGGGTAGACATGGAGTCACGCGTCCCCCCCACTTTTCAAGAAAATACCCATGCGTCTCCCCTCTTCTAAAACCACTAAAATTTATCCCCCCCCCACCACCACCACCACTTTTAAAAACATTCAATCCATCTTAAAATTAATAATGAAAAATAACATTAACTACTTTAGCACAAGAAGGTAAATTTCCCTTTCGCAATTTTTTTTATTTATTTTCAATTTTTGAAAGCACAATACAATATTTATTATACAATAAATGACAAAATTGTTGCAAAAGAGTCATCCAACCAAGTGCATGTCTTCCGCGTCATGCACTATGCATATAATTTTTGAAAAATAAATTTAATTTCCTACAATTTTTTCTGTTTTTATCACTAAATTTTGTTTCTTAACTTCTTGAAATATTTACAGGGTGGCCACAAAATTCAGGAAAAAAAGTTCCCTGATAATTCCTCGATTTCCCTGACAGATTTCTAAAAAATTCCCTGATTTTAAGGCAAACTTTTTTTCAAATTTCCCTAATTTTCTTAGGTTTTTCAGAGACACCCTGATCAAATAGAACCTGTATACTAAAGAGATAATATGCCATTTTTTAAATAATAGTTTTGCTCTCAATGAAAAATTTAAATTATTCCGTAACATTAAACTTCGAATGATTACCACAACAAATCATCGGGTAAATGGCACCAAAATATAGAAGAACGGAAAAACATGCCTGAAAATTTCCCTGATTTTCATGAAATTTTATAAAGTTCCTTGACATTTCCCTGATTTTTTCCAGAATCAGAAAGCTTCCCTGATTTCCAGGTTCTGTGGCCACTCTGTGATTTAAACTATTCCTTGTCGTCTTAATCTTATTTAAATTAAACAAAGGCAGAACAAAAACGATATTTTAAAAGATAAATAAAAATATGCACATGGCATCATACACTACAGATATAAGTTTTTGGAAAAATGCAACAAATTGATACAGAAAGCAGGAATAGAAAATGAAAATAGAAAAGAAAAATAACCAAAGTACGAAACTAATAAATTGCTGTATTTTCCCCCTAGAGCTCATTTATACGCAAAATTTCTACAGCAGCGAATTTTAAAATTATCAATATTACTCTTTGGCCTGTAAATATCGAATTTGTCCTCTAAGCAGTTAAGTAGAAGTGCGACAAAAAAAAAGAAAAAAAAGTACAAACTGTTTAGGATAAAGTTAGCAGGAAATTTCAAACAAATTTGCTATCAAAAATCATTTAAGTTCAAAGAGTTTTTTCCTGGGTTCCTTGACAACCCCCCTCTCGATAATCAATATAAAAAAGCTGTACTCTTCTTTAGCCTATAAATATCGAAATCTCCCCCCCCCCTCCCCCTGAAAAGAAAATTGAAAGCTTAGAAACTGAAGCACTTGAGTCTGAGTACTTACTATCTTTCTTGCAGCTTTTTCAAACAAAGGCGAGTGACTCGTCGGTTGGTTGCTGATATTGGTAAAGAACGAGAATTTACATCCCGTATCCGTTTCAAAGCAGATCTCTCCAACTAGGGAAAAAATCAGGGCAAAATAGTTAAAAACTTACTGCAGTGGTTAAAAAAAAAATTCATGTTAACAATTATTTGCTAAAACTCTGTAAAATTTGAAGGGGAAAAAAAAACACACATTTTTGTCACCCGAGAATAAGGGCGTGGAATCTTCCCCAATAAATAAGATGCACCTACACCATAATTCTATATTTTCTGGAAGACAAACACTTATAGTTTCCAAATACAGGGGGCTCAGTGAGTTTTCTATAAAAAAAAATTGGTGGATATTTTAGGTAAATGTTATGGAAATTTTTTAAAATTGTAGGAATAATCCGAAAGCGTGTAGGGATATTTCTAACATTCTAAACATCCACACAACCAAAGTTCCCATAAAAAATTGAAAATAGCGTAAAAATTAAAAAAAAAAAAAAAAAAAAAAAAAAAATATTAACTTGTTTAACACAGATTTCTTTTCCCTTGAGCATTGTCCATCGATGACTGTCACTTTACCGAAAAGAAAGAAAAAAATTATTATCGCCAAACACTGATTAATTGTATGGCCAGTATTATAGTGTAATTAAAAGGTAGTGGGGTGTTCCACACACGCCTCCAGTTTAAAGAGTTGAAAGAACAGAAATAAAAGTTCCCAAACCTTGGATCAGCTCGCATGGGAAATTCGGGAAAATTATATAATGTCCTCTATCTCTACTAGAGTACAGATATTTACTATATGGAGAGTTAGAGAGGAAGCTCTATACTTGCGATATTACCTGTATATCTTCCTCGCTATATTATCTTCTAACCCAGTTCATTTGAAAACTACTTTGTATAAAACCGTAAAGTTTAGTGAATAGTTGCGAAAATGATCACTTAAGGGGACTTGGTACCTTTTAATTTCACAAAAATTCTATTTTTTGCATGTTTGTAATCTTGAAACCTTCTCCTTATTGTGGAAAGTTTTTGAGCTGATCCAATAACTGCAATTGCTGGAAAACTATATTTTTATTGAGAATTTAGCATTGCTGCAATAGCTCCTATGATGTTTCGAACGCATTTTTCTCAGTGATTTTTGAAATTCCCACCTCACTCAAAATGCTAAAACTTCAGCAAATATGAATGAAATGACTTAATATTATTTTAGGGTCCTTAATATTCAGATGGGGTTTTAGAATAAATTTTTTTTTACAAATTTAAATGTTGAAAAATACCTGTTTTTTACGCTTTTTTTACCTTATAGATACAGTAATTATCGTTTTTTTCCCAACTATTTTACTTATTCTAAATCTGATGCGTAAAAAGTTAAGAGTATATTACTAGGAACATTTTTTTTAAATATTGAAAAATGAAAAAGATAGAAGAAAAAAATATTTTTTTTTTTTTTTAATTTTGAACATTGATTGCATCTGGTACTTCAAACAATGATTAAGTACATACTTTAGATTGAATTTGAGCTATTACTACTGGAGTTCGCACTTAGGGCCACTTTGTTTAGCTTTTGGTCCTAAGGACATTTTACCGTAAAAAAGATTTTCGATTTTTTTTTTGGTACTTAGGCCGTTTTCCATTTTTTGTCTTCAATTATCGAAAAAATTTAAGTACAATTTTAAGAATTCCAGGGAGAAACAAATACTTAAGGAATTTTAGGGCGAATGCGACCCCTGTCGTTAGGACTTCCTCATATCGTAAGCCTTTTACCTCGGGTGTAAGCTCTATCATCTCAACCAGATTTAGAGCTGCTTCCTGCTGAATCATTTTTTTGGCTTCCAATCCAAAATCCCGAGTTGGGGTTTTCGTCGACTTCCTTCTGTACGGGCCCCGAGGCCCAACACTTTTTGGTTCGGGCTTCCTCGGGCGCCCTCTTCCCCTTCTGGGGGAGATCCTATTGGAGAAAAAGAGATTTTAGGCATAATTCCAAAAATTACAGGAACATTATAGAGATTATTCCCAAAAGAATCAGGGATAATTCTTAAAATTTTAAAGATATATATATATTCTTTTTAATTTTTAGGTATAATTCCTAAACTTTAGGGAAAAAATTTAAATTTAAAGGAAAATTTAAAAATTTTAGGGATAGTTCAAAAACATTTAGGGATATTTCTTTTGAAGCCTACATAGGTTCCTAACACATACAAATTCTTTCTAAAGCTTGTTTTAATACCGGTTAAAAACTGCCAATAATATATATTCAACTGTTTCAATAATATATTCAACTATAAAGTCAATAAGTTGTAGTTTTGTACAGAACAATGGAGCAAACCAAAAATGTTTTCTGCGGTGAGTTTTAGACAAATTTATTCTGATCAAGTCCAATAAAAATAATAAATTGTAGAAAAAGTGGAACTTCTCAGAGAGAGAAAAAAATAGAAATCTTCTAAAACGTGGAAGATTTACCCTGCTACTACAAAATAATACCTTCCCTGCAATGAGTGTAGGCAGGGGGGGGGGGGGGTATTATAAGACTGTGGCTTATGATAAAATATGCTTTTACGGGGGTTTTATAGCCTTACCATATTAAATAAGTGAGCAATGGCAAAGGACAAAACAAATTTATTAACTATGTTGTAGGTATGAGTGTTATTAATTATAAAACTTAATTTTTATGGCAAAACATTAAAAAAAAATTTTTTTTTTTTTAAATAACCCTTTTTTAAATCCTTTATATTAACTTTGATTGTGTGTGTGTCGGTGGGGGGAAAATCTGTGAACGCCTAATTAACCCCCTTGCCGACATCTGATCAGGCTGAAACTTGACAGATAGATTCTATGTCGATGACAATGCATTTTACCAAATATTGGGACTGTTACTGTCACTAAAAGGTCGCTTTTACGGAATACTAATAAACCAACTTGGTGCCATCCAATTGTGTTAAAATGGCATTGAACCGACTATTGTTGAAACTTTTTCCTGTTGCCAAATTTTTTTTTAATAAATAACAAATTGTTTTAATCAGAAAAAATAAAAAGATATTTGGATGTGAGAGCATAAATTCATGTTAATTTTTACTAAATACTGCACATTTTATTAACAGAAATGTTTTTGATATTTAAAATTAGATGGCAATCACCAAGCACGAGCTGTTTACAGAATCGGCACTGTGTTAATGAATATAATATTGGCAATGCATATAAAAGATTTACAACATTAACTTTGTTTTCATCGGTTATCTTATTTTCTTTCAAGACAACCTTTTCAAAGGTGGCCTCAAAATTCGGATAAAATGTGCCCTTTCAGTTTCAGTCTGCACAAGAAGCTCAAAGGTACAAAACATTGACAGCCAAAATACTATTTCAAAATTTGAGCCATTTTGTACCTTGATTTAAAAGGTAGCAGACGAATGAAATTCGGATTGAAAATCAAGATTAAATCACTGGAGCAAAGCAGTCATGATTTTACATTCGAATCAGAATTTTTGTGCTAAAATTTAAAACCTGACAGTTTTGCAATAGATGAAAACTTCCTATTTTGAAGCAGTATTTCAACCGAAAGTGTGTATTGGTCTATAGAGACGAGATCAATCAGGCATAACCAAAACATTGTTTTAAGTAAATAACACTTTCTTAAGATTTTTGAAGGAGTTACTTACTCCTGCTCTGGTGCTGCTGCTGGTGATGGTGGCTGTTCCCTATAAATAAAGAAAAGATTGCATAAATAGCACGTCCATTTTTAAAGTACACTTAACAAGAAGTTATCCTCACTAGGTTTTGTGTAAATGTTAGATTACGAAAGTCATCTAAATGCCATTTCTACATGTTTATAATGCAGTCCTTAATTTCTTAATGATATTAATCTAGATAACTTAGATAAACTGGAATCTTTAAAAAAAAAAAAAAAAACTAGAATGGGATTAAAAACAGGCGGGGTCATATCGTTGTTGTGGAATTTTATTCCAATACTTCAAAGTTAATCAACTTCTACTTTTTAACATTCAAACAAAGTTACCAATTTTTAACCGTGACAAAAAAAAAAAACCCAAAAAAAACCCCACATCTATCAAATGGAGTGAAAGGACTGCAGGCGTAAGGTTGAAGAAAATTTATTGCAAATTTATCACACTTCATTAATACCAAACGGAGCGGGCGTACTGGGACATAAAATCAGACCGGTGATTTTAGATTTATGCCGGCCCAAATTTTCAATATATTCATTAAGCAAATTTAATAATTATTGAAAATGATATTTTAATAATTATTTTTAATAATAAAATAATTTTGATTATTAAGTAATTCATTTTAATAATTAATACGTTTTATTAATTAATTGATTTGACTAATTGGATTGTTTTAATAATTAGTTTAATAACATCAAATGTTCTGTTTCTACTATTTATAGCTACCTTGAGTAAACTTAGTTTCCATAAACAATTGATAGTTTGTTGCAAAAATTAAAATCTAAATTGCAAAATAAAGAATGTCCAGGTATATAACTACTATTACGGTTATTAGAAAATGGCATCCGAAATGATAATATATACTTAACTTTAAAAGTTATAAAATAAGTAAAATGTCGTAATTTATGTATATATGAAATTATATGATATTGGCTATAACATATATAAAACGAAGAATATCTGTGGCTTTACCCTTCTGGTTTCTTACAAAGTGACTTCCAATACGCGTAAATCTCTGAAATTGTCAATGTACGTAGTTATGGTTTTCTAATTGTTCTTTTGATAAACAGAATGTTAAAATTTCAATTTTTTTTTATCTGAAGGAATATTGAAGTTTTTTCGCGGGTGCAGGAAGAAAATAGGGGAATTTTAAGGTGTTTTTGGAAATTATTAAAAATGTTTGAGTACAATTTTAGGAATTTTAAAGAGAAGCAAAAATTTAAGGAATATTAGAAATTTTAGGGTGGCACTTGTTCTTGAAAACATCACTAAATAAAACAAGAGAACAGTTTATGAAGATTTTTGAACAAGATCCAAAGCACAGGGTGACTACGAAATTCAGGAAAGAAAGTTTCCCAATAATTCATGAATTCGTCGATATATTCCTAATGAAATGTTTTAATTATTAGTAATGAAATGATTATTAGTAATTTAAGTTGTTTAATTATTAGTAATGAAATGTTTTAATTATTCTGCAACATTCAACTTCTAATGATTACCACCACAGTTCTCCAGGTAAAGGGCGCTAGAATACGGACGAATGGGGAAACGTACCTTTAGAACAGTGACAAAAAAAATTCCTCCTTTTTGTGAAATTTAAAAAAAAATCACGTACAGATTTTTCTTAAAATACAGAGTGTTTGCAAGAAAAAGCGAAACACTACTGAATAAAACACCATTTTATTACATTGAATTAAATAATATTTCTTATAATTTTTTAAGCCTATGAAACCTTTTCATCTCTCTTCGCTTTCTTCCGATATCCATTTGTAGTGTCCCGCTTAAGCATCCAACAATATAGTCAGCTAGCATATTGACGTCCCATCTTCCTTGGTAGCGTCTCTTGAAATGAGGTTCTGTGCGACACTAGGTTTTTATATTTTTAGTCTTGACCCCAGGAATTCGGCAGCATTTATTGAAAGGCCTAATTCTCTAACACCAAGTGATTGAACACGCTTCGAGTTCACTCTAATAAAATTAAAAAACGAGTTTCTCAAGAAAATCCGACGTGATAGAATTTTTTTAATATTTCCCCCGGTTTTAGTGAGGAGAAATCTGTAAGAAACAGTTAAAATAAATCCTATGCAGTTTTTTGATTGCAGACCTGTGTTATTGATCAGGCATAAGCTACACGTTTGCAAAAAATTTACTTACTCCTCAACTGGTGCAGCTTCTTCTTGGTCCGCTACAACCAATTCCTCTAGCTGGGCTTCTTCTTGCTGGTCCCTATAATGATGGGAGAAAAACTAGAATAAATAGCATGTTCATTTTCAAAGTAAGGTCACGTGCGTTTCCTAGAAGCGCTGATATAGCAATGCGAAGCACACTACTAACAGAATGGAATTTACTCATTAAAGCTGTGTAAATATATTAGAGCTATTGTTTCTTATCACAGTAGAAGATATTTACGTTTAGAATTAAATGCTTACAGACATTTATTCCACGCGTTTACGCAGCGTTGCCAGACCTCAGACTTAAAAAATTCTTAGGCAGGTAATTTTTCACAAGGGTATTTTGGATATAGAATATTTAATAATATTTTTAGCTATTGAAATATCAATAGTACTTCAAAAACTAAGATTTCCTGGCCTTTAAAAAGCATTAAGAAAGGCACTATGTCAAATTATAGGAGTGGGGAAAATAACAACTTACTATCAGCCACCGGTGATGGTTGACGAGGCCTAAACGGAAAGTTCAGTGTCAGCCACCGATGGCTAACGTGGCACTCAACGTTTTAACAAGTGCCAGATAAAGGGACCCAAACCAGATAAACATGTTAAATTGCAACAGCAGTGGGTGGCTCGTTGGGAACAGCAAATACAGCTGGATGAGTAATAGGGAAACGTCCAAGTCAAACAACCGATAATTTCCCCCGATTTTCATGAAATTTAAAAAAATAATTCCCTGACATTTTCCCATAATCTAATAATAGCTCCCTGACATTTCCCTTATTTCCAGGCTCTGTGGCCACTCTGTAATATTTCCTGTCCATTTGCAAGTCGTAAGGAACACTATTGGAAAAATTTTAATCTTTCCCTTTTGTCCACTTTTGAATAATTAGCCAGGTATGTGACAAATAATATAAGAATTTAAATTAAAGACAATTTTTTACTTACACAGCTTGAGGTGGATCCACCAGCTCGTCTTCGTCAAATCTACATAAAAGAAGGAATATCACAAGTGAGTAAAAGATTAAAGCATAATTTTTAAATAAAAAAATTATAATAATAATAAAAGTGTTTAAATTGGTATAGATTGACTTTAATTACTATTACAGGGTGTCCACAGAAAAGTTATTTTAAAATTCCCTGATATTTCCCTGATTATTCCCTGTAACACCCAATTTTTTCCCTGATTATAAGTTATCGACAAAATATACATAAATAATAAACTTTCAAGTAAAAGAACATTCAAATTCAAGATCATAAAGAAAATTACAATGCTTGTACTGTTTATCTTTACACATTTATGACACAAATACCAAATTGCTTCATTTAGTGTAGTGTATGTATAGTGTACCTGTACTGTGCGTGTGCAATTATACTTTAAAATCCCACTGTTTTTTCATTACAATCTAATCTCAAGAAAAGAGGACTCTAGTATTAAATTTCAGATTTAATAAGCTGTTTTCTTAAGTAAAATTTTAAAAATAAAGACATACCATAAATCATGTCAAAATGGATCAAACACACACACACACTTAACAAATACTCTATATATTAAATTAACTATTTTTGTTTTCTGCATACTTGAAATTGTAATCAAATTTTAAAAATCAATAATTACTTTAAAATATTTTCGTAAAGTAAAATTTTTATATTTAATGAATTATATATCAATTTGTGTATTTAAAAAAAAAAAAAAAAAAAAAAAAAAAACTCTTTAAATGTAGTTGGATTGGGGGAGTTACACCATTTTCATTGGCTTTTTAGTTAACATAATTTCGTTGTCCAAATTGTTCAATTTCATTATTTGCATTATGTGAATTTTTCTTTTTTGTTTAAGATCAGTTGTAGCCGCTGTTTAAGTATAATACCCAAGCAAAATTTTTACAAAATAAACACATTTTCCCCAAACAATTAATTTTAAACAATTATACATAAAAAAATTGCTTTAACTTTAAACTATTACTTACATCTATAGTTAAAATGTAAAATTGTTTTTCAAGTTAAAATAAACAATTTTACATTCAATAGCAGTTAAAATGACAATTTTAAATAAGGATACATAATAAAAACTGGGACGATTTGGATTAATTTCTTGTGCAAAATTAAATTAAAATTCTAATCATTCATCATTAATTCAAACCAAACGGTTAAAACGATCCTCACATACACACTAATAACGTACATAGCGGCTTTCACATCAGCTGAAGTCTAGGCGAATGACACCAAAACGACGTCGCGAATCTCGCCAATAGATTCAGTCAAAACGGCTTAAATCTAAGTGAAAATTACAGCTACTTCAACGTAAATATCGGTGATAGCGTCCGCCGTACCGGCGCAAGTCTCGACAATTATATTAAACCAACAATCGGCAAAAATGCCCGTACCGGTGCATGCAAAATGCCCGGTAAGAAGGTTCCGTGATTGCCAGACTTGTAAGTCCAACAAAATTGTAATGCAGATTTGTATCGATCTCAGGAATGATCAAAATTTCAATTAAAAGAAAAAGTCGAAATTCGCGTTTTAGCTGAACTGTACTATGTCCGATAGATGCAAACCTTTGCAATAACGTCAGTAACTATTATTTTGGAGTAAGACTCGACGAAAATGAGTATCACACAGCAACGTAATAACGGCGATAACGCTCGCCATAATTACAGGAATAACTGCGATTTCATCAGCGTAACGTTCTGCAAAATGGCTATAACATACCAATGTAAATAATTCCGATAGAGTCTAACATTACAGAAAAATAAGGGGGGAGGGGATAATAATTCCATCGGTGGTTTGGGGAAGACTGAACGCATGCAGGTTCCATGATTGTCAGGAAATTTTAATCTCCGCGAGATCAATGAGAAAATTGTGGGAGGAAAACTTTGATAAGTGGAAAAATAAGAAAAATTCACGAAAGTGGAAAGATCGGTGGAAGCAATCACATCCCTGCATTAAGGCAACAATCGGCAAAAATGACCATCACACCAACGTAAATATCAACGTTAGCCTCCAATATATCGATGGAAATCGCTGAAATAGAGGCGATTCTATTGACGTCACAATCTACGAAATTGACAATCACAAGCGTAAATCTCGGCGATAAAGACAACTATTGAGGCGCAAACCTTGGAATAGTGATTAATGGGGACTAAAATGAACATCACAAGAAAGTAAATCTCGGTGATGCTCCCTTCTTAGCAGCGAAAATCTCGGCATTAACAAGCTTAACATCAGAGTAACGTTCGGCGAAACTAGCCACCACACACCAGCATAAATAACAGCGATAGATGCTGGCAATCAGCAAGAAAAGTGGTCATTACATCACAAGTATGGGGAAGTCTGAAAGTATGTAGGTTCCTTGGTTGTCAGACAAGCAAGTAAACCCAATAAAATTGTAATGCAGTTTTGAATCCGTCTCGGGAGTGATGGAAATTTCAACAATAAAAAATGCTGAAATCCATGTTTCAACAGAACTGTACCATGGCTGACAGGTGCAATCTCTGAAATAGCGTCAGTGACACATCACGAAAATGAGCAGCATGCAAGAACGTGTTTCTTGCCCTCTATAATCACGAAAATATCGGCCATTTTACCATTGTAACGTTCAGAAAAATGACCATCAAATACCAACGTAAATAATGCCGATAGACTACTATAATATAAGAGAAAAATGAGGAAGAAATGTAGTCATTCCATCGGCGATTTGAGGCAAATCTGAACGTCTTCAATGATTGTCAGGAAATTTTAATGCGAAAAGTTGCGTGGTCGGTCTTGCGGTCCGAATTTTTTTTTTTTTTTTTTACTTTTTCTAAATTTTTTTCAAATTGATTTTTATATTTTTGGTAGCAAGGTATTTTTAATTGTCAAAATTAAAAGTTTCATTTTAATTTCGGAAAATTCCTTTAAACTTTTTGACGAAATCCCTGATAATTCCCTGATTTTTCCCGAAATACCGAATTCCCTGACTTTTCCCGATATTCCCGGTTTTCCCGATCTGTGGACACCCTGTATTAGCATCGGGAATTGAGAGCATGCCGCCACTTATTGAAGATAACTACACTCATTTCGCTTTGGAATTCTGTATGTCTGATGCCTCTGGGCCAGTAGACAGTGGTTCGGGAGCCGCATGCGGCTATTCGCTTGTATATTTTTATGTATATTTTTCCATTATATAAATTTACCGCGAAATCTCAAAGCCGAGAGAAATACGGAAAACGCGACGAAAGCACTGATTGAGGATTAGGGTGGACACTGTTCTCAAACAGCTTGTCGGCGGATCAGATTTCGAAGAAATTAGTAGATTTCGGATAGCATCGCTCAGTTTACTAGTTTTGTGACATCATGCCAAAATTCCGAAATGCTTGACTAGCTCAATCCGCCTAAAAGCTTCGTAGTCACCTGGCAGAAGAATTTTTATAAAGACTAATGGAAATATTAATACCTTGCAAATAATTTAATACGGGCAAAATTATTTTTAATCAAAATTTGCTGGCTTAGCGGGAGGGGGGGGGGGGACATTATTATTATTATTATTATTATTATTTTTTTTTTTTTTTTTATGCAGACCGTTTATCATTTCCCTTTAATCTTTCATTTATTTAAGCATTTCTTCTACGGACCGCAAGCCACTGATTCAGTAATATTTAGAGGGGGCGCAAGGAGTTTTCTAAAAAATTTAAGTAGGAATTTCAGGTTGGTTGTATTCAGATTATCTGGCGCCGTCAGCAACACGAGGGCTATAATGCGCCGAAACTTTCGTCATTAGACAAGCCAACATACATTTACAAACACCCATGCCTAACACGGGACTCGAACCCGCAACCTCGCGGTCTAGAAGCCAGCATGCTAACCACTATACCGTTTGGTCGGCGGAATTTCAGGATAATTCCAAAAATTTCACGAACGTTCTAAGGATGATTGCCTAATTTTTTAGGGATAATTAAAAAAATAATAATAATTAGGGATAATTCGAAAACATTTAAGGATATTTCTTTTGAAGCTGATATTTGCTCTTAACACAGATATATTCTTTCCAAAGCTTGTTTCAATACGGGAAAAAAAAAAACCCGGTCTTCAAAAAATATTTAACGTCAAACAACTTTTTAGGAAAATAACACAGAGTGGCTACAAAATTCAGGAAAAAAAAAGTATCAGGATAATTCCTAGACAGATTTATAAAAAATTCCCTGATTTGACGGCACACTTTCTAAAAAAGATGTGCAGACACCCTGATCAAATAGAACATGTATGCTGAATAGATAATATGCTACTTTTTAAAAATAGTTTTGGTGTAAATCAAAAGTTTAAATTATTCTATGAGATTAAACTTCTAACGATTACCACCACAATTCTCCAGGTAAATGGATCCAAAATATGGATGAACAGGAAAATGCGCCTGAAATAAGAGAAAATTTCCCCGATTTTCGAGAAATTCTAAAAAGTTTCCTGACGTTTCCCTGATTTTTTCCAGAATCAGAAAGCTCCCTGATATCCAGGTTCAGTGGCCACTCTGTAACAGTTATATGATAAAAGAGTTATACTATTTTGGTAAACATGCGAATTTAATTAAATCATGGTGGTCACAACATTCAAGAAGAAAAAAAAAAGTGGCTGGTTATTCCCTGATTTTAAGGCAAACTTAGTTTCAAATTTCCTAAATTTTTCCATGTGTGAAGACAGATAGAAAATCAAAAGAAAAAAAACTAATGAAAAGTTTAAATTATTCCGTAACATTAAACTTCTAAGGATTATCATCACAAATCTCCGGATAAATGGCGCCAAATACGGAATAACGTGCCTGAAAATGTCACTGATTTTTGAGAAATTTTTACAAAATTTCCTGACATTTCCAGACACAGAAATCTCCCAGGCACTTCCCCGATTTCCAGTTTCTGTGGCCACTCTGGTAATCCACTTTTTACACCTGGAGAAATATAGGGATTTTTTTCGAGGAAAATCGGGGAATGTACCGATTTTCTCTCCCCCCCCCCCCACACACACCCCTTCATTTTTTTAGTAATCATCGAAAAATTTAAGTACAGTTTTGGGTAGAAACAGAAAATTTAAGGAATAGGAGGAATTTTAGGGTGGCCACAAAATTCAAGAAAAAAAGTTCTGATAATTCCCCGATTTCCCGGACAGATTTCTAAAAAATTCCCTGATTTTAGAGCAAACTTTTTTTCAAATTTCCCCTATTTCCAGATGTCTAGACACCCTGATCAAATAGAACATGTATGCTAAAGAGATAATACGCAATTTTTTAAAAAATAGTTTTGCTGGCAATGAAAAGTTTAAATTAATCCGTGACAATAAATTTCTTCCACTACAAATCTCCATGTAAATAGCGCCGAAATATGGATGGACGTGCCTTAAACAATACACAAAATTTCCCTGATTTTCATGAAATTTTAAAAAGTTCCCTGATATTTCCCTGATTTTTCCAGAATCAGAAAGCTCCTTGATTTCCCGGTTCTGTAGCCACTCTGTTATAAAATTATATACTAACTCGAGTAAGGGAGCCAGGGCAGCCTCCCTCATATTCCTCATTTCCTCCTCCAAGGCAACTCTCATTTCTTGCTCCCTGGCTACCCTCAGTTGCTCCGCCAGAAATTTCACTTCTTCCTCAGCCTCCATTCTGAGTTTTTTCTCTCTCCTATAATAAAGAAAGAAAATTCTATCGTAAATGGTTATGGTTTATATATATATTTTTTTTTGCAAACAAATTAAAAAAAACTAGATGAGACAACTTAACCTGACCCCATTGAGTAACGCTGTAGGATAGATCCTTCAGCGTAAAAGATATAGTTCTGAGCAAATCGCAATTTATAAAGTAATATTGATAACCTGAGCACACAATTTTGTATTAAACTTAAATATATGTTGTTAATACTTTTACTACTCTAACCACAGTTACTATAAGAGTTTTAGCGAATCTCATGGCTTTCACCGAACTATTTCACGACGTCACTCACTTGGCGAATCACTACTATAGCCCAACAAGGATAACCCCTTCTCCTCTCAGTTCAAAACGTCACATGTAAGATTATTGCGCAGCCAATCAGCGCGTAGTAAAACCGGATCACACATCAGTGTAGAATATTCAATGAGGTCAGACTATTTATTCTCAGTATTCCAGGTTTAACATTATAGAGATCTTCTGCAGTAGAGCTAAACCTTGTGGAGGTGAGTTTAGTGTTCCTTCCTTGACATCACTAGACGGTAGATTTTCACCGTGCTCACAGGTAATTAATCCATTTTAGCGGAGTGAAGACATAATTCTCGCCAAACCTTATAGCCTTTTGTTCTCTACAGGGTTGCTGGGCTGAGTTTCCTAGCGTGATTTTTTCTTGTGGGACGGGAGAAGAATGAAAAGGGAAATGGGGTGATACAGTATTCCTGTCCATCCCGTTTGTCGAACAAAAGGCTATATGGTTTGGCGAGCATTATGCTTGCACGCCGCCAAAATGGATAAATTGGCTATGAGCACTGTGACGATTTACCGTTTAGTGGTGTCAAGCTAAGTTGAAGTTTAGAACCCTCAATATCCCAATACAGGGTTCCCACTGAAATCATAGATTGAAAATCAAGGACTTTTCAAGGACTTTTAAGGACCTAAATAATCTTTTTTTAATGACCTTCGAAAATTTGTTTACATGCATCAGGTCTTTAAACTTTAACTTTACAGCTACTTTGCGGAGAGCGTTAATATCAACATCTTTCATGCACAGTTTGCATTCAGCTTTATAAACAGACTTTGATGATAGCCTTGATGGTCAAAAAGCACGCCAAACCCTAACACTAATCTCACAGGGAGCAGCGTGTAACTGAAACCATTCGATATCTATTCCACAAATCAGCAAAAACGAAATACAAGTTGATGCATGCATAATGTAAATATACCAAAAAATTTTGGTGATAAGTGACAAAAATTAAGGACCTCTAACATTTTCAAGTACTTTTAAGGACCTTCAGGTATTTTCAAGTACTTTTAGGCCTGGAAAACGAGCTAAAAGAATATTGAGCACTTTTAATGACAGTGAGAACCCTGCGATGTATTCTTATGGATGAATAAGAAACACAAAAGTAATCGTAAATAATTTCAAAAAAATAAGTTTTTAATTTACCATCATTCACACAGAGTAAGTCCTACCGTATCGCGCCATAGTAGCTTTGTTAGGTCCAAGAACTTTAAAATAAAT
The DNA here is from genome assembly GCA_963978545.1 of Linyphia triangularis. Lineage (NCBI taxonomy): Eukaryota > Metazoa > Arthropoda > Arachnida > Araneae > Linyphiidae > Linyphia > Linyphia triangularis. The sequence continues at coordinate 4,021,798 of OZ021728.1, forward strand.
AACGATTCCTAGCATCAAAAAGCATTTATGATTATTTTTTTGTCTACTTAGGTCAAATATAAACTTTCATTAATTTTTTTTTTTTTTTTTTTTTTTAATTTTTTTTTTTTATTATTAATGTATATATGGTTTTGTTTTCCAAATGTTATTAAGTGTTTCAATGCTTCAAGGCTCTTGTATTTCAAGCACATAAATTGCTGGGGTTTTTTTTGCCTATGTCGATTACTCCTTCTTTAATTGAGTTCTAACTAACATCAATCTAAAATTAACCTATAATCAAGATAATATGTATAACAAGAAATCTGTATAAGTGCAATACTGGAAAAAAAAAACGTTTTACTTCTTTGTCATATATAGGTGATACATTAAGATATATATGATAGAAATAATATAGACGAAACTAATTGACAAATAAGGGATGAGAAAATTCTGCATAGACCCTGTTTATTATAAAGAAATTGCAGGAACTTAGCCCTTCGCTAAATAGAAAACTCCTCCCTCAGGCTTTTTTTTATTTTTTATTTTTTTATTATATATAGTTTTCTGATATCGGTACAGAAGCAAACTTCTGTTTAGAAATAAAATATCCACAGCTTAAGAATTGACCAGAAGTTGAGGGCAGAAAATATTCGTAACACTATCACCCTTTTGTATGTGGTCTTTAGGTGGCCCTAACCATGTCTAAAAAAAATACGTTCTTGCTGAAATAGTGTCTTATATGATGTTTTAGGATCTTAATTTCAGTTATTTAAGGGGGATTTTTATTATTTATTTCAAGGGGACATTTTTCAAAGATATTTTTTCTTTCTCCAAAAATGCTTCAAAAAGGCTAAATTTTTTAATTGCAATTGTCGATGGCCAACTGACGATATTGACTAAAAGTTTTTAATTTTTGGATACTTTATTTTAAATCTTTTTCAAGGTGGCCACAAAATTTTGGGGAAAAAATTCCCTGATAATTTTCTAGTTTCCCCAACATATTTCCAAAATATTCCCTAATTTTACGACAAACTTTTTTTAAAAATGTCCCTAATTTTTCAAGATGAGTAGATCAAATAGAACATTTATACTAAAAAGATAACATGCCAATTTTTTTAAATAGTTTTTGCAGTAATGAAAAGTTTAAATTATACCGTAACATGATACTTCTAACGATTACCAGAATTCTCCGGGAAAATGGCGCAAAAATACGGATGAACGGAGAAACGTACTTTCAAAACAATAGAAAAATTCTCTGATTTTTATGAAATTTAAAAAAATTCCCCGATATTTTCCAGAATCAGATAGATCCTCGACATTTGCTTGATTTCCAGACTCTGTGGCAACTACGTTTTTAACAAATCCGTAAAAAAAAAAAGGTGGGGGGGGGGGTACAACCGGCACAACCAGGGGCGTACTAGGACATAAAATCAGCCCGGTGATTTTTTGTTCATGCCGGCCCAAATTTTCGCTACAATCATTACTCAAATTTTAATATTAATAAATATTGATAGTAAAAAAATAATTACAATATTTAATTAAATATTTATATTTAATAATTAATTTCAATAATTAATTAGTTTTATTAATTTTAATAATTGAACTGTTAAATAATTTATTTAATTAAGTCAATTTAACATCTTTGTTTGATGTAGATTATCATATCTAATCGCCAGTTACACCATTAGATATTAAAACATAAACATTTATAAAGCGGAATATTCTTTTTAGTTTCCTGATTGTGTAGCATATAATGTGAGTATTATGACCAGAAAACTTCCAGCTTGACTTTGCGTAGGAACAATACCAATTTAGAAAATGAAAATTGCTGCTCAGCAAAACAACGATCCCCTTGTGTGTGTGTGTGTGTGTGTGTGTGTGTGTGTGTGTGTGTGTGTGTGTGTGTGTGTGTTTGTGTGTTTCCTCATTGGTCAATTTCTTTCAAATCTTGTTGATATCAAGAGTTAGACCAAATGAAAGGCCTCACCAGGAGTGAGGACTACTGGGAGTGATTAGGATTTAAATGCTTTGGGCTTTTAAAAAAAAAGAGTTAAGAAAAGTAACTACTTATATTGAAATTAAAAAAATAATAATAACCTCCCTACTGGACCGGCCCATTTTTTACAGATTTTGACCGGCCTGTTGATTACACCGGTCAACCCTATGGCGGGTACGCCCCTGGGCACAACTTTATAACAAACAATGCCACACAAAATACACACAGCAGTTTTTGTACGCAAAAAAAAAAAAACTACATCATGAGTATGACATATGAAAACTACAAGCTTTATAAAGGAAAGTTAAAATACCTTTTAAATGTGTTCTTTCCTTATTTAAATGAAGAGTTAGATTTTTCTTCGCAATATGTTTGCGAGAGCAAAAATTATGAGATGAGTTCAAATACGGGGTTCGCTGAGTAAATATCAGTTTTCAGTTACATTATTTTTAAAAAAACAGAATCACTCTCATGTAAAAACATTCTCCAGGAAATCAAGCCTTGGGTGTGAAGTACGAATGAAACGTATAGCAATTAATTAGGCCTTAATAAATTCTCCAAAGTAGTATGCAAAATATATACCATTTCCTTCCTATCGTTTTTATTATTATTATTATTATTTTTTTTTATTTTTTTTTTTTTAAGGTGTCTGAAATCACTTACTCTTCATGGTGAAAAAAAACTTAATATTTTTCTTTTATTCGTTAAAACATCTTTTATTACAACATCGCTTTGTTTGTAATTGTGTGTCAGCAGAAGTTTGAAGGAATCACAGTTTATACGTTTCATCGACACAGCCAGCTTCAAAAGGAATGGGTTAGGAACTTAATTTTTTTTTTCATCACATTTTTAAATATTTTTACGATTTTACTGGATTAACAAATTGTGACATATAATTTGAGTGTTTTGTAATTTATTATTATTATTTATTCCTCGCTCGTATCCTAGCCTCTACTTTCAAAAGTCAAATTTAAAGGCTAAAACCACTTATTTTAAAATTTTCAGAGTACTACGCCTATTAGAAGTAGCTTTCTATAGAGGAATATTAACTCTGAGTTGTAATACAGTGAGTTAGTACTTAAAAAATAAGAACTGACAGTAATTTAAAATTTGAAATTCAACTATTATAATTTATGTGTAAGCATGAAGTAAAGAAAAAATTAAAATACTCACAACCAGTCTTCTTTGAAGGTGTTTGCAAGGAATCTTTCAAATGCAACATCCTCCTTGCATTTTTCCTTCAACCTTGCATTCTAAAATTGATCATAGGAACAAACTTCAGGTGAAAGATAACTGAAACATGTACAATCAAACCCCATTAGCACGAAGTCGAAAGGACAGCCGACATTTTTCGCACTAACCGAATTTCGTGCTAACCGTCTAAAAAAAAAAAATTCCATCTAATCAATACAGATTTAAACTACTACCTCTACGTGTACCTAATACTGCTATTTTTACTTCATTTCTTCATTTTTGTCAGCCGGTTCGTAAATCGGTTCAATCTTTTGCTGATTTTTTCTTTCTTCTTTTTTTCTTTCAAATCGCTGATTGAGTGCAGTTGGCTAATCCGGCGAATATTTTTTATTATTTAAGAAGAATTTTTCATCAATTCGAGAATATCAATTTTTTCCCCCCTTCTTTCTCAAATGACAACGATTGCAGCTTCCGTCTCATATTGGCAATATTCAACATGCAAATGCGATTGAGTTCAGCTCCTAAACAACATCACAGGATACAGGGGTTATGTGCCTCACAAAAACCAGTTTACGAAATTAGCTAATTTCACAGCGATTTCCTTGAAATTTGATTGCTCTGACATTTTGTTATAGTTTCAACTTGGAAGTATGTTTCGTGACACCTTTAAATTTCGTCCAAATAATGAAGACAATCGAAAAACTATACTAAACTTCAACTTAACTTGACATCACTAGACGGTATATAGATCGTGACAGTGCTCATAGGTATTTAATCCATTTTGGCGGCGTGAAAGCATAATGTTCGCCAAACCACAACCCTGTAGAGAACAAAAGGCGTTTGGCGAGAATTATGTCTTCACTCCGCTAAAATGGATTAATTGCCTATGAGCACGGTGAAGATCTATCGTCTAAGTGATGTCAGGTTAAGTTGGAGTTTAGTATAGTGATTTGAAGAGCAGCTTTTTTTTTGTTCTTCTTTAGTGGGATTTCACGTTATGCGATCTTGTGTTAAACGAATAAATTAACTTGATAAGTTTAAACTTTATCGTATCGAAAACTGCCTATACTTCGCCTTAAACGGAATTTCATAAAGAGCGACTTCGCGTTAACGGGGGTTTGACTGTAGAATATGTTAATTAGTAATTGAATTAAACTTAACCATCTCAAACTAAAACAAGAAAGAAAAAAACTTGATGGATTTTAAGATAAATAATAGGCTTAGTGCCGATGTACAGTTTATACGGGGCCTTAAGTCCAAGTGAATTACAATTTTTATTATTATTATTATTATTATTATTTGAGTTAAAAGACATCGATACATCAATACAACTGAAGAACATCAGAATACATCTCTTTTTAGACACGCAGGCGCATGCTCATAGAATGTCTTTCCTGCGCATTCATGGCCAAATGTTAAGTAGGGACCGACACCGTACCACACTTTTGATCAATTGAAAACAATTCCCTTTGGGCTTAAGGCCCATGATAAAAGAAACGGCTCAAGGTCCAAATGTTAATATATCAAGATTTAAACACAGACCAGTCTAAATAGTTAAAGTGCTAATATAGGCATTTTTAAAAGAAACCCATAGTTTGGCCAAAAAAAGATTGCTTTAAAGATAGAACAGATAAGATTGTGATTATATATATAGAATAAGTAAGACTGCAAATATTTGCAAGATTCCAATTGATCTAACTGGTCAGGTTAAAGGTTTATAAAATTTGCCTCTTTTTTTTTTTTTTTAATTCCGTACAATGTTTGCAAAGAAAATTGACAGTCGATTAAGGGTGGATTAGCATATTCTACCTTTTAAATGAGCAAAGAGGACAAGTATTAAAACTATCTAAAAAGTGAAATTCGAAAAGCTTTTGTGCGAAACTAATGTTTTGCATTGGATTTCTCATTAAGACAAGCAGCCGACCAAACGGTATAGTGGTTAGCTTGCTTGCCTCTAGACCGCGAGGTTGCGGGTTCGAGTCCCGTGTTAAGGCATGGGTGTTTGTAAATGTATGTTGGCTTGTCTAACGACGAATGTTTCGGCGCATTATAGCCCTCGTGTTGCTGACGGTGCCAGATAATCTGAAAACAACCAACCATTAAGACAAGCAACTTTTGGGGGGCTGAAGAATTGGTCAGATTTCAAATTACTAATGTCACTGGCAAATCGGGAAAATAGATGACATTGTATTTCTTTAAGACATGCAATTCTTTTGGGGCTGAAGAATTGGTCCGATTTCAAATTACAAATGTCACTGCCAAGTCGGAAAAATAGAGTAGTAATCAGACTGCTTTATGTTTTGGCCGACGAAGTAATGCTTAGAAACATTTGAATTTCTACGACAGTAATAAAAGATCACGGAAACAGTTTGAAGGGGAAAATAATTACTAACATTTATTATTAATCAGGGTGGCTACAAAATATTCAGGAATAAAAGTTCCCCCGACAGATTTCTAAAATATTGCCCGATTTTACGGCCAACTAATTTCAAATTTCCAACTTTTCCAGGTTTTCTATAGATGAGTAGACACGCAGATCAAATAGAACATAAATATATACATAATATGTGAATTTTTTTTTTTAATAGTTTTGACGGTAATGACAAGTTTAAATTATTCCGTAACTTTTAACGATACGATTACACTACAATGCACAATTCCAGCATTTATTATTATTATTATTATTATTATTATTATTATTATTATTATTCAATCCTAAATGTCTTAAAAAGGCCATAAATACAAAAATTTCTGCTCGTTGAAGTCTTTGCAAACTAAGTTCGCTTAGTTTGCAAAGACTTCAACGATGGTTTCAACAATTTTGGTTTATATTCGGCTCGAATTGAATGCGAGAAATGCTAGCCAAAGCGCGATTGAATGACGGCAAGTTGGTTTATTTAGAGTGGCCACAAAACTGGCCATAATTTCCCCGACAGATTTCTAAAAAATTCCCTGATTTTAAAGTAAACTTTTTTTTTTCAAATTTCCCCAATTTTTCCAGATCTATAGACACATAGATCAAATAGAACATGCATGCTAAAGAGATAACATGCCAATTTTTTTTAATTAGCTTTGATGGTAATGGTAAAAGTTTCAATTATTCCACAGCATTAAACTTCCAACGATTACTACAACATATCTTCAGGTAAGTGGTGTTAAAATACGTAAGAACGGGAAAAACATGCCGGAAAATTTCCCTGATTTTCGTGAAATTTTAAAAAGTTCCTTGACATTTCCCTCATTTTTTCCAGAATCAAAAAGCTCCCTGACATTTCCCTGATTTCCAGATTCTGTGGCCACTCTGTTTATTAGTATTCCGTAAAAGCGGCCTTTTAGAGACAGTAACAGCCTCAAAATTTGATAGAATGCATTTCCAGCGGCATCGAACCTATCTGCCAAGTTTCAACCCGATTGGATGACGGCAAGGGGGTTAATTAGGCGTCCGTAGATAATATATAGGATTTAAAAAAAAAAGTGAATCTTTAGGTCTAAGGTCAGATAATCTCTCTGGGGTAAATCTCCAGAATTTTAAAATATTTACAAACCTCTTCTTCGAGTTGCTGCAATCTGGAGGAGAGCTTTGCCTGTTGCAGGTCCCGGGCCGCCATCCTTCCTTCTTCCTAAAAATCAGTTAATCAAACTAAGTACAAGCTCATTTCGTACGTAACATTATTCAAAAGCCATAAAAGGGTGTTGAGAGGAAAAAACAATTTAAACATTTCTGACAATTCCTTTTGAACGATTAAAAACAGAACTAAACATATCACACCACGCCTTTCCTTCTCCCCCCAGTGGTTAGCGTGCTGGCTTCTAGACCGCGAGGTTGCGGGTTCGAGTCCCGTGTAGGCATGGGTGTTTGTAAATGTATGTTGGTTTGTTAAATGACGAAATGTTTCGGCGCATTATAGCCCTCGTGTTGCTGACGGCGCCAGATAATCTGAATACAACCAACCAACCAACCTTCTTCCCCCCCCCCCCCCTCAATTTTTTTTTTTCTTTCTTGTGAATTATCATCGGTTTCAATTCCAAGTCCGGTGCGTCAAGGTGATTTTCGCCAAAAAATGGCAATCCCGACAATTTTTTTTAAGGGCAAGTGAACTGCCTATGGTTGCCATAATTTGGCGCAATTTTATGGAGCAATGATCCGAGAGTGGAGAAAATGTTTTATTAGAACTACGGGCATTAGAAAGTATCTCCCCCTTAAACCTTAATCATTAAAAATTAAAGGGAAACTTTGATTTTTCTAACCTTATTAATTGAAACCCAAGTCTATATTTTTTAAACAGATGTTTTTGCACTTTTGATTCCTCTCCCTAAAAAGTGATCACTTCATGTCATCAACAAAATTGTTGGATTGTACGAGTTATTTCTGATACTTTCATTGTCCTATATTATTAATACTTTGCACTTGAAAGTAAAAATGACGACCAATCAATTTTAGATTAGAATTCAAAGCGCTTAAAATTAGAAGAAAACTGTTTCAGACCAGATTCAGTGGAAGCAGTGGGTTTTCTTAAAAAAATTAGATAGGAATTGTAGGGATGACTTCAAAAATGTCAGGAACGTTTTAGGGATAATTCCTAAAATTTTAGGGATAATTTTTAAAAAATTAGGGACATTTATTTTAAAGCTGACATAGGCTCCTAACACAGATATTCTTTTCAAAGCAAAGCCAATTTTCAAAAAAAAATTGAAAAATTAGTAATTAAAATCTCAAAAAAGATTTTCTCCACTGAAAGATTTTTTTTTTTGGGGGGGGGAAGGGTTGAGGGAGTATACTACTAACCCATTTTAAAAACATAACTGCTTAGTCAACGGGTCGCAATGAGTTTCCTAAAAAAATAAAGTAGGAATTTTAGGGATAATTCTGAAAATTTGTAGGGAAAATTCTTAAAAGTTTAGGGGTACTTCTTAAAATTTTAGGGATGATTCAAAAACATTTTAAGTGTATTTCTTTTGACGCTGATATAGGTTCTTTAACACAGGTATTTTCTTTCCAAAGCTTGTTTCAATACCGGCAAGAAGAAAAAAAAAAAAAGCAGCCAATTTTCAAACAATTGAGCTTCAAACAATTTTTTAGCAAAATAACATTTATATAATTAAACAATTATACTTTTTTGATAAACATACGAATTTAATTACATCCACTTTTCTCGTCTGGAGGAATATCTAGGTTTTTTCGTGAGTTTTGGAGAAAAATCGGGGAATTTTCGAGGTTTTTAATTTTTTTTTTTAGGAACTGTCGAAAAATTTTAATTACAGTTTTAGGAATTTTAGGGAGAAATGAAAATTTAAGGAATATTAGGAATTTTAGGACGAAAGCAACCCCTGCAAATACAATTATAAAATTTCTCCAAACAAAATTAAACTGGAAATAAAAATATTAAAATAAATATATATATTTCGGGCCACTTACTTCCAAAGTTACAAGGGACGCTGCAATCGCCTCTTGAAGTCTAAGGGAAAAGTATTATAAGTAAGAAATATACATATATGCAAATAGAAAAAGTTAAAAAATAAAATTTAAAAAAAAAACACTTAGAAAAAATTGTCTTGTTAGAAAGTTGTTTGCACATGGCGCAGAGCTTTTTGAATTCGTGTAAACTTCTGAAACAGTTACTATTTTTTTTTTTTTTTTATTTAATTCTTCTAAGTTGCTTAGTGGGGAACTAGATATGTATTTAAAAAAAAAAAAAAAAATTAACTTTTGGTAGAACAAGAATAGGGATTGGGATAAACAGTAAAAATACAACAAAGCTCGAGCACAAAACTTCAGCCAAATGAGCCTTAATTTTTTTTTTTTTTTTTTCTTTAATCATATGTTAAAATGGTTCACCCCTCCCCCTCTCTCTTTACCATTATTATCAATAACCATGGAAGAGATAATATAAAAATAATAAAACACCACAGGGTTAACAAAAAATCCAGAAAAAAAAGTTCCCCGATTTCTTTGATCAATTTCTAAAAAAAAAATCCAATTTTAACTGATCAATCGATTTTATTTACGACTGAATAATCAACTAATTTTACGAGATATTTTTTTTTTTTTTTAAACAAATTTCTTCAGTTCTTTCAGGTTTTTCAGATCTGTAGACACCTTGATCAAACTTCCTGACATTTTCCTGATTTCCAGGATCGGTGGCCACTCCGCACCATAAGGCCAGAAAAGCACGCACGACAAAAATAACGTAACAAAGATATCCCTCTGCCTCTCACAAGGGGCGGGGCTTACGCATCAAACCGATCAACAAACAAGCTGATTACCTTTGCTCCTCCTCCTCGATGGTTGAGAAAGTGCGAGGTTTGATGGGAGATGGGGAGACATCTGAAAGAGAAATTGGTAGAGGTAAGAGAGAGGTGTTTCCAAGTCGGAAAAAAATTATGACACAGCATTTTAGTTTCTTCAAATTTTAAAAAGATCACGACGATAGATGCGCGAAAGAGACGAAAAGTCGTTTGTTTTTGCAAAGAGATAATCCTATAACATTTTCTAGTCAATTAAAATTAAAAAAACAAAAAAAAAAATCAGTTCAATTCCTTTATTTGCATCGCCAATTTTTAAATTCATTAACAAAGTGCCGTTCCTGTTGCCATCAGCGTCTACTTTTATATATTAAAAACACCTCTATCGGTAGAATATCCTGTAATTATCTATGTATAACTGCTTATTAAGTAAATATATGGTGTGTAACCAGCGTGAACAAAAGATCTCGGGGTAAATTTTAAACTTGCTTTTAATTGCAGTTACTAAAGGACAAACAAACATTTAGATTTAAACAATTGATACAAACAGTACATTAGGGTACAATACAAAAGGAAACATTGAATTTAATAGGGAAATACCTGAATCATAATTAAATCGTGGAAAGATAGACAACACGTCTTCACTGATAAATGAATCCTTTCTCTCTGGTCAAAAAAGTAAAAACATAATTATCCACTTATTAAGTTGAGGGTGTGAAGGAGGGGGCTCCATCTTTATTCATACTTTAAAGAGTCTGTTATATCTTTTCAAAATGTATTCATTAAAAAATGAATGTGATTTCAGGCACTCGTATCCAAATATCCTTTATTCTGATTAAAACAATTTATTTTATTAAAAACAATTTATTTTATTATTTATTTTTTTAAATAATTTTGGCAACAGGAAAGAGTTTCTTCAACGATCAGTTAAATGATATTTCATTGCGATTGGCTGACGGCAAGTTGGTTTACTAGTATTCCGTAAAAGCGACCTTTTAGTGACAGCGACAACCCCCCAAAATTTTATATAATACATTGTCATCAACATCGAATCTATCTGCCAAGTTTCAGCTCGATTGGATCAAGGCAATTGGGTTAATTAGGCCGTCGCAGATTTTCCTATCCATCGACACAAAATCAAAAATAAAAAGGATTTATAAGTAGTAGATGGGTTGATACTTGTGGGAAATTAGTAATAAGATACGAAAATTTTGAGAAGCATTTAAAATGATTTAATTATGCTGTTGGTACGAACTTGTCATGGCATTGCATGTAAACATGAAATTTTACAAAACCGGTTAATAGCTAAATAGAGCTTTTACATTTTTTATACAGGTGGACATAAAACTCAGGAAAAAAAGTTCCCTGGTAAATACCCTGATTTCCTTGACAAATTTCGAAAAAATTCCCTGACTTTACGTTACACTTTTTTTCAAATTTCCCCTATTTTTACAGATCTATAGACACATTGTTCAAATAGAACATGTACGCTAAAGAGATAACATGCCAATTTTTTAAAAATGGTTTTTGTGGTAATGAAAAGTTTAAATTATTCCGTAACATTAAACTTCTAACGATTACTACAACAAATCTTCGGGTAAGTGTCGCCAAAATTCTGAAGAACGGGAAAACATGCCTGAAAATTTCCCTGATTTCCAGGTTTTCCCGGTTCTGTTGCCACTCTGTATGACGAGAAAAAAAGTGATTTTGTGAAATTTTCCGTTTAAATGTGTCAACAAAAACGGTATATCACTTTTTTTTTTTTTAATCTAAGAGTTCAATAAAGTTAAATATATATATGTATACACTTACTCTTTCTTCGTTTGTTGGTAATTCCCCAACTGGATTGGGAATCCTAAAAGAAGAAACGAAATAATGATGAGTAAAATTTAATTTGGGTAAAATTTAACTTTCTGAAAAAAAGAATGCAGCACTTTAAATGGGTATAATTTAAAAATGCATGTACCCAATGTGTGATTTTTTTTATTTTTTTTCCTTTTTTTTCCATTTTGAAACAGGAATGAGTTTCAAAGAGACGATTTATCAAGAAAAAATAATGCACATAATGAGTAAGAGTTTCCGATTTTACATTTAGTATTTCTCAATACTGTTAAGAGATGGGGCAACTAGAGTCCCATCTATTGGTTTGTAACATGTTATGAGCTCTGTCAAGATTCTGCTTGGACAAAAAATTATTTTGCACTTCCGAATTTAATATAAAACATAAAACAATTGTTAGCAATAAAAAAAAATGATTTTTTTCTAGCAGAAATTCAAAAACAAATTTGACCACGAAATTGGTAATAGATAATATCACAGAGCATGCATTTAAAATAATTTTTTAAACATCCCGCAAATAAACAATTGCAGGGTAGTAACAGGATTTGAGAAGCAAAATTCCCTAACATTTTCCTAATTTCCAGAAAATTCTCTTAAAAATTCCCTGATGTTTATCTCTGCCGACGTTATCGTTTAATTCTGCATAGTTAAAGTATAATTGCACAAAAATATAAATGTACGCTAAAAATCAAAACAAGCATCTTTAGACCATGAAAAAGAACGGAAAACATTAATTAAAAATTACAAAATTCACATAAAACAATTCACCAACTACACTCATACTTGCTAACTACAAGGAAAAACAAAGCCAGTACAATACTTTTCTTTTTAATCTAAAAAATAACACGAATAAAAGAGGTTATTCTTTAATATAAGTCATAGGTTATAGTATGCTGTTCATAGTACACATTTCAACACTGTCCTAAATGTTTACTAAACTTGAGCATGCATGAAACTTAAAAGAATTAGTATTTTGCTATTCAGTCACAAATTTCACTAGGCACATATCTTTTATAAAATTCTTTTGGATATTGAAATCGACAAAATATAAACGACAGATATTGAATGAAAGAAAAAGCCTGAAATCACAGCTTCTTATAAAACTAATTACTCATAAATGCATAGAAATAAAATTTTGCACAGTAAAAATATATCAAACCACAAAAGAACATATTAAATGAGGCAAAAAAATCGTTTTTTTTAAATACGACAAGCATAGAGGGTTTATACTTTTTTGGCAGAAAAAACAATGCAAGGACTTTAAAAAAAAAAAATTCAAATGGCTCTTAACCAGAATGCATGCACACATTAAAATTTATTTATTTTTTTGTGTTTATTGGATGAGGAGAATATTACAATTCTTAATTTGATTTATAGTATTCAAAAGATAAATCAAAGCCATAAATCACTTTTTTTTTGTTTAGTAAAATGCAAAAATAAAAATATATATAAAAAAAAAGATTAAGAACAGAATCTAGGCCTTCTCACTTACGGATGACTATATAGACACATCTGTAACACAGCGCTGTAAAGGGTTAATAAAAACGAAAAAATCTGATGGAATCAATTAGAAACATTAAGGAATTTAAGGTTCTGTTGACAAAAAACACAAGGCAAGAAGAAAAATAATCTTGTCTGTAAAGGATGCCAGTCAGTCAGATTAAAGTAGGAGGTTTTTTTTTTTTTTTTTTTTTTTTTCTTCACAATAAGACGTCGGCTTCTGAGTTATAGGATAACCAAAAATCTAACAGAGATAATACGCAAAAAATTGTTCCAGGCACAACAATGAATATCAACAGACGGGAGTGAGTGGATTGGCCGGTTTCGCTCAGCTGCTGAATATAGAAAAGGGTCGAAAGCGTAGTACTCCCAAATCGACCAACTAGCCAGATATTGAGGGGGCCAATTCATTTGAAAACTACTTTCTATAACCACCTTGACATTTGGAGAATTAAAAACTCGAAAGTAGCATCTAGTATGTTTTATATCTGAAAACCCTACGTCAATGCAGTGGCTCCACCTGGTTTTGTCTTTTGCGATTTCAATTTTCATTTATAATAGATAAGACATTAAATGAAAACATTTCAAGTCATTTCACAAAGTGATCTTTTTTTTGTACCTATACTCACCAAATGTCAAGGTGGTTATAGAAAGTATTAGTTAGGACTTCCTCTAAAAGGAATAAAGAATACAGAATTTCAAATATATATTTACAGGGTGGCCACAAAATTCAAGAAAAAAAGTTCCCTGATTTCCCTGACAGATTTCTACAAAATTCCATGATTTTAGGGCAAACTTTTTTCAAATTTCCCCAATTTTCTTAGTTTTTCCAGATGTCTAGACACCCTGATCAAATAGAACATGTATGCTAAACAGATAATATGCAATTTTTAAAAAAAAAAATAGTTTTGCTGGTAATGAAAAGTTTAAATTATTCCGTAACATTAAACTTCTAATGGCTTACCACCACAAATCTCCATGTAAATAACGCCAAAATATGGATGAACGTGCCTTAAACGATACAAAATTTCCCTGATGTTCATGCAATTTTAAAAAAGTTCCCTGATTTTTTTCCAGAATCAGAAAGCTCCCTGACATTTCCCCGATTTCCAGGTTTTCCCGTTTCTGTGGCCCCTCTGTATATAAATATAAATGCCAAGTTTTTAGTAACTACCTCCTCCGATTCATCATCCCACATCTCTGTCACGTTCGGGTGTGGTCGCGTTCGGGTTGGAGCTGCCTGTTGTCTTTTTACTGCCTAAAAAAAAAAAAAAAAAAAAAAATTGGTACAAATCAGTAATCAAACAAGAAATGTAGGGAGCTTGACATTTCATGCAAGAATTTCACAAAAAGCTCTATATATCAGAACTTAAGCTCTGTAGGGAAAAACAATCAGAACTTTCCCGCTCACCCGATGAATGTGTGGTTAGAGCTCTGGCCCTGCCTGTCAAAAGGCACCGGGTTCAGATCTTGGGGTTTAGCATGGACGTTTGATGTGGCTCGGAATCGACGTTAAGCTGTAGGCCTACTTAAATGTTATTGTACACAAAAAAAGGTCGTTGGGCGTACAAACCAACCAATCTCACAATTCCTTTTAAACCATCAAAAGAGAAGTTTAAGAAAATGCTTGTCGCTAATTCTCAAAATAGAATTAATCTGCAACTAAGAAAGGCTTTTTAAAAAAAATATATATATCGGTTACGTACCTCATTTCTGGCAGTGATAACAGACAGCTCAAGAGCTTGTTGAAGCTCTCTGTTGGGGGGAAGAAAAAAAATGTATTTAAGCAAGATATATATTTTAATGAAGAAGATTAAAAATATACATAACACTTTACAGAAAAAATTCATATGGACACAGTAAAACTCTTTACTGACTTGGTGCAGAGGTAAAAACAGTCAAATTGTAAAAAAAAAAAAAAAAAGAAAAAAAAAAGAAAAAAAGAAAAAAAAAAGGGAAAATATACGTAGCGTTATTTTGAACTACAAAAATAGCTTAACAAGACTATAATTATGTACTAATGTGTGTACAGATATTCGTGCAGCCAGAAACTTTTTCTGAGGGGGTTTTAGACTAGTTTAGTTTGATAAAGCCCTATTAAGTGCACTAAAAACACTAAAATTGTAGAAAAAGCGGAACTTCCAAAAGAAAAAAAAAAGTGGAAAATTTTCCGCCCATGTTGGTGCGAGTTTCTGAACCACAGTTATTAAAACCAAGTTATTTTTTTTTTTAAAAGTTTACTTCATACTACATTTTTATAGAAAATTAGCATTATTAAAAGTCTACCTTTAGATGGAATAGTAATCGGGATTGGCCAAACCAGTAAAATTACAATACTGAATGCAAAATGAACTGCAAAATATCTTTAAAATATAATTTCTTTTTTTTTTAGCCAAATACTAAGATGGTTACAAACAATGACGATGGTAAGGGTTCATCTGCTACAACCCCTACCCTCCATTATCTTGTACCATAATAATAATAAAATAACATTATACGTATATTGCACAACTCCAATTAGT
The DNA here is from genome assembly GCA_963978545.1 of Linyphia triangularis. Lineage (NCBI taxonomy): Eukaryota > Metazoa > Arthropoda > Arachnida > Araneae > Linyphiidae > Linyphia > Linyphia triangularis. Next base: position 4,037,071 of record OZ021728.1, read on the forward strand.
TGGCCGAGGGGAAAGCACATACAAACCGATTTGCTCACAGTAGAAAAAGGTCAGAATCATCGTACGTCCATATAGGCCATCTATACCACGGGACAACATTACTTGAGCCTTAAGTATACGCTGGAGGATGTATCCTTCCTCTTAAAGATATAGTTCCGGACAAATCACAACTTTTTATAGTAATATTGATAACCTGCGCAAATAGTTTTGTATTAAACTGAAATATATGTTGATAACGAACAGAAAATAAGCGCTTTTAAATTTAAATTAATGTTTTACTTTTCCAACCACTGATAGTATAAGAGTTTTAACGAATCGGCCACACATCGTTCCATCCAATCAGGACACAGTAAAACCGGTTCACACATCGTTGAAGCGTATTCAATGAGCTCAAGTAAGCTTGTCCCAATGTATAGCCAATTTTTTTTTTTTTAGAAAGTATTGAAAAATGTGAATACAATTTCAGGGAGAAACAAAAATGTAAGGAATTGTAGGGCGATATTACCTGGCCTCTATACTCCTTGGGGATAGAGGGCGATTTTCTACCACGCCTTCTGAAAGAGAAATTGGTGAGAGACGTTTCAAGGAACAGAGGATACAACATTTTAATATCGCCATTTTTTTTTTTTTTTTTTTTTTTTTTTTTGTAGGCATCATATAAGCAGGCGGTGCCGTGAATTTTCAAAAAAAGAAAGAAAAAAAATTTAGGTAGCAATTTTAGGGATAACTCTTAAAACTTTAGGGATAATTCACAAAATTCGAGGTATAATTCAAAAACTTTTAGGGATATATCTTTTGAAGCTGATATTAGGCTCCTAACGCAGTTCTTTCCATAACTAATTCTTTCCAACTCTTGTTTCACTACCGGCAAAAAAACTGCCTAATAATTTCAAAAAAATTGAAAGTCAAACAACTTTTTAGCAAAATTTCAGTTATATAATTAAAAACAATTAGCTATTTTGACAAACACGTGAATTTAATTAATTCCATTTTTCTTCATCTGGAGAAATATCTTTTTTCTTTTTTCTTTTCGCGAGCTTTGGAGAAAAATCCGCGAATTTCCAGGTTTTCAATATATATTTTTCGATAATTCCTTAAAAAAAATTGAAGTACAATTTTAGGGAGAAACAAAAGTATAAAGGAATACTATGAATTTTGGGGTGAATGCGATTCCTGAAAATGGTATAAGATGGATTTGTGAAAGAGGCTGATCAATTTGTTTGTGGACTGAACAGGGTTCCCACTAAAAAGAAAATCAATGACTTTTCAAGGACTAAATAATATTTTTAAGGACCTTCGAAAATTTGTTTTCCTGCATCAGGTGCTTAATATGCGACTTTACAGTTGCTTTGCCCAGAATGTAAATGTCAAAATCTTTCATGCACAATTTGTATTTGGCCTTATAAACCGACTTTGATGATGAGCTTTGATTTTTTTTTGGCTCGCAAAACTTAAAACACCAATCTCGCATATTGTTTGTCTCACAGAACACAACTAAAACCATTCGATTTCTGCTCCACCAAATACAAACAAAACGATGAACAAATTGATTGCATGCGTAATACGAATAATACACCAAAATTTTTTGGTGCGGCACGGATAAAATGACTTTTAAGGACCTCTAGGCATTTTTAAGTACTTTTTTAAGCCTCTGAGCATTTTCAGGTACTTTTTAAGGCCTGGAAAACAAGTTAAAAATATATTAAGCACTTTTAATAAGGATGGGAACTCTGCTGAATCAGATCATTGTTGCAATCGAAGTTTTATTAACACAATCAAGAAAATTACGCTACTGAAGATAGTTCGGAAAGGAACAAGATTTAGAATACATGCTTGCGGGATTTGTTAGGTTATCAGGTACACGATTCTAGAGCTGAACTTTTAAAAAAGGATTTATTTCTAGTGGCAGAACAAAATTAAGGTATCTTATTAAAGGCATACACGATATTGGAAAAACTGCATAATAATAAAAATAGCGCTTTTCAATTATTATTATTATTATTATTATTATTATTATTATTATTATTATTATTATTATTATTATTATTATTATTATTTTTTTTTTTTTTTTTTTTTTTTTTTTTTTTTTTTTTTTAAAGGCAGTTTTAACTATTTTAGACTTTTATACACTTTTAAATGTGACAATTTTACAGTTGACCCTATCACTTATGGGAACTAATCGCCGCCACTGACCAAAAAATCAATAAATGTTGAATATCTATATCCAAGCTAACAAGTTAAGCATACAATAATATAACCCAGAAAAAGTTTTAAATGTAAATACTTTATATGTATTGCCACTTTTAAATATCTATTAACACAGCCCCCTTTCGATTTCCAACGTGATGTGCTAGGTGTTAACATCTAATTTTAAAATCAACATATGCGGTAAACTACTTTTGAAAATTTATTCATTAAAAATGTTTGGGAATTTATGCACTCACAACCAAATATCTTTTACTTATTCTGATTAAAAAAAATTTATTCTTTATTTACTAAAACAATTTTTGTCACAGGAGAGAGTTTCTTCAATGATTGGTTAAATGCTATTTCAGGAAGATTGGATGACGCCAAGTTGGTTTATTAGTATTTCGTAAAAGCGATCTTTTAATGATATTGACAGCCACCAAAATTTGATAGATTGTACTGTCATCGACAGAGAACCTATCTACCCAAGATTCAGCCCGATTGGATGACAGCAAGGGGGTTTTTGCCCGCCATCGACATACCCACACAAAATCGAAGTTAATATAAAGGGTTTTAAAAAGACTTGAAATCATAAATGCTTGCCAAAAATTCTACTTTGGGGCTATACTATGCAGACAGAATTGAAACAGGCTGGCCACAAAATTCAAGGAAAAAAGTTCCCTGATAATTCCCCGACAGATTTCTAAAAAATTCTCTGATTTTAGGGCAAACTTTTTTTCAAATTTCCTCAATTTTCCTTATGTTTTCCAGATGTCTAGACAGCCTGATCAAATAGAACACTTACGCTTAAGAGATAATAGGCAATTTTTTAAGAAATAGTTTTGCTGGTAATGAAAAGTTTAAATTATTCCGTAACATTAAACTTCTAATGGTTTACCACTACAAATCACCATAAAAAATAGCGCCAAAATATGGATGAAAGTGCCTTAAACAATACAAAATTTCCCTGATTTCCAGGTTTTCCCGGTTCTGTGAAATGAAAGATCTGGTCTTACCTGAGGCGGGAGACTCTGGCAACACCTCTATAACCTCCAAAGGAGAAGAGGAGCGGCATGGTTGGTTTCGAGGCCTCTTCATCGGCCTCCTGGCTGCCACAGCTACGGCTAAAAGTGAAATGAAAATAATTGTGTGAATATGAGAATATAGTACCGAGTTTCGTGCAATTCAAGAACTCTTTTATTCCCTTTTCCCTTCAAATAATCCTCATGACTAAGCTTAATTATTGAGTAACATAAAAGGCTCGTTAGTAGTTCTAGTAGTTGTAATGAAGAGAATAGTTTTCTACTAATAGTTTTATCTTCTTCGAGCTTATACTTGAGGTCATTGAATACGCTACAACGATGTGTGAACCGGTTTTACTAAGACCTGATTGACTGATTGGAGCAGTGTGTGGCCGATTCATTAAAACTCTTATAGTATCCGTGGTTAGAAAAGTAAAATATTAAATAAAATTTAAACTTAAAAGCGTTTATTTTTTTGTGTGGTTGTAATCAACATATATTTAAGTTTAATACAAAAATATGTGCGCGGGTTATTAATGTTACAGTAAAATTTGTGATTTGTCCAGAACTATATCTTTACGAGGAAGAATCTGTTTTACAGCTCAACAGTGGTAGAAGTGGGAAAAGAAAAGTGTGTGTGGGGGGGGGGGGGGGATGTCCAAAAGTTGGTGACAAGTGCATCCCTCTCCCCACCATAAATTTTATAATTTCGCATTTTACAATAAAAATATTAACTAGTAAGGAAATAATTTATGCTTCCTAACACTAACATTGACCAAAGGTACAAAATGTATTGTTGTTTTAATTAATATTCTTTGATTTAGTTTTTTTTTTTAGTTGGAAATAAGAGATAAAGTGAACTAATAATTCAACATTATATACATAACTGGTTATTTAAATTTAGTGATTCCAAATGTGCATACTTTCTTGAAATTAAATTATAGAGAACTCTAAAAGTCTCTTCTTTTAAATAGCTCGTCCTTATATAAGACAAGAATAGAAATTTCCTCCAAAACATTCCAAAAAAAAGTTCCTCCAAAGTTAAAAGTTGACGAAATGAACATTATTTGAAAATAAAAATACTTATATCTTTATACAAAGTAGTATAATACATATTTATAATAGTATGATATATATAACATAACCATTTTTTTTTTTTTTTTTAACATTTCAAAACTTTAAATCACTTTTTCTCAGTGTCACTACATTTAAAATTTAACGTTATTATTCCTTTAGTAGTTTTCAGATTGACTAAATATTTTTAAAAGTGAGATTTAGAGGGGATGGATTTCAGTGGTTTTAGAAGCGGGAGGGGGGGGGGGGGATGCGTGAGTATTTTCTTGAAAAGTGAGGAGACGCATCAGCCGGCGTCTACCCACACTTCTAGCATTGCAGCTCAAGGTTTTCAGTTTTCTCCTACTCACTCGTGGGATCTAATCGTCACAAAAAGTGGAGGAGGGAATGCAGGGGGCCGAGTAAGTTTTCTAAGAAATTAGGTAGGAATTTTATGGACAATTGCAAAAATTTCAGGAACACATTGAGGTATATTTGTTTTGAAGCTGACATATAGGCTCCTAAAACAAGACATATTCTTTCGAAAACTTGTTCCAATACCACAATTTCAAAAAATTTTCCAAAACAATTTAAAGTCAAACAGCTTTTTAACGAAACAACAGTTACATATAATTAAACAACTACACTATTCTGACAAACATGCGAATTTATGGGGGGATATCGGGGGGGGGGGGGGGGAGGGGGAGAGGATTTTGCCGTTTTTTGGAAGAAATTTTTTTGGAATTATCAAAAAATGTAAGTGCAATTTTAGAGGGAATGCGACTCCTGGTAATGCATCCGTTGATCAGCATTGAAATTATTGCGCAAAGCCCTGATCTTACCTGGTGACTCTTGCGCCATCATTTCTTCCTTCACAAGCCTTTGCAGGCCACCTTCTTCAGTCTGCACCACCTCTGTGACAATCACTCCTGGTGATACAGGTGGTGCATGGTAAGTGTATTCTATGAGGAGGTCGCTGCTTGGTGGCGTACCTCCTTCTTCCTCCTCCCTCCTCACTTTCTTGGTAGGCCTTTTTGGCGAGGCTAAAATTGAAATAAACGCAGGAGTTTAAAAAGACATAATGCGAGTAAGTCATCATTTCTTTATACTCGCTTTGTTACAATCTTCTAGTAACAGTCTGTATGAAACATTGACATTTGGTGAATAAGAAGATCACCTTATGAAATGACATAAATTGTTTTCGTTTAGGGTCCTGGGACTCAAAATTCTAAAATCTTTATAATTATTTTTCTGAAATTTTTTATATAGTAATGTATGATGCTGTAAAACTTTAAAAACTACTTTAAATTTTCATTTTGAAAATATATATATATTTTTTTTTAAATTAAAAAAACTTCAAAATTTTGATATTTCCTAAATTTGATATATCTAAAAAACTTTTTTTAAAAATCACTTCATTTTTGCACTTGCTACTTCTTATAATTCATTTCAAAAATTGTCTTCATGATTTTTCAATAAAGTAATTAGAAAAAATAATACAATAATAAAAAAAAAATTGTGCAAAAACTATTATGTATAAAATCCATAGTATGCTAAGCTCCAAAAGCTTTTTTTTTTTTTTTAAAGTTAAATAAAAAAAAAACAAACATAATTCATGAAGACAAATTAAAGAAGTATATATAAAAAATAATTGTGAAAAGTTTCATAGATTTATATCGAGTAATTTTTAAGTTATATTCATTTAAACTCAAAAAAATTGACAAAAAGCCATCACAGAGAAAAACAGTTTCAAAGTTTCAAGATAGCATGTCTGAGATACAGTTGTCATGTAACAAAAACTTAAAATATTTTAAGTTCTACTAGCGATAGAAACAACATTTTTATGCCACTTCGTTTAAAAATATTTGCATTATTTTTTACTATAATAATTTATTTTTTTTGTGGAGAATTTTGAAAATTTTGAGTCCCAGACCCCCTTATCTATTATAAAGGAACATTGAAATAGCAATGGACAAAACCAGGTGGAGCCACTGCATAAGCTCCACGTAGGAATTTCAAATATAAAATAAAATATAATAGAAGCTTTTTTTTTTCTTCTTTTTTTTTTTATTAGAGTTTTTTTTTTTTTTTTATTTTGTCATTTTATTAGGTGATCATTTTTCTTCTTTACAAAGGTTTTATACCTAGTAGTTTCAAAATGCCCTCTGCTAGAAGATTGTAACATAGCAAGTATAGGACTTTCTCTTAAGAAAAGAACACTTTTTATTATCGTTCCTTTTTGATGTCTTCATGCAGGGTGAACACAAAATTCAGAAAAAAAGTTCCTTGATAGTTCCCTGATATATTTCTAAGAAATCCCCTGATTTTACGGCAAAGTTATTCCCCAACTTTTCCAATTGCGTAGACACCCTGACCAAATAGAACATGTATGCTAAGGAGGTAATAGGCCAATTTTATAAAAATAGTTATGAAAAGCAGCAAAATATTGCATATTCAATCCAACATATTTCACCTTAAGACCAAAACTTTATTCCCACCAAATCGTTATCTTGAAATAGCATTTACTTCGTAATATCACGCTCCCACCTTTCTACAGATCCTCTGACGTCCAATATTACTCACGAGACTGAAAAAATTATTTTCAGTAAAAAGTATTTGATGTTAAAAAGATTTGGTCTTAGGGTGCAATATGTTTAATTGGTATAATAAGTTCCCAAAGAGCTCAAAAGATGATTAAATTCGACTTTTTTTATTGTAATTACATTAATTTTATCTAGGCAAGTCTTTAATTGTGAAATATTAGTTTTTTAAATAGTGTTTGTTGATATTTATGACAAACTTCATTCCACTTTTGCTTTGGATAACCGATTAAAAATTATGAATATCGCTCCTAAAAAGTAAGCCAGATCACATCTCTAATTCCAAATTTCATCAACCATATGTGGGATGCTTCTACGATAACCATTGTGGTAAGATTTAAATGTATTGGAAACTTTATATCACTTGCAAACAGTTCAAAAGATGGGACGAGCAATTTAGTCACTAGAATTCATCAAGAAACTCATGTTAAGTATGAGAATACAGTGCCAAGTAAACACCGATGACAGGGGAGATCATATCTACACTAAAGGTCAACTCCTTGATTTGCGTGATTTTTAATGTGGATGCATTCGTAGAACTGCACACTAATGCAATGGTGTTCCATTGTTTTGCATATGCCCCCACTGTACAATTTGCATTTCAATTTGCGACCGAATTATTATACTTATAGAAAAAGATGTCTCTGATGTGAATTTTATGTGTCTATATGCTGAAGTTATTAGGTTTGGTTTGTTTGTGCGACCTATATACTTTTGCACAATAACGGCTAATCAGGGCAGGGTTCTACAGCTTAAAGTGGTACGAACCACAACGAACATCCATGCCTAGCCTGGGATTGGAACCCGGCACCTGCGGCATACGAAACCAGAGCGCTAACCACACAGCCATCAGGTGGGAAAAATTATTAGGGAAAATCTCTATCCTTTGATTTTGCAGACCAGTGTAAAAAGAACTTGTTTGTAGTATAAGGAATAATAAGCATCGTACTCATACTGAGAAGAATAGTTCCTCTATGCTACTTAAACTTCTTTCCAAAGAAGGGCAACTACGAAAACCGGAAGGTATACAAAATCTTAGTACAAGGGGCGCAGTGACTTTTCGAAAAAAATTTAGGTTAGAATTTCAGGGATAATTCCGAAAATTTCAAGGATATTTCTAAAAATTATAGGGATATTCTTTCAATTTTAGTGATAATTCTTTAAATTTTAGTAATAATTCAAAAATATTTAGGGATATTTCTTCAGAAGCTATAATGGGGAAAGAAGAAAAAAGGTTTTAAAATAAATTGAACGCCAAATTTTTTTTTACCAAAATAACAATTATATAATTAAACTAAAAAAATTTATGTAAAATTTTAGAAATTTTAGGAAGAAACGAAAATTTAAGGAATAGTAGGAATTTTAGATCGAATGAAACTCTTGTTAATATTATTTGGATCAACCTAACTTGGTACTAAGTACTGATTAGATGCGACTTTTTTGTTGCCAATCGAAGAGTCCAGTTAATGTGCGTGTTTACAGCAGGTATTTGGTGGGATGACTTAATGCATAAATTATTTTCATTTAATGTCCATCCTTTAAAAATGAAAATTTAAATAGCAAAAGACAAAACTAGATGGCGCCACTGCATAGGCTCCACGTAGGAATTTCAAACGTAAAATGTATTAGACGCTAAATCCGAATTTTTAATTTACGTCTTTTCACGAAGTGATCATTTTCGTAGCTACTCACTAAATGTCAAAGTGGTTACAGAAAGTAGTTTCTAAATGCACTGGGCTAAAAGAGCGTAACTTAGCGAATACAGGGCCCTTACTATGAGTTCCTCTTCAATCAATTGATATTCAATTACTCTTTCAAGAGGACCTCAAAATAATAATAATAATGTTAGCAAAAGATTCAAGAAATTCAAATTTATGAGATTTTTCAATGACTCAAAAAACCTGCTTTTTTTATAAAAAAAAGTGTGGAGGAAACAGTCCACATTCTTGTTTTATTTATCACACTTTTTGAGTATTTTTACGATTTTAATTCAAATTGCTAATTGAAAAATACAATTTGACTGTTTTTGCCCACAGAGTTGTTGTCATTTTTTTTTTTTTTTTTTCAAGTAGTTTATTTTATTTCTCACATCACAGGGTCATCTGTAACCATAATTATTAAAAAAATATTTAGTGTTATTTTCTTTAAAAGCTCACTCTAGTAAAATAACAAAGTGTTTATTTTAGAAATAAAAAATGACAATTGAACATGACTTGTATTAGAACTTACGAGTCCTCTAAATCAAAATACTGATATTCCTCATCCTGGATAAACAGGATGGCCACAAAATATAGGGGGGGGGGGGGGAAATACCCGGATTTCCATGACAGATTTCTAACAAATTCCCTCATTTTACGTTTTTTTTTTTTTTTTTTTTCCCTAACTTTTCCAGGTTTTCCAAATATGCAGATACCCTGATCAATAATAGCATGTACGCTTAAGGTGTAATATACAAAAGCTTCAATTATTCCGCAACAATAAACTGCCAACGATTACCACCATCAAAATTTTCCAGGTAAATGGCGCCAAAATACAGATGAACTGGGTTGATTGGTTGTTTTCAGATTATCTGGCGCCGTCAGCAATACGAGGGCTATAATGCGCCGAAACATTCGTCATTAGACAAGCCAACATACATTTACAAACACCCATGCCTAACACGGGACTCGGAACCCGCAACCTCGCAGTCTAGAAGCTAGCACGCTAACCACTATACCGTTTAGTCAAATGAACTGGGAACAAGGGCGGATCCAGATTTTTTTTTTTACGGAGAGGGCGATGGCTGTTGAATAGCTTAGGTAAATTTTGTTGCCCACAAATTACATTACAATACCAAGGGATAATTTAACTTTGATTGTACAGAATATGTTATAAAGAGGTAAAAAGTCTCAATAACACAAAGGCAATGCGGTTGGCTACGTGTGAATTTACGACAATAAATGACATTTGACAACAACTATTTGATTCAGGTAAATTACTCTTAAATATGATAGGCAGAACAATCTAACAACGAGAACATTTATTTTGAAAATACTCAGTGCGGATTCGTCAAATCTTGATTGATCACATCCAAAGACTGAGAGCAGCGCACGTTAAACGTGAGCGGTCCATGAATAACGGCCGCCCCTCGCTGGATCCGCCCCTGTCCCGCCCTCTGGAAGGCCGCCCCTGTCTGGGAAACGTACCAACAAAACAATGATAGAAAATTTCCCTGATTTTCGTGAAATTTAGAAAAGTTCCCTGACATTTCCTTGATTTTTTTTTTTTCTAAATCAGAAATTTACCTGACACTTCCCCGATTTTCAGGTTCTGTGGCCACTCTGAAATAAGGTCCCATTGTTGTGGATGTTTTTTTTATTTATTTTTTTATAGTTTTTCCGGTGGGACAGGTTTAAAATCACTACTCAATAAAATAAAAAATTGGAAAAATAAAAAATGCTAAATACAAAAAGTTAAGATCTTATTCCCGATTTTCCCTACTTCTTAATATAGTCACAATTATGATATTTAGTACAAATGTCATGGATATAGTAATTTTAAGGGATTCAACTAGGAATATTTCAATATCCCACTTCCAATATATTAAATATACTATAACCACCTTGACATTTTGTGAGTAGATAACTCTGAAATTGGCATAAATATCAATAAAGGCAAGCAGAGATTAACTTAACTTTTTCGATCTCGGAATAACTAAGTTAAAGGGGTTAAAAATGGATATACAATTTCAAATGAGGAATATTCAAATGTCCTACTACTAATATAGCCATAACTCTTAAATTTAGTGCAAATGTTAATATTTCTTAAATTATTTTGATGTTAAACATAAATGTTTTAGATTATTCAATTCCATGACATATACAAATTAACTGCTAATTGTTCTTTTGTTTATTTGTTTTTGTTGGCATAAATGTAAGCCCCCGTTTGACTAATTTTAAGGGATTCAACTAGGAATATTTCCAGCATATTAAATATACTATAACCACCTTGACATTTTGTGAGTAGATAACTCTGAAATTGGCATAAATATCAATAAAGGCAAGCAGAGATTAACTTAACTTTATCGATCTCGGAATAACTAAGTTAAAGGGGTTAAAAATAGATATACAATTTCAAATGAGGAATATTCAAATGTCCTATTTCTAATACAACCATAACTCTTAAGTTTAGTGCATTTTTTAAATTTATTTAGATGTTAAACAGAAATAATGTTTTAGATTATTTAATTCCATAACCAGATACGAATTAACTGCTATTTGTTCTTTTGTTTGTTTGTTTTTGTTAGCAAGGGACTATTTAGCAGTTATGATTTTGCTTAACCATTAATGGATTGCTCTAAATATAGAACATATATAGGATAGTCTAAATATAGGGTAATATAAAATAAAATGCTCTAAATGTAGAATACAAATACAAACACATACTATTACACATTAATACTAATTAATCACCAATAAGTCGTAGAAAAAGATAGAGATGAATGAAGCATAGATGAATGTCTTTTAATTCCTAAAATTTTCTAGCGAAGCAAGAATATTCAGCTGGTATTTTAATTAAATTTTAACCGATTATTCGCAACAACTTTGAAAATAGGTTACGTGTAAGTATTTAAAAAGATTATTTACAACAATTAGTAACAATAATGTTAAAATAAAGTTAAGGGTGCACGGTACTGCATTTCGAGGCTTTTGTAGAACCATATTGAAACAGTGCAATAGCTGCATACACAATAAAATTTCAGTGCAAAATGGATCCATTTTATTTTCTAAAATTCTATTGCCAAATGTACACTTTGCCCATGCCCCAAATAAATTTAAATCCAATTAACCTATGTCCCTAAAGTGTTAAGAAGCACATGTTATTCTAGAGATTTCAATCCTTTTTTTGGACGTTTTAATTTTTGGAAATAAATGTGTATGTTTTTTAAATATCAAACTAACAATAACTTTAGTTTAAAACACTATTTTAGAAATTTTTTGTGATAAATTTTTCTATCATTACAGAAATAAAAACAATGTTGGTAATCAAAAACATTAAAATATATTATAGAATCATAAAATAACAAGTGGTGAAATGCGTAGTCAATTTGTTTTCATTCTATTTATTTTCAAGTATTGCACTCAAAATGATATAATAGACCTTAAGACCAATGAACTTAAGGGACAGACAATAAGTAAAAAGTTTTGCAAATTGTGCACCTGTACCGACTGTTGTACAGAACTTTCACATTTTCTTTTTTCAGAACTTTTTGAGCAATGAGTATTATGAATGACGCATGGCTTTGAAACCATCCAAATTCAACTTTTTCATTTTGACTATATGCATTTAGATTCCAATTTTAAAATTAGCAAATTATTACATCACTATTGAAATTTATTACATTACTATAAAAAATTATATACTTTTTTTAATATAGTCATAGGTCCATTAAACTGGGTAGTAAAACATATTTAAAATGGAAAATGTCAATTTAATTGCAATATTAATTGATAAACAAATCCAAAGGGTTAGTTTTACTTCAAGATTTTAATTGAATTTGAATGGCATAACACCTAGAAATCTTATCATGCAGCTGATTTGAAGTACTAAAATATTTCCTTTACACTAATTCTCATCTGACTTTTGGCAAGTCTTATATTTGTGACTTAAATAGAAAAATATCATTAAACTCCTGAGAGTGACCCGACAATATCTATATCGGAGAAATACTGATAAAAATATGAATACAACTCAGAAGAAACAAACTTACCCTTCGCGCGCTTGTTGTCTTTTTTTCCCATAATCAAAATACAATATACACTAAAATAGAAACAAAATAATGATGAGTATAAATAAATTGAATAAAATTTAAAATCTTAAATTTAATTTTAAAAAAATGTGTATGCTTTATATGCCTTTCATCCTATTAGCCTTTCAACCTATAAGGAGGCATTAAACGGCATTTTCGCACATTATTTTGAAAGTTTATTTTAATACAGGCAAAAGAAAAAAGCACGTTTTTCTATTTAGGTTATAGAAGACTAACAACCCCAGTTGTCGTCATTTAATCGAGCAGAAACTTGGAAGATAGATTCGTTGTCGATGAGGAAGTCCTAGTCACACGTTATGTCACTATCTTCTAGCCCATGTGCATTTAGAAACTACATTCTATAAAACCTTAATATTTGGTGAGTATATTAGGTTCGAAAAAGATCACTTAAAATGTGTTTCGAAATTAATACACCTATTTTTAAAAGGCGGGAATTCATTCTTCGCACAAAATTAACAAATCAGTATTTTATATCATTTTTTTTATTACCAATTAATAATAAAATTTGCTTAGAACATTTTTGTGTTGAGTATGACCCTAAAAGGCGAGCACACGCAGAAACGGCGAGGCTATACAAGCCCCCTTTTGATGAGTGTCGAAAGGGCATATCGCGCATGCGCATAATCCTAAAATCATGAAAGAATCACGTTTTTCAGCAATTGCTAAAAAACGGCTATAACGAGTTTGATTAAAATTTATGTGCTAATGCCTCTTAAGGTGTTATAATCATCCCCATCATCCAAATTCCTGTAGAAATGCGGTAGAAGCTTAAAAAGTTGAAAAACGCGTGCCTTGAACACAGAGCTCTCTGCCATTGAGCATCGCCTATCAACGAATGATTTTGATTTGTTTCACGAGCAAGAAAGCAAAATGTAAAACCCATCTAATAATATCGTCAATTTTGCTATTTCTATGGGGAGGGGGGTGCCCATGTAAAAATTATTGCCAAAAATATCGCCAAACTGGCCATTATTTTTTGAAGGAGTGAAAATATGAAAACAATAAATAGCACCATAAATTTTAATGCAATGACCAATATCATAGTGTAATTGAAAGTTATGCCATGTTCCACACCCCTAATTTATTTCGTGTTCAAATGTAATTTCTTCTAACTTTACACGTTTAGATTTTTTTCTCCAAACTTCACTTTAAAAAATTTCCGAAAATTACATCGTAATGAAGCCCATTTACAGCTTAGGTATTGAGATTTTAGTTGGTTTGTGTGTGTACGCTCAACGACCTATCTTTGTGTACAATAATTGCTAATCAGACTGGTACCTTCAGCTTAATTAGGATTCTTGCCTAGGATTCGAACCAGACATTTTTGGCATGCGAGGCCATCCGCCCCTTCAGAAATGTCTCCCTCCCATCTAAGCAGGCACCAACGTTTTGTATAGTAAATCAGAAATAACGATTAAGGAATAAGTGGTTTACTTTTAACAAGAATTAAATAAAATCAATTCAAACGCTGTATTCAAACAAAATAAAACTGTACAAGTGCAAAACTATGGGAGCAATGCATGACTCTAAAATTTTCATTTTAATTAAATTCAAATGTTGGAGGCTGTAAGTAAAAATCTATTACATTATTTCAAAACCATGTTGTTGTTTTTTTTCCTCCCCCCCCCCCCACGATCTCTTGGTCCTTATAAACTTTAAAATTTATTATTCCCCTCCTCCCCCTTCCCATTTTTTTTTCTTTCTTTTTTACCTTTAGCGGACCAATTTTTTTTTTTTTTTTTTAATTTAAAGTGTCAACCCGTAACTCAACGAGCATGTATCCGCATTTTACTGCATTGCGCAGAGTGAACTAAAAATGAGTAGGAAGCAATTAAATTTCTTTTCAACATCGAACTCATCTGCCAAGTTTCATCCCCAGGGGCGGACATAAAATCGGCCCCGTGATTTTAGATTTATGCCGGCCCAAATTTTCAATATATAATCATTAATCAAGTTTTAATAATTATTATTAACAATAAAAGAATTCCAATGATTAATAAGTAATTTTAATAATTAAAATATATTTATTAATTAATTAATTTTAATAATTGTATTGCTTTAATTAGTTTAGTGATATCAAATGTTCTACATCTCTACTAGTATTTATAGCTTCCTTGAGTAAACTTGGTTTTCACAAACCATCGATCGTTTCTTTTCAAAACTAAAACAAATACATGTAAATTGCAAAACAAGGTATATAACTATATGTGTATTAGAAAATGGACATCCGAAATGACAATATATATTTAACCTTAAAAGTTATAAAACAAGAAAAGAGACGTACTATATATACATATAAAAAATAGTCCGTCGGTGACTCTATCCTTCTGGCTTTACAGAAAATGACTTCCAATATGAGTAGAAATTTGAAACATAAGTAGTTTTGACCTTTTAATTGTGCTTTTGATAAACAGAATGCTAAAAATTTTATTAGTTTTTTAATTAATTTAAAAAAAATGATTTACAGTGTTTTTATTAAGGTGACTTTCAATAGTCATGGGGATCTGAATTTTCAACATAAATAGTTATTGGCCTTATAATTGGGTTTTGACAAACAGAAAAATTGCCATTAGTTTTTTTTTTAATTATTACTTTCAATTATCTAAAAGTTAACATAGGATGATAAAATGAGTGTATACGGTAAAAAAAAAATCCATTTTTTTTTTTTTTTTTTTTTTTTTTTTTTTTTGGAACATGTCGAGTTCAAAAATGTGGTATAGAATAAATGTCTGTGGTGAGCATAACTCGTGAAACAATCGACTTATGATATTCAACTTTTTTACACAAGTTTGGGATGACCATAGAGCATGGGACCTGTCATTCGAGTTTTAGTCAAAATTTCGCATGCGCATAAAGACGCTGTAATCAAAAATATGTTTTTCAGCATTTGGCAAAAAACGGGTGTTATGATTTTGACCAAAATAGATGTGCTAATGTCTGTTAGGTTGTTCTAAATATCTCCACCTCCAAAATTTTGGTAAAAAGGCGTAAAAATGCGAAATATGAATGTCTTTAACTCAAAGTTCTCTTCCTATAGCATCACCCATCAACGACTGTTTTTGCTCTGTTTCACTTACAAGAAAGAATAATGTAATATTTATCGAAAAACTTATCACCAATTTCGCCGTTTTACCAGTGATTTTTTTCTTACCAATGTATTAATTATATCTAAATATATCGCCTAACTAGCCATTTTTTTTTAAATTTTTTTTTTAAATAATGAAAAGTGAAAACTAAAACACCATTCCTAGTCAAATTTGAATGCTGACTTCCAATAAGCATGCAACTCTCAAATTTCAAACATAAGTACTTTTAGGTTTATAATTTTGCTTTTCACAAACAGCAATTATTTTCACAAACAGCGAGCCCGATTCGAAACGTCAACAGTTGGGATTTTTATGCAATGACGGATCTTCGCAACGAGGGGCCATGCAACTAGCACGATTACATAATTTGGCTAGGGGGAGTGTTTGGTATTTCAATTCTTTTGGGCTTTAAAAAAAAAAAAATGTCAAGGAAGGCAACTATACTTATATTGAAAATAAGGAGAAAAAATAACTTCTCTGACCGACCCATTTTTCACCGACACTGACCTGCCCAGGGATTGCACAGGACAACCCTATTGGCCAGTACGCCCCAGTTCTGCCTGATTGGATAACGGTTAAGGGAGTTAAATTAGGCTTCCGCAGATCCCATCGACAAACAAACAAACAAAACGAAGTTTATTTAAAGGATTTCAAAAGAGATAAAAAGTTCTTCAGTTTAGATGCACAAGGTACAATTACTTAGAAAATAAGAATGAGGAACTTGCACAAGTGTGGAAAATGAATATTTTTTTTTTTTGTATTTTCTAGTGTTAACCAACGAATATATTTAAGCAGTGCAATTATTTTTTTTTATCTTTATGCTTTCAATTAATGAAAAATCGAGTTTGAAATCAATGCAAAGGTCACGTGACCAAAAAACGCCTAAAAAAACCGTGACGTTCTTCAGCATAGATTCCGTCGAAAATCCGAGGAGAAACCTGGTCTAAAACAGGTTTTAGACTGGTTCATCATCTGCCCGTTGACGTCACACGCAAAAGTAGCTTTTTCCCGCCAAACCGCAAGTGAAAAACTAATTTTTTTTTTATAACTATCTATCCGAGCTCAAATTTTTGAAAGAAATCTTTTTATGAATTTTTTCTCTACTTTTATTTAAAAAATAATACCAAAAAAACGTGAAAGTTCCTCATTACTGGAAATGCGTTGTATGTAAGAAATAGATAAGAAACTAGTGCAGAAATTCTTTTAACTTTCAAAGGTGGGAACCCACCTTTAAAGAAAGTTATCAACAAACTCGATTTAATATTCAAGAACGGCCTAAAAGCAAAACGCTGAGAGTGCAAGTATGAGTTTGGCACCCCTTACAATGAAAATGGGTATAAAAAACCCGCCAAAAATAGTTTAGGTGCTCTATAACGGAAATTTGCTGGAGTTTAATACCTGAAAATTAAAGGGATTAAAACCTAAAACTAATAAATAGTAAATATTAATTAAAGTTTAGTATCTACTACCTTTACATTATTATTATTATTTTTAATGACTTCTATTACTAATTCTTTTAACTGACTTTTCCAAATTTCATAAGGTTGAGTAAAGAACTTAACTTCTTTTACTCAGTTAATAGTTTTGTCAGGTTGAAAATAACAGACATTTTATAACAAACAACAAAAGTTGTATTTGATTTAATATTCATGGAAAAATATTAATATAGAAAAAATATTACAGAGAATCGATTCAAATAATTTGTATTACCCACTTAGCGGTGGACGTTCCTAGATTTGGCAGCCCAAAATGTTTCTATTAGTGCATCATAATCTAATGGCGATATAGTATTTTCATTGCAAAAAATTGCAAGATTTTTAAGTCTTTCTTGGGGAAGCCTTAGATAGGTTAGGATAATTTGCATTTAAATTACGTAAAAATTTAAATTTTTACCACATATAGGTATTAAAAGTACTTCTTCGCTTTTCGGGCGATCGCACACGTCTTAGGCCGCCCCGCTAATAATTCATTTACACACCTTTTCCATCATATAGCAAGTGTCTTGAATTGTTTTTAACGTTAACTTTAATAACCACGAAAAAAACCTAATTCAAACATGTAATTTAAAAGTCTTTAAATCAGCGTTCGCCACTACGCTTCCAGCGGGCCGGATTTAGCTCGCGACAGGTTTTTCTGCGGCCCGCCAACACCACAGAAGACTTGAAAAAAATTAAGCTTCACGGTATGGACCCTTTATTTCACATAACTGCACAATTTATCTAAAATGATATGTGTTAAATATGTAGGACACAGATTACTCCACTACGTGCCCGAAGAAATTAAGTTAAGAAAGTAAGTTAATCAAGAATAAATACAGGAATAACTTAACCGACTCTCTTTTGGACAATTTATTAAAATTGACTGAAACAAATATTTGGAAAGGCATCTACTCTATCATGAAATAAACTGAACGATTTCGACCGCCATCGTCTCACATTTGATATGGACTAAAACTGAGTAATCTGGAAGTACGGTTTAAATACTTTAATCAAAAGTTAGGTCAAGTCGCTTTGTCCCGTTGAAACAACAATAGATTCACTTCATTTTTAGACTTTGATTCACTAATAAATAAACTATTGTTATTTTTTTTAAATATTTGGGAAAAAAAAAATCAAATATCAATTGTAACTTTATTAGGATAAAAAAAAAATTAATAGTTTTTTCCAGTTTTCAGAAATGTTACATATTTATAAATCGATAATAATGAAAGATACATATTTTAATGTATCCGGCCCGCGAAAAGCCTCAAAATAAGTCTTACGGCCCGCTTCTAAAATTCAGTGGCGAACGCTGCTCTAAATGAACCTAAATTATTAAAAATATTTAAAATAGTAAAAGTTACAAAATGCATATCAAGTTCTTAAAAGTAATTTACCTAAATTAAATGCATAATTTGCGATTTTTTAACTACTTATAGTTAACACGTTTTTGATCACTAACATTTCTATTTCCTATTATTATTATTATCATTGTATATCTCACTTTAATTTGAAAATCAAATTTCATTTAAAAACTTTTTCCGTGACTACTATATCTACCAATTTTTAAATGAAATTAATTAGATCTCATTGCATCTGCATAAATCTATGGAAATACCTATAATAATAATAAATATTATAATGCATTCAAGAAATGGTACATACCTAGGGATGTTCAAATGGTAACTCTCAAAAACACATCTTTAAATATTTAGGTACAAAAAAAATATATTTACAAAATTTTTATATTTACAACATTACTAAATCACAAATAAACATATTAAATTAAAAAATCATATTTAATTTATATAAAAGAGTAAACGCACAGAGAGAAAAAAATATATATCTACATTCTCATAATGAGAAACATCATTTAAAATTAAATCAAATAAGTCAAAATAAAGCAAAACTTTCAGGAAATAACTAAGTTATTATTAGCAATTCGCAATAGTAAGTCTTAACCAGAGCCAGAGCAAGGGAAAAAGTGGTGCAATTCGAAAACTTGTTATTTGCTAGTTATTACAAATAAGCGAACGTTGCGCCATCTATCGGTGCTCATGGGTTAGCGCATGTGATTGGATAGGGAGGAACATAAATTACTATTACGAACAAGAATGACAAAGAGGGGTTGGGGTGTAAGCACTTTCGGAATGTTCCATTTTCGGAACTAATTTCCGGCTCGTATCCAGGGATATCCCCTCCGAAATGTTTCGGCTTTCTATTAGAACGCATAAACCAAAAGATTTTTTTTTTTTTTTTTTTTTAGTTTAAAGTTATCGATCTATTTAAAATGTTGTTGTTTTTTAAGTTTCTAAACATAAGTAGATAAAAGTGCTTCATATTAGGATTAATAAATACATTCAGCATGAATAGTTAAGAGGATTGTTTTAATTTATTAACTTATAATCTCATAGACCCTCCCAAAAATAATCTCTGGCTACGCTCCTGAATAATTTAATAAAGTTTTGCTTTTTTTTAAAAAAAATCCCTTATATTAACCTTGATTTTGTTCATGTGTGTGAGGCTAGGGGCAAATCTGCGGATGCTTAATTAACCCCCTTGCCGACATCCAATCAGGCTGAAACTTGGCAGAAAGATTCGATGACACTTTGTTCTTTTAAATTTTGACGGCTGTCACTGTCACTAAAAAGGTCGCTTTTACGGAATACTAATAAACCAACTCGCCGTCATCCAATCGCGCTGAAATAGCATTTAACCGATCATCGATGAAACTCTTTCCTATTGCCAAAATTGCTTTGATAAATGATGAAATTGTTTTAATCGGAATAAATAAAAGATATTTGGACGGTGAGTGCATAAATTCAAGTTCATTTTTAATTGATAAATTTTGAAAAGTAGTTTACCGAATATTTTGCTGATAAGAGATGTTTTTAATATTTAAAAATGAGATGCAAACACCAAGCACACGCTGTTTACAGAATCGGCGCTGTGTTAATGAATATAAAAATTGGCAATGCATATAAAGGATTTATATTAAAAACTTTGTTTTATAGGTTATATTATTTAATTTAAAGTTTAAATATATATATTTTTCTTTCATTTGAACAGATCATTTGACTACGAATCACGTAGAGCAAAAGTCAATTTGTAATGAGTTGGATATCGCTTCTAACCTTATTAAAAAATTTTAAATTCTTTCATTCAACTTTCATTTATTATTCATTCAACATTTACAAAATTTTAGAAACGGAGGAATGCTGTAAACTTAATTTTTAGGAGGCACCAACGTTACTTAATTTTAAAAGGGGTGGGGGGGGGGAATGCCAAAAGAGTCAAAATTTTGCATAACGCAACTCATGTACATCTCCATGATGGGGAGTCGCAGCGCCAGTAAATGGAAAATGTTTGATGTACTGGAGCCCCAGCGACCTTTTAACTACAGTGACAGCCCCTAAATCTTGATAGAATGCATTGTCATCGAGACGGAATCTATCTGCCAAGTTCCAACCTGATCAGATGACCGCAAGTGGGTTGAATAGGCTTCCGCAGATTTTCACGACAGTCACACACAAACAAAATCGAAGTTAATTTAAATGATTTAAAAAAAAAAAAAAGTAGGAGAAGGCCAAAAAAAAAAATAATAATAATGTTGGCGGTAGGACTCTACCTAAGATCGTTACTCTACTTGCCGCATTTGTCTAGTCAGAAATATTCAATTGATATAATCGACGTTAAATATCACAATCATTTCATACCATCTTCGTATCTGTACAAAAGAGGATGTCCTATACTAAACTTCAACTTAACTTGACATCACTAGACGGTAGATCGTTACAGTGCTCATAGGTATTTAATCCATTTTGGCGGCGTGAAAGCATAATGTTCTCCAAACCACAACCCTGTAGAGAACAAAAGGCTCTAAGGTTTGGCGAGAATTATGTCTTCACTCCGCCAAAATGGATTAACTGCCTATGAGTACGGTGAAGATCTATCGTCTAGTGATGTCAAGTTAAGTTGGAGTTTAGTATAGTAAGGATCATTCCCTATACTCGCTATGTTACAATCGTCTAGAACAGTGCATTAAGAAACTACTTTGTATAATCACCTTGACATTTGGTGAGTATTAGGTACGGAAAAGATCACCCTAATGAAATGACATAAATTGTTTTCATTTAATGTCGATAAATGACAATTAAAATAGCAAAAGACTCTTGCAAGTGTCGCCACTGAATATGCATTGAACGTAAGGATTATAAAATAAAATATATCAGACGCTATTGTCGAGTTTTTAATTTATTTCATTTCATTAAGTGATCTTTTTCGTACCTACTCACCAAATTTCAAGGAGGTTTTGCAAAAAGTAGTTTCTAAATGCACTGGGCCCTTGAGCAAGTTTCTCTATTCCTGGTTGGTTATATTCAGATTATCTGGCACCGTCAGCAACACGAGGGCTATAATGCACCGAAACATTCGTCATTAGACAAGCCAACATACATTTACAAACACCCATGCCTAACAAGGGATCCGAACCCGCAACCTCACGGTCTAGTTGGTTGGTTGTTTTCAGATTATCTGGCACCATCAGCAACACGAGGGCTATAATGCGCCGAAACATTCGTCATTCGACAGGCCAACATACATTTATATGCCTTACACGGGACTCGGAACCCGCCACCTCGCGGTCTAGAAGCTAGTATATGCTAACCACTATACCGTTTGATCGGCTCTTTATTCCTGAATCTGTGCATATTGAGGAAGGCATACGCATAAAAGGCACATTAAGGTACATAAAAGACAGCAGGGAGCAGCCTGTTTGAAAATTGCAGACGTGGAGAAAAACATTTGAGTTCACAGGAAATATTATATAACCCATGAAAACAAAGTTTTTAATAAAAAATCCTTTGTATGCATTGCCAATTTTTATATTCGTTAACACAGCACCGTTGCTGTTGCCCAGTGTGTGCTTCTTTTTAATATTGAAAATAAGATGCAAAACACCGTCTCTATCAGCAAAATATGCGATAAACTGAGTTTCAAAATTTGTTCATTAAAAATGAACGCGAATTTAATGCACTCACATCCAAATAGTTTTTTTATTTTTTCTGATTAAGACAATTTTATTATTTATTTTTTAAAAACAGTTTTGGCAACAGGAAAGAGTTTCGTCGATGATCGGTTAAATGCTGCTTCAGCTCGATTGGATGACGGCAAGTGGGTTAATTAGACTTCCTTGGATTTACCCGCTTTACCCAGCCAACCATCTACCTACACACAGAAAATCGAAATTAAAACAAATAGTTTATAAAGAGGTAGTGTGCCGTGTAGAAACACATTTAAAATTATTCCAAATTATTCCTTTCAACGGAAAATTAAAGTACTAATTAACATTTCATTAAACCCTTTAATTATTATTATTATTATTATTATTATCATTTTTTCAATATTATGCTTTGTACATAAACTGAATTTTATATTTCCTCCCATGTTCTAATGAACATGTATTTGTAATGAACATGTAACGGCATGTATTTTTTCGCAGACGATTTATTACCCCCCCACTACAATATTCTACATAATTCTTTGTTCATATTTTTGACCCTTTCTTGAAAACACGTGTCCCAAAATGTGCCCAAGAAACATCTGCTAAATTATAAACATTACCACGAAATGAAAAGTGAATTTATCTATGCTTGGATTCTCAATGGCAGCTGGAAATTAAAACTTCTGCACTTTTGAGTGGGGAAAAGTTTACGATCGGACCGTTAAAATAGATACGATTTCACTGAGGTGTTTATAAATACATACTGCCCACTTTGCATCGCTGTTTTGTTCATCTTCTTTCAATAACATTAATAAATGCTGACTCGTTGAATTTAGTCATAAATAGCAATTATTCATCTGCGTTGGAAGTTTATGTTCTAGAAATGTTATGACTTCATAATCTGCAGTACTCTTGTATGGGCGAGGCGCCGGGGATACAAGGCAGTTAATTCTTTGGTTACATGTTATTTTGGTTATTTTACACATTAGTAGTTCTCGTCGGGATTATGACCTTCTTTTCCCCCATCCATTTCTAACTTTTCATTTTACAGCCTGATTTGTGCCTGGAAAAAAAAAATCACTTTTATTTTTCGAAATTCGCCATTTTGTTATTTTCTAATAACATTTAATAATCCAAGTTCCAACGAGAACGACAATTCTCTAGATTAATAATCAATTCGATTTTTTTTTTTTCCGTATTTCAGTTGCCCAGCCATGTACCTTTTCTTTGAGGCTTCTACTTTGATCAACAAAAAAAAAAAAACAAAAAAAAAAAAAAAAAAAAAACGTTGTAAAATTAAGTAAACTTTTTTGTTTTTGTTTTTTGTATTCATTAGATCTCAATAATAACATACTAAAAAAAAAACAATGTCATTGATTTTATTTTCCCTTAAAAAACAATTCCCGATTAAGACGTTTAAAAAAAAAAAAAAAAAAAAAAAAAAAAACGTGCAAGTTACCAGTCTACTACCTTAAAACATCTCTATCAGCGGAATATGCGGCAAATTACTTTTCGATATTTATTAATTAAAAAAGAATGCGAACGCATTCAATATCTTTCGTGTATTCAATGCAACGTTGAATTGACTGGACTTCAAACATAAAAGTATGCGCCTTCAACTCCACTTATCTTTTATTTAATCTGATTTAAATAATTGTGGCAACAGAAAAGAGTTTCAACAATGGTTGGTCAAAAGAAACTTATTAGTACTATTCCAAAACTATAATAGAAACATGTGTAAAAGCAACCTTTTAGTGACAGCCCCCAAAACTTGATAGAATGCATTAGCATCGAATCTAACTGCCAAGTTTCGACTTAATCAGATGACGGCAAGTGGGTTAATTAGGCTTCCCACAGATTTGCCCGCCAAACATAATCGAAGTTAATATAAAGAATTTAAAAAAATATATAGCCCATAAAAACAAAGGTATAAAAGGTTAATATAAATCCTTTATATGCACTGCCAATTTTCATATTCATTAACACGGCGTCGATTCTGTAAAACAGTGCGAGCTTGGTGTTGGCATCTAATTTTAAGTATCAAAAAACATTTCTATCAGCTAAATGTGTCGCAAACTACGTTTCAAAGTTTATTTATTAAAAATGAACGTGAAATTTTGCACTCACATGCAAATACTTTTTTTTCTTTCTGAATAAAACAATTTCATTATTTATTTATTAATTAAAATAAAAATATGGAAACAGGAAAGAATGTCTCAAATTAGATGATGGCAAAGGGGGTCCGCAGATTTATTCGCATTAACACACTCACACAGTTAATATAAAGGATTTAAAAAGACTGTCTTAATTCGAAAGTTTCTATTTCCTGTCACAAATACTTCAAATCATATTGTTACGAATTTTTGTATATTTGTAAATATTTCGTAGTGTTAATTTTGTAAATAGTAAAATTTATGTACATTTCGCATAAGGCAGTGCAACAGTTCGTCGTTAGCTTGTCTTCCCTGCAGTGTGTCTACTAATGCTTGATAACGAGTTTTACAGAGGTAACTCTGGGAAGCGAGTTTTAAGGAGCAGGGCATTTAACATTATGGTAATGGCAATCTCGCCAAATTGGCGAGATAGAGCCAAGTTGGGGACGGTTTTGGCGACTAATTTTTGTCGCCAAACTTGGCGACCATTTGACGACATTTTCGGTCCCCATGCACATGTATAGGACTTTTCGACTACGATCTGGAAAGTTCTCTAAATATCTACTTCTAGAAGATTCACCTGTCCTATATAAGGCTGACCAAGAGAGCGGGGAAGTTAGTGAGTTGAGTGATTTTGAGTCACTGAGTTAGTTGTTAGCTGAGTCCATTAGTTGACTGGAATTACTGAGTCTCAGTGAGCATTCCGAGTAGTTCTAAAGCAAACTGTATTGCATTGTCTTTTGCGACCATTTAGCAGTTGTGTTGTCAAGTTTTTAACTGCTGTTTTGTGCTCTATTGTTGTGAAAAGAGCTGTATTGTGTCTACTAGAACGAGAAGTTCTGGAGTTGTAAGAGAATCTGTGAAGAATTATATTGGAATAAATATCTGCAAGTTTTGATCTGCTTTGGCTTCAAATCTTTCGAACCCGTCCACGCAACAATATTTAATTTAATGTGACACAATTTTAAAATTCTATGACCAAAGATATCGGTTTTTTTTTTTTTTTCCCCTCAAAGAGCGAAACCAATACAATGCGAGATTGAAATTTTTATTCTCGTTACTCGTCAATTGGAGTTTTTATTTTTAAAATTTGGACAGTATTTTTACTAACTAATGTGGTGCCGTCATAAATTAAATATAATCGCTGTAATGTTAGATGGATCATCAACCTGTCTCTGCCGACGTAGGTTGGTTGGTTGGTTGGTTTGTACGTTTAGCGACCCATTTTTACGCACAATGACGGCTAATCAGGCAGGGATCTACAACTTAACGTGTATTCCGAACCACAACGAACATCCATGCTTAACCCGGGATTCGAATCCGGCACCTTTGGAATGCGAGGCCCGAGCGCTAAACACACAGTCATCAGGTGGGCTGTCATGGATGTTTACCAGATGGCCAGACCACTTGAACAGCACTTCACTGCCTTGCCTTAGTGGAAGAGGGACTCGCCATCGGTTCCTATCAGAGGAAAGCCTTTGATCCGAGACATTGTATTAGCCTAGTGGCTTGAGAAATGTTTAGGCACAGGCCTAACATTTTGTAAAATTCGAAGGAATTGTAAATAAACATTGTGTGTTGTTATAGCAACGTGTTTTAATTGGAGATTAAGACAAAGCCAAAATCCTTCATATGGGCCTTCCCATTATGTCTTGACATAACGCTTCATTTTTTTTAAACCACATTATCTGCCGGGAAAATTACTTTATAACTTATGATAAAGACTTGAATCGAGAAACAGAAGTAAAAAGACAAAAAGAGAATTTTTGGTTTAGTGAACTTTATTCAAGTAGGCGTATGGAACATACCTAGTTTCATCTTACAACTTTCAATTACTCTATAATACTGGTCACTACATATAAATTTGTCATGGAAATAGTGTTATCAACGTTTTCATTCATATATTTTTAGCGATAATACTTACGAACAAAAAAAAAAAAAAAAACTTTCCGAAATGGTGAATTTGGAGATATACTTTTCTATAATTCTTACATTATCTTTTCTTGTGAGTTGCGGAAACAGGGACAAAGCCGTCTTCTCCAAGGAAAGAGAAATCTTACTGAAAATCCGATACCCTCGTCATATCGCGCTTTTGCCATGTCTCCCCCATTTGTTTCCTGATTTCCCGTTTTCACATATTACCATACCGCGCAATCGGATATATTGCGCATTTTGCTTGTCATCCGACAAGCGTAATATATAATGGGCTATTGTACCGCCAAGAATGATTCAAGTCACTCATCTCAAAGACTCTATTTCCCCCACTGGTAAATTCTTTTTCAGCCCTACAATCCAGGAGGAGACTGAAAAGGATCCCGTCTTTAACAAAATAAACACCTCGACTGTCCTCTCCTCTTTATTACACCACATAAAGATGTCACAATCCCCAGAACCCCTTCCATCCCCCCCCCAGCAACTACCAAATGGACACGCGTAAAACACGAAAGGCCATCGTCAACAAAGTGAATGGCCCAACGGGGAGGTCTGTAGATGGGGGAAGATTCACTGGCGCTAAATATCAACTGCAGGTGTTGAGGGATTGTTTTACACAAATTGGCATCTTTATCAGTGGTAGAAGTGGGAAAAGAAAAGTGGGGGGATGCCCAAATTTTGGTGACAAGTGCAACCCCCCTCTTTTCCCCAACGATAAATGTTATAATTTCGTATCTTATAATAAAAATTGTACCTAATAAATAAATTATTTATACTTCTTAACACTAATTTTGAACAAAGATCCGAAATTTTTTATTTGAATGAATATTCTGGGACTTGGTTGTTTTACTTGGAAGTAAGAGATAAAATGAAGTAATAATTCAACATTATATACATGACTGGTTATTTAGATTTCAATAGTACTTCTAGATGTGCATACTTTCATGAAGTTACATGAATAGAGAATTCTAAAAAATGTATTATTAAAAAAAATAGGAAAAAAAGAAGGGAAAAAAAAAGCTTGTCTTCATATGAAACAAGAATAGAAATTTAACTTAAAAGAAAGTCCCTCCAAAGTTAAAAGTTGACCAAGTGTAACAGTAACTGCTCATAAAAAATACTTATATCTTTCTACAAAGTAGTATAATACATTTTTATAACAATTTGATATATATACACGCCTTAAATAGTTGTTTTTTTTTACATTGAAATCACTTTTTCTTAGTGTCACTACATTTAAAGATTAATGTTATTTTTCTTTAGTAATTGATAGACGGATTGAGAGTTTTTAAGAGTGGGGGAATGGATTTCAGTGTTTCTAGAAGTGGGGGGGGGGGGGACGCATGAGTTGAAAAGTTGGGGGAGGCGTCTACCCATACTTCTAGCACTGATCTTTATGGATGTGAGGCGCGGTGAAAGTTTCGACCTTCGCGTTTAGTAAACAAAATAAACACTCATAAACCCATCTCATAAACTACTCAACTATAGTCACGCGGGTTGCCACCCACTAAAGAATTTCAAAGGATGGCGAGGGAGGAATGGATCATATTTCTTCTGATGGCAAACCTCTTGCAAATTAGTGCCGAATAATATAAAATACAAGGCGACTTTTTTTACTACCGTTAATGAAATCAAATCGCTTTCTCTCAGTCGAAAATTAGTGCATCGCAAGATAATTCCTTATTCAATAAATTAGGATTGAGTGAGTATTAACCCTCCCCACTTCTTGAAATTCGGATTACTATTCTGAAACACGCATTCGCTAGTTCTGATAAGACAGAAGAAGACCTCTTGTAATTTTTTTCACATAACATATCAACGCAACAACCTCGAAATGTTCGAACCTGGAGTTCATTTTTCATAAACCGTTTATATAAAATCATCTGCTCTTGAATTAATCAAGGATGGGAACAACAAATTGATATACTGTTATGGAAAATTGTTCCTGCCGTTACATGCACGCAGACAAAACAACTCCAACTAAATCGCCACTCCTTTATCTCACTTTTTTTTTTTTTATTAGATTTTATTATTTGTTACCAATCCTTGCTCCTGGAGAGGAACATTCGGGAATATATATATATATATATAAATCTTTACATGCATTGCCTATTTTTATTTTCATTAACATAGCGTCGTTTATGTTCTCAGCGTGAGCTTGGTGTATTCATCTAATTTTAGATACTAAAAACATCTCATCAGCAAAATATGCGGTAAACTACTTTTCTAAATTTATTCAATAAAAATTAATGTGAATTTATGCACTCGCATCCAAATATCTTTTATTTAATCTCAATAAATAAATAATAAAGTTGCTTTAATAAGACAATTTCGGCAATTCTCAGGATGATCGGTGAAAGCTATTTCAGCTGATGACGGCGAGTAGGTTTATTGGTATTCCGTGAAGGCGACCTTTCGGTGACAGCTACCAAAATTTGATAGAATGCACTGTCATCAGAAGTTAATTAAGCTTCCGCAGATTTGCCCGCCATCGATATACCCAGCTACACTCACACAAAAGCGAAGTTAATGTATCAAAGGATTTAAAAAAGTCGATTTTTTTTTTTTTTTTTTTTTAATTTCTCTATTTTTCGGAACAAAAAAAAAGTGGTCTAAGAAATATGTCTGAGTGTTTTTAGTGGCAGTGGTCGGTGATTTTAAATTTATGCGGTCGCAAATTTTCAGTATAATCATTAATCCATATCTAAATATTTATACTTAATAAATAATTTCAATAATCAAATAGTTTTATTAACTTCAATAATTGAATTGTTTTTTAAATTAGTTTAATTAAATCAAATGTTTTCCATCTCTACTATTTATACCTCCTTTGAGTGAAGTTGATAATTAGATGCAACATTTAAAACATAAGAATCTAAATTGCAAAATAAAAAATGACCAGGTAATAAAATTATAGTTATAAAAAATAACACTTAATACGATTAATATAGCTGACTGGTGTAAATTATTGCGATTTCAATGCGTTTTTTTTTTTTTTTATATTAAAAATAAAATTTTAAAATAAAAAATAAGGAACTTTCTATTCGGACAATTATTTTGCCACTGACCGGCCGATGATTGCACACGGACAACTCCTATGGCCCCTGATAATAATGATCTATTTCATTTAATTCACAACGAGAAAAATGAAATGCAACTGATGATTAACCTAATCTGCCCAAAATATAATCAACCTAAACGGACTCGAAATAAACGAATCGACTACTTTTATCTTTATAATTTATAACTGATCTTAGAAATTTGCGATTCTCTCCAGAAACTAAACGGTTTCTTTTCCTGGAATTGTTTTGTTTCTTGTTTTAGCTTGCTTTCGATATCGTAATCTCTTAATAGCAGAGGTGTCCAACAAGACAATAGACACACTATATGACGTCATACTGCCGAGCGTATCAGATTCCGCCTACCGCCCTTTGAAATGCGGAAAGGGGGAGGGGGTATGTACGCAACATCATTGGCTGTCGGGCTCCACTGATCCCGTCCCACAACTACATCTTTGCCATCCAAGCTTGTCTCTTAAAAGAAACAACGCCGCTTGCGGAAAACGGCATTTGAAAATAAATTTTAATGCATCTATGCACTATAGATGCATTAAAATTAGTTTTAGCATTAAAAATTAGTTTAGCATTAAAAAAAGTTTTAGGATAACCTCGGAACATCGAATTTGTATCATCGATATGATTTCCATAGAAAACACCCCCGGAGATATTACATTTGTCGCACCCCTATTAAGGCTTGATCATGACAAGTTGGAACGCAAGGCCCGGATACATTCGGGGGCCCTTTTTTCAAATGAGTGATTTATTGGTAATTGGCTGGTCACAAAGTCAATTGAATTAACATTAAATGTAGAAAAAGTTGATGAATTAATGTTAATATTGTTTCCTAATTTTTTTTTTATCACAAATAAAGAAACAAATTTCAAACAATCGAATTTAAAAATCAAAAGAGGACACACTTTTTTTTTTTTTTATGTACAGCATTGCATTTCACTACCACAATGTGTTGCAATATGTGTGACCACAATATCTGCAGCATTATTCACAACTTCAGAGTCGACATTTGCTGATCTCGCAATAAATTCGTCAAGACTTCCTTTCAATTTTTTTTTTTCTCTAGCTTTAAAAAAAAAACTTGTTTTTTACGCTTTTAAATTATGGTTTGGGTTCTTTAAATAAATACACTCTGGGATACTAAAGACGGTTCAAGATCAGAAGAAATTGATTTTTATGTAAAAATTATTTTTTTACAGGTTATAGAAGATATTCACATATAGCTTTTGTGAAACAAAAGTTAAAGGTTTACAACCAATTTCGGGCCCCCCTAAAACCATGGGCCCAAGGCCTGGGCTTTGTGGGCCTAGGCGATGATCAGGGCTTGACCCCTATGAAGTTCTAAGCTGACGTCCCAAGTACTCCCCCATCTTAAAATGATCAGAATGACATTTTCTGTCGATGTGCCAAATTATAGATTTGTTTCACGAAATGCAGTTTCTTATCCTCAAGCCGCGCTGCTATCTCTTCCAATCAACTACATTTCAGAACAGCCTAACGTCATCCTTATCGGCATCCTGAGTCCTACCCTACACTCAAGCGAAATCCCCAACCTGATCAATTTGAACGATTCCAAATCCGCTTTTCATTTCTTGACTGCAATTTGCCACAACTTCATCCTGCAATTTTCGTTTGGAAAGCATATTTCCTTTATAGTGAATTTTCAGTCTTTTAAGAAAATTTATTTTAATTTTGAAAGATCCCGAGTAACCATTAATTAAGAAAAACCTAAGGATTCAGAAAACATCCCCAATTTTGATCGCAGGAGGAAATAGAATAACTTTGACGCACTTCGGACGTCCATTCAGAACTTCATAGGGATGTGACAAATTTAATGTCTCGAGAGGTGTTTTCTTAAGAAATCATATCGATGGTACAAATTCGATGTTCAGAGGATGTCCTGAAAATGTCCTCCAATGAATAGCGATTTCGATACCTCCAAATGTTGATTATTTTGTGACGATCCCAGGATGTCTAATTGAGACTTTTAGGGGATGTATTTAAAAGCGACATCGAATAAACTAATCATAATTGAAGAAAGATGACTTTTGGAAGAAAAAAAAAATTTGAAAAAAGAAGTTATCTCTAAATTATACAGGTAAAGAGGAAGCTTTTGCAAAGTTTCTGAAAATATGCTAAATATATTACGTCATTTATACAATTTATTCAAGTTAATTTTTAATTACTAAATTTTTCGGAGGGTAAATCGGGAAATGGAGAAAAGATTAATTAAAAAGATTCGATGGAAACTTTGAATTCTCTAAACTAAGAATAATTTCTTGAATGAGCTTTACGAAATATCCGGAATTAAGAAAACATGTAAAATAAGCAAATATTTTGAAACTAATGAATATGCTTATTTAAGTTTTTTTTCTTTCTTTTTGAAATCTCCAATTGTTACTATTTTAATTACATTGTTGTCTACAAAATATTTATCAACTAGTCATTAGTTTTATATAGTGTGTAAAAATCTCAAATTATTAAGGATTATAATTCAATTGCTGTTTGGACATCTGTCAGTAGTTAGAAAGTGGGGCTCCGGGGCCAAGGCGGTGCCGGTGCAGGGATGAGGGATGATGACGTCACCAGAAGGGGGCGTGACCGGATATGACGTCACAGGAAGTGACATCATCGGATATGACGTCACCTGAAGTCACGAGGCCGGAAGTGGAGTGGAGTTGTTTCCCTCCTGCTGCTGTTTTAGTTTCGGTTTCGTTATAAGCTGTTTGTGTATGACGTCACAGTGAGTATGACGTCATAATTTGTTTTATATCAAAGTTTTGAGCGGTGGCAACACCTTTTTAGTTTCGGTTTATCTTTCAGACGGAGTTAAGTTGTTCTAGGGATGCTTCTAAGCGAATAACTTAGAGTGATAGGCTTTTTGACTAGTGACGTCACAGTGGGTATGACGTCATTATATATTAAAATTTAGCATTTAAGAGAGTGGCAACACTTTTTTAGTTTTGGTTTATCTTTCAGACGGAGTTGAGTTGTTCTAGGGCTGCTTCTTAGCGTATAAGTTAGAGTGATAGGCTTTTTTTTTTACTAGTGACGTCACAGTGGGTATGATGTCATTATATGTTAAAATTTACGTTTTAAGTGATGATAACACTGGATATATACTAAATTTAGTTTTCAGGTGTTGGCAACGAGTTCTGATTGATCAGCTAAATGCTCGCTTGTGATTGGTAAGTTTTAAACATGTGACCAAAAGCTAACTCCTGATTGACTGTTTGGTTTTCTAGCGAGTTACTTACATATCCTTTAGCCAAGTTAAAATACCTGCAACAAAGTTACACAAAAAAAATTATTTTGAATTTGAAAAGTTAATAAAAGGAAGGCCATTTGCTAAGGGTCTAAAGAACCCTAACCCCGAGCTACACGTGACATTTCAATATTTTACCAAACAATTGTTAAAATATCGACTATCGGACGTTGCCTTCATGGTAACTCATCTACCCACCCCCCTTCCCTAACTAATTTTGAATAAGTTAAGACTTTAGAATTACAATTAATAAATTTTGAAAAATTAATTATTAAAGGTGAGGACCCACCTCCAACCCGATACCTCTTTTAGGAAGAATTGGTACCGCCTCACTCCACCCTAACAAACAAAAAAAAATCTTATTCCAAAAAAAAAAATCGTATATTTCTTTGAAACTTGAGGTCACTAATCAACCATCCGATGATATCCTTTAAGAAGATATCTTCACCTCTTAACAATTTTAAAGTTTTAGTCTAAAAGATTAATGTTTGACACAAACTATTTCTAGAATAGAGTTACATTAAAAATTAAATTTAAGAGTGTCCAGTTTTTTTTTGTTTTTTTTTGAAGAAGAAGAAGACTTGTGGGAACGTATATTTCCCAAAATTAAATTTAATGGTCACTAACAAAATCCTGAAAATGTACTAATTTTAGTTTTTATAAAAATTAAGTTAATGTAATATTTTAGTAAAAATAATGACTATAGTTAATGAATTGTGAAAAACTAAGTTAGAAGAATTAAATTTAAGGAATTTTGCAGTGACCATACGCATAACTAGTTATACCATCCTCCAACAGGTATCGCTTGTCGTCAAATGCCGAGAGCGCTCGCTTTCTTTGCTGGATGGAGAAAATGTGATGTTTTTCACTACCGATCCGATGCTGAACCACAGACGAAGGTTGTCGGTTGAGAAGACAGTCTCTATAGGTCTGATGTTTTAACTGTCTTTGAGCTGCTCTTGCGATTCCCTTGGCCGTTTGTTTCTCACCACACTCGCTTAAAATGGAATACATTTTGGAACGAAGTCCTATGAACTCCAAAGCAGATTTTCCGTTAAGTTCATCCTTAAAGTAACCGATCTTCTTCTTGTTAGACACATCGTGTAGGGGATGATCTGATGAATAGTCAGAAAAGTCAAAAAATTCCTTCAACTGCTGTAAGTCAGCAGTCGGATCTGGGGTGGTGAGTCCATAAGTGAGTGAATCTGTGTCGGTGAATAGTAAGCGGGCATTACTTCCATACTTCTTCATGATGACATTATAGTGGAAATCATACATTAAAACCTTGCTCAGTTCTAAGATGGTGAAACCAGCATAAATGGGTCTATTAAGTGTGAGACTTTTAACTTTTCTTTGTACTGCTGCCAAGCTGTTATCAAATTCAGTGAAGGCATGGAAGGCAGGAGACGCGACCAGTTTCTTGGCTTTATGCGGGTTGTTCACCAACTGAACATCCACTCTATTCCTCAGATTTTCCATAGTTTTCCCAAACACCGCATTGTTGAGAAGTTTGAAGAAATCTTTTTCAAACGATGTTTTGGCCAGTTTTCTCTGCTCCGTATTAAATGCTATGTAGTCCTTCAGCCAAGGTTGTTGGTAGAATTTTAGAATTCTATGGACTTTAGTTAGTTTCAGTCCCAAGGAAAGGTATAGCTTCAGATTACGGTAGTGTATAACATAATTCTTCTTTGAGTGAAGATTCGGAACGAGTTTCGCGCTGGAAGAAGCTGGCTTCATCTGCATTTCTTCCAAAATCTCGAGGGCGGTAGGAGACAGCATATTTGGCTTTATGGTGAAGCGTTCGGGAGCCAGAGGATAATCATTATGGAGATCGTGGAGTTCAGCAGGATAGTCGAGATCCGCTTCTAGGAT